>CM060843.1:40776868-41976868 GCA_030762175.1 Metallyticus violacea | reverse complement strand
TATTAGTACACACAACAAAGATCTGTAACCAAGTCTTCTTAGTCACTGCGAAATTCTTTTCCTAGCGTCCTCCTCCTCCTCCGTCTTTTTCTTTTGGGCTATTCTCAGTTGCTTACCGTTAATGGCAGTCATGGTATGTACAACAAAAGCGGAGAAAAGTAATGTTTTGTATGCGAACCAAGTAGGTGGTTCAGTATAAGGTGTGATTTCGCTCCTCTCATTCGTGTTTCCTAGGCTTGCTTTCTTCTTCGCTCTTTGGCAAGTCATTATTTGACTAGAATCAATATCCCGGACGTTATTCTTGCGTCAAGAATACCTAGAACTTTACTTTGCTGATTTGTTTTAGACTTTTCATGAGTCTGATCATAAAAATTAGAACGGAATAGCAATACTGGAAAGAAAAGTCTCCAAAGAGGAATAACAGAAACAACGAATTCACCTTGTTTGGAGCAAATTTTATATATGTCAATTTCGTACAAAGCCATATGCTAGCTACTAGCTACGATTTCAAATCTCATTCAGATAGGAAAAATTCGAAGTAACACCTGGGACTCAAAGCACGAATCTTCTTATCGCACAGATGTTCTAATCACTTATGTAAGCTACCGCGTGACTTTCCGATCATAACCAGAAACTTCTATCTGAGACGCATACCCTAGAGGCCTGGAAGGTTATCTCTTTTTAGAGATTTAATACTCGAGTCATTACTTAAAAATTCGAATACTTTCAACTCAGGTTTTGATTAATCCTATTAAGTTAATTTTAACAAAGGTTCATGGATCAAGTCCCCGCTATGATCTCGATCTTTTTTCTGGCTCCGATTAGATTGGGTTTGATAGGGATAGGAGAGCGCATTTTGGTACTTTAGCCTTGCTCAATGTCTGGCCGTTTGCGCCCTGGACCCCAATTATTAATCTGCTGGAGAAAGAGATGAAATAAGGGCAATATCGAAGGACCAGGATCCAGGGGTCCCTATCATTGTTTCCAGGTAGGACACGCCGGCGTCGATGGAGGAACCCTACCCCCCTCCAAGAAGTTCCAGCCTCTCAAAATGCCCGCTCCTACCAGACTCCGGCACAAAACCTTTCTAAAGATTGGCACTTTCTACACTGTAACAGAAAAACGGAACGAAATAAGGTGGAATAGGAAAGAGAAAATTTCTTGGAAGGGGATATCCATTTCAGCATTCGCCTAAATGACCTGGAAAATAATGAAAGAAACTCAATCACCAGTCGATCCAGGATCGCCAGTCTCAAAGGATTTGAACCCGAAACCTCCCAAAAGCGACCCCAAGCATTATTGCCTAAGTCAATACGCTTAGTTCATTCCTATTAGTGATGTCTTATGCTAAAGCAGTAGAAGTTGTGCTAATTTTATATTATTTATTAGGAACTTAAATAATTTCATGACCGTTGGACTCTATAATTAATACTTTATTCACTCTAAGCAAAGACTAATTATATTGAATACATATAATATCCAATTTTTCCAAAATTCAACTTTTTTTTTTTTTTTTTTTTTTTTTTGGACAGATCTTTGCTAGACATTCATTGTTCTCAGTCTTACAGCAAAATATTACTGAAGTACGGTGCATTTAATTTGTTTTGGAACACGCCATCCATAATTCTCTTGGAATTCGATGCCTACATTATTCATTTCATTTATTTTTTGATCTCTTGATCAATCTTTATAAAGGTACCACTATTTCAGTTTTTCATGTGTTTAGAGCGCGAGAAAATGCCCTTTGGTTCAGCACAGTTGAATTTAAAACATATTTATTGTGTTATTTTGCCACATTTATTTATTGATAATATAATATACAGAGTAATCTGAAAGTTTCTCACTTCCTATTATAATTCTGTTAAAAAACTGTATTTATCATAATTTAACAATTCAAACAATTTCTTGCCGTTCTGGTACATTAACGTTGGCTACACTTATGGTAACAACTGAAACACTGTTTTCACTCGCGTCTCTCTCACATTGCACATGTATATGAAGAATGCATGTTTGAAATTGCGTAACTTATCATCTCCCTGGGCCGTTACTCTTCTTTTACCATTCAGGGGTAAGCTAAATTTTAACTTCAGAGTCCATTGTTTGGAAATAATAAAGTGTTATAATTTAAAGCGTTTGCTTTACTTTCGTCGGTTACTTTCAACCAAAGTTTCTCAACCGCAGTGAATCTTTCGGTTCACTGAGCAGTGCGACGATTAATCGCTATTTACGAATAGATCAACATTCCTAACATTAAGGTTTATTTATTAATTTCTACAGGTGTCACCCACATGAGAGCATGTAGTGTCTGAAATATCTGTATCAATTCAACATTTCACTCAAAGAGATAAGTCAAATGTGAATGCTGACGGAAGCACCGTCAGAAAATGGACGAGGAAGGAAAATGATAGCGTGATAGGTGCTGAAAATTGTGATTGAATAAAACTGTAGGAGAGATATTTGCGCATGAACCAGGTGACATGAATAATAAGTGTCGAAAAGGAACTGAATATATCAGACGATTTTCAATATCGAAATAAAAAATTAGAATGACAATAGTAATGAGTGACTTTCTCCATGTTCTCTTGTACCTGAAGCAGGATGGTGGAAACAATAAAGCAACTGTTACCAAACGATGAAACATATGAGAAAACCTCAATAATGTTAGGAGAGAATTACCAGGAAATTCTTCAAACTTAAACGTTATTGAGGATTTGCTGTTTTGACTGTTTTGATCAGGAAACAATTACAACACTTACTTTGGTGCAGAGTTTCCCAAAGCTGATTTTGGAGTAGCACCGAAACAATGGAGGTGACCAAAAATACTGTAAATCAATGTAGATCAAGAAATGATGTATCTTTCTGAAATTTGCAAAATAAATTCATAAATTCAAATTTAGACCAGTGTTTGAAAATATTAGAGGTGAGAAAATGTTGAATCACTTTGAATTACTTCTAAGGATAATGCAAGTAGACTAGAATCTATTTCAAACTCTTTTTCTAATCGCACTTCTTTACTTTAGCACGTCACAAGTTTAGTAGAGCATTAATTTTTTTATTAAGTTACTAAATTACTTTTCTTGCCAATTTTTTAATTAAAATATTACCAAAATTGTAAATTATTTTTTCAACAATTTCACGATTTAAGCTTATTTAAACATTTTGCTTGTTTGTAAGTATTAATGAATAAAATACAGTTTTAAAATATATCTGTAGGAGTAGAAAATAAAAATGCAAATTCATATACAGATGTATTAGATAAATATTCATAATTTTTGATGTGATAGGGGATGTGAAAATAAATATTTTCTTAATAAAGTAATATTCAAAAAATACTTAATTTTCAAGTTGTAGTGGTATGAAAGATAAAATTAATTAATCTCAACTTGGAAAGTTACTTTATTTATTTTCTACTGTTACACAATAACTTTTTTTTATCAAATACAAGATATTTAGAAAACGATATTCACAAACTATAGGAACTATTCAAAATTGCGACCGCCATTGTTGACACACAAAGTATAACGCTGTTAATTGAACGACGAATCCTTAGAAATATCTATGGTCGCTTACGAAGCTCTCAAAAGCAAGAATAATTCTAGCAAATAATTCTTGTGTTTTTTTCAATGGGTATTTCATACACAATTGATTTAATATAAACCCCAAAGACAAAAATCACTGGAGTCATACTTGGGGAACTTACCGGCCAAGCAATTGGCTCGCTCTCCATATCCAACGATTTGGAAAATGTACATTTAAATAATTTCGACAATTCATGCTAAAATGTGCGGGTGCACCTTCATGTTGAAAGATCGTATTTTTTTCAAATATTAGTCGGGGCATCTTCAAAAAAAAAAAAAAGAGTATTTTCGCAAGAAAATGCCATAAACATGTTCATTCAATCGTGCAGGCATAACATATGGCACCGCTAGAAAGTTATCAACAAATCCAACGGAAATATTTACAAAAAACTTCCTTTGATTGCAGAGATTCTTCACAGCTTTAGAATGAGTGCTACTCCAAATGTGATTGTTGTCTGTATTTAAAAAAAAACCTTTGAAAAATCTGCACCATCTGTCTATAATATACAACTAACAAAATAAGGCTCATTGTTAAGGGTATGTAAATACCATCCAGAAAATTGATATTTGTTAGGATAATCATCTGGGATTAATGTTTGTACATTTTGAATATGAAATGGATAGTTTTCATACTCACTTAATACTCTCCATACAGACATATGAATGGTATTCATCGAATGGGCAACAGCTCGAGTGCTAGTCGTGGATTATTTTCAAACCTTTGCAAAACCCCATCTTGAAAGTATGTTCACAGTTCGATTTGTTCCTGAATTTACTTTCTTTGCCTGGAACCGGCCACTATCTCGAAGAATTGATCCAGTCTTGAAAATGCTGCATGACGAGAAATATGGCGCTGAGGGTATTGCTCCTCATATATCACTTTATATTACATAGCTTTACTAAATTTGCATTGCCGTGAGCTGCTCTAAATGCCTTATGCATGTCTGCAAATTCAATATTTTTACGAGTACATCGATGCATTTTAATATCTGAAAGTAAATAACACAGATTATACTTTGCGACCTACAACAAACTAATTTCAGTTGATTATTGTTTCCATGGTAACAAGAATAGCTGAAACATAAATGCAGCCATAAGGTGATAAATAAGCGTTGTCTTTTATATTGAAAATGAAGCATTATCGAACATTATTTTATAATGAAAACAATAGTTAAAATATAATATTTGCCCTCTATCATATCATAAAATTAGGAATAGTTATTCTGATACACTCTGTATACACATTTAAACCATACAATCTAAAAAAGAAGAAGAAAACTATATTCTATTACTTAAATTGAGCGGTATTAACAAACGCTAACAATTCAGCTTAGCATAAATGTCTGCTGACGGCCACACATTTTAAAAGTCTACCTGTTATAAATATGGTATAATGCAATATCGCGATAGATTTGCTCATTAAAACTTATTGTAGTGCATCCGCGAACAACACATCTCTGAGGTTCATAACTCGCTAAGACCTATTATTAGTTTGGGATGGTTGAGGAGCTTCCTAATTTAACGTTAATGCTCTGGCGGTTTTTTCTTTCTTGCTTTTTTTTCTTTTTCTTTCTTTAGCGCAGCCACGCGATGTGGCGATTCTAAGGCTATCCAAGTCGTTGATTTTTTAAAGAGTCTCCGGAGAGCTGACCCGCAGAAGAAATATATGGCTATTCTGGAGAATAAACGAAGTATGTAACAATTAGGCAAGGAAAGCAAATGAAGAATTGTTTGTATTCTCAAGTTCACTGTTTCCTACCTAGTAGATTTTAATGTATGTAGAGCGTAATTTGTGCAGTGGCCTCTCATGGCGTAACATTTAGACAGTATTACTTACAAAGATTTAAAAGCAATTTGGCATACTTGAATTGTTTGCATTTCTTTCAAAGGGTTGCTTCTATTTAGTTTCACAATATACATAGAACACCGTCCCCAACCCTTCACATTGTTTCCTTTTATAAGGAAAATCAAATTTGTGCAAGATTTACGCTAATTGGATCCGCGCTGTAGCACTGTTGCAACCCAAATGTTAAGTGCTCACTTGCACACTGTGAAGAAGACTATACCGGGTGCTACCAAATGTAATAAAATGCTTCTTGATAAAAATTCAGTACTTCGTTCTTCAATGACTTACTTGTTCAAGCTTTCGGCCAACTCAACAATTATCCGCCAAAATAAATTACAGTGATTGAAAATGTAATATCAAGTGATAATCTTTTTTCAAGGAATATTAACCTAATGAAGCTTTTTTATCCTTATACCTCGCCGTTAGACATCGTTGTATTCTTTATCATATACCATCTCCATTACTGAGAATTGCAACATGCTCCCGAGGAAAGCTAGGGGCTGTCGGACAAGATGTTCAAAACTAAATTTAAACACACAAGACTGGATAAACCCTGTTCCAGATCTTCCTAATTTAGAAGAGTCCTAAGCAGTATCGGGAATCGAACCCGGGTTCCTCCCGAGCAGCAACGTTAATCACTATACCAAGGAGGCAGTCGTTTAATAAAATTACCATCTGCTAGTTCACCACATTAATTGTTCTTCTATCTCTTCTTGGTTTCTGTAATGTACGTTTATTATTTATTTTTATGCTTATGTTTATTGCATTAATTCTTTTTCTTTGCGTATTATTTATTTTAACGTATAATTCCTCGTGTATCTTCTGTTTACTTTTGGTAGGCATAAAATGAAGTTTTATTTATTTTTTGTTTTATTTTTTGTTGCTTTAAATGCATTGTACTTCTCGCCACATCTGTAGATTGTGGGCTGAATACTATAGGTGTAAATCTGTAGCCATGAAAGAAATAAAATTAATTAATGATGGCGCAAATGAGCTTGGACTCCTTGCCGCCTTCAAAGCTATCTGACATTCATCTTCTTAGGGTAAGGAAAAACTCGGATATAAACCTTACCTAGACAGCTTGACCTGACCGGGATTCGAACCTAGAATTTCCGGAAATGAAATTTCAGTGCTTATATCAAATGTGACTCAAATTCAAGAATGTAAATGTCACAATTTAAATATTTGTACATGTCTTGTATCATTCATTGTATTAATTAGAACTGTTAAGTGGAAGAGAAGGCCTTAGGTCTTAACTCTACCACTTAAAATAACACTTTCTATTCTATTCTATAGCAATTATTATTTGCTATTTATCTTGTTTGGAAATCATATTAAAATCTGAATTAACAACAGCAGCGAAGTTAACCAATTATGTGAGTTAAGACGTCAATATTATAGTCTAAATGTTAATGCATTTCAAGCTATGACCTGAACTATATTCTTAAATTAGTTTACGCGGTTGTTAATAAGATTAAAATGAAAATAAAGTAACTTTTTCTCTCAATAAAATAGTATAATATAGTGCAATGTCACTCGTTTTCAGCAATTTAAATGTAAAAATAATGAATGAATGGTGTTTAAGGCCCGTTTTTGCTACAGAGGCACCACAGGCGATGGACACTGATGATACATGAAATGAAATGATATATTGGGAAAGGATTTATTTTTAAGGAAGGAATCGTCCAGGCCTAAGTTTATGGTACCTCCCCGGCATTTGCCATTTATGAGGACTGGGGAAAACCTGGGAAAATCCTCAGTCAGGGAGGACGGACCTGGCGGTATTCGAACCCAGACTTCCCGCTCACGAATCCGTGCCTTAACGACCTCGGCACCCGTGGCGGTAATTTAAATGTAACTGCTTTGTGATGCTTATTTAGAAATTTTCCCCGCATATTTATTTCCCCATTATATTAAATCAAGTATTATATTTTAACTATTAAGACTGTCACATTAGTGCAGGAAAAGAAACAAACAGAAGTATAAATTGACCAAGCTCTCGCAAATCCTTAAAAAACAAAATTCCAAAAATTTCCGAAAATAAAATTTACAAAACAACGGCAACATAATTTTTTCTGCATGGTAATAAATATTGGATTCCTACAGGTGAAGTTAGAAGTGAAAAACAAACAGCAGAAATGAACGTTTTAAAAGAACCAAAGGATGCACTTAATTTCACTTAATAATTAAGATGTTAAATCAGAATTTCAGAAATATTCAATAAACTACAAAACAAAAGAATACAGGAATATGTGGAAAATCGGTGTATCGCATGGAAAATAAAAGACTGGCAAAAGCTGCACTAAAGGGGAAAAGAAATAGATATTGGAAGACTATAAACCAGATAGAAAGATTTTTGTGAAGTCGGAACAAGCTAGACCTATTACTTGAAGTGTAGATGATGATATTGTTTTACCCTTACATACTTTAAATCATATTAATTATAGATGTCATGAGAATTCCCCTGATATGAGAAAATTTAGAACTCAAAATGAGTAATAAGGGTGAAGTATTATTTTTACATTCCCGAAACTTATTGAAAATTTAAAATAGTGGTTGAATATCTGATTAGATCAAAATCCACAGAACTTCTTGCAAGATTTTCTTTTATTTTAAAAGCATAAAAACCTCGAGATATATTTTAAATTGAAGGTAACTAATGCAGCAGGGGTGCTTTGTGGCTACGGTCAATATTTCTAAGAACAAAAATGTTATAAAATAATGTAAACTGTAGCATTTGTTGGTTTTTATAAAGAAGGCGACGAGAAGGAAAAACATCTTCCAGCAAATATGCCACTAACACACAAAGGTACACGTCTCTTAAGCTATTAGTACTCGACAAACGTGTCTTATTGAATTAGCGTTATGTATTCAGAGACGTTTCAAAGAAAAGATTAGCATCCAGCGTACAATGTAAAGAAATACTTTGAAGGTGTGAAAGAAGAGAGAGAGAGGAAAAAAAAAGAAAGAAAGAAAGAAAGAAACACCAGAAAACAAGCGGTTAGTTGTGCTCTTTGTATTTGCACGTTACTGAGTTCAAATATTTTCGTAACCTTGTTAAATCTGTATTTCGACACCCGAAAGGAAGATGACAGGTCTGTCACGCTGATTGTATGCTCACTTCAGCAAATAATGAAACGCAGTTTAATTTGATGCTTTCTTTTGGAGACACACAAATAGACAAGGGTTAATATAACACATGTTGCTGCGCATTTTACGTAAATTGATTTAAGTTTTTTATTAATATATTCTGAATTCGTTTTGATATGGAATAATTGCTGAGTTACGTATAAAAATGTATAAGAATAACAAATCGATTATTTTAACATTTATTCAATTGTGTATGTATACTAAATGTTCTTAAATGCACAAGTTAATGATAATAGAATTGAACAATAAATAAAACCTATTTTGTGCTAATGCTAAGCTAAAAGATTGTAAGATATAGTGTGAAAAAGTTAAATAAAAGTCTCGAGCATCTCCTATTTTCTAAGGCAACAATTTCAAGTCTTCATTTTGTTACTAATTTTAATATTTTCAAAAATTAAGAGTAAAGCACTATTTTAATATAAAAATTTATATTAATAAACTGAAAGTGGATTTAAATTTTCTTCTATGACATTTTTCTTCATATATGTTATTTTTAAATGATCAGATTTCAAATGAATGAACACTGAACTCAAGTACATGTTTACTTGAAGATGTATACTTTTAAATTGCAAATTATCCCATAGTCCATAAGTTGGAGTAATTATTATAAAATACAGGTGCATATTTACTTACTCGTAAAATCTTGAACTGATTAACCATAATTCTCTAAGCGAATCAATTTTTTTTTTGTTTACGTACTATAAATTCGGCTATTTATGAGAACACATTACCGCCTCTGTAATTCATATTGATATGCTTGTAGAATGGGGTGTAACTTAACACTTCATTCATTTCTTCAAAAATTATATAATAAATATAGAGTAACACTTAAAAATGTAACAAATTAACAGTAATTATAAAAGCAAAAAAGGATTAAAAAACTAAGAGAAAGTCACACTTGTAATCGCTATATTTCAAGCTACTAGAGTTCTTCTATGGCAAGAAGACAAGTCAAGTACGTCTGTATATATATATATATATATATATATATATATATATATATATATATATACACTATTAATGGAGTAATAAAACTTCTAAAAAGCATAAAAATTCTTAAAAAACACTCAGAGTGCAATATAAAAAAGTTCACATAAAATTTCACACTAAAAATCATAAAATTGAACAATAAAACCACACGTATATTTCGAGCTTGGCTCTTGGTCACGTGATGAGAATGAACTATATATTATGCTTCATGTCTCTTTTTGTGTGTGTGCGCGCGCGCGCGCGCGCGTGTGTGTGTGTGTGTGTGTGTGTGTGTGTGTCTGCGCGTCATGATGAAAACACTCGGAATAATTATACGGTTCTGCATACATAGCAGCGAATCTTAAGGAATTTTACTGCAGTCTTCGTCTATTTTCAACCAGAAGACCGTACACGACTGTTTCTTGTACTCTATTAAGATTAGTAATCTTAATGAATCTTAATGAAAATTTACAGGCTCCAAAACAAGCGAGCTATACACGTTAGTTTTATAAATGTTGTTTCCATTATAAGGCATTTAGATGAAATACTTGTCAGTGAAAATTCATTATATATTTCTAATGTCGTTAATCCCGCTATTTCAGAACCTAGAAATGCAAGAAGGCGATAAAAAGATCGAATATCAGCTCTGAAAAGTCTTGTTAGATTATTTAATTTTTAAGCTTTAAACTCTTTTGTTATTTACTGCTAAAATCTTAAGATATGGAGGAACAAAACCTAAAATGGCATATTTGGGTAAAATGACACACTCAATGTTTGGTTAGATTTATTGATGATAATTTTGAATTCCCCCCTCTGTGCTGTTCACAAGATGATTGGTTATGTCAATCAAATTTTTGTCACCTCAAGGCGCATTTTAGAGAAACAAGAACGAATAAGAGAAATTGGGCCAGGATAGTGTCAATGAGATATGTAATACATTTTTATTACAATGCTACACATAATTTTTTTATGAACATCTTGTTGAAGGTTATAGATATTAAAGCTTCTCTTTGTAAAAATCAAGGAAGTATTTTTTTCTTTAGAGGTTAGAATAAAGTACTACTTCTTCTTCTTACAATTCAAAGTATAAAATGATATAATGTACGATTTTACTCAAGTAAATGTTATACTGAGTTGTAGCCCTAAATCATACAATGCCATTGTGGATTTCTATTTAAGATAATCGCTGTTCCTCAAGCCACCTTCGTCGAAGAGCAACAGGGCTAAATAAACGTGTTGTTCACACAAAGAAAGGTTTAGGACGGGTAACTTTTCCTCCAGACTTAAAAAAGAATTGGTAAGCTATATTAAAACGATGGAATAAGGATTGTTTGTGTTATCCTTGATGATATTAGAAGGTTAGTACTTGAGCTAGCGGAAAAGAATAACTTGGAGCATAGATTCAATAAGGAAATTAGAATTGCAAGCTGGGATTGGCTAAGAGGTTTCAGACTTCGTAATCCAGGCATTTCACTAAGAAGACCTGAAGCCACATTTGTAGGTCCAGCACAGACCTTTAATAAGCCTTGGTGGAAAAACTCTCTCAGAGATTAGAGAAAATCAAGATTGATAATAGTGTACAGCCAGCATGAATTTGGAATGTGGATGAGTCAGACTTATCTACAGTACAACAAACACAAAGTATTTGGGGCTAAAGGAAAGAAGTTGGGTCCTTAACAAATGCTGAGAAGGGACAGTAGGTTAGTGTGATTTGTTGCATGAGTTCCACAGTAGCATTCATAACCTCCAGCTCTACTCAAAGCAAGAAAGAGGTGAAAGAATGAGTTGCTTGGCAGGGCAACTACAGGCACCCTTAGATGTGTTGCTGTGTCAGCTTGAATGACAGGAAAACTCTCTTTCTCTTGGATGAAGCATTTTCAGAATTACGTAAATGCAAGTCAAGAAAACAAACGTTTCTTCTGGGTGGATATTCCAACCAAAAAACAACTAGGAGTCTTGATTTTCGCCAAAGAATGACATTGTCATATTGTCCTTTTTCCTTCATCATATACACCGGCTCCAACCCCTAGAAATGTTACGTTCTATAGACCGTTGAAAAATTATTACGATCGAGCTGTAATCAAATGGTTAAAGAATCATCCAGTGAGAGCCTTCACACATTTTCAGATGGTAAGTTTGTTTCCTGAAGCCTATGGAAAAGCTGAAACATTTAACAATGCTCTTAGTGGATTTTCATCAACAGGGATTATTCCATTAAGTCCTAATGTCTTCCCTGATTATTTATTTGGTCCTGCAATATCCACAAACAGGAAATTGAAAACACTTAAAAATAAAAGTTCACCTACTAGAGATGAAACTCACTAGTAGAGAAATTTCTTCAACACCTTCAGTTACACTTTTCAGCAGAGTCAACATCTTAAAAAACCACACCAGAAGACATCTGCCCTATTCATTTACCATCTCGAACTGGCAAGAAGAGAAAAAAGCATGCTTGTTCCCCAAGTTTTGAGTATATTTCTTCATTAAAGGAAAAGGAAAATTAAAAAAGAAAGAGCTGTGACAGAAAGACGTGTAGCTAAGAGGGCCAGAAAAATACCTTCAATTTGATTAACATATTGAAGATGTGGACTACAACTTCCAAATTGACAGTGAGGACGAGGACGAGGATGGCGATGCCTGTGTAGTTATTTTGAACCAGGCCTGGCTAATGTGTGAGATAAGAGGAAGAGGTAATTCCAAAAGAGCCAAGAGTTTGCGACATATGCAAAGACTGACTGATGTCTGTTATTTTACTCAAGTAACTTGTATAAAATGACATAGTAGCACAATTAGTTAAAATTCGTGTCTTTTGATATAACAGCATTTGTTTAGTTTTAATGCTATTAAGATTTGTAATAATAATAATAATAATAATAATAATAATAATAATAATAATAATCATCATCATAATCATAGTACAGCATATGGATAAATGAACATTTATTTTTTCCGCATAGAGCTTTATATTTTAGATTTTCCTTAGGGTATGTCATTTTAGGCCTGGTTACACTACCCCACTATTTTTTCGTGAAGATTCTTAATATTCACACTTCTTTTTGGGAATTCTGAGAATGACTTTACTCAAAGCCTAATGAAAAATATTTCGAGACTTCTTTGACAAAGCCAAGATATGGATTGAACATTGCAAATGTCAAAAGATAAGGAAAACATAAATTAATATATGCTGGGCAACGCTAGACAAAATATTTCAACAGGTTTAGATATTTAATATTTTGAATGAATTTCCAGTAATACAGTAAGGTAGGAAAGAATAAATAGTACTAAAGGGTAAATTTCATTAACAGTGATCATCAAGCTATTTAATATTTTGAAAGATTAGGGAGGAATTAAGTAAGATAGACAATAAAATACGGCAACATGTGATTTAGCTTCCATGTTCGGAAGCAACAAGCAAGAAATAAATTAAAATAGGTGTAAAGGCAGTGATAGGCAGTAAAACTATCATCATTAAATATAGAATATACATGTAGACAAAATAAACATATATTCTAAGGCAAGCCTAGTACCCAGCCAGAAGAAAATGAAAAAAATGTGTCTTGAATTATTTTTTATAATGAAGGAATATTTTTGGTTATTCTAAAAATGACTGTGCAAATACATAAATTCTGCGAAAACAAAAGAATTAATTTGTTCGTAAAGAAATTTCATTATAACAAGAATAAACTAGAATATTATAAAAGGAGACGAGAAAAATTCAAATATACCACTACCGTGTTGTTAAAAAAGAAATAGAGTTTTTCTTCCTAGGAATGTTTTCAATAGCACCTTTTACGCAAACAATGAAATAGCAATCTTAATTAATCACACATTATTGACAATTTCATATTCGGAAATGTCTAGTACGAAAGGGACTGTGGATTTTACATAGTAGGGTCAACATCTAAAGGCATTTAAATTTTAACATCTTTCCGATGTCTCGTATATTTACGGCACGATAAAGACCCTCAAGCCTGAAAAAAGAGGTCTTTGAGCAAAATTTGTAGGCTGTTTCACGACCTGAATTGAATGGAACGCTGATGACCTGAGATGTTAAAGGGCATTCGTAAATAAATTAAAATCTCAATGAATTGGGATATTTCTCGTAATGGCACTGAATAAGCAAATTAAATTTTGTAAAATAAAACCATTCTAAAAAGTACTCTTGAAAATTGCTATTAGTATTCTGAGCCACAGTTGTTTACACTACAGCATTAGGATAGAACTATAATGTTTAATGGTTTTGCCTTTATGAGTTCCCGTTTGACTCATTCAATGCTATTATAAATGCAATGGACAATATCTCAATGCATTCAGAAAATTTCGAACATTACATGCATTGAAAAATAGACCCAATGTGTTTATGCAAGCGATTTTTAATAGGGTTTAGGTACTTCCCTGGCATTTGTCATTTACGACGACTGAGGAAAATATGAAAAAAACCTCAGATAGGGAGGACGGTCCTGGTGGGGATCGAATCGCAGATATTCCGCTCATGAGTTTGCTCCTTAACGACCTCGGCCACTCTTGGCAGTTTTATGCAAGCATGATTCAGTTACCATAGCAACGAAAGTTAAACAGATGCACATACAAAAAAAAAAAAAACAAACAAACAAACCAAAACAAAACAAAAACTCTAAAGCATAATGGTATGTACATATGTTAATATAAGCAGAAGATACAGCCATTTCAAGCTGGAAACGTACTTTAGACGGTAAAATATTTTAGATTAAGTTGTTTCATAGTCTGAAAGAATATACTAAGAACAAAGCTATACGAAGAATATTGCAACAATTAGATGGAATTATTCTATATACTAATATCAATCGCACTGATATGAATCATGGCAACAATAGAATAACCAGTTGCATTTTTAAAACAAAAATAGATGATAATATACTAAAATAGGCACTGCAAGACAGTGAAACTACCCATGATTGGAATTAAATATTTGAACGACTATGACTTTGACTGGTCTAGCGTTGCTAATTACAGTGGTTCGATTTCCGATCGGTACCTACTCAAACATTTTTTGACAATGAGCGAGGACAATTGGGGAGCTGCATGATGGATAGACAGCGTCTTTTTAACCTTGAAAGTGAGATGATGGCTACTGGCGGTAGAAGCCCGTAGCTTGGTCACCAAAGTTCCTTGCAATACTGCCCTCTGTCAATGAAATCGCGAGACGTAGGTAGAGGAAGCAGCGGTCGCCGCGGCCGGCCTTGATCCTTGAAAGGTTGTCGCGCCAAAGGAGGGGAACAAATGACCAACTGTATTATTGTAAACTAAATTGGCCAGCAGTTAAACAGAAAAACATGACAACCTTTGTAATTGGGTTATTCCATTATTTGAAACAATTAGCAGGAGTTAGGCAAGAACGGTAACAATTAAACTGTTGACAGAATATGTGGCAAAACGCTACTGGAGAATGGGAATTACTGCACACTAAAATTGCAATAATGGAAACTGAACTCATACACATTCCAAAACAATTGCATGAACGAGGACATAACTCAAATAACGACTTACACGTTTACAAGCTCTTTTTCGGATGATCAAGGAATTTGGAAAGCGCACTGCATATAGTACACTGTAACAAATTTAAATAAATCTAGTTTCAAGTTCAGTAGATTATACAGAAGATGCTTCAGTTAAATGCGCTTCCTGCGGCGACCATATTTCTTGTACTATGTAAATAGATTACATACTGTTGAGTGTAGTTTCAGGAATTAATCATATGTGCAAATTTAGTCAAAAAGAAAAAAGTAAACAAAAGGAGTGTTCTTCGTGCTATAACAATATCAATAATTTTCATACAGTCCAAGTGAAATATAGATTTAAATTCAATTGCATATTCCTCATATTTCGTTCCGTTCAAATTCTAGAAGACGTGAATGGGAGCGAAACAACTGAACATTTTGCTTTCAGCACACGTGAAACCAATGCCTCTGAACGTCTCCAAGTATAAGGATTTACGAGATCTCTTTCAGGTTTTAGACGAAAAGAGCAAAGTATAGTTCGGATCAATTCCGAGGAAAACTGTGTCATATCATAAATTAAGATGAATTTAGTGAAGGCAATAGTGATTCTGATTTTTTAAGTAGACAAAGATGAACATGAACAAGAAAAATTAAAAAAAAAATTATTGGTAAATTTGTACTGATACATGGTTTTTCATGCTTTTTTCTTTAAGGTTATAAAAATGCACCAGTCCTTTTTGGAATTGCACTAAATGGAATATGATCTGGGATATTATTTTCTATCATATTCAGACATAAATTATTTAAGTAATAATTAATTAAATTATTTCTTATATTTAATTACATTATTAAAACAGAGGAAAATATATTATTGCCTTGTAGTGTACCATAATATACCTTTTCCTGAAAGAAGTATTTACTATTAACTATTTTTTGTAATATTTGTACTAGGATAAACAAGAGATCACTTTAAACTCCTGAAAGTTTTCTCCAATGTGACTTTCATAAGAATGAAAGCTTACAAACATTGAAATCTGCTTATCTCCGAACTGGGTACACAACTCTGTTCATCATGAAAAATATCTCTAAGAATATCTAACTATCTACAATCTGAAAGCGATCATCTGGAGATCTTGAATGGGCTTCGCAATGGGCACAAGTTTGAAAGCGTTGTCATTGCTTTGTGGGTCCGTCGGGGTTTCCGCTTCGCCGTCTACTGTTGCTGTGGAAGTGGAAGATAACCTAGATTTCATCAGCTATGAGTACATATGATTGAGACTTTTGGTTTAACCACCAATGAGGTACTACTAATAAAAAAAAAGTAGTATAACAAAATTCAAACAAAAAGTGAAATCCTTTCTAATGCAATATAGTTTCTTTTCAGTGAATGAGCATATGTACAAACCCGACTTATTCAGATATTGTTACTTAAGCAGTAAATACAATACCATTATATTTATTTTGGCATCTTTTCTTTTTGTCTGTATTTATTACTGAGGCATCACAGGCGGTGGACACTGATGATACATGAGATGAAATAATATATTGGGAAAGGATTTTTTTTTAAGGAAGGAAACATTCCAGGCCTAAATTTAGGGTACCTCCCTGGCATTTGCCATTTATGAAAACTGAGGAAAATCTGGAAAAACCTCAATCATGGCGAACGGTCCTGGCGGAATTCGAACCCTAGACCTTCCGTTCACGAGTCATACCTTAACGATCTCGGCCACCGATACGGTCTTGTTATTCTGAAATCTATTTATGTATGTAGTAATATACATTTCATATTCACATGTATTTAAATTAAATGTACCTAATTAATTAGTTTGACATGCTATGTAATAAGGTATTTATTTTGATGTTATATTTACGAATGTAAGCATTCTTATTGGCATATCCAATATCATTGTTTTGATTAAAAGGATAAAATAACTTGAACTTGAATTTGACAGCTACGGTGTATACATTGTATCTCATACACATAAGCCTGAGTTGCTGACCAGTATGGATCAAGTATACAAAGACAAAGTATTAAGATTAAAGCATGTTAATGGAAAATCTTAGATGGAAGAAACTAGTGCATCCACCATATACTCTAGACATTGCACCAGAAGATTATCATTTTTTCTTTTTTTGGATTATCATTTCCAAGGACAGCACTTTCAAACCTTTGCTAATGTAATGGAAGACAATGAGTTCCATTGTGATGGAACTCCTTAGGGCAGAAATCCCACTGCAGTTTCCATATCAGTTGCTTGAAATGTCATAACCGACATAATTATTTTGATACCTTACACATGTTTACATTGGCATGTACATTATCAACAGTTGTTCACTAAAACAGATCTTATGGATATGTCCAGTATCACTTATATGATCAGAAGGACATTAAACAACTATAAAAATGCAACAATAAAAATCATACAAGGAAAATAAGCACTTTAATACCCTAATTCATTTAAAGGAATGGCTTTAGAAGTTCCTTTTCAAAATTTTCACACAAGTTCTGATAAGACCTGGAAGGATAACAGATATCAAAACAATAAAATGCCTCATCAGATGCTATTCCGGTCAGCATCGATAGATTTTTTTTCAGGAGTAAAAATCCTAAATATGGCTTACTTTGGAGGGGAAATAAAGCCGTGGGCTCCATGTCATAGAATAAAGGCATGTAAAAGAACCTCAAGCCTGAAAAAAAGAGGCCTCTGAGCAAAAATTTATCGATCATTTCAAGTCCTGAATTGAATGGGATGCTAATAACCAGAGATGTTAAAGAGCACCAACCTCTTCAGATTTAGCCAAATAAAATGCACCATAAAAGCAGTAAAATGAACTATTTAAGGAAACAGAAGGGAATTAGAGGAGTCAACAGTAAAATATGTGATGTTTATACTATCAAGAGGCCTTCATTCTCAAGATTGGGAGATCAAGTCACTAGGAAAGATTTAGAAAATATCCGTCCCCATATAAACATTCTCATAATGCAGAATATTATGATAATAAAGCAATAGAAACTGAAACAAAATAACCAATTTCAGGAAAATCGCACGAAGTATTTTCAACAGGAAGGCCCAATGAGAACTTTGCTATTTCATATATATCATGGGTCGGTCCTGGTTGTGTAGTGGTTACCATGCTTGCCTCCTAAACCTAAGATCGCGGGTTCGAACCCGGCCAAAACCGATAGATTTTTTCGGGCGTAAAAATCCTAAGTATGGCTTCCTTCGGAAGGGAAGTAAAGCCGTGGGTCCCGTGTCGTACATTTACGGCACGAAAAAGAACCTCAAGCCTGAAAGTGAGCAAAATTAGTTGGCCGTTTTACGCCTTGAGTTGAATGGGACGCTGATGACCTGAGATGTTAAAAGGCATCCATAAATCAATCAATCAATCAATATATATATATATATATATATATATATATTAACTTCATCAATCTTAGTAACAAACTACAGTTGCTGTAGTTTTAGAACCTTCTAGCAAAGAGCTATATATATATTGGACTTCATCAATCTTAGTAACAAACTATAGTTGCTGTAGTTTTAGAACCTTCTAGCAAAGAGCTATGCATGGAATACAGTAATGGGCAAGAAGAACAGTTTCCATATAAATATAGAAAAAGCAATTCAGCTGATATTTTGCAGAATATCAATGACAGGAAATACTGATGGTAAATAATGAACCACTACAGACTGTGAATAAATGTATCTAGGAATAACAACGCACATAATTAACTGGTGTTTAATAAAGCATTTTACCTATCACTTGGAATGGTATTTTATTATGGCCCCACAGTTGGTCGACAATTTGCAACGGGAATCTATTACGGCCCCACATTTGGTCGACAATTTGGAACGGTATTTTATCATGAACCCACAGTTGGTCGACAATTTGAAACGGTTTTTGATTTATGGGTGGTTTCAATGTAGGGGGATTGATGGGTTCTCAGGGTAAATTTGGACTGTTTTTAATGACTTGAAAGTCATTAGGGGGGGAAGGAGATTGTTCACTGTATTAATAATATCCGGCACTGGTTGAATATTTAATTTATTTTACAACTTGGCAGGTTACTTCCTGATTGCTCGTCGCTGACTTCACCACTCACTTAGACTGACTTTAGAATCACCTTATAATGAATTAAAAACCCTCTACCGCTTTAAAATGATTTAGACTGCCCTCGACTGACTTTAGAAATGACTTAGACTGATTGCTTTCGCATGACTAGGCTGCCTGCTTCCGTATATCTCTTGAGTGAATCCTCTCGTATCTCCCGCATCTCTACCCCGCATCTCTTTCGTATCTCTAGAGTCGTCTGTTGTCTCTGACTTCTGTACACCAGTTTTCTACCACATCGCCACGCCTTTCGCTAAATTAAATTCCCTCGTATATTATCCTATTTCCGTGTTATATGTTCATCATTGGCTATCTTAAAAATATTTATTTGTATCTAAGTTCTCCTTATTCGTTGACTTTTATCCGATGACCATTGGCTAGAATTATTCTCTCCCTCCTGATCTACAATGTCTTCCCACGAGCCTGAATTTTCCAAAAACAGCCTGTCATAAATTTCGGCACTTTCCTTACATGCTAATTTCTATTGAAACATCTTTTGCCTTCCTTAGTTTGTAGATTTCCAAATGTTCTCAGAGATAACGCACGTAGTTATGGGTGGTTTTTACTACCTTGTACCCCCGGCTTGCCTATAATAAAACATTTTCGTCTCCGTTCTGACATTTTCATCTTCTCTTAAATTATTGCTCTGTCTGACTTTGTTCAAATACTGTCCCGTTATAGCCACATGTTTTCTTATTGTAAACTTTATAAGTATTCCTTGGGCAGAAGTTTCGTGACCTAACAAAAGATAGTTTACCCTTTCCTCAGTCTTGTCTAAGGAGCGGTCAGCGGACGAGGCGTCAGGTATACATCTGTCTCTTTCTCACATCTTTTACCACAAAATGTATACAAAACCCTTTTGTAAGATACAATCACCTGTCAAATGACCTACACATAAGTAAAAGTTACAAATTATATAAGTTCCTCTTATACTCCAAATGATTTCATTACACATATACATAATAATTATCCTTATCAAATCTAATGCCTTTAGAAATATAACTCTGCAGCCTCAAGTTATAAAACTAATATGGGCAGCCTTATTTCCGGCTTCACACTCTAACTAACATTCTGTTTGCTGTAATAGTATCCCCCGTAATAGTAACCTACAAGTTATTTATTTTGGGAAGATCTAACAATCACTGTTCTAGAAAGTACAGAAAGGGTTCAGGCCAGGCATTTGAAATATGTCATTAAAGCAGAAAAATGACACCTTCATGATTAACATATGAATGATAAGCTTTTTACATACTGGACCTTCCAAGAACACTCCTGCCACCTAGTGAATTATTCAATAAACTGCTGAAGAGCAGGAAGCCAAGCAGAGTAATAGATCCTGAATTTTATAGCTCAGAGGCAATAGATTAGAACTGGACTAAAGGGAACCAGGATCAAAGATATATCATCATAATATGTGTCATTTGGGTTTCCACCATACATCTGCAACAGTAACAAATTATATGAGCCTAGCAAAAGATTTACAGGGGGATTTTTCGCGGGACCGCTCTATGTGCTGTTGACCGAATTCTGCAGTTCTCCTCTCATTTCCACGCTTGAAAGCTGGTCGGAGAGCCGGTGGGGAAGTCGCTACGAATTTAATTCTTGGAATATAAGGACGTTTTCTTGTGTATTGTGTGGCAGAGTTAAGTATTACATTAGGCGGCAATACAATGTATGAATTACGTTAATATGGCTCCATTCAGATATTCTATTCCCCAAAGAGTATTTATTTAGATTTGAATGAATGAATAGTGTTTAACGCCCGTTTTTGCTACAGAGGCACCACAGGCGATGGACACTGATGATACATGAGATGAAATGATATATTGGGAAAGGATTTATTTTTATGGAAGGAATCGTTCCAGGCCTAAGTTTAGGGTACCTCCCCGGCATTTGCCATTTATGAGGACTGAGGAAAACCTGGAAAAAACCTCAGTCAGGAAGGATGGTCCTGGCGGTATTCGAACCCAGACCTCCCGCTCATGAGTCCGAGACTTAACGACCTCGGCCACCCGTGGCGGTATATTTAGATTCGTACGTGGTGATGGTGGTTTGGTTTATTTGCGGACGTTCTTTAACATCTCAAGTCATCAACGTTCTATTCGGTTCAGAGCGTGAAAACCTTATACATTTTATTCAGAGGCTGCTTCTTTCAGACTTGACGTTCTTTTATGTACCGTAAATCTAAGACACGGGACCTACGTCTTTACTTCCCTTCCAAAGGAAGCCATACTTAGGGTTTTTATGCCCAAAAACATCCATCTAGGGTCTACGAGGCAAGTGTGGTTACCACTAGACCGATGCGATTCTTACGTGCGTACAAAATCGGCTCATAATGTATAGTTTGTCTCAAAAGAGGTTCCCTGGCATTCAACTTCCAAATCGAAATTCGATTCAAGTTTCGTAAATAAATTTCGTGAAATGGGAAATATTCTTAATAAAAAGTCACAGAAGAAACGTTAGAAAACATTGGGCGTGCTCTGGTACGTTCCCCTAAAAACTCACTTCGAAACTTTTTCAGCAAATAGGTATTTCCTTTCCCTCTATTCAAACGGCTACAAGCTACTGAAGTCAAAATCCTATAACATGACTGCAGTACAAGAACTTAAAAACCGGGTGACTCTGCATCCAGGAACTCTGAGTAGATTTTGAATAGTATGCATGGGGGAGAGATTGACCCTAATCTAATTTTCTTTGCGGTCAAATCTTGATTCCAACTAAGTGTGCGCGTTAATTTACAAAATACCGATACTGAAGCTCACAAAAACCTAACCGGTTTCACCAGGAACCCCTGAATAATCAAAAGATAGGAGTGCGTGTGTCATTAGTGGTGATAGAATAACAGGCCTTGTTTTTTTTTTTTTTTTTTTTTTTGTGTGTGTGTGTGTTTTTTTTGTTTTGTTTTTTTACAATTAATAGGTATGAGCAGAATATTTTTCAACCCCATTTTTCGTGAATTAACTGTGAGGAAACGTAGGTTCGCGAACTTTCCATCAAAGCTCTCCAACGCCACATACAGTCCATGTCTCCTTGTTCGCAATTCTGAAAAAGTTGATAATAGAATCATCACTAACAACACGTGGCCCCCTTGGCCCTTCGATTTTTATCCCTTAGGGGCATTGAAGGGACAAATAAATGTACTGGACAAATCAACAGACCTGCTTGAACTAGCGACCGGCCATTACGAGTGGAGCAGTCACTCGAAAAATCACCATTATGTATGAGCTACATAACCATACTTGCAACAGGTACCATAATATGAAGTGTATATACATTCTTCGAGAAGAGTTTTGTTAATTAAATTTCATATTAAGTTGTTTCATAGGGAGATAATTCACATTTAGGAATCATGAAGTGTGTGAACAGAACAAAATCCCAAAGCGACTACAACAAGCCTTGCAAGAAGCAGTATTTTTAATGCTTTGGTGATTACACTTTCTTCTTTATTATAATTATACTTTTCTTCATAAATGATACAGAATTTATAAAATTTCTACCTAAGGTTTTATTTAACATTATAAATAATGTGATAATACCTCCCATACAGTAGGGTAATATACTCATACCTTTAAATTATTCATTAAATTTGCATTTGAAGCATTTTTAGACTTATAAGAATAATGATCAATATATTATTTACAGTGAAATGTAGTATAAAAGTTCATAATTTGCGTTGATTTTGCAAAAAAAAATATATAGAAATGGCATAGAGATCAAAACAAAATTATTAAAACATAAAAAGCATCCTTTGAAATTAACACGGGAAGAAATATCTTATTATCAAAAACAAGAGCTGCTTTATGAACTTCACAGTTTCATCATTGCGTATTTTTGACAAGTTCCCTTTGTCATCATCTGAAAGCTCTTTCTCCAGCCGGTCTACTGCGATGATAGGAATTAGTGTTTTTTAAACATGTTCATTTAAAAATCTTGTAAGTATAAGTATTTCAAAATTACTAACTTTAATTTTTAGATTCATTTTAGGGATACCATTGGATATATTGAATTCAAGTATTTTACTTAGACTATTTTATTGTTATTAAGCCAAAGTAAACACTTATTATCTGGGTGTATTTAGATGTGATTAATATACAAAATGTAAATTAGTTGTTTGGAAACATTTGGGAAAAGGATAAAAGACTTAAAACAGGTTAAAATGTATTTATGAACAATTGGTGTATTGCACTTAATTTTTTAGTAGCAGGTACATTTTTGTTTCAAAAAATACATTTATAGTTTTGAGAATAGTGTTCAAAATTACTAAAGTGTTTTATTTTTGTTGCTCTAATCAAATGGTTAGCACTAACACTTATCTGGCATATCTTTCAGAAATGAAGCAATGTTTACTAGGAATGGAGTGCAATACTTTCAGAGTAAATACTCATCTATAGGCTGAAGAAAATCATCATGAAATTTTGGAAGCAAGATATAAGTAATAGTTCAGTAATAACACATGGACTGAAATAATAGTTACAGGTTTATTCAACCTTTCAGTTTGTTTGATGAATTGACAGGCTCATTATACTGCCCAATTTATTGCTGCAGCTTAAAGCATTTTAATTCAGCAATGCTCAAATAAATTGATAGGTTATGGGTGACCAACGTCCAGACCTACCAGTTCGCTTGATCTTATTCCATTAGATTTTTACTTTTAGGACCATTGTTCATTAAAGATCTATTGATAGTAATGAAATTCTTTACTGGCATACTGAACAAGAACACCTGTTTTGTATGGCATTCTGCATGCCTCTGATGCATCATTACTTTTAGCAATAGAACTGATTAGTCATATGTCCTAATTTCACAGATATCTACCTAAGGGCTCTGATTTTCACCAATATCTTCCCAAGGGTTCTTCCTATTCAATGTTACTGTACAAAGCTGTTGTCGAAATTGTTTATGTCCATTAACAAAACATAAAAGTAACATGTTTTATTAACAAACACTTCATTAATATATAACAAACATATTGTGTGTCATGTACTATCTGCAGTAAGTCAGTCTTGCTGTAAAGCACTGGGCTGAGAAAAACTAATATTCATATTATAAAATATCACTGCAATATGAAATAAGTTTCATATTTTGTTGTAAATAAGATTCTAAAATTTTTCTTTAAGAATTTTGCCAATATTACCTGAACAACTGATATTAATTTGGATCCTGTTGTCTTTAAAGCATTTAACAACTCTCACATTTTTAGCACTACTGCTTTCAATGATGAAATGGCAGAAGAAAGATGAATGAAATGTGCAGCTATAAAATAAAGATTAGATTCAGCTTCTCAGTCTTAGAGGCTTTTTTAACTACTTTATTTGATGTAGCATCAAAAATTATATTTCTAATGATTTCTAGGTATTTAGCCTAGTAAATGACATAAGTAGCCAATTGCTCCGCAAATTAAAATTGGTTCTGGGGAGGGGAAGGGATGTATCTGGTGTCATTGTTTTAAAGACTTGTTGTCAGTAAGGTGCTTTAATGATAACATTTTTATAGAGAATATAAGTTTAGGAATAAATGGAAAATTAACTCTGATTATCTCTGATACATGATGCAACACATGAGCAATCAAGTTAAATGTATCATATTTGCAATATTACTTGTTAACCTTTACTGGCCTTGTATCATGGAGCTATCACTATCATTCACAGAAGGTAGTATTTACTTGTACTGAATACAATCTGACCACAATTTGTCTACAGCAAGCAGAAAAGAATATAAAATTCTTTGAAAGCTGTTGTTTCATATAAAATTTTCTTTAATATGTTTCTGAACATTTCCATGAATTTCAAAGTAATACTGCATCACACAATTTTTGTGCTAGGTTGATATATACGGCACTTTGTGTGTGCTGTGTAAAAAGAATTTATATAGAGATAGGCTAGTTAATTTCTAAACAGCAATATCAGCTGTTAGGAAAGTTTCACACAAATCATGGACAAATTGGGAGGAAATCTTAATCAAAAAGCTTTCTAAACATGAATGCTTTTTGCATTTTTCATTTTTAATATTTCTTTGTGTTTACTGGAGTTAAAATAATGAGTCACTTGGAAGTGTTTCTCAATACTAAATTTTTTCATATGTCTGACAATAAAACAATTTTTAAATGGCTGTTAAAACTGCAATTTTAAATTCTTCTTGAAAACTGCACAGTTCCCGCTTGCATTTGATTATATTTCAGGCATACTTTGATCAAAATATGACAACAAATATTATTAAAGAGAGTAAATTTCATATCTCAGTCTGAATAAATTATTGTAAATCACTGAATTGAAAGCATGCAGGCTACTTGAGAAGATTGTATTAAAAATGTAAGAGATGCAAATTATATCTAATCTGTCATCTAACACTGTTATGCTTCACTTACTTTTAGATATGGTGGGACCGGTTTTGAAGAGACATCCTCTCCATCTTCAACCAACTTGATGACTGGTATGAGAAACTAACATCTTTGAGGACCTGTGACTCCATCCTGGTGATGTTTTTTCTTTATAAACCGGAAATTTGTATTACTTTCTCCTGTAATATCAAAATTCATAATATAATCCCTATGTTTATGAATGTAAATCTTCTCCCATGTGTCCAATTCTATATGTCCATGTGCTTCTTTAAGCACCTTTATTTCATTTTATGTTGTGATTATCTTTCCAAAAATGGTGTGCCACTACTGATCTATTAATCTGTTTGTAAGTAACATTCCTGAGATGTTCCTTTAACCATGTTCCTATGTTCCTTTTAGTTTTACCAACATATATCTTATCACATTCTTTACATGTTATTTTATAGATGCCTGACTTTTTCTCCCAGGGAATATTAATAAAACTGTTGTCCACTAAAGCATTTTTCAGTGTGTATCTGTTAACAGGTGCCAATTTAATGTTAATATCTTTAAAATTTTTTTTGAATTTATTCATAGCTACTGGATGGTAGATGAATTTTTTATGAACCGGTCTCTCTTTTTCATTTAATAGTGTGGTGGTATTCTTGATCAATTTCTTCTTTATGAATCTATTAAGTTGTTTGTTTACTAAATTTTCATTAAAACCATTTATAATGGCAATATCCTGTATCTTCTCAAATTCTTTTTTGTACTCCTCTTTACTGATTGGTAAATTCACCAGTCTATATGTTAAACTGTTGAAAATTGAGTGCTTATGAGCTATGGGGTTAAACCCATTTGATTTTATATAGTTATCTGATTGAGTATCCTTTCTATAGATTCCAATTCTAAATTTCCATGATTCTTATTAATTTTTATACCTAAAAACGGCAACATTCCCTTTGTTTCTGTTTCCAGTGTGAAGGATATATTCCTATCTTGTACATTTAAAAGCTTCAAAGCATCTTCAACAAATTCTTTTTTCACTATACTAAAAATGTCATCAACGTATCTGTGTCAGCATTTAAAATAATATGGGAAGGCGGAAATTATGTGAGTTTCAAATGTAGTCATAAACTAATCTGCCAGAAAGGGGGACAAAGGATTTCCCATTGTGAGTCCTGTTTTTTGTTTATAGAATTCTCCTGCAAATGTAAAATAGGACTGGTTTATATAAATGTTAGTAAGGGGCACGTATTCTTTCCTGTGAGTTTCATTAATTCCTATCTCCTTTAACCAATTGTTCAGAAACGATAAAAGCTTGTCAGTTGGAATACTTGGGAACAAAGATACTACATTGAAAGACACTAAAATATCAGAGGGTAGAACTTTAAAAATCTTTTATTTTTTTCTATTAACTGGAACAAGTTTTTTATGCTTCTACTTTGAAACCTTGGTATAGCTGTAAGTCTGTCTGTAAGTTATTTTGCTAGAAAATATGTAGGGGTATTTGTATTATTAATGATGGGCCTCATGCCCTTCCCAGGTTTATGGATTTTAGGTAACCGATATATCCTGGCTATATTAGTATTGTTTTGTTTTTAACTATGTTTCTCTATGTCTGGTATTATACTGCAAGTCTTTATAGCTTATTCACTGTTTTTGTGCATTCTTTCAATGGGTAAAATTTGACATGGGTATATTCTTTTTTGTTAACAACTCTAACATTCCGTCAGTATAATAATCTTTGTCCAAAAAGATGCTTATCTTTTTCTCCTCACATTTTTTATTTGGCTCATACTACTTTGTAAACAGAAGTTGGAGTATAACGGATGTTATATTTTCCTCTTTCATCTAGCATAATTAAGAGTAACCAAATATCCTCTTTTGTCCATACATGCCCTTATTTTTGTACCTTTGTCTGGAATTTGAACATATTTTTTTAGAAATTGTGAAATGTTCTCCTTTTTGTTACTTATATGCTGAAAATTTTGAAAATGTCTGTTTTGACATCTTTTTAAAGTAATTTACTTTAGTGGAATAATGGAATATACTCTTTGTTCTAAGATAGCTACTAAATTGAGAGATCTAAGTAGATTTAGGTGCAAAAGCAGTTCAGTTTCTTTGCTGCATTTTCAGAGTCTGCCACATTCTGATTTGCAGGACTGGATGATGGGAAAGGTTTTATTGTATATTTTTTCTGGACTATGTGGTTCTAAGGCTATTTAGATATTACCATTTTTGCATTCAAAATGCCAAAAAGGCAATGAAAGTTCAACAATGCTAGCAAATAGCCTGCATTCAGAAAAGAAATGAATTTAAAGCTGAATGTAAAATTTGTAGGTTCAGAACCTAATACCTCTGAAATATATTGTAAAATAATTTTTAATTTATATTTCATACTGCCTTTTCCTTTTTGAAAATTTAATATTTAGCATTATATTTTTCTTGACTTTCATTGACTTGAGTTGACAGTTATAGTGCTATTAAATGTAAAATATTTATAGCTCTATAACTGTAGTAATGTAATAATGGATTATTTTTATAGGAATTTTGTAAAATCATTTTTGATTGTCAGACACTTGTAACAAGTCTATTAACAGCAAATAAATTATTATTAGCTGCAGTAAAAGCAGTTGTGGTAGTGGTAGCAGCAACTATTTTTATTTAAATATTTTGTTCAAATTAGATATAGACATAATATTATGGGAGTTAATCCAAATGGATATTTTGTGTCCTCTTTTTCTGAACAATGTCCATCTTTTCGAAGCCTTTTGTCCCCTTTTTTTATTAATGTGAATCTGGTTACCTTTCAAACGTATCGTGTGACAGTCAATCTCCTAATTATTCGGTAATATCCTTATGCTGCACCCTAAAATAATAATAATAATAATAATAATAATAATAATAATAATAATAATAATAATAATAATAATAATAATAATATGCTGAAATTTAACTGCATTCATATGTTCATTCATAGGATTTTTGCTATTCCCAATTTTATTTCTGAAAGGAAGTAAATATGCATTATAAACTAACAGATTAAAATACATGATGCTTTTGACAATATTAGCAAAATAATTTTGCATTAAATACACATGAAATTATGCTTAAAATGTAGCAAATGCTATGAATTGCACAGAAATGTCAGTGAGCATATGATTTGACTGAAGAGAAAACGTACATTTGCATTAAAATCTGATTTCTAATGATTAATTAAATAATTGGATTAGATTGCATTCTGTACATTCACTGGGTTTTGGTAACAGATGAACACAGAACATGTCCAGAACATACACATATGTGCATATATATATACACATGTGATGCCCAAATGTAAATTTTTACACTTATATACATGATAAGTTCTGTAAATTTAATGTATAAGGAAAGAATTAGGAATATAATATATATGCATATACTGCTAATGCAGTGCCAAAATGAATATACATACCATACATGTACATACAGAC
Source organism: Metallyticus violacea (assembly GCA_030762175.1). Classification (NCBI taxonomy): domain Eukaryota; kingdom Metazoa; phylum Arthropoda; class Insecta; order Mantodea; family Metallyticidae; genus Metallyticus; species Metallyticus violacea. Next base: position 41,947,946 of record CM060843.1, on the reverse strand, counting down.
ATACAAATATGTACATTTGCTACATATATAATATAAATGAAAAATAAAAAAAAATAACACTATTAACAATGTAACAAATTAACAGTAATAATAAAAGCAGATAAGGATAAAACACTGAGAAAAAGACACACTTGAAATTGCTATATTTCAAACTACTGTGAGTTCTTCAATGGTAAGAAGCTAGACAAGTGAAAGTGATAAAAGTAAATATTGAGTATCGAAGGTAACGTTATGCATGGAAACAGATGAAACTAGAAATGAGAGTGTGGGAAGAAAAAAACTAATATGTAAGATTTAAACCAGGTGGTATACGAGCTTTATGTAAAAATATAGCTGCCATTTCCCTATCTCTGAGTAAACTTTCAGAGCATTCTGTAAGTAACGCATCAATAAGATTTAGACTAAAAGCATCATCAAAATCCTTACAGTGAGATAAGGCATGTTGGGCAACCGTCAAGGGAGACTTGGTTTTAACAGAACATCTATGATTTTTCATGTGTAGCGAAACAACAGTAGAAGTTAAACCAATATAAAATGCTTTGCAAAGCTTAATATGTATATATATATATATATATATATATATATATATATATTTATTACAGCATTTACAATCAGCTATACCTTCCCTAAGCATTTACAGTCAGTATGCTGCAATATTATTTAACAATTTCATTTTATTTAAAAGCATTGTATGTCAATTTCTAATATGTAATACTATAATAAACACAACATGCATATATTATCTGTTGCTAATTCTAGAATAAATATTACAATGATTTGTCATTTAAAGAGTAGAGTCGTTTCATATGGAGCATAGCAGTTTAAAAATACTAAAATTTTCAAGTTTATGCAACAATTATTCTCGTACATTTGGAAATAATATTAGTGCTGCATAATGGGTACTACATAATGCTTAATGTTGGAGTTTGTATACATTATTATCTTTAAATAATATTTGTGTCATCTCATTTTATATTATGCAACAATGTAGAAAAATTATGGCAAGATCAATGAAACCAAATTTTAGAAGTTTAGATGAGCTCAGTTCAATACAATAGAATACATTAGGCTCAATGCTTTAAAATAAAATTGTAAAATAATATTGGATCATACTGACTATAAATGATTAGTGAAGTTATAAGTGATTATAAATGCTGTAATATATATATAGCAAATGTACATATGTGTATGTATGTCTGTGTGTGTGTGTGTGTGTAACAAATTAACAACTACTACAACAACAACAACAACAACAACAACAACAATAATAATAATAATAATAATAATAATAATAATAATAATAATAATAATATGTCTTCTTGCCATAGAAGAACTTAACGAGTTTGAAATATAGCGATTTCAAGTGTGACTTTATCTTAGTGTTTTATCCTTTTAAAAGCCTTTATTACTACTGTTAATTTGTTACATTGCTAATAGTATTACTTTATTTTTATTTTTAATAGTTTATAAATATAAAGTAATACTATTAACAATGTAACAAATTAACAGTAATTATAAAAGCAGAAAAGGATAAAACACTAAGAGGTCACACTTGTAATCGCTATATTTTGAACTACTACAGTTCTTCTATGGCAAGAAGACTTTTCTGCTTTTATAATTACTGTTAATTTACACACACACACACATACATATATATAAAACAAATTATATGTTTCACAAACATTGACATACTTTAAGGAAAATATTTAGCTAAAGAATGAAAAAATATTACAAAAAAATAAATAAAAACAACTGTACTATAAATATTTAGCTATTTGTAAATATTTAAATAGATTTTTTTTGAGTACTCTTAAAAATTTGGTATGTTAAAAGAGTACAAAATATTCAGTTCAGCATGAAGCATGTTGCAATGCTTCCATCAATATTGTAAATGATTCTTTGAAAAGTACCCAGTTTTTTTTTAAGTAACTTATGAGAATGTATTATTTTTTCCAGCAGCACCAAGACTACAATAATTGTAGATGCATCGGGGCATTATGAAATCCTGTAACATTCAAGCCACCAGTGTGGACAACCTCATTGGAGGTTAATAGACTTTGAATCTTGGTTAATCATATAATTATTCCTCATCAGAGAGAATTTGGTAACAACATAGCGTACAGTTAATAAAAAATTATGTTATAATACTCTGAAAGTCATATGATAATGGAACTTTAGATATATGTTGAAGGAAGTGATCATTAATGCTCTAATGAGAAGAATTCTCTAGTATCTTATCACCATGAATACAATCATAAAACCAGGCTGTATTTCACAGACCTCATAATTGATTGGTTTCAGGGCCTTATTTAAGGAGTAACTAAAGTATAACAAAATAGTTTCTTATGAGATCACTAAACAGAAATAAAACAGTAGACAACTTGGTAATGGTGTATTTGCAATACAAAAGATGAAACTTACAGGAGAGTGAAATTTTGAAGTTTTGCAGCAATACATATACATACACAAATGCTTGTATTTATACTATGTGTATTTAAAGCTTTCGTAAATTAAGATAACACAACAATTAATTTTAAACTGTAAGATAACTAATTAAGACAGAAATTTTGTTTAATGTTCATTATGTTTTTATTTCTTGTATAATGCTGCAGAAAAGCAATAATTAATATTTTAGTATGTATGGTATGAATGGAAAAATTATATCAGTAAATTAAAACAATTAATTATTATCTTCATTCTATCTGCAATAGACCTTAGCCTTGTTGCAGCTTTCAGAATAAATTAATCACTGAATAGTTGAACTGTGCTAATAACATTTACTAATGCAGACTATACATTATGAAAATAGATAACAAGTATATTAAAATGGAAATATTTTAACCCGAAACCTCATTTTTACCAATGTTGCATACAGATATTGTTGAAATATTGATCTGCTGTTACTAATGTTTAATTTAATGTTTAAATTTCCCAAATATTGGAGGAGAATAAAGTTTTATATATATATATATATATATTGCTCTGTGTATGAATAATGCTCTGTCTGGCTATCTTAAGAAAATTTCTGCATTAACATTTAAAATGTACTTGAAAGAACTTTTATGCAAATATTAATTTTACAGTATATGTACATTAATACTATAGACATGTAAGCCTTTTAAATTTATTTCATAATGTTAATCATCTGGACATTCCAGAACAGCTGTAATACATCAGTGATAGATATAATTGATTGATTGATTTTCATCCATCTTAGTATACATGTTTTGGTGATATAAATATAAAATAAATAATTGAATTTTTAATGTAGACAAAATAATATAAATTAGTAAAATTTCAAGCAAAATTTTTCTGATTATACATAAATTAATACTTTTAATAAGTAGTCATACAATCATTTTACAAAGCAATTTTTCTCTATTTGGTTATTATTTATTTAAGTATTCATTTAGAGAATTGAAGCTACCCTCTATAAAATGTTTTTTAAACTTTTTTAACATATTTGTATACTTTTATATGTATATAAGGCAATTTATTGTATAAGTAACAAATTGCGTAGATTTGTTCTTGCAGAACTCAATTCTATGGGCCTATATGTGGAAGTTATTACTTACTCTAGTTTGATAATTATGAATTTGGTTATTTGTTTTACAATATTTGGATTTGGTTCTTAAAAACATTATAATTTTGAATATGTAGAGTGAACATAAAGTTACTCTCTTAAATGCTTCTATACGTGGACCCTTAAACTTTAGATCCAAAATTATTCTAATATAATATATCCATAATATACAGTCCTTTTTTATATTTATTAGTTTAGCTATATTTTTAAAGAATACAAGCTACAACTGATTTTATTAGAAATGTTTTCAATATGTTTGTCCCAAATTAAGTTTTTATCTAGAATTATTCCCAAGAAGTTTGCACTAATTATCTCTCTTATTTCTAAATAGTTACACTTATATGTAGCATTCTCATTTTGTTGAGAATGAATTAATCACACACGAGGGTAGGTCCATAAGTTCCTGGCCTGGCTGATTAAGGGTTATTGCCTTCACAAACCCTTATCTGATGTCATACCTTATCTGTTAAGTTATTAATTACAGCTGTAACTTCTGCTCTGCTGTGTTCAGTTGTTCAGATATAGTTGCATAAAGAAGGCTATGTGTTGAAGATTGTGACATGTTCAAAATGGAGAATACAGCTGTTATTAAATTCATCACAAAAGAAGGACTTGTTCCAAATGAAATTAAACAGCAATTGGACGGTGTAAATGGGGGAGTATCCTCCTCATATTCTACCATAAAAGAATGTGCTACTCTTTTTCAAATGGGTCGAGAAAGCATTGAGGATGAAGAGCATGCAGGTGCCCTTGGAGGTGTCACGCCTGAAAACATTGCTCTTGTGGAAGGCTGGCGGCTCAAAGTTATAGAAATAGCAGCAAAGTTGGGCTTTTCTAAAACAACAATCCTTCAAATTATTCATGAACATTTAAATATGAATAAGGTTAGTGCAAGGTGGGTGCTTAGACTTCTTTCCTCTGCAAGAGAAGTTATGCATATCATTGTTACAGGGGATGTAACATTGTTACAAGTCCTCTATTATGATCCCTTGTCCAAACGGACCGCCATGGGTGGCCGAGGTCATTAAGGATAGGACCCATGAGCGGGTTTGGGGTTGGAATCCCGCCAGGACTGCCCTCCCTGACTGAGGTATTTTCAGGTTTTTGTCAGTCTTCATAAATGGCAAATGCTGGGAAGGTACCCTAAACTTGGGCCTGGAATGTTTCCTTCCTTAAAAATAAATCTTTTCCCAATATATCATTTCATCTCATGTATCATCAGTGTCCATCGCCTATGGTGCCTTGGTAGCAAAAATGGCCATTAAACACCATCCATTCATTTGTCCAAAATAGAATCAATGGAGTGGCATAAACCAGGTGAAGCACCGCCTCTAAAGGCCAAGATCACAGCCACAATCTTTCGGGACTGTGAAGGAATACTCTCATTGACTTCAAGGAAACGAACACCACAGTAAATGGGGAGTACTATGCTGGCCTACTACACAGACTATGTACTTCCATCAAAGAGAAAAGGTGAGGAAAGCTGAGTGGTAGTGTGCGCTTCTTGATAACAATGGAGCATTATGAACACACAACTCTTGTTGCAAAGGAAGCTGTGAAGAAATGTGACTTCAAGGAGATTGACCATCCACCCCACAGTCCAGATCAAGCTCCCAATGACTGTTTCCTATTCTCAAAGCTCAAGAAGGACCTTCAAGGATGGAAATTTAAGTGTGACGAAAAAGTGAATGCTGTTTATGCCCATTTTGCAGACAAGACTTCCCACTATTTTTGGAGGGGGGGATTGAAATGTTAACTCAAATATGTGAGAAGTGTATTGCAATAAAGGGTAATTATATTCAAATGTGAAATATAGCTTTCTGTTTATCATACCTAGAAAATGATTAGGCCGGAAACTTATGGACCTAAACTTGTAGTTTGTTTTGTCAGTGTTAAAGAAGTGTTTGAGTTTAAATACTAAGATAATTGGTTAACACTGATTTATATTGGCACCGTACACTTTACCATTGTTTACTCTGGTTATTATGTATATTTAAGTCCTGTATTACATATAGCATTTTGTGGCATTAACTTTTATATATATTAATCATTATGTTTTGTTATATTGTTCATGTATTTAATATGGCTTAGTAACTCACTATTCTACAATTAAACATTATGTACACCTGATAGTTATGTAAGATTTGTATTAATTTGCATCAATAATGAAACATTCTCTGATATGTCTCTATCATCTAGAATCAAATTAAATAAATCAACCTATAGTCTGCAATGAATTCCAAAAGAAATAAATATATAAGCATTTCATACACATTTTTCATTTTGCAATAAGTGTCACAGAGTAATTTGATGGCAAAATCAGCAACAAATCATCTATAAATTTGCTCATCCTCTATATAATGTCTAAGAAGTAGGTAAATATCCTAAACTTAGGTATTCTTTTTTTTTTTTATCACACTAAACTCCATTTACTTATATAAAAGTAAGACATGTTTCGGGAGAATCTCTCCCATCTTCAATTGCTCACTGAACCATCGTTACTCGAAATGTTAATGGAACTGAAGATGGGAGAGATTCTCCTGAAAAGCATCTTACTTTTATGTAAGTAAATGGAGTTTAGTGTAAAAAAAAATGAATACCTAAGTTTAGGATATATTACCACTCTTGTTGACAGCTTCGTAAGTACAATATTTAAGTAGGTAAATGTATTTGAACCATTTGAAATACAGTAATTACTGATTTGCAAACATTACTAGTATTCATGATGTTTGTTAAATGAATAGTTTTGCTGTTATTTATATACTAGTATGTATACCTTTATAACAGAGGGAGGCAGTAGCTTATTCAGTAACATATTAAATCAAGTGAAAAGAATGAAGCATTCTCCAGATCAACATTTTCCTTCTGTTGAAAAACTTATCTTTGTTTTATTTTATTGCTAGGTCCATTCTAGCTGTTGTATTAAAGGTTGTGGACAAGGATCCAATAGACTTCATACTAAAGAACAGTCAAACAGCTATAGACAATGTCTCAATTCAATTAATGTTGTCAGAATATAATAAAAGAAAGTTGCAGCTAATAAGGGAAATGGAAACTTTTACCTATGTATCAGTCATTAGGTTCCAGTGAGGAATTTTCAAGCATATGTGCCAATAAATGCCAAACAATTAAATGTTATTGAAAGAAGCATAGGTATGCTCATAATTATTTATTCATTAAATTGAATCACAGTGGCTATGGATTCTGAACTTTGTGCTACTTTTTGCCATGACACTAACGGGAGGGCTCAGGCGGTTACACTTGAGACTTGGGTTCAATTCCCATTTCATTTTAAGAGAGCCCTGTTTGTATGTTATGAAGTCTATGCTATTTCAAAATTTGAATTGGATGACATGTTGATCTAAGTAATATATTTTTGTATTAGCCACAACTGGAAGAAGGGTATAATTAAATTTATTGTGATATATTTGTATCACTTAAATATATTTAATTTTCTCAAACTGTTTAAGCTAAAGGGGACTGAAAAAGATCATAATAATGTCATTAACATCTTTATCTTCTAAGTGCAACTACAATTCTCCATTCCAACAATGGGAGAGCATTTCTAAATTATCCATAAAAGTATGGATAATTTGAAAATGTCCATGAAAAGCCAAGGTATTCCTAGAGTCAGGGAAGTGTTTAAAAGGTACACCAAGATGTGGAAAATATGTTAACCATATAGATGCAAGGCAAAATACTCACTCCACTTAGTCAAATTTTTACCTATATGCAGCTCATGAAAAATTGTGCTTTCTATAGTAGAATTTGGAGATCATTGTAAAAAGTAATATTTGACTCCCAATATTGAAGCAAGAGTTCATTTAGAAAATCAGCAGAAGCTTTGGAAAGAGGAACTTCAGGAAAGAATATACCTACTCATAAAGAAGACAGTATTAGGTGATGCTATACTTCAATAACTGATTAATTTGTCAGAACATATTTCAAGAACTTTTCCTCTCATCTTCAGCTGGGGACCAACTGAACTGATACTGGCAGGTGATCTTTGGTGGCTCTAATATAAAGTAAAGCAGGAAGTCCATTGGCAGGATGTCAAAGTTCAAACACAATGCTTACTTTTTTAAATGAAAATCTTTCCCATGTTGCTAATTCCTTGGAATTGTTGGTAGCTTTCAACAATTTGGTTTCATTTGTGATGTTATGGTTGTACATACTAAAATGCAGATCACTTAATTAATACTGACCTCTTTATGTGTATAATCAATCTACTTCACTGTTTCTAACTTCCTATTAAGTTTCAAATTTCAAGGAAGTAGCTTGAATAAACAATTGTTCATATCAATATAACTTCAGAAGAAGCAAATGAAACAGAAATAAATTAATATCGGACACAAGAAAAGGATAACCCATATGAAGAGAAGAATGGAAATAGAATGCACAGATCTTCTCCAACCTGGATCAATCCACAGCATACATCAGAAAACAGAGGGAGGCAGTATCTTATTCAGTGGCATGTCAGATCAAATGAAAAGAATGAAGCATTCTCCAGATCAACTTCTTCCTTCGGTTGAAAAAGGTATCCCTGTTTGTATTTTATTGCTAGGTTCATTCTAGCTATTGTATTGAAGGCTGTGGACAAGGATCCAATAGACTACATACTAGAGAACAGTCAAACAGCTATAGACAATGTCTCAGTTCAATTACTGTTGTCAGAATATAATAAAAGAAAGCTGCAGTTAATAGGAAAAATGGAAAAGTTTACCAATGTATCAGTCATTAGGTTCTAGTGAGGATTTTTCAAGCATAAGTGCTAATAAATGCCAAATAATCAAATGTTATTGCAAGAAGAAGAATATTCCATATAATTTTAAGCGCTGTAATTAACTATCAATAAATTTCATTTTAGTGTATCAATATGCTGATATATCTCAATATTAATGAAATATGGAATCTAGCACAATGAAATATGAATTAATAATCTCTTCTGAATCAAAACTATTTAGATGCTCAGAAGAGAATTATTATGCATTATTAAAGCCAGCTTTGAATTTTATTTAGGTATTCCGTAAAAATTTTACTTCAGATACTCACACAGGTATAGATTTACCCCTTTTAAAGGTATAGATTTATCAGTGAAATGAATGTATGAAATTCTAAGGGAAGGCACTGTCAACCAGATCTTTCAACTCTGCAAAAACCTTTGCTTACATTTGCTTAAAGTGATTTATTTATTCCTTTTTAAGTCCATGGAATGATGTTTATAATAGCTATTTTTGTACACAGATAAAATGCACACAGATATATTCATGTGTATATACAGTGAACAAATGCACATAGGTACCTTTATGCATATTTAACTCTTAATATAAGAAATAGAACTTTGAGTTCATAATTATTGAAATTCTTCAAATAATTATGATTATCTCTCTCTCTCTCTCTCACTCACACGCACACGCACGTGCACACACACACACACAGATATATATATATATATATATATATATATATATAATATTAATGAAAAATAAAAATAAAGAAACACTATTAACAATGTAACAAATATATTATTAGTGTTAATTTATATATATATATATATATCTTTATATATATATATATATATATATATATATATATATAAGTAGTGAGAATAATTGTAAACAGAACTATTGGACAAAATTCTAAATTTTCAGAAAAATAAATGAAAACATGGAATCATAGTAGGTGACCTAAACATTCACCATAGAGAAAATAGCTTTAACATTAAAGTACAAGTACAAGAGTACTCTTATACAAGTATAAGCATAAGAGTATTAAATTGACTCACTAGCTAATTAAGAACAAATGAATTGCTTCACTGTATTAATTCTGACACAAAACTAATTTTAAATTTAAAGTACAATATATGCATATGTTAAAGTTTAATGACTTGATTGTAACAGAATATTTCATCCTAGCTCCTGTTGGAAATGGTCCTTTTACTATAATTATAGTAAATGACTATGTGTTCAGGCATTAAAAAGAGAGTCAAATGGTGCTTAAAATATGCAATATAGGCATTATCAGATTTTCAGGCATTAAAGTTTGCAAAAAAAAAAAAAGTATTAGTTAACCGAAGTTGCATATTATTCCTTTTCTGTATAATAAGAAAATAATGTAAATAGTGATTCTTAAATTTGCTAAACAGCAATATTTTTTGTATTAACAATCTGCAGATTGTGAAAAAAGGGCCTGTTCCTTGTGGAGTATAATAAAGGATGCCACCAAAATTTCAAAGGCAATAATGTTGTAAGTCACCATCTCAGCATCAATTTACAAGGCAAATCAGATGTAATAGCATACTTTTCATTATGGATGATTGGCATCTAAAATATTTTTCTTAATGTATTATTGTATTAAGTCTCTGTGCATGCTGTAATTTCAGGGACTATTTTAACAAGACAGTAATGCACAAATATTGGCAGCTCACAAACTAATACCCACAATGAAAATGAGACTACTACAATGAAGGAGTGTGATTTTAAATATAACAGAATCACAATGGATAGAAATCTACGGAGTTTATTGTTTTGTTATTATCACACAACAGTATATTTTTCTGATTATGGTATGCCCTGAGAATATTATTAGATGCAGACTAAATATGTGGCAGACGTGTTATAATTTATATTTCTCTCCCGAAAACTGTGCTTTATGTCCACTTATCTTTATGTAATGTTAAAATGCTGCTTTTCACTATACAGAGTACGAACTATGATTTCTGCTAATGGAATTTAAAACACAGCTTCTCTCTATGGAATCCAACACATAACTCGCATTCTGAGATATAAACAGTATTTTATTACAATAACATTATAATAATACTATAAATTACAGTGCATTATATTTTCAACATACACATACCAAGCGAATGAAATTCGTTAATTGCTATTCAGTCTCAATAAAGCTGTCTGTCTCGTGTTTCATTCTTGGTACACATTATTAGCGTTACACTTGCCATTGGTTCATTCACTTAGTATTACAATTTTATTATCTGCAGTTTTAATCTTTTCATATTCTTGGCTATGTATGTGTTCCTTTGAATTGTTACATCAATATTATTTGGTATTGTCATAAATGCCAACAAACAAAACATTAAGATATACATTGTAATAGCCCTTATCTGATATATGAAATCTATATAAATGAGCCTACTAGATTTATACAATTTAAATGTATTACCAACGAACATTTATTTGAATTGAAAATTAAAGCCATTACCTAACATTAAAACATGAGCAAATGAACTTATTAAATTTATATGATTAAAAACATATTATCAATGAATGTTTGGAGCTTTAAATTGAGTATTATGGCCATTATCTTACTTATTAACATATGTAAAGAACTTCTTAAATTAACATATCTAAATAGCTATTACCATTAAATGTTTGTGGCTTTAAATTGAGCATTATATCCTTTCTGTAATATACAAACATGTGAAAATGAACTAATTAAAATAATATAGTTAAACAACCGCTATCATTGACTGTTTGGGGCCTAAGTCGGATATTTTCCATTTCATAGTCAAGGAAAAAAAGGAATTTAACATGCTCAATATTTGACTGCCATACATATGATACAAGAAGAGCAAATAATACTTATTAACATACTTAAATGAATTTCTTAAATTAACATAACCAAATAGCTATTACCATTAAATGTTTGTGGCTTTATATTGCATAATATATAAACATGTGAAAATGAACTTATTAAAATAATATAGTTAAACAACCACTATCAATGAGTGTTTGGGGCCTAAGTCGGATATTTTCTGTTTCATAGTCAAGGAAAAAAAAGGAACTTAACATGCTGAATAAAGGCTGCCATACATATGATACAAGAAGAGCAAATAATAACCATAGAGTGAGCATGAATAAAGCTGAAACCAATAAGAACCCATAAAATAGCAGTTATATTATTATATTACCATTAAAATTTAAGTCTGTTCTAAAACTATTCCTAATTGAGAAATACTTGTATGACATTAACTGCACTGTAATGGATAAGAGTAGATAATATTGGTAATTACAAATATAAGAATATGTACATATAATTATAAACTGATGTATACAATCGTGATAATATCAGATGCTCTTGTAAGAGTCTATTGACTACAGTAAAATTATTATTATTATTATTATTATTATTATTATTATTATTATTATTATTATTATTATTATTATTATTATATCAGCATTATTAAAAATGTAATAAAATCAAGTGTTACATAATGCAAAACAGCATCGGGCTTAAATCCTAAGTATGGCTTCCTTCGGAAGGGAAGTAAAGCCATGGGTCCCATGTTGTACATTTACAGCATGATAAAGAACCTCAAGCCTGAAAGAAGAGGCCTCTGAGCAAAATTTGTCGACCGATTCATACCCTGAATTGAATGGGATGCTGATGACCTGAGATGTTAAAGAGCGTCCATAAATAAAACAAATCAATCCTTAATCACTTATGGAATAATATTCTGGGACAATTCAGTAAATGCTAAAAAAATATTTCTTATACAAAAAGAGTAATAAGAACCATAGTAGGTGATAAATGATAAACTCATTATAAACCACTATTCAGAACATTAAATTTACCATTAGTTTACAAATACATTCTAGCTATACTTTTATTTGTAGTAGATAACCCAGAAGTATTTATAAAAAATTCAAATATACACAGTAAAGAAATCAAACTTAAGCAGGACTTACACAGGTCAAGCAAAAGCTGCAGGCATTCCAAAAAGGTGTTTACTACAATTGTATAGTATTATTTAATTCACTTCCATCATCTATAGAGAGAGGGCCTGTAGAGTTTATCTACAGGCTGAAGATGGGAGGGATCATTCCCGAAACATATGTCCAGATTTTTATGTAAGTGAATGGAGTTAGTGTGAAAAAAACTGTATTACATTGTTTATATATATATCACTCCATTGTCAACAGCTTCGTAAGTACATTTAATTGAGAGTCTACATGTAAATAATATAAGTTAATACAAAGGTGTTTTTTTTCCTAAGATGGCATTTTAATGTAAACTATGTAAAAATCACCATCTCTAACAAACTCTACACCAAATTTAAAATTTTTAATTAAGAAGATTGTAACAATTTACTTGCTAAAGTTAGGTAAACTTGTTATAGGATTCACAGAATGAAGTGATATGATATGACAATGTTCTGGAGGTCTTTCTTGGAGGGATGAACATTTGTTAGTCACAGAGCATTTTCTTTATAAAATGGAATCATCCCAAAACATTCTTTATTTGAAAATTCAGTTCTGTTTCAAAAATATTGATTTCTATGAAGCATATGATAAACCCCTTTGTGTACACCAATAGAGAGGAAAGGTATCCACATTTTATTCATAATAAATTATTTGTTAAATATTCTCTAACACCTAAGATAGTCAAAATAGTTGGAAGTGCCTATTTCCATTCCAAGATATGATTTGCCAGGAATGCAAATTGTTTTGCTACAAATGATGGTATTATGTTATTGAATAATATGGCATGCAAAACCTTACCATTCTCTGGTGTTATATTCTCATCAGTTTAATAACTTAAATTTTCTTTTATGTGCTAGTTCAAGAATGAAACTGCAAAAATTTTCGTCATTGCTTTCAGTGTTGGTGTTCATGGTTATGCAATACAATGCAGTTGCTTCATTAGCTTTTCAGTAGTTTATGTATGCATGTGGTGACTTTCTTATAGACACTAGCTTTAGATAAGGTATTGCAGTATATTACTATGATATCATTGATCTATAAGTTTTAAACCTAAGGTATTGCAGTATATTACTATGATATCATTGATCTATAAGTTTTAAACCTTGTCAGCTCACTTATGATAAATGCACCACAGCTAGCAGCACCTGTATTTCAACTCCATTCCCATCCCACTCTCCTTCATCAAGTGCTTGAATGTCACTTTATGAAGCTGTTCCCTATTAGTTTCTTGAAAATGTATGTTTGTTGTGAAGATAACAAGACAGTTGACTGTAGAAGAGTGAATTTTGTGTAAATATTATTTTAAATATAAATGCGCTCATTGTATGCATGCGAAATTTACTCAAAATGTTTCTGGATAATTGCCTCCTTCCAGAACTGCAATCCATGATAGTGTAATACCACCACAGGTGGCCGAGGTCATTAAGGCACAGACTCATGAACGGAAGGTCTGGGGTTTGAATTCCACCAGGACCATCCTCCCTGACTGAGGTTTTTTTTTTACCAGATTTTCCTAAGTCTTCATAACTGGCAAATGCTGGGGAGGTGCCCTAAACTTATGCCTGGAACGTTTCCTTCCTTAAAAAAAATCCTTTCCCAATATATAATTTCATTTCATGTATCACAAGTGTTCCAGTAGTAAAAATGGGCGTTAAACACTATTAAAAAAAAAAAAGATAGTGTAATAAATTTGGCTCTACTGGTTCAGTAAATGATGATGATGGTGATGATGATGATGATGATGATGATGATGATGATGATGATGATGATGATGATGATGTTTTGAAATCAAAGGATAAACATTAGCAATGAAATCAGAAATAATATGGTGGCTGATCTTAATCATGTCACTTAAAATATGTTTTCTGATATGATACTTGTTTAGCCAAGGAGGAAAATAATTTCAACACCTTCCATAAGGTAAGAATATATACCTACATGTTTTAGGAAGAATTAAAATGCTACATGAGCAGGCAATATTTATAACTAAACATCTGGTATGTTTCTGAACTATTTAGAAATAAAGCATGCGCTTTATAAATAGTTGAATGGTATAATAAGAACTTATTGCAGATGTGACAGATATTTGCAACTAAAAAAAGTTGCCTTAAATAATAATTTTATTGCAGATCACAGACTCTTGAGTTTCAGTTATTGTCAGAAAGTACATTATTTCTAAAATACATTAATAAAGGTATTTACAAAAAGCAATGGACATGTATTGATTATAATTTGATACATCTTCACAAATAAAAAGTATTTATAAAAAAATACAACAACAAAGGAATTCCCTAGAAGATAAAACATTTAAAATGTTGAAAACACTCTTGTGGCTTCGCTCCGAAGGAATAAGGATAGTGAGTTAAAACATTTAAAATATTAAAACACTCTTGACATTTCACTCTTAAATGTTTTTAAAATTCAGGATATGTTTTGTGAGTCTTTTGCTTACATCGTCAACTGTAAATGACTGATAGAATATACTAGGTTGGAAAAGCAGGTAATGGTGAGGGCTCTGGTGGTCTGTTGATGAACTTTTACAAAATATTGTCTGCTTTTGGGATGTCAAAATTCAGGAGTTTATGTTCATATTTCTTTGTGAAAATCTTTTCCCATATGCTGAGCTCTTTGGGATGTTGAACTGTTTTTAATAATGTAATGCCCTTTTCTATTTCATGATGTTCTTTCCAAAAATCTGCTGCTACGGCTGGAAATATAAGCATCAGATTGAAAGAATACTGGAGAAATATTCATTAAAGATCAACTGTAGCAGCTCATTTCTGGAAAGAACATCATGAAATAGAAAAGGGCATTACATTATTAAAAGTTCAACATCCCAAAGATCTCAGCATAGGGGAAAAGATTTTCACAAAGAAATATGAATTTCATGAATTTTGATATCCCATAAGCAGACAAGTTTTGTATAAGTTCATTAATGGACCACCAGAGCCCTCACGGTTACCTTCTTTTCCAACCTAGTATGGTCAGTCAGTCATTTACAGTTGATGAGTGAGCAAGAGCCTCAAGAAGCATGTCCTTAATTTTAAAAAAGTTTAAGAGTGAAATGTCAAGACTTTTAAATTTTTTAACTCACTGTCCTTTATTTCTTGGGAGTGAAGCTACAAGAGAGTGTTGTACTTATGAAGCTGTTGCAAATGGGGTGGTAATAAATCCCAAACTTAGGTATTCATTTTTTTACACTAAATTCCATTTACTTACATAAAAGTTAGGAATATTCAATTTAAGCAGTTGGATAAATCAACAGTAGCAGCTCACTTTTGGACCCAAAACCATGAAATAAAACTGGAAATTAAACTGCTGAAACATCTTCACAACCCATTAGTGTTATCCACTTGGGAAAACATTTTTATGTTAAAAAATAGAAAAAAAAGCCTAATGAATTTTGAGTTTCCTCCTATGGATGAACTCGGCAATTTCCCACTTCAACCAACAGAGGCCACCACAGAAACATCCGGGTGTCCAGCCATCAATTTGAGTAACGGCGGTTCGGTGAGCAACTGAAGATGAGAGAGATTCTCCCAAAACGCAGCTTACTTTTATTTAAGTAAATGGAGTTAAGTGTAAAAAAATGAATACCTAAGTTACAAGAGAGTGTTTTTAACATTTTAAATGTTTTATCTATTAGAAGTTTAACTTTGTTTCACGGTGTTGATTTCTGAATATATTGAAATTGAAACAACAAGATTTGTTTCATTTATACTATAAACAATTATTATCATTTGTATTTTATGTTTACAGTTCATCTATTCTATACATACGATTATATATCAAGAAGCTTTTCAATTCCATTTGAAATCATTTATTGATTATTTTCATTAAAGGCTCGCTCTGTGCACCTTAAAAATTATAGATTCCTGGTTGGAGTGAATTAATTAGATGCACTGTATCAACTGCACCAGTTAAGGAGGCAAAATGCTAGTTCAGTGAACTTTGGACTTACCAGCATTTATTTATTTTCTGTCTTGAAAAATAATTAACCCATGACACCCAACATGAAAGACAAAAGTAAAATTCACAGATTATGTATGTTTCATCAAAGAGTGGCATATGGATATTTCCATCCCACCATGAAGCTAGTAATGAATAATATTAATTTGTATTCACAAGCAGGAAGAGGTGCTAAGCGCAAAACTAATGTGGACAGCATGGTGCTGTAAAAAAAAGAGATTCTGATATGTATGGCATAAAATAAAAGGTACATGTGAGAATTATGAACCAGCTTTTGCCATCCAAAAATTCTTATATTGTACAAAAACAAAAGTAAGACAATAATATAAGAATCATATTCAGCATATTAGCAATAATAAACATTAATTAAAAGGCAGTACACAACAGTATTACTGAATAGTTTTAAAACATATTAACATGATACAAATAGCATGAGGAATAGATAGTTATGAGATACAGCATATAAAGAACTAATAACCTGCTTTTTATTATTTGACATATTTTTATTTTTAAACCTGTACAATTTTTAAAATTTGTTGAAGATATCATGCACCTAATGCTGTTGTCATTATAGTCCATTAAGGTAATAAATTAAGTTATAATATGAAAATACAGAAACAAAAATTGAGCCTAATAATGAAAATATTCATTTCTTTTTAAGTAGAAATCACATATTTTTAAAATAGTCTTAAAGTGGGTGCATTTATTCATATTAGAAGTTTATTATAATGCATTTTTCACTATCTTATCAATCCAAATTTGAATGTTTCAAAAACATAAAGAACTTGTGTCTTTTAGGGTATATACTTACACAATTTCATTTTGATAAACTGATATTTGATGGAAAGCTAGTTAATTAAAATGAGCTCATGTAATGGCTATGACAGGTGCCGTAATGATTAATTTTAAAGTTTAGCTAAGCTTAGTTTTGTTTTCTGAGTATTCCATAAGTTTGTGTAAGTCATTAAGATTTACAAAGTTAGAATTTGTCCAAATCCAAATCAGTTTGACAGGCTTGTTAGTGATCAGTATGTACAGGTGTTGCTAGTGTCCTTACCTGTGAGTTTTTTTTTTTTTAATGGTGTTTAATGCCCGTTTTTACTATTGAGGCACCACAGGCGGTGAACATTGGTGATACACGAAATGAAATATATTGGGAAAGGATTTTTAAGGAAGGAAACGTTCCAAGCCTAAGTTTAGGGTACCTACCTGGCATTTGCCAGTTATGAGGACTGAGGAAAACCTGGAAAAAACCTGTCAGGGAGGACGGTCCTGTAGGATTGGAACCCCAGACCTCCCGTTATCGAGTCCGCGCCTTAAAGACCTCGGCCACCCGTGGAGGTTGTGTGAAAGAGGCGTAAGCACAAAGAAGGGGGAGCGGTAGGTGGTGGTAGGGAGTTTGTGTTTGTAGATGGTAGGAAAAGTGCTGTTTGGACTCCTCAGCTATAATGTAGATGGGCTTATTCATCAGATTTTGCAAAAAGTATAGCTGTTGCTATTCCAAATTTTGATGAGTTCTAGGTTACATTATATGCAAATCGTTTGTTTAGGTGTGATCATTATTTTAGTTTGTCTTGAGAGTTCCAGTTTGTTCATGTAGATGGTCATTTAGCCATTATGAAACATGCTATTACATCCACAAATAAGGCTGGGAGCCTTGTAACTGGGTTTAACTCTCTCTCGGGCTGAACATTTCTCTGGAAAAAGGATTTCGAAACGCATTTATCTATAAACACGTGGATTCCATTTGGATTAGCGAGAAATGTGTTATTGTCCAACTCGCATGTTTATTAGCAATTGGACCCTATAGCGAAGCGTAAGCTAAATCTCACTATGAAATACACTAATTCGAATGTGTAGTATCCTGATATGAACGGTAGTGATTTGGGAGTTACACTCTCTGCCAATTGCACTGTAAGTAAATCGCATTCGCTTCCGATATTTAGCATATAAACTAAAATTATAAATTCCTTGTGTTTTATTTTAAATGTTTCAAATAAACTATACAATTTTGAAGTTCCAGATTTGAATAGTGTGACATCTGTGAAGCTCGTGATATAATTTTATGTGTTTTAGTGACATTTCACAAGGTGTGACTGTTGGTTATCTACAATCGCAGCATCACGCTGCTTTGAATTCTGGGTTGTAAAGCAAGATGGCGGGAGGAAGTGCCGAATAAAAGAGGAAAGAAAGTCCGCGCTGTGACAAAATGCCTCGTCCGAAAAGATCAGTACGTATTTAATGTTTTTTTGAATGCATGCAAAGCAGGATTATGTTTCATACCTTTTTGCACTTTTAAAACACGCGTTGCGCTCTAATTTTGTGGAGAATGTCATCAAGTACGAGATATGTAATTTTTATGATCGTACAGATCGAATGGAGCTGCCCCAGGAATGCTGTTTGTCATGTTTTCTCAAGCAGTAGTGCTAAAAACTGGTACAATAACGTTCATTCATGTGCTTTAAAGGCAGATGAATGATCCATTCAGCTTTTTATTGCAATTAGGTGTATACTTAGCGCAGTGTCTTTGTCTTTGAGCAACGCACCAAAAGAAAAAAAACCAACTAACAGAGAGAATCAGTATTGTCATTATGATTTTGGCTTGAAAACTGCTGCAAGCAAGTTTCTGAAAGTTCTGCAGAACCATTCCAGAAGTTTCAACAATAAACTTATAAACAATTTGTAATGCAGGTATGAAGATTAATACATTATAATTCCATTATGTTCAAGCTTATCGTTCCTAAAACATTAATCTAAATGCTTTAATAGTGTCGTTATTTTGTATTTCTTTGCATTTAAAAGTTAACTGAAAAATGTAAACAAAAAATATAACCGATAAAATGAAGGTGCAAAACACAGCTTAAAAACAATATTTGAATAAATGTCCACATGTTGACCTTGCTGATTAGCAAAAATTGATATTAAACTATTTACACTGGAATGCAAATGAAATTAAAGTGCAAGAAAATTAAGCATACTACAAATTTGGAGTCTTGTGGTAGATATTTAACACTGTTCCTTTAAACAGAACTGAATTATGTGCAATGTTATCAATATGAGGACTAAGATAAGTGTTATACAACACTAAATTTGAGAGTTTATCTTATTTACACATTTAAAACTTAAGCACCTGCTGTAAGAGACAAATGTATCTGCCAACATTGCAACAGCATCTTCTCAATAGCATGCAACCAGAGACACATTTTTAACACATCACTGATGAGTGACCAAAAATTACTCTAAAGTCAATGCACAGTGTGTGCTGTCTTCTTCTTATTATAAAACTAACAACAAAATAAAAAGAATTTTAGGCTCATCTGCAATAAGATCATTGATATAAAACATTTTCTGCGCTTTCCTATAGGTTACAGGTACACATTTAACACAAATATAATGCACTACTCATTTCCAATATTTTCAACACTCCAAAACAATATGCTTTCTTTTTTGATCAAAAGTGCACATTTTCCTACACACTACTACTCCACACCAATGCATCCAAGTGCAGCTTATGATTTCTGCCGTTAGATGGCACTGCATAGGTTCTACTGCAGTTCAAGCAAATTTGCTACCATTAAACAATGATTAACTCACTAACTTAGTAGCATTCAATCTGCTATTTTATAATTACAAAAGGAGGCAAGCATAGGTCATCAGGCCATGTTGAGCTGCAGCTGCTTCTATGATTCACTCAAGGTTATGTTAAGTTTAGTGTGTATATGAATGACAAATTCCGTTTTTTCTCAACTGTCCACATAAATGCAACTAGAATCCCAATTATGTTGCCCATTCATAAATTTGCACTATTTGGGGTGCAAATGCCACTAGTAGGAGAAGCCTGTGGCTGTATAAGTAATACACTGCCTTGGTGGACAGGAGGGGACTGAGAGAAGAGGTTAATAGTTAGTGGTCCAAGATGAAAAATTAGTGCTCCAGCACCACATTTATAATTATGAGATTATGCTGTTTTTAACTTTCTGGCTACAATATGTTGTTCCTTATTACAAAATTAAGTTTTACAGGTATGTTTGAATTTCATCTTATCACTTGTGATCTTATTGCACCAGAACCGATTTTTATATCATTTGTGCTGTACAGAGAATCTCATTTATCCAAAATAGCCAAGACCAGAATTCATTTGGATCAACAAATATCCAGATGAAATAAAATTTATACATTATATATATTAATGCAAATTTCACATTATTTTCAAAATACAAAGTCTACAAATACATGTGTACATTTTTAAACAGTGCTAGTCCCAATTTTTCTCCAGTCAAGCATAGTTGATGCCCCATTCCCCAATGTTTTTCATCAGTTCTTAATCGATCCTATTAAGTGAATAAATTTTTTTATTCATGGAAACAACTACTTTCTTTATAAACAATGTATACCACTCCATTGTCAACAGCTTCGTAAGTACACTTATTTGAACTACTTTCTTATTTACTGACATTTTACATACACAAACAATTGAAAATGTGGCCATACATTGTAGAGTATGGATTTTAAGTCGTAAGACTGAACAAAGACCTGGGAGATGGAGAAGAGTAAAATAGTACTGTACCACAGAAGGAGTGGTTTGAGGTGGCATTAACCTTCAAACAATTTGAAATTGCTTGAGAACATGTTGGTGCTTTTAGGAGGGGAAATGGCGTCTAGCAAAACAGGAATGTAGTAAAACATATCTCTACACTCCTTTAAAAAAACTCCTCAATTTAAATTTTCTAAACCATCAAATTCCAAGAGGAGCTTTAGTCAGGGAAATATTATCCACACAGGGGGTATTTGATGATAATAGAAAATCGATTCAGGTACCTGAAGAACCAGATTAAAAATGGTTGCATAAATGAGGTTTTACTGCTCTTAAATATGATTGCTTAACACAAGCGTATTAGTATTTTATTTTGTGTGATATTTTTAAGAACATATCGTAAAATGAAACCATATAAAATATTACATTTTTAAGAATTGATTCTACAATATCAACTATATAACTATATAAACTGAACTGTAAATGAGTTTTAGTGAAATATTGTACATTATCTTGTGCTTGTAGGCAACCAAGAAGGTGAGCTATGCTGATGCTGTAGAAAAGGATGAAAGCTCAGCAGAATCAATGAGTGATTTTGATGATGACGAGGACCCAGATAAAATAGAAGTGCCAGGTAAGTTTGGTTTTGAAAGGATTTTAAGATTTAAAATTGATAAATGTTAAAGATGGAGTTTGTCTTTCTTCGTGTAAAAAAATGCTTTAAATTTTTGGTGCAGTTTTAATACAAATAGTTGCACTTACAAATATATTTGTAGACAAATAGATAAATAAACAGACAATAGACAATAAATAGACAAATATATTTGCAATGTATGTAACGGTTATAAAAGACAAATTTCCATTTTTTTTTTATTAGTGCTAAATGTGTATTTTTACTACAGTGACACCTCAGATATCCTGTGATAATGTTATTGTATTAAATGATTACCTGAGATGAAATAAGTTGGAAAGGAACAGTTTAGAGTATCTCACTGCCATTTACCATTGATAAGACTGAGAAAAACCTTAACTGGGAAGTGGAACAATCCTGATGGGATTTGAATCTCTCAGACTTACTAGTCATGAGTCCATGCCTTAGCAACCTGTCACCCATAGCAAATTTCTAGCATTTGATTATTTTTAAAGTTATAGTTGTAGATTTTAATACTTTTCCAAGTAAAAACTAATCTCTTATGAGTTGGATGTTTAAAACACTCTTTATGGTTTACTTAAATGAGATTTTGTCATGAAATATGTTTCATTATCATCAGCTGTTAAACGACTGTTGGTTCATTGATAGGAGCCGGGTAAGTAGGTATCCAGGTTGACTCTGGTGGTCTGGTGATAAACTTATATAAACTACTCTGTGCTTCTGGATGTCAAAATTCATAAGCTTATGCTCATGTTTTTTTTTTTTTTTTTTTTTAATATATAAATCCTTTGCCATATGGTTAGTTCTTTTGATTGTTGAACAGTTTTTAATAACTTTATACCTTTTTCTATTTAATGGTTTTTATTCCAAAAATGTGCTGTAACAGCTGATTTATCAATTTGTTTGTAATGGATGTTTCTCCAATATTCCCTGAACCTAATGCCTATATTTCTCTTTGTCTTCCATACGTAGATTTTATCACAATCCTTACAATTAATCTGATAAATACCGGATTTCTTCTTTTTAGGCCTGGAATCTGTTTTGTTTAATTTCAATAAATCTTTAACACTGTATTGGTTTTGAGGGGCTAAGATGATGTACTGCTTGAAAATTTGAAATTTCTTATTAGCTGATGGGTGGTAAGTGGACATTTTAAATGTTTTTTCCTCTGATAAATTACTCAAAGTTGTTATTTGTTTAATTCTTTTTTGTTTCTGGAATCTTTTGATTTTTTAGTTAATGTTTGTTGAACCCATTGGATTTAGCTGCTTCTATTATGTGTAGATATTCATTCTTGTATTCTTCTTTGCTCAGTGATATTTATTAGTCTGTATATCATGCTGTTAAAAACTGCTTCCTTATGTGATCTGGGATTGAAACCATGGACTTTGATATAGTTGTCTGCATGCATGTCCTTTCTGTAGATGCCAAATTTAAGTTTATTATTACATTTTATTATCTTCAGATCCAAAAATGGTAACATATTATCTCTTTCCGTTTCGACGTGAACTTAATTGAAGGCTCTTGCAGGTTTAAAAGTTTTAGTGTGTCTTCCATGTGCTTATTGTTTATAATAGCAAATACATCATCTACATATCTGTGCCAAACCTTAAAAATATGGGGAAAAGCCTTAGTGATGTGCATCTCAAAATAGCTCATGAATAAATCAGCTAAGAAAGATGATAATAGACTGGCCATTACAAGTCCTGATTTCTGTTTAAAGAACTTGTCCTCCAATATAAAAAATGCTTAATTTATGCACAACTTAGTGAGTTTGATGTATTCTTTGATGTGTCCTTCTGGTTGACTGATTGTAATCATTTTCTTAGAAAAACTAATCATTTATTCTGTGGTATGCTAGGAAATAGGACTTTGACATCAAAAGAAACCAGTGTGTCATTCGGTGATAATCTTTTATGAGTTTTATTGATGAGGTTCATGGACTTTTTTTAACTTAAGCTATCAAATTTTGGAAGTGAATGGTAGATCAGAATATTTCCATTGTGAATAATTGGCCTCATCTCCAAGGTTTGTGGATCTTTGGAAGGCCATATATCCTGGCTAAAGATGGGTTGTAGACCTTAATTTTACAACGATCGGATTTTGGAATCAGGAAACTATTTTTCTAAACTTCTTCCCATTGATTTAATGCATTTGCTCAATGGATATGTTTTTACCTTGACAAATTCATCACTACTTAACAAATCTAGCATTAGTTAAATGTAAATTGGAACTTGCACAGTGAAGCTAATCATATTAATTGATATCATTGTATGATTCAGTTGAACTACACACTCTTAAAGCTTTACTTACTTTTCATAAATGTATGGAACCGGTTTTGAGAACATTTAGTCCTCATCTTCAGCCAGACTAAAGTTCAACTGTCGGATCTTTCGTTGAGCTGTGGGAATGTATATTCTGCTCTGGTGGTGGTGTGATAAACTTGTAGTTTATGTTTTCATCCCCGGCAATGTCGAAGTTGATTATGCTGTATTTGTAAATGTAGATTTTCTCCCAGTTTGCTAATTCCGTAGGTCCTTGTACTGATTTTAATAATTTTACTTTATTTATTATGTCGTATTTTAAGGACTTTATTTATTATGTCGTAATTAAAGACATAAAATTGCATCTCTCTAACACTCTTATATCCTTTGATGTAGAATCTCTGTTTCCGAGCATACCAAAAGAAAAATTGATTTATCTGCATGATTGGCTAAAAACAATGGAATTGATGATACACACACAAAAGAATACATCATGCTTAGAAATTTGCATAAACCAAGCCTTTTTTACTTTTAAAGGAAAATTTTATAAACAACAAGCAGGACTTACAATGGGCAGCCCCTTATCTGCATTTCTAGCTAACATCTTCATGAGCAGATTTGAAACACACATCAACACAGCTTTTCTATACATATTTAAGGTATGGTACAGATATGTAGACGATATATTTGCCATAGTTAAGAAAAAACTCATTGACGATGCCTTAAAACTTCTGAATATGCAAGATATAAACATATCATTTACATACGAAATAGAAACAGATAACATGCTGCCATTCTTGGATATTAAAATAATGAAATGCCAAGAAAATCTTAAATTTGGAATATACAGAAAGAATACACACACAGATAATCACATCAAAGCTGACAGTTTTAACCCCACAGCGCACAAACATGCAGTAATTAACAGTTTAACATACCGACTAGTTAACATACAAATTAGCAAATGAATACAAACAAATAGAAGAAACAGCAGTTAAAAATGGTTTTAAAAAAGAACTAGTACATAAAAAGGTGCAGAAATTCAAGAGACAAAAACATATCAAAGAAACCACAACACTTTCAGCAAGAAAAGATAATCTAATTTTTAAAAAATTCACATATTATCCATGGACCAAAAAAAATTTCAGAATATTCTTAAAGATTTAATATAAGGCTGGCACTGATTAATAGATTTAATATTAAAAACTTACTGATAGATAATGTTAATGACAGTATTCCACAAGAAAAAATATCAGATATTTACAAAATAAACTGTGCAGAATGTGAAAAAATCTACATTGGAAAAACAAAGAGAAACATACGCTCACGGTTAAAGGAACATTTCAGGAACATAAAGTACAAGCAAATAGAGAAATCAGCAGTAGCATATCATTTTTGGACACAAAATGAGCACATAATAAATAAAGCAAAATTATTAAAATCAGTACAAGGACCTACGGAATTAGCAACCTGGGAGAAAATCTACATCTACAAATACAAAGACAGCATAATGAACTTCGACATTGCCGGGGATGAAAACATAAACAACAAGTTTATCACACCACCACCAGAGCAGAATATACATTCCCACAGCTCAACGAATGATCTGACAGTTGAACTTTAGTCTGGCTGAAGATGGGAACTAAATGCTCTCGAAACTGGTTCCATACATTTATGAAAAGTAAGTAAAGCTTTAAGAGTGTGTAGTTCAACTGAATCATACAATGATATCAATTAAATCTAGCATTGTTTGTTTGTGGTCTTCTTTATCTAAAATAATGATTTTATTACCCTTATCAGCCTTTTGTAGCTAAAGTTGTTGTTATTATTATTATTATTATTATTATTATTATTATTATTATTTCCTGTGTTATTTGTTCTGAAGTTTTCATAATGAAAATTTTGTCTGTTATGTTTAAATTCTCTATTGTTAGTTCTGTATCTGCTATGTACTCATTTAGATTACATGAGAAGCCTTAACCTGTGTTAAAGTCTTTTTTTAGGAATTCCATTTCTTCTAAGTTAAAAGATTGGAGAAAAGAATTAAACATCACTTTGAGTGATTTATCAGGGTGAAAACATTTAAAAAGTTCATCAGCCAATAAAAAATTTCAAAATTTTTCAAGCATAATATCATCATCTTAGCACCTCAAAACCGATAGATTTTAAAAATTTATTGAAATTAAAGAAAACAGATTCCAGGCCTAAACAGAAAAAATCTGGTATTTACCAGATTATTTATAAGGATTGTGATAAAATCTATGCAGGGAAGACAAAGAGAAATATAGGCATTAGGCTCAAGGAACACTGGAGAAACATCTGTTACAAACAAATAAATAAATTGGCTGTGACAGCACATTTTTGGAATGAAAACCATGAAATAGAAAAAGGCATCAAGTTATTAAAACTGGTCAAAAACCAAAAGAACTAAACATATGGGAAATTATTATTACAAAATCACTCAAATTTCACTAATTTTGTTCCACTTACTTGGACATGTTTCAAAGGCGTTTGCCTCCATCTTCAGCCTGGTCCCACTGGCTACTAATTTTATTTTAGGAAATAAAATTATTTGAGGCTTTTTCACACATATATATATATATATATATATATGTTGGTACCATTATGTGGATATCTTTGCAATAGTAAATGAAAAATGGAAAGAGGATGCAATAAAACTACTCAATCTACAAGACAGCACTGTTAAATTCACAATGGAATTAGAAACCAGCAAGGTTCTTCCCTTCTAAGATATATAAATTATAAAAAATGACAATATATTGGAATTTGGCATTTTCAGAAAAGATACCCACACAGATCATTATATAAAAAATAACAACCACAATTCAAAACAACATAAACTAGCCATAATCAACAGCCTCACATTCAGATTAACAAACCTGCCAATAAGCAAGACAGGATACAAATTGGATACCAAAAAATCATAGATATAGCACAGAAAAATGGCTACACAATAGATCTTGTCAACAATAAAATAGAGAAATTCAGGAAAAAAAAAAAAAAATAAAGGACATCACCACACTAAAAGGCTACACAGGAGATCATATATATAAAAAAAGTTCACATTCCACCCATGGGCACACCAAAAATTCCAGAAGATTTTTAAAAAGGCAAACATCATTTTGGCCCCACTAAATAAATTTAGTTTTAAAAAAAACACTTAAACACCAACACAAAAGACAAAATTCCACCAGGAAAGCAATCAAGCATTTACGAAATCGTTTGCAAAGACTGTGACATGAAATACATTGGCAAAACAAAAAGAAATATTACCATGCATTTTAAGGAACACATGAGAAATGTAAAATATAAACACACAGAAAAATCAGCAGTGGTAGACCATTTTTTTGGCAAAAAAAAATCAAGAATTCCAAAAGCAACCAAAACTACTAAAAGCTCTTCAAAAACCCATAGAATTAACAGTATGGTTAAATATATTTATAAACAAAAACAAAGATTTTCTGGTTAACTTTGGTCTCCCAAACAACAGTTACCTCATAAATAAGGTTGTTAAAGCCACGAAGCGACATCTTAATATTACGCTGGGAAGCAACCAGTGGAACCAGACTGAAGATGGAAGCAAATGCCAAGCAAGTGGAACAAAATTAGTGAAATTTGAGTGATTTCATAATAATAATTTGTCATATTGTATTTCACTGTGAAAATCCCAGATACAAAAAACTACATGGGAAAGGATTTATATAAAAAAAAACATGGGCATAAGCTTATGAATTTTGACATCCAGAAGCAGAGAGCAGTTTATATAAGTTTATCACTAGACCACCAGAGTCAACCTAGATACCTACCTACCCAGCTCCTACCAATGATCCAACAGTCATTTAACAGCTAATGATGTGGACCAAGGTTCCACAAGACATATGTCCTGAGTAAATCTCATTTAAGTGAAACCATAAAGAGTGTTTTAAACATCCGACTCAGAAGAGACTATTAATGGGTGTTTCACTGTGTTCGATTCCAAATGGAATTAATATTATAAACATATAACATTGACGTTTTTTGCACTTATCAAGTGGCACTAAGAAGTATACAACACTATGAAAGCTTTAAAAACGCCCGTTTTTACTACAGGGGCATCACAGGCGATGGACACCAATGATACATGAGATGAAATATATTGAGAAAGGATTTGTTTTTAAGGAAGGTAACATTCCAGGCGTAAGTTTAGGGTACCTCCCCGGCATTTGCCATTTATGCGGACTGAGGAAAACGTGGAAAAAAACTCCTGGCAGGATTACAATCCCAGACCTCCCGCTCACAATCCAGTTTGATGAGAATAATATTCCACAATGAATAATATGAATGCATCTTTTGCAATTTTGATGGTAACACCTACACTACCCAATTGTTCTTGCCTCTGTAAGCCCCTATTCACTAGAATGATAAGCAACTTAGTGTGTTCACATAACAATGTAATAATTATTTAGTTGCCATGGAACTTCGAATTATGTAAATAAAACTTTTTCTGAAGCTCAGCCATGAACAATTTCTACATGAAACCCAAATCGATTACTGTCTGGCATGAACAAAACCCATCTTCCTTACATAAATGTAATTGAAGTTTTTTCTAATGCAGTAGAATGCATTCTGATCATTTTTTGTTAATCCATTATCATATTTAGTTCATTTTCTTCTTGCAGAGTTTGTTAGGCTCCTTGATTTGATATTTACACATTTGTAGATTTTAAATGAAAACTACAGTAAACTGTAGAAATGAGGCTATGCAGTGGCTGGCACAAGCTCACAGTTGCATGCACTTCAGAATTCTAATGTAGAATTTTTTTTTTTTTTTTTTTTTTTTTTTTTTTTTTTTAAGATTGCACAAAGAAACTTGTATTTTTTTAAAATTCTCTGTTTTTTATGTTTTGCTATTAGCAAAAGATGCATTAATGAAAGAATTAATAAAACCTGTGATAAGTAGCATATATGCCATTGAAACAACCTCTAACTAATTAAAAAGCAAACGGTAATTACTTGTAGACTATAATGGTTTAATGGTTTAGAAGCTTTGATTCTGGGAACAGTGAAACACTAATGTTCCCAGAATCAAAGAGAACAGATATTCTTAGGTATTGGTTAAATATGGTGGACTTTTGTAACAGTGTTGTTTAATACTAAGAATTTAAAGTGACTCAGTCGATTGTAACACTTACATCACTAATATTTTAAATAAGGAAAACTAAGTTTCTGGAGCTAATTGCTCCCATCTTCAGTTCCAAATCGACTGCCAGCCTTGTTCTTCGTGGAACTGAAGAGGGGAGCAATTAGCTCAAGAAACTTAGTTTTCCTTATTTAAAATATTAGTGATGTAAGTGTTACAAATTTGACTCAATCATTTTAAATTATAGGTATATGTATATTTTGGAGGGAGGGGTAGAAAAAAACATTATTTTTAATAAGTAATAGTGTAAGAATATGTATTGCTTCAAAATGTATAGTAAAATTCCATTGACATTATGGAACCTGTGTTAAAATAAAAAACATTTTTGTATTGTGATGAATGTCAATATTACCAGCATTAGTGAGGTTTGATTAGCAAAATAGCATGTAAGACATGCATTCTAGTTTAAAGCGAGAAATTAGAAAAAATACAGAATGCTGCTGAATTTTGGGTCCAGAATAAACTTCAAGTTTTAACTTTCCAAAATGTAGGTGCATGTGCAAAATGTGGGCATTTTAATGCTACATCTGTGAGATTACATATAGTTTACGTTCCTAATATTTTTGCACAGATATTTAAAATGAAAACATCTGACAAAGCTGCTAAAGCACAGAGGGGTATTTTAGCAATGCCTATTATGTTAAGCCAACCTTATTTTGTGTCCACAAACTACAGCAGATTTCTTGAATTTTTGTAACTAATTTTAAAAAGCATATTCTTCCACATGTGAGGGAAGTTAAGGGAAAGGAAAACAATACTCCCCAAAGTAAACAAGTTATAGATGTTGTTATATAAAGAGATAGATGGGCATGTTAGTGTGATTCTTATTATCTGCTATTTAGGATTGAGAAGGTTCGTCACATACATAGGTTTGTATTAAAAAAAGCATTTCTTGCATTTCAGAATTGCCATACTTATGAAAATTATAATTTATGTTAAATCTTCTCTTGTTTATTTTAAATATGAACCACTTTAATGAAAAGTTAAAACTAAGCAAATATTTTCTGAACCAATTACAAAGAAGGAGAAACATATTTATGCTATGATGTTTCTTATTGATATTGTATCTCAGATTTCATTATATAGGCTTTAATATAAGTAATTTACATAAAATGCATATAAAAATTTATTTTCTTTGATAATATATTGAAAATGTTTGCTCGCAAAGATATGGGAACCAAATGGAAACTAGATATTTATTTCAAATCTTTTTCTCCTAGTTTCTTAAAATCAGAAAATATTTTCATATTTATGTCTTAGTTGTAGGGATAGGGATAATGCTGAATTAATACAAATTTCTTAAAACAAAGTTAAGTAAAAACCTAAACTAAACTAGCCTAACACAAGTGATTTATTCTTACAGGAATCCTCGTGAAACTTAAACCTAACTTAGGGGTTAAATTTTAAGATTGTGATCACACACATGCTGATGCAATCTATAATAATAAAAAATGAAACCCTTAGGTTAGGTTTCAGTTTACAAGTGGTATTAGGAGACTAAACAGTCATTTTATATGATTATTATGCTAATTCCATTACTGTTGCACCGAATTGAATGAAGTAAAATTATATAAATTTGGCTGCTCTGAAAAATAATGAAGGAACTACTTAATTTGATGCACAGAGCTGCCCTGTTTTAGAAAAATTAAAGATATGGATACCAACATTGGCAGCTATAGGTTACAACACATATTGCAGAGAATAAAGTCATTAGTATTTGCAGAGGGCAAATAAAGCACATAAAAGATTTATCAGTGCTGGATACTTGGGGGTTAAATTTTTAAGATTGTGATGCAATCTATAACAGTAAAAAAATGAAACCCTTAGGTTAGGTTTCAGTTTACAAGTGGTATTAGGAGATTAAACGGTCATTTTATATGCTTATTACACTAATTCCATTACTGTTGCACCGAATTGAATGAAATAAAATTATATAAATTTGGCTACTCTGAAAAATAATGAAGGAACCACTTAATTTGATGCACAGAGCTGTCCTGTTTTAGAAAAAGTAAAGATTGGCAGCTATAGGTTACAGCACATATTGCAGAGAATAAAGTCATTAGTATTTGCAGAGGACAAATAAAGCACATAAAAGATTTATAGTGCTGGAAAAAATTTCATTGTGCCAAAGAGACAGAAGTATTGCTTTGGACTCACAAAAATGCACGAAGTTCACAGGGCTCTGTTCACAGTGAACGTATGTTCCTGTACAAATTGGACATATAATTATATTCAGGTAATAAGCCATATATTTTGTTAATACTAATAGTAGTTCTAAAAAAACAATACATTTTGTTAATATTGAGGAGTAATTCTAAGAAACTTTTTTTGCAAAAATACATAAATATTCTATCATGAAACCAAACCTTTACAAGGAAGTAACAGTTGCAAGTGGCATTGGCATAAGTAACACTTGTACAATGTAAATTTGTAAAATATACTGATGTAGCTGGCATGGCAATAGCAATTAGGATACTTAATCAAAATACATAATGAACTTCCAGTTTTTTGTTGTGGTGTAAAGTTAAGCATCTGTTGATCATGCCTTCAACAGTCTACAACATTACACTAGTAAATAAACTATTTAAAAAATGACACCTTGCCAGTTAATTTTTGCATGTCACAACATGTTTAAAATAGCTTAGTACTTGAAATTGAAATTAATATTAAAAATCAGCACAGTTAAATTTTCTTATGAAGGGTGCTAAAAAATATGCCAGTGCCAGATACACTATGTGTGATTTTTTATATTTTAGTGTTACACTAATCTTACACAGAATTTTCCATGGGAAATACTCCACTGGAAAATAAGATTTGACAGAGCATGCATTCTCATGAGTATAGTTATATAGAGGAACAATTTTTCCAAAAATATTTTTTTACTCTTGATAGCCACAGCCTAGGTCAATGCCTTTGTCATCTTTCTTGGGTTTCTTCGACCATTATATGTTACAAAACTTTTAAATACAATGTTACAATATAAATAAACAGAAATTAAAGGAATAACAAATGGGCACTGCTTTAAAGCAACTCATACATTGTGTGGCTCGCCATACCCCAAGAGGCTTATGGCTTATGGTGATGACCACTGCATCCTCTTATCTCCATCACATGACATCAGTGGTAGAGGACAGTATTGCAGGGGGATATGTGATCAGCACATCACATCTCACCAATCACCATATTGTGCTGGCTTGCAAGTTCGAAGATTGTCACCTCTCCATCATGCAGCTTCCTAATTGTCCTCATGAGGCTGGGTGGACCCTGTTTCAGATCTCTCTTACTCAGAAAAATTCCTGCAATCAATACAGGCCTCCCAGCCAGCAGTCAGCAGCCACTAGATCAAGGTGGTCAACTGTATTTTAGTTCAAGATTTTCAAAATGCAATCTGAAACAATGAAACATGTGTTACTGATACTGTACACCAAGGGGATGCTGTTTACACCCTAGGTTCCTCCCCAATGCATCAGGGAACTTCTAAGTTTCAAAAGATAAACAGAAGGTTCCATTATCTACTGTATAATCTCTATAGAAATAGTGTTATGTTGAAAAATGCATTCCAGTTGAACTCTCAAGCTTTTAATTTTGACAGTAAGTAAAAATCTTAAAATGAGAAATGTTATGTTTTAATTTGATTGGAATAGTGTTTTTTGTTACTTCAAATTAATAAGAAGGGCAAATTACATAAAGAGTCCTGAATCTGTGGCCAAAAAGGTGCATTAAAGAAAAAAAGAAAGGCAAACCTCAGAAGTAGGAGAGAGAGAGAGAGAGAGAGAAAACATTCTCATGTAAAACAGTGGCATAAAACAATTTTCTTTTATTATATATGACCTTAGAATATTTAATGCAGTTTTTATTTCTAACTCCAAGGGTATACAAAAATAATTTTAATTATCAAACCTTTGAATAAGCAAAAATTTAAAACACATTTTAAAGAAAATCCATGAAACAAAATCATTTTTCACAGAAATATTAATATGCAGCAGCACTCACCTTAAAACTGCCATATTTTGTTTGTAGTCACACATAGTGCAAGACAAAAATCTACTCAAAATAAATAGGCTAGTAGTAAATGAAATTATTTTAATGTATGCCGAAAATGTGTTTGGTGGTATTCCATAGTCCATTTTTTTCCATCACTTTACATCATTAAGTATATGTAAGATGAGTGTAGATAAAGTTAAGAAGCATAGTGTGTTGTTGACACCAGGAACTTCCAAAAAAAAAAAAAAAAAGACATTAGGCTTTTAAGGAAATAGCAATAAAAGGAGGAGTAGAAAGGAGCACATTCCTAATGGATTGCATTGTGTGTTGTTCTGTTATTATTGGATTTATTTAAGGATGCTCTTTTAACATCTTTGATTAGTGTCCCACTCAATTTAGAGTGTGAAAAGACTGATAAATTTTTCTCAGAGGCCTCTTCTTAAAGGCATATGGTTCTTTTATGTGCTGAAAATCTGTCATGGGACCAAAGGAAGCCATACCTAGGAGTTTTATGTCCTAAAATCCATCAAACCTGACTGGGTTTGAACCTGCAACCTTGCAGGGCAGGTATGATCTGTGTGTGTGTATCAATGTATCAATAAAGTAGTCCTTTATGCTGGAAAAATGGTAACAGAAAGGCAGAAAGAGAGTTCAATGTAGCTGAGAGCAATGTTTGCTTGGGGGTGTGACAGGAATTTGCATTATTTGCAACTAAAGCTAGTAGGATGAAATTCATTGGTACTCGCAAAGGAAGATATCCTGACATGGAATAAAAAGTTTTCAGATTCGTAAATGAAAGATGAAAAATGGGGAACATCTGACAAGTGACATCATTAGAAATAACTTTTTCTTTGACTTAACGCCAACTGTCCTAGCAACAACATAAGTGCTGTATTTTGTCTTACATGCTCCAAGATGTAACGGTAGTCCACTTATAAATTATATGTTCTGATTATTTTATGAAGTGGATATTCTTATCTCTTAAGATTTCATACAATAATATGCGAAAACTTTTTTTATGCTTTTGGGGTGCACATTACATTTGATGGCACATTAGATTTGGATAATTTCATTCTAATATAAAAGAAACAGTACAAAAAATAAAAAATCTATCAAGGAAGGAAGCAGTTGCTCATTCTAGACTGGCCACTGGACATGATTGTCTGGCAGAACATCTACAAAGATTTGATTTTATGAATGATAACACGTGTAAGATCTGCAATACTGACAAGATTCTAAACGGAGAACATCTATTGGAATGCACAGAACTGAGGAAAGCTGTACCTGATGGGAAAATACCAAATTATATTGGCTTGCCAGGGAAAAATTGATGAATCAAAATCCTGCACATTAGATCAACAACAACAGATTTGAATAAATATGGTAATATATTAATAATATTGCAGACCTGACTCACCCCTTTAAAATACATTAGCTACTTCCTCACTTGAATATTCAGCACAAAATTACTTATCCAAATAAATTATATAAATGTACTTACCCTTTTTCTTATTAATTCAATGCTTGCCTGTTTATTGTATTAAAATCTTGC
The DNA here is from genome assembly GCA_030762175.1 of Metallyticus violacea. Classification (NCBI taxonomy): domain Eukaryota; kingdom Metazoa; phylum Arthropoda; class Insecta; order Mantodea; family Metallyticidae; genus Metallyticus; species Metallyticus violacea. The sequence continues at coordinate 41,913,488 of CM060843.1, read as the reverse complement.
TCAAATTCTATAAATATCATACACACTCTGCCTCTTATGATACTCAATTATTTATCAACAAAATTGTAATGAAAATGTTAGTCAAAGTCCTTTTTCCTTTCCTTTCTTCTCCTTTTCTACCCATCCCTGTAATTTATTAGCCAAAATTCCAGTACAGATTTTTCCTATTGCTGATAATAAATTTACACCTCTATAATTTGTGGAATTATTTATATCTCCTTTACCTATAAATATAGATACAACCATATTTATTCTTCATTTTTTGGTAATCTTACCCTTTCATAATGTTAATAAAGAATTAACTAATAATTGCAACCTATTACCATCCTTGCACCATATCTTTCATAATTTCTAAGGGATTCCATCAAAGCCGCTATTTGTCTTTAATATCCTAATTTATTTCTATACTTCTGTAACATTCATTTCCCTTAAATGTAAAATTGGAACTTAAACACAGTGAAGCCAATCATATTAATGGATATCATTGTATGATTAGTTGAACTACACACTCTTAAAGCTTCACTTACTTTTTATAAATGTATGGAACCGGTTTCGAGAACATTTGTTCCCATCTTCAGCCATGCTAAGGTTCAACTCAATTAATGGATATCATTGGATATCATTGTATGATTAGTTGAACTACACACTCTTAAAGCTTCACTTACTTTTTATAAATGTATGGAACCGGTTTCGAGAACATTTGTTCCCATCTTCAGCCATGCTAAGGTTCAACTCATTGAAACCGGTTCCATACATTTATAAAAAGTAAGTGAAGCTTTAAGAGTGTGTAGTTCAACTAATCATACAATGATATCCATTAATTCATTTCCCTATTGAGATCTTCAATATACTGCAAATTCTCACCCCAATATATTTTTTGCGTAATTAATGGTGTTATAATCCGACAGACCTTAGAAAAACTTAACACCAATCATCTGGTGAAATGTAACTTTTTTCTAGTTTTCTTATATATATTTTTCACATCCAAATCTATCATGTACTCTAACAGCCTCATGTATTATGGATCTGATTATCTTATGTACTTCTTCTTCCATAAGACATCTATAACTCCATCTCAACATTAGAAAATTTTTCCTTTCTTCATCTCCTGTCTACCTCCATCTGTGCATTTCTTATTCAACTCTTTTCTTTGCCATTAAGCTATCCTCATCAAACCAGTATATCTTATTGCCCTTTTCATCAGTAATTTTCATATTTTTTCCAGTCCTTTTGAATTTTCTGTTTCAATAATTCTAACCAGTGCTTAACTTTAACCACTCATATTTTTTGCTGTGTACCAATTTCCCAAATCCTAGATTTCTTCAAATCTAATTTTGTAGAAAACAAATCATATTCATCTTGCCAACATATGTAGACTTCAATCTTGCCTTTACTTCCTCTAATCCTTATTCCCATTTATAACTGCAAATCTAATTTTCAGCAGAAAATGACAACTCATTGTTACCAAATTAACCATCTCAAAATCCATAAGATAGTTTATCCAACCCATCTTCACATAAAATATAATCTGCAATACACTGTTCATTCCTATATACATATGCAAATTCTCTTGCTCTATTACTACCTCTCATACGATTACAAAAAAGAATATTTTCCTTGCAAAATTCTATCAATCATTTTCCTGCATTATTACAATACTTATTCCTATTTGTAAATTATAATTAATCTGTCATCTAACACACTCTTATACTTCACTCACTTGTACTTACTTCACTAATAATAAAATTATTTATTTTATTTACATATAATTGCTTGTTACCTATTCTTGCATTAAAATTGCACATGGTAGTAATTTCTATATGAGTATATTTTCCATTGAGATTGCCCATACTTTGGCTTAACTTTCCAAATAAATTTGAATCAAAATAATCTGATGTACTTGGCAGATTATAAACAATTCCTACATTCAAGTAACCTTTACTCATTCCATCAGTAAATATTAAGCACAAGAATATATTACTTCCTAATTTCTTTTCCTCTGCTACTTTAGTTTTCTTCCCATTCTCACCAAACAACCTAGTCAGTCCTATGTTGATTCCTTACACCAGGCCTTCCATAAAAAATCAAATTCTTCCTACTGTAAATTAATATTGCCTGTTAGCCATCTTTCTACTTCATGTATTACATCACCTAATTTCATTTTTACCTATATTCATCATTTGACACTTTTTGTAGCAAACTTCTATGTACCATTTAAGAACTTTGGAAAAATAAGAAATTTTTAAAAAAATCTGTTGGAACTTACACAGTGAAGCTTGTTAAAGATTAATTATAATTTACATTCTATGCACTAGTTTATGAAAGAAAAGAAAAATCCCTATATTGAATATTTTTTCTCAAATGTGAACTTATTCAACTTCATTTTATTTCTTGTAATCCCATAAGAAGAAATCGCAGGTTTGATTTGGGGCTATAAGGCATCCATTCCACAGCATATCCTGTTTCTAGAGCAATGATTCATTCTTTAAATGTTGCTTGGAGGGAAGCAAAGACTTGCAGTGTGAGTGTACATTGTATAAACCAGAGTTTTGGAGCATTTATTGACATTTGCAGCCAGTACAAAGTCATTCTCAAGTATACTTCTGGCATCATCTCATTTGTAAAAGCAATTGCTGCTTCATAACTGTGACCTGCAAAAGTTGACACAGTTGAATTTTGTAAGGGTAATGGGGAAGTTTGTCTTTCATCCTCTGGAGAGACCTTCATGACATCCTGAGCTGCTGTGATGCATAGATTGTTGTTATGGTGACCTTCGGTTGAATAACATTCTGACTCATTCCACATTCTTTGGAGTTACAACTGAGGCTGTTCATCCTAAATAGCCCATCCTGGCATCAAGTAGTTGCTTCAAAACATTTCATCAATATGTCAAAAAATACTGAAAAATATGAAAATCTACATTAAAGAATGCTTTAATTTTGACATTAATATTTGATTTCTATCCTATAACCTCACCATGTAATGGTTATCTAGGAAGGTGCAGTTTTGGTTCCAAATATTCTGTTGAATAAGCATCTAACCTCAACAGTGCTTCTAGAATTTTCATAAAATTTTTTGATAAACATGCTGTTCCAATGTCAATGCATCCATTCTGAATCATAATTGAGGCATCAGTGAGTGTGCTATAACGGTTCAAAGCTTTAATACAATACTATTACTAGGGAAAAAAAATATCACTAATGATAAAACTAGAAGGGAAAAACTTTTACAAAGGACAGTACTTTAGTAGTTTTCATGAATAAATAATAAAGAGCAGGTGGAACATAAAAGACATGTATCTTCATATGAAGAGAGAAATCTCTGATTAAAATTTAGACAGTGGCAGGCAACTGTTTTGTTGATGCTTAAAATGTGATTAAGTGCTATAAAGTTGAAGACATATGGGATACATTTTCAAGAAGTAATGTTAATGTGTAACCCTTCAATAATTGTAAAATGTAATTAAGATAACAATAAAATGTTGAATTCGTTTATGTAGCCAGTACCAAGACAGTGTAACAAAGATGTAGTATTTCCTTGTTTATAAAAAGGACTGCAGGGTCATCTGTGGTTTTTGCTTTGTAAAGTGAATGCTTCAGCTTGTGTAATAATATGTGGCATCATAGCAGTTAGTTTAGATCCAAGACATTTCTCTATATATTAATGGAATGGAGTAACTGAAGGCTAAAATCATTTATTTGATAAGCATCAGTAATGATGGGGCATGAATACTAACTATGTTATCCTGTAATGGTCTTTGGTAGACCGATTTAAATAGACCAAAAATATTTTTCTGTAAATTTGAATTAATAATTAATATGAAGTGGACTAGATGAAATAAACTAACATTATGATGCCTGCAAAATTAGAGTAAAACAGAGAGGCTTAGCATATACATAAGACATGAAAGATAAAGTTGATTTTGTGTTGTTAATTTATTTTTATCTATTTATTCACAGCATGCTCCATTACATTGCAATATTACATGTTTTATCAACTAATTTATCAATAGTTTGTATAAACATTTTACAATGTTTTTAAATGTTGTGTGATGTTCTTTTCTGGTAATGCTGAGTAAATTATGAAGTACTTTTTGAGACAATGAGTGGAATAAATTGAATCTGTAATCTTTTGGCATCGTAAAGTTACCTGGTATTTACTTCGAGTGAGAGAGAACTGCAGAAAGAAAACTGGATCTAAATGTTAATGTTCACTCTTTTGTTCTATCTCTGAGATTCAGAATTTGTGTTTATGGATCATTTTGAAATCAGAACAGAGAGTGTAGATATACACTTTTTTGAGTCTACATGACAAATTTGGCACACATTGTTATTGCTTTCATGTGTAAATAACTTCCCTGAGTTGAAATTGTGAAGTGATGCCATTACATAAGTGTATAGGCAAATAATGATAATGCTAGCTTTAGCTTTAGCTTTTTTTTTTTTTTTTTTTTTTTTTTTTTTTTTTTTTGATTGATTGATTTATTTATGGACGCTCTTTAACAGCTCAGGTCATCAGCGTCCCATTCAACTCGGGGCGTGAAACGGCCGACAAATTTTGCTCAGAGGCCTCTCTTTCAAGCTTGAGGTTCTTTATCGTGCCGTGAATGTACGACACGGGACCCACGGCTTTACTTCCCTTCCGAAGGAAGCCATACTTACGATTTTTACGCCCGAAAAAATCCATCGGTCCTGGCCGGGTTCGAAACCGCGATCTTGGGGTAGGAGGCAAGTATGGTAACCACTACACCACCAGGACCGACTTTTAGCTTTAGTGCTTCAAGTTCTCAGGCTTATATAGCAGAAATTTCATTCACTCTGCTTATATAATCAAAAGTAATTTTCTGAAGATCTAGATATTGCATGGAACATTTGCATTCTTGTTTCCATAGTTAGAACGTATATTTATAAATTTTTATTTTTGTAGGAGGAGGTAAAGATCTTGCAACAGCAGCATCAATTAGCACACTAAAGGAAGAACCCAAAATAGAAAAAATTAAAACTGAAGATGGTAGGTATATTTGAAGGTAAACAAAATATTTGCATAATGAATATTTTAAGGGTAGCTTGATAATAAATAAATTTTTATTTTAGGAGTGTCAAATGCTGCATCAAATCTCCCCAGTAAGATTCCTGGAGGTCTTGTCACAAAGGGAAACTCAACGCTTGGCTATGAAAAAGTTAGAGTTGGAGGATCCGGGCAGACCCCTTTCCCATTTCCTGCTCCAGGGATGTTTGGTGGAATGGGAAGTATGGGTGGCCTTGGAGGCATGGGTGGCATGGGAGCCTTTGCAGGTATGGGAGGAATGGGTGGCCTTGGCTTCTTTCCAGGAATGCCTGGACTTCATGCCCAAAATATCAATCCAGCACAGTTTCTTCAACAGAGTAAGTGAACATCTATGATGAAATATGTTTTTATGTAACGTTTAGAATACCATTTTTAATAATATTTTTCTGTGTTTATGACAGCTATGGAGATGGGATTAAATCCTATGAATTTGAACATGGGTATTAATCCCATGGCCATGAATCCCTTCCTAATGGGCCAGAATGGGGCATTGCTAACTCATCTTCTAAATCAAGGTGGAATGAATGCAGCAATGCATCAGGGTTGGGCAGGAGGCCTTTCAGGCAAAACTGTATCACAGCTGTGGATGAATGAGGATGCAAAGGTAATGGTTTATGTTCAAAAATTGTTTTCCATGGAGTGTTTTATAGCGACACTTTCCATTGCCTCCATGTGTAGAAAATCTGTTTTTTATAATCTATCATTATCAACCACATTTCTTGCTTTGCCTGTCCCTTTTGTTGCTATTGGCTCTTGAATTTAGTGCTACATAGAGATGCATGTAATTCAGCCATTTTTCTTCCCCAAGATTTCTTTATTTATGTCTTTTCTACAAAAATATATTCATTCTTGGCAGAAATTTAAAAGAAAAACTTTTGAATATGAGAAACTTTTTTTTCACAATATGCATAGTAAATAAGAAAAAAAAATTACACAAATAACTAAGCATATTCATTTATAATTTTGCAAACTAATTTTTAGAGTAAAGAGGCTGATCAATCAAAATTATTTCCACCAATACTTTTATTCATCAGCTATAAACTTATGATGCACAGACTACAGAATCTTTCCTTTTTTCTCCTCTAAAACTGACACTTAGTTTTCCATAACTTTTGAATGCTGTACTACTAAAATAAAGAATTATGGTATGAATTATTTCTCTTAGGTCACTGTTTAGAGTTTAATTGCAGTGAAAATTGTCAATTGGAACATTGCACAGCAAAGTTAATCATATATTCAGATTGTTGTGTGACTGAGTTGAACTAACACTCTTTTGTTCCATTTACTTGTTTAAATATGTAGGGTCGGTTTCACGAATCCTTCGTTTGCATCTTCAGCCCATTGTTGACTGGAGGATAAACTGTTATGCTGTGGTGATGTGTAATCTGCTTTGGTGGAGGTGTGATGAACTTGAAGTTTATGTTTTCATCACCAGAAGTGTCGAAGTTCATTAAACTGTCTTTGTGCTTGTAAATATAGATTTTCTCCCATATCGCTAGTGCAAGGACCTAAAGAATTAGCAACATGGGAGAAAATCTATATTTACAAGCACAAAGACAGTTTAATGAACTTCGTCACTTCTGGTGATGAAAACATAAACTTCAAGTTCTCACACCTCCACCAAAGCAGATTACACATCCCCACAGCATAACTGTTTATCCTCCAGTCAAAAATGGGCTGATGAATCAAACAAGGGTTCTTCAAACTGGTCCTACATATTTAAATAAGTGGAGCAAGAGGGTTATTTCGACACAGTCACACAATGATCTTAATATACAATATCAGCATTTTAAATTATGGCATTTTTGCTAATCCATACATTTTAACTGGCAGTTCCATTATCAGAGGATAAACAAACTGCATGAATGGAACCATTAGTAAGTGGGCAGATTTTGCAGAAAATTAAAACATGGAAAATATTGCTGCTAAGCTGGATTTGAATTAAGTTTTGATTGTTCTGTTTGACAGGCTTAAAACGTTTTTATAGGAAAATTGCAATTGCTTATTATGCAAATATGCAACATCTACAGATTTTCTGAATTTATTTATAGTTTCTATAATGACAAACTGGAATAAATGTTAAATCATATATTCCTTTTTTTAAAATCTCACCCCAAATGAATAAGCATTTTTCAGTTTTTGCCTATCCAGAGTAACACAACACATCAGTTTCCAAGCTTATTCCATTTTCATATTTAAATAATTTTTACTAGTTTTGTAGCTCATATTACAAAAGTAGAAACCTGGTTTTATGTTCTATAGATATTTATGAATCATAGCACATCCCTTGCAATTTTGAATTCAAAGTAACAAGAAAAGCGAGAAAATGTTCTTAAATATACGTTGGCAAATGGGAATAATTTTCCACTACATATTTATACTGCAGTGCATTGTGATAAGCAATATAATTTTTAAATACTGTACTTGCGAAGCTGTTGACAATGGATTGGTAATATATCTTAAACCTAGGTATTCATTTTTTAAACTAAACTCCATTTACTTACATAAATGGAGCAACTGAAGGTGGGAGAGATTCTCCCGAAACACGTCTTTTTTTTGTAAGTAAATGGAGTTATAGTATAAAATATGAATACCTAAGTTTAGGAAATTTTATTTTTAGCAAGAACAGAATTGCTAAATAATTTTTCAGTGATATTGATCGAACCAACTTTTTGTGTGCAATTTAGAATATTGCAACTAAAAATAATTTTGCAGATGGTTTATTTTTGGCATTTACTAGGTGTTTCTATTCCTTATAGCACTGGATTTTATTGGCTTGAAACTAAGGACAATGCTACACATCCATAGTGCTAACTCACTTGCAGTTCACTCAACATAAAATGACAGAAACTCACTGCAGCCAGTATTAACTCACAGCTCTGATCACAGTGATATATGCTTGTTCACACACATGTTGCAATGACAGTCTCTCTTTCTCTCTCTCTTCCTCCTAGTGACTGTGGAGCTTACCTAGGTACTGACCTGCTGCCTGTTTAAAATCCTAAAATCAGATATCTTATATTTAAATAAATATATTTTCTTTTGGGCAGTGCAGATCTATTTGCTTTGGAATTCTGTGAGGTCAATTCTGTTGATAGAAAGTTTGATTAAAAAATTAACTTATTAAATTTTCATTTTTCATCATCTGCATGCAGTTAATTAATATTGTAAACAATCTGAATTTCTTTGGCACAAGGTAGCCTTTCAGCAAAAATCAACCTGTGCTGGCAAGTTGGTAGCTGTAACTTCAGACAGTGAATGCATATTGTGATGGGTACATGTATTTTTATTGATTTCTTTTTTTTTTATGTAAACAAAACGTTTCTAACCATGCAGATTTTTTTAGTTTCATAATTGATTATTCCCTATCACAGATGGGTGCTCTGGGAGCTGTCCAGGAAGAGGAGGAGGTGGATGATGAAGATATGGGTGTGGCAGAAACTTATGCTGATTACATGCCATCTAAATGTAAGTAAAGGGAAAATTTTGTTGAATTAAAAGTAGAACTTCTAAAATCTTGTCAATATATTAAACTCTCTTGACGTTTTACATTAAAACTTTTTATTAAAAAGTAAGTTGGGACTAGTTTCTTGAGTCACTTGCTCACATTATCAACCAATTGACGACTAACGGATCTCTACAAGTAGGATGTATACTTGGCTGTGTGCGCTCTGGTGGTCTGTTGATGAACCTGTACAATATGTTGTCTGCTTCTGGTATATCAAAATTCATAAGTTAATGTTCATATTTTTTTATATAAATCTTTTCCCATATACTAAGTTCCTTTGGGTGCTGAACTGCTCTTAGCATTATTATATCTTTTTCTTTTTCATGATTTTCATTCTAGAAATGTGCTGCTACTGCCAATTTTTCTATTTGTTTGTGTGTGATGTTTCTCCAGCGCTCTTTCAATCTAATACCCAAGTTTCTTTTGGTCTTGCCTATATATAATTGTATTACACTCCTTACATTTGATCCTATATATGTCTGAACTATCTTCTTTTGATCTGGGTTCAATTTTGTTTAGATTCAGTAATTTGCCTACACTGTATCTATTTACGGATGCCAAAGTGATGTTGTATTGTTTGAATATTTTTGAAATTTGTGATTTGTGATGTAAGGGTGGTACGTGAACTTTTGATAAGTTTTTTCTTTATATAAATTGCTGAGTGTGGTGATTTGTTTTATTTTCTTTTTTTCTTTGAATCTTTTTATTCTTTAATCTATCATTTTACTAAAGCCATTAACTTTTGCTGTGTGTATTATATGTTAGTATTCATTCTCATATTCTTCTTTTTTAAGTGGTACATTAATCAACCTATGAATTATACTATTAAATGCTGGTTCTTTGTGAGGTCTAGGGTTGCTTTTATGTAATTATCAGTGTGTGCATCTTTTCTGTATATGTCAAATTCTAATTTGTTATTTTTTATTATCTTCAAATCTAAGAATGGTAAATTATTATTAGTTTCAATTTCAGTTTGAGAGTATCTTCTATGTACCTGGTTTGAACGATGGCAAAAACATCATCCACATATCTGTACCAGACCTTGAATATATATGGGAAGGCTTTGTTTATGTGCATTTCAAAAAATTTCATAACTAAATCTGCCAAAAATGGAGAGAAAGGACTGTCCATTACTAAAGAACTTTGTTCGTAAAATTTTCCTTCAAATGTGAAGTAGGCTTGATTTAAACAATTGCAATTATACCGTCTAGCAAAATGGTTAACCACTCAATTTAATACATTACCGAGGTTTCTGAACTTAAGTCTAAAAAATTCTTTAGACCTTATAAATAAAATTAAAGATTATAAGTTATCTACAGACAAAAAAATGGTATCATTTGATGTAAAAGCTCTGTTCCCAAGTATTCCAAAAAAGAAAACCCTAACATTGTTAAGAAAATGGTTACTATCCACTAACATTACAGAAACACATGTATAAGAATTTGTCAAGCTCACGGAATTATGTTTAAGACAATATAATTGATATTATTGTATGATTATAAGACATTATGTTAAGAATAAAGAAATGTTTGGAAATAAATGGCAGGCATATAGAACAAATTAAAATGTAAATTGGAACTTGCACAGTGAATCATATAATTGATATTGTTGTATGATTTAGTTGAACTGCACACTCTAAATGCTTCACTTACGTGTCATAATGTATAGAACCGGTTTCCAGAACATTTGGTTCTCATCAGCAGCTAAAATTCAACTGTCAGATAATTCGTTGAATTGTGGGAATATGTATTGTGCTCTGATGGCAGTGTGATAAACTTGTAGTTTATGATATAACAAATTATTTATGAGGAGGTCACGCAAATTTCACTAGTTTTATTCCACTTACTTGGACATGTTTCAAAGACAAATTTCCTTCATCGTCAATACGGTTCCACTGTGGAAATTTGCCTTTGAAACATGTACAAGTAAGTGGAATAAAACTAGTGAAATATGAGTTACTTCCTCATAAATAATTTGTTATATAATACTAAATTTCACTGTGAAAATCCCAAACTATTCAAATTTGTAGTTTATGTTTTCATCCCCGGCAGTGTCGAAGTTCATTAGACTGTCTTTATATTTGTAGATATAGATTTTCTCCCAAATTTATAGTTCCATAGGTCCTTGTACTGATTTGAATAATTTTGCTTTATTCACTATGTCGTGATTTTGTGTCCAAAAATGATATGCTACTACTGATTTCTCTATTCGCTTGTACTTTATGTTCCTGATATGTTTCTTTTAACCTTGTGTCTGTGTTTCCCTTTGTTTTTCCAATGTAGATTTTTCACATTCTGCACAATTTATTTTGAATACCTGCTTTTTTTCTCTTGTGGAATAGTCATTAACATTGTCTATCAGTAAGTTTTTAACATTAAATCTATTAATTGATGCCAACCTGATATTAAAATCTTTAGAATATTCTGAAATTTTTTTGTAGGCCATGGATGGTATGTGAATATTGTAAAATTAGCTTATCTTTTCTTGCTGAAAGTGTGATGGTTTCTTTGATACACTTTAGTATCTTGAATTTCTGTACCTTTTTATGTACTAGTTCTTTTTTAAAACCATTTTTAACCGCTGTTTCATCTATTTGATTATATTCATTAAAATATTCTTCTTTGCTAATTTGTAGGTTAACTAGCCGGTGTGTTAAACTGTTGGTAAGTGCATGTTTGTGCTCTTTGGGGTTAGAACTGTCAGCTTTGATGTGATTATCTCTATATGCATTTTTTATGTATATTCCAATCCAGATATCCTGTGACATTCCATTATTTTAATGGCAACATGTTATCTGTTTCATATGTAAATGATATGTTTCTACCTTGTATATTCAAAAGTTTTAAGCCATCATCAATGACATGACAAAATTATTATTACATAATCACTCAAATTTCACTAATTTTGTTTCACTAACTTGGACATGTTTCAAAGGTATTTGCCTGCATCTTCAGCCTTGTCCCACTGGCTGCTTCCTAGCATGGTATGAAGATGTCGCTCTGTGGCTTTAACGAACTTATTTATGAGGTAACTGTTGTTTAGGAGATCAAAGTTAACCAAAAAAGTCTTTGTTTTTGTTTATAAATATATTTTCCCATCTGTTAATTGTATGAGTTTTTGAAGAGCTTGGTTGCTTTTGGAATTCTTGTTTGTTGTTGTTGGTTTTTTTTTTTTTGCCAAAAAATGGTCTGCCACTGCTGATTTTTCTGTGTGTTCATATTTTACATTTCTCATGCATTCCTTAAAATGTATGATAATATTTCTTTTTGTTTTGCCTATGTATTTCCTGTCACAGTCTTTGCAACTGATTTCGTAAATGCCTGATTGCTTTCCTGGTGGAATTTTGTCTTTTGTGTTGCTGTTTTAAGTGTTTTTTTTTTAAACTAAATTTATTTACTGAGGCCAAACTGCCTTTTTAAAAATCTTCTGAGAATTTTGGAGTGCCCGTGGGTGGAATGTGAATTTTTTATATACATGATCTCCTTTGTAGCCACGATGTCCTTTATTTGTTTTTTTCTTTATGAATTCCCTTGTTGACAAGCTCTATTGTGTAGCCACAAATTCCAAAAGGAACCAGAATTACTAAAAGCTCTGCAAAAACCCATAGAATCAACAGTATGGGAAAATATATCTATATATATAAACAAAAATAAACATTTTTTGGTTATTAATTGATATCATTGTATGATTCAGTTGAACTACACACTCTTAAAGCTTCACTCTTCATAAATGTATGGAACCAGTTTCGAGAACATTTAGTTCCCATCTTCAGCCAGGCTAAAGTTCAACTGTCGGATCATTTGTTGAGCTGTGGGAATGTATATTCTGATCTGGTGGCAGTGAGATAAACTTGTAGTTTGTTTTCATCCCTGACGATGTCGAAGTTCATTATGCTGTCTTTGTATTTGTAGATGTAGATTTTCTCCCAGGTTGCTAATTCTGTAGGTCCTTGTACTGATTTTAATAATTTTGCTTTATTTATTATGTCGTGATTTTGTGTCCAAAAATGATATGATACTGCTGATTTCTCTATTTGCTTGTACTTTATGTTCCTGAAATGTTCCTTTAACCATGAGCCTATGTTTCTCTTTGTTTTTCCAATGTAGATTTTTTCACATTCTGCACAGTTTATTTTGTAAATACCTGATTTTTCTTCTTGTGGAATACTGTCATTAGCATTATCTATCAGTAAATTTTTAACATTAAATCTATTAATCGGTGCCAACCTGATATTAAAATCTTTAAGAATATTCTGAAATTTTTTGTGACCCATGGATGATATGTGAATTTTTTAAAAATTAGTTTATCTTTTGTTGCTGAAAGTGTTGTGGTTTCTTTGATATGTTTTTGTCTCTTGAATTTCTGCACCTTTTTATGTACTAGTTCTTTTTTAAAACCATTTTTAACTGCTGTTTTATTTGTTTGTATTCTTTAAAATATTCTTCTTTGCTAATTTGTAGGTTAACTAGCCGGTGTGTTAAACTGATAATTTCTGCATTTTTGTATGCTGTGGGGTTAAAACTGTCAGGCTTGATGTGATTATCTGCATGTGTATTCTTTGTGTATATTCCAAATTTAAGTTTTTCTTGGCATTTCATTATTTTAATATCCAAGAATGGCAGCATGTTATCTGTTTCTATTTCGTATGTAAATGATATGTTTTTATCTTTGGCTTCACTGTGCAAGTTCCAATTTACATTTAAGTATTTTTTGGTTAACTTTGATCTCCCAAACAACAGTTACCTCGTCAATAAGTTCATTAAAGCCACAGAACAACATCTTAATGCCACCCTGGGCAGCAGCCAGTGAGACCAGGTTGAAGATGCAGGCAAACACTTTTGAAACATGCACAAGTAAGTGGAACAAAATTAGCAAAATTTGAGTGATTTTGTAATAATAATTTGTCATATTATACTATATTTCTCAGTGAAAATCCCCAAAACAAAACACTACATCAATGAGTTTTTTGCTAACTATGGCAAACATATCATTGACATATCTGTACCATACCATAAATATGTATGGAAAAACTATGTTGTGTGTTTCAAATCTGCTCATGAAGAGGTTAGCTAGAAATGGAGATAAGGGGCTGCCCATTGTAAGTTCTGCTTGTTTATAAAATTTTCTTTTGAAAGTAAAATAGGCTTGGTTTATGCAAATTTCTGTGAGTTTGATGTGTGTGTCCTTAATTCCACTTCTTTTAAGCCAATTATGTAGATAAATTAGGAGTTTTCTTTTGGTATGCTTGGAAACAGATTCTACATTGAAAGATATTAGAGTGTCAGAGGGATGTAGATTTATTCCTAAATATTTTCTATTAACTATATGAATTGTTTATACTTCTGCTTTGAAATTTAGGTAATGTCTTGAATCTATTAGCTAACCATTTTGGTAAATGGTAAAAAGGAGTATTGATATTGTTAAGATGGGACGCATACCATTTCCAGTCTTGTGAATTTTAGGCAAACCATATATCTTAGCTATTGTAGGCTTGCTTTGTTTTATTTTGTATATTGTTTCCTTTGGGATGACTGTGCATGTTTTTAGAACCTCATTGATGGAATTAATACACACTTTCAATGGATCTGACTGGATTTGAACATATTCCTTTTTTTTTCTTGTACTTACGAAGCTGTTGACAATGGAGTGACAATAATAACTTCAACTTATGTATTCACTTTTTTACACTTTACTCCGTTCACTTACCCAAAAGTAAGATGCATTTCAGGAGAATCTCTCCCATCTTCAGTAGCTTACTAAACCGCCGTTGCTTGAAACTATGGCTGGACAAACGGATGTTCCTGTGGTGGCCTCTGTTGGGTGAACTAGGAAGTTGCTGAGCTCCTCCATTGGAGGAAACTGGAAATTCATAAGGTTTTTTCTATTTTTTAATATGAAAATTTTTTCCCAAGTGGATAACTCCAATGGGCTTGAAGATGTTTCAGCAGTTTTATTCCTGGTTTTATTTCATGGTTTTTGGTCTAAAAGTGAGCTGCTACTGCTGATTTATCAATCTGTTTAAACCAAATATTTCTAAAATGTTCTTTCCTCCGAATTTCTAAATTTCTTTTCGTTTTGCCTATGTAGCTCTGTTCACAATCTGCACATTTTATTTCGTAAATGCCTGATTTTTGTTCTGGTGGTATGGAGTCTTTTACTGTGCAATCTAATAAATTCTTGATGTTATATCTGTTCTTTGGGGCTAACATTATTCCATGTTCTTTGAAGATTTTCTTGAACTTGTTATGGTAAATTGGATGATAGGTGAAGCTTTTGAATTTGTATTCTTCTTTTGTGTTTTTCAGTGTGGCAACTTCCCTTATCCCTTTTTGTCTTTTAGATTTATTGATAATTTTTATCACTGTGTCTTTGTTGAAACCATTCATTATAGCTGTCTGTATTATTTGTTTGTATTCCATTTTGTACTCTCCTTCTATGAGTGGAATATTCATCAAACTGTGAAAAATTGCATATTTATGTGGAATGGGGTTATCGCTCAATTTTTATGTAGTTTTGTGTTTGTGTTTATTTTCTTTAAATTCCAAAATTCAAACCATCTCCATTTCTTATAATTTTTAAATCCAGAAATGGTAGCCACCCATTTGCTCCACTTGTTTATAATATGTAGAACTGTTTCATGAATCTATTGTCTGCATCATCAGGTAACCGTTGACTTCTGGATAATTCGTTAAGCTGTGGGTATGTGTATTCTGCTCTGGTGGAGGTGTGATGAATAAGTTGTTTTCTTCCCTGGAAATGTCAAAGATCATTAAACTGTACTTGTATATGTAAATGTAGATTTTCTCTCATGTTGCTAATTCTGTAGGTTCTTGTGCTGATTTTAA
The DNA here is from genome assembly GCA_030762175.1 of Metallyticus violacea. Taxonomy (NCBI): domain Eukaryota; kingdom Metazoa; phylum Arthropoda; class Insecta; order Mantodea; family Metallyticidae; genus Metallyticus; species Metallyticus violacea. The sequence continues at coordinate 41,898,068 of CM060843.1, read as the reverse complement.
TAATTTTGCTCAGCATTTTCAATTCATATTTAAAATGTGGTACAGATATTTGGTATATTTGCAATAGTTAACGAAAAACTAATTGATGATCCATAAAACTTCTGAATATACAAGACAAAAACATATAGTTCACATACAAAACAGAAACAGATAAATATGTTACCATTGTTGGACATTAAAATAATGAAGCGTCAAGGAAACCTAGAATTTGGAATATATAGAAAGAATACACATGCCAATAATTACATCAAACTAACAGTTTTAATCCACAATGCACAAACGTGCAGTTATCAACAGCTTAACACACCAGATAGTTTATCTACACATTAGCAAAGAACGATACTTTAAAGAATACCAACAAATTGAAAGAACAGTAGTTAAAAATGGTTTTAAAAAAGAATTACTACCCAAAAAAGTACAAATATTCAAGAGTGAAAACTTAAGAATTAAAGAAATCACAACTCTTTGAACAGGAAAAGATAAGAAGCTAATTTTTAAAAAATTCACATATCCATGGGCTGCGAAAAATTTCAGAATATTCTTCAAGATTTTAACATCAAGTTAGCACATGTCCAGTTGCCAGTCTAAAATGAGCAACTGTTTCCTTCCTTGATAGATTTTTTATTTTTTGTACTGTTTCTTTTATATTAGAATAATTTTTATTAGATATTTCCACTTGAATATTATGTTGATATTTTTTTGTTCTATGGTGGTTTTGATATTTTTTAATTTTAAATTTAATCCACAGGGCTTTATTGGTTTTGAATATAGCACTGCCCCCTTTTTGGCCAGAAAGTCTGCATTCTCGTTACCTATCACTCCCACATGTGCTGGTATCCACAGTAGTATTATTTGTTAAAATTTTGTGTGGAGTAATCTATAATAAGATCTCACATTCCTTACATTGTAAGATTCATATGAACTATCATATTGTTCTATAGCTTGTATAGCTGAGGCTGAATCTGTAAGAATCACTACTTTATTTTCTTTTATATCAGTCCTATGGTATATCTGTTCCAACACTCCTTGTATTGCCACCATTTCACCCTCATAACTTGTGGATTGTCTAGGCAGTGTGAAATAATGCGAGAAATATTTACAATATATACCACCTCCAACATTATTTCTCTGTTTGTCTGCAGATCCAACTGTGTAAATTCTAAGCCACTCTGTTTTGGGGAATTGGTTGTGTAAATGTTCAAGTGCTATAGTTCTGCATACCTCTGTTGAGTCTTCTTGTTTATTTAATTGTTCTATCAATTTTTTTATCTGTTACTATCTTAATATAATCCATTGGATTAGTTCTTGAGGGATATGGGATGTTCTTCTCTGCCAGGTCTAAAAAATTGTAATTATTCTCTAAGTAAGCTTTATTTGTGATCTGTGTTTTTAGTTTGTGTTCTTTGGGTAGTTGATGAAACCATCGATGTTTACTTGGGTTTGTTTTCATTGTATGTATAATTGTACCGCTTGTGTTTCAGTGCTGGTTTTCATTGGATTATTATTCGTTCCGGCCAGAAGTGCATTTATTGTTAGTGTTTTTACAGCACCTGTTATCAGTCTTAAACATTGAGTTTGCCATTTCTCAATGTTATTAATTTTTCCTTCTGTTGCTGTTAATAGTAGCTCACATTCATGTTTTAGTACTGGCTTTATATATCTATTATATGTTTTATTTAAAACTTCCATTGAGCTGCCCCATTTAGATCCAGCTAATCTTTTCAATATGTTACTTTGTTTTATGGCTTTTTGTGTGATATTTTGTACATGGTCTTTTATTTTTAATTTCCTGTCCAGTGCTATTCCCAAATATTTGATTTCTTCTGCATATTCTATTTGACTTCCGTTAATTTCAAGTTTTAAGTTTTTTTCCCTTTCATCAAAGTGTTTCATAGTGTAGACTTGATATTTAGTTTTGGTTGCATTAATGGTCATATTATTTAATTTTGTCCAATTTGCTAGTTTATCTAAGACTTTTTTTTCCCCTTCTAGTCTGATATATACATTCTTATCATTTTTTTCAGCTGACCATATAACTACATCATCTGCATACATTGCACTATTTGTTCCGGTTTGTTTTATAGTCTTTGGCATGTCATTAATATATATATTAAATAATAACGGACTGGATACTGCACCCTGTGCCACTCCGGTTTTGAGTTGGGTGTATTTGGATAATGTATTCTTCCTTTTAACTGCAATCCATCTTTGCTATAGGAATCTTCTATACCATCTAATTATATTTTTTTGGGCAATTCATTTGTATTAATTTTTAATTAACATCTCTTTCCATACTAGATCAAATGCTGTTTGAAAATCTGTCAGCAGCTACTGACAGATCATTAGCTAGTTTACTTTTCACATCCTCCATTAATCTTGACGTTTGGTGAACTGTTGGATATTGTCTTCTAAATCCAGCCTGTTCATCTGTTAATAAGTTGTTTGTTTCAAGGTAATATATTAGTCTATTAACTACCATTTTATCTGCTATTTTTGCCAGAATTGAGGTCAATGATATAGATCTGTAACTTTTTATTTTATTTGTAGTTTTTCCTGGTTTTAAAATCGGTATTACTAATGCTTTGCACCAGCTTGATGGCATATTCTCTTGTTCAAACCATATTTTATCAACAATTTCCAATAATATCTTTTTTGCTCTTATTCCAAGATTCTTAATGTAATCCTGATGTATAAGGTCTGGTCCTGGTTGCTTTTTATTTTTTAGTGTTTTCACTGCCTGTTCTAATTCTTCCAATTGGAACTTGAATCCAGAGATACTGTTTGCATTTTTTCTATTTCTATTGTGTTGAATTTTTTTAATGTTCTATTATCTTTTGTCAGGTGTTTTCCTAGTGTATTAACTTTCTTATAATGTTGGTTAAATTCATTAGCTATATCTTTGTTATTGTATATGTCTTTATTACCTTTTTTAATATATATACTTTTATTACTATTGTCGTACTTTTTGCTAACATTATTAACGTGCTTGTATACTTTGGTACTATTGGTTCTATAGTCCAACCCGGTTAAGATTTTATTGTAGCATTGTCGTTTGGATAAGATTAACACTCGTCTGTAGATCGCATCTTTTTTCCTCCATTCTATTACATCTTCCCTATTTTTATTGTTTTGTGCTAAATCTCTAGCACTATTTCTTTCTTAATTTAGTTTCTAATTTTGTGTTCCAAAAAGGTTTATATTTTTTTGGTTTTCCTCTGGGGATGTTTTATCTTTACTGATTTTAACATTATGTCATTAAATTCCTTAATCACTTGATTTATGTTCTTTGTTAAATCTAATCCTTGTACTTCACTTTTGAAATTTTTTTTATATTTAGTCCAGTTAGCTTTTTTAAAGTTCCAGGTATATCATTTTTCAATATTTGGACTATGTTTCTTAGTATCCTTGATTGTGATTATAGCTCAATGTCCACTTCCTCCATCTTCATTAACTAATCTTCTTGTGCTACTATGCAGGTCTTCAGATACTATTGTGAGATCTGGATTAGTGGAATTTCCTGTATAATGCAAGTATGTATTAGGATCTGTATCCTGATATATCAGCTGCACCTGTTTGGTATTTATAAAATCCTGTATAACTTTCCAGCTGGGTCTACATCTTTATAGCCCCATTGTCTTGAGTGTGCATTAAAATCTCCCAAGATAAATGTTTTCTTCTGTAGTTCTATTATCTCTATATTTAGATTCTGATTGCCAGGTGGGGTGTAAACTGTATATTTTTTTCCATTTTTATATACATTTAGTTGTGTAATTTCTGATTTATATTGCTCAGTCATTTCTTAGATTATTTTAAATTTAGAACTTAATGTTGCTTTGACTCCAACAATTATGCCACTAGCTACTTGTTTTCTTTTATTCAGATGATAAAGATGATAGTTTGTATATTTACAGTACTTGATATTGTCATCGGTACAGTTTGTTTCTAAGATGCCAAAAATATCTACGTCATATTTCCTAATCATTTCATCTAAGTATTGCTTTTTTGCTATACTTTTGGTGAATCCAGTGGCATTCCAAGTTAAAGTACTAAAAAGTAATTTTTTTTCTCTCTCTCTTGCATTACATTGACTGACTTCTGCACAACATTGTAGCCTATTTTACATTACCCAGGGGACACCACGTGGAGGCAGGCTACTTTATCCTCCCTAGATAATGTTAATGACAGTATTACACAGGAGAAAAAAAAGCAGGTATTTGCAAAATAAGTTGTGCAGAATCTGAAAAAATCTACTTTGGAAAAACAAAGAGAAATGTAGGCACATGATTAAAAGAACATTTCAGGACCATAAAATACAAGCAAATGGAGAAATCAGCAGTAGATTTAATTTCTGGACAGGAAACCACTACATATTGAATAAAGCAAAATTATTAAAATCACTACAAGGACTTACAGAATTAGCAACATAGGAGAAAATATACATTTACAAACACAAAGACAGTTTAATGAACTTCAACACATCCGGGAATAAAAACATAAACTGTAAATTCATCACACCTCCACCAGAGCAGAATACACATTCCTGCAGCATAACGAATTATCTAGCAGTCAATGGTTAGCAGATAAAGGGTTCATGAAACCAGTTCTACATATTATAAGCAAGTAAGTGGAGCAATAAGAATGTGTAATTCAACTCAATCATATAATGGTCAGAATTATATGATAAAGCTTGTTTATCCTAATGTATTCCCAATGAAGATAACTGCTACTTGCCAATTTCAATTGGAACACAAATTTTAACAGAATTTTCTGTTTATATATACGTATGATCTACACAACATCAATTAGAAATCAATAAAGCAGCGTAACAGATGTAATCATAAAATCTTCTTATAGTCCAGTGGATATAGTTCTTATATCCACCTCTCCTGTAGAATTTTCTTAAGCAATTATTTTTACGTTTTGTTAGCATTTTCTGTACATTATTGGCCTCAAATAGGCAATGGAATCAATTGTGATCTGATACTTCTGCCTTTCTTGTATGCACTCTACAAAACACTGACACATGAGCAATGGAAAGCTTTATCCTCTGTGTTTGTGAAATGTTGCCAACATTGCTTGAAAGTTACTAATTAAGCAAAAAATAAAATTGTTCCAAAAAGGGGCGTAATATGTTCAAATGGAGACTGCATCATTCCTACAAACAATTTGATAATTTTGACTATTCTGGATAAATGTAGTGGAAATTATTAAGTGCTCATTGACACTATCATGTTGGTGCATGTGCTTATGATCTAATATGATAGCTGTTATGTATGAACATCGAACATAAATATATTTCAATGTGCCTTTAACAGACTTTAAGTGGCCACCATTTGCTCCTGTGTTTGTATATATGTGTCACTTCTGCAGAAGAATCTTCATTCAAAACAATCCAAACTGCCAACTGATGTTTATCCATTGTCAACAGCTTCGTAAGTACACTTATTTGATGTTTATAAATTGTACCGGTAGATCATCATCAGCTGATTTTCATGCTTGTTCCGATATCTGCTACATACCATGAGGCTTCATTTTCAACATCTTGTAGTGGCACTATTCCACACCAGCTTACTGCTGATCATCCTACGTTAAATGTGCAACAAACTTTTCCTCCACAGAGACAGTGCAGGATATTATGCACTGATGGTGAAATGATGCTTGGAGTCCCCATATTTGGGACTTGTTGCTCTCACTCCATTTTCTCCAGCATATTTAAACACATGTAACTTGAAGGATGCCCTAAAACTCTTTGACTATGTCATTCTATGGTTCACAATGTGAGTAAGGTCTCATGAAACATGTCCCAGTTTTAATTTTAAAAGTAGAACGTCAAGAGTGTTTTTAATGTGTTAACATGATTTTAAGTAGTTTTACTTTTAATCTACCTAAGTAGATTAGCATTAATCTACTAATGCTAGTATTAATTTACTTCCAATTATAAACCATATAACTGTAATGAACCATTGTTAATTATACATTTTCATTCCATTGTCAGCAGACCACATTACAATTTAATTTACATAAACATAACAAGAACTCTTAAAAGTATAGCAATATCAAAACCGAGGTTCTCCCATATCTTAACCTGCTTAATGGCAGCAACATACTGAAACCTCAAATGCAATAATCACATTGGAGTCTGGGTAGTGGAATTGGTCTTGTATCTCTGCTACCATTCCCTTATTCAGTAATTAAATTAATGACCTTTTTAATGGTATAAATTAGAATTGATAAAATCCATTATTCAAAAAGTCATATTTACTCACCTATAACACCCCCCTTTTCCCCCTGTTTTCATTTCAAAAATAGGAAGGGTATAATAGGTGAAAAAAATCATATACTGCAGGTTGGGTTGGCATGGTTTAAAAACATAATAAGGATATCTAGCATGTTTAAATCAACACAATTTATTTAGGCAAAAAGTGATATTAATATATTGAAACAGTTGTTTTATCCTGCATTACCACGTTTGACTGGTCAAATGGCTAAGATCCATGATGTGTTCAAGGCTGCACAGCATTGCTATGTTGCCATGCGACTGGGTGATATTTCATTTTAATATTGTCTACTTCTGTTAAACAATTGAATATATGGAGATATTAAAATTAATTTCTTCTTAATTTTTGTGCTGGTGTGCTCAAATTCATTCAATAGCATCGTCGGTGCTTTTGTAGTCACTAGGCTGATCCATGTCCTCATTTTCACTCCCCTCCCCATAGTAAATCATCAGTTCAATCCAAAGCAAAAGAAATTCCTGTTTTTTGAAAACTATTCTTGATGATGTGATTAGTACCCATGCCTATACGATCCTCTCACAGATTACATGAAACGATCCTTATTTGATCTTGCCTCCTTTGTCATTTTGGGATTGTCATTTACCATCCAATTTGCATAGAACCATCTGATATGAGCTTTAAGCTTTAAATGGCTTATTTACAGACATGTCCAAAGACTATAAAATTGATGTAATATCTACTGGAATTATGACTGAATAGGTCTGCGTCATGTTCATTTGCTTTATCACAGCATTCACTAAATGGCCGGGATGCTGTCTAACACTAGCATATATTTGTTGCTCACCAAGGCCCCTGGTCAACATACCCACACTGATCTTGAACAGTACTTCATTAATTCAGCATCCATCCAAGCTTTCTCTTGGACCTGAACATGTGATCCCCTCGCAAGGTCTTCTTTTGGTAGTGTTTTCCTTTTAAAATGCAATATGGGGTTAGCTTTCTGTCATCAGCAGTAATTGCTAACATCACAATACACTGTAGTTTTTATTAGAATGCTTGCAGATTCTTGTATTTGAGGGCATATCGAAGAACAGTGCCATCTGATCAATGGTGCAAATTTGAGATAGCAAAAACTGGTGTACTTCCCCAAAGTCTTGTGATAAAACAATGAAACCCAATCATTTTGTCGGTATAATCTGATGGAAGTCGCTGGAACAGTGAAGTCTGTCTCTGTGAACTTGTATGGCGCCTAAAGCATTCTGCCCAGCCTCTATTTGCAATAAAATCCTTCTCTGCAATACCAAGAGTTTGTGCAATTTAAACTGCATTATAGTGTTTCTATAACCCCCTTCAATAATTTTTCATCCACATTTTTATATTTCCCTTTCTTCACACTGTGGAAGGATTTAGATGTTTTTTTTGCTCTTAATGAGTCATACAAGCTGCACTTCATATTTGCGACTTGCTGCTCTCACTCCATTTTCTCCAGCATATTTAAACACATTTAGCTTGAAGGATGCCCTAAAACTCTATCTCTTACTCATTTTCACACCTGCTTGTGTACTAGATGCTTCCAAATGATCTATTATACACACTAAACACGGGATTCAGGATGCTGTACTTAGAAGCTGGAAGGACATTGATAAATCTAATGTGGGGGAAGAGATTAGCTAATGTGTTGCAGATGCGAGGGTTTTACTGTTAGCAGATATGCTGCATTTCCTCCCTGGTCATTTAAAAGATTTTTATGCAAATATATTTTTTTTCCTGATAATCGTCGAAAATTATGTGGAGGTTTATAGGTGATGGACCAATATAAGCGAGTAAATCCAGTATTTGGCTAAAATGAAAATTTCTGAAACCTGCATCATAAGAAGTAGACCCAGTTCAACAAAAGTAATACCATTGTGGGTTCAACATCTCTGAAATACTGTACATTTATTAAACTATTTTTATCGAGTGAAAATTTATTATTTATTTATTTTCTTGTTATGCTCTGTATATCTTAATTATTTTATACTCTTCTAAGATGTGTAATTCTAATATTTGTATTTGTACTCAGGAATAGTAAGAAAGACTTTTTTTTTTTCTTTCTTAGTGAAACTTGGAAAGAAGCATCCAGATCCAGTAGTGGAGACTGCATCTTTGTCAAGTGTTGAACCCACTGATGTGTGGTACAAGCTCTCTCTTTCTGAAGAAACCATCAAAAGTGGAGCACTTTCAGCTCTGCAACTGGAAGCCATCACATATGCATCACAACAGCATGAGCATTTTCTCCCAGATGGGAGTCGTGCTGGATTCCTTATAGGCAAGTAATAATGTTTTCTGTGCAGTTTTCCCTGTATACAATATTTGAGCTTATAAGTATATTGATTTTGAAGATTTGTAGTATCTGTCTTAGTTGGCAGACTCTTGTTCATGTTTGGTTGTAAATGTGCATAACTCATTTGATATGTAGAGAAAGACATTTGCAAGTTGGCCTGCCAATCGTGACTCCAAAGCTACCACCAGCATCTTCTTCCATGAACTCACAGCATTTGAATGCTTCACTGTTATAAAACATAATCCACAAAATTGAATGTGTTTGAATGTTGACATGAGCTTCACAAACAACATTTTAAATTTAGTACATATTTTGGGAACTTCATTCCAATCCTCAGCTGTTTATTAACTGCTAAATATAGGCTTATCTGCCATAGTCATGGCTGGATCTTAATCATTATCTGTTGGCATCTATTGTAAAGCAGTTTTGTATAGTGGCCCCTCACAGTAGTACATGTGGGTAGGGGTTAGCAAAGCCAGCTCCATGTTATTTGCCTCAGTTTTGAAGCAGTCTTGTTGATGATAATGTTGATTGCCTTTGTTGTTGTATATGCTTCTGATGATAATGTTGATTGCCTTTGTTGTTGTATATGCTTCAGCGACCACATCTCAGGATATTGCTATTTTGTTCATCCCCTAAACAGGACTGGGAGAGAATATTACTTGTCATAATAATCATATGATGTAATTTGTATATTATTTGGTTTATTGATCATAATGCTCTTTTACAACAGCAGGTATTCCTGAGAATAATCAGATTGAATATTATGATCTTGGCTACATTCACTCTTGTTAATTTGTTTGTTTGTTTGTTTGTTTTTTTTAAATAGTGTTTAACACCAGCTTTTACCATAAGCGGAGACACTGGTGGTATATGAGATGAAATGATAAATTCGGAAAGGATTTTTATTTTAGGAAGGAACCTTTCTAGGCCTAAGTTTAGGGTATCTCCCCAACATTTGCCATTTATGAGGACTGAGAAAAACCTGGAAAAAACCTCAGTCAGGGAGGATGGTCCTGGCAGGAATCAAACCCCAGACCTCCCACTCACGAGTCCACACTTTAATCACTCCTGCCACCTGTGGCGGTGTTAATTTCTAATTAACAAGATTTCATAATTCTGAAACTGTTTCCTGCTAGCTTTGAGTTATAATAAATAAATATTAACATTGAAAAATTCTTATTTTAAAATGATACATTGCAATATCTATTTAATATTTACACTATTAATTAAATTACATAAAATTTAATAAAATGTTTACAGCTATATATATATTAATATTTTAATGGAAGCTGGCAATAAATACTGTTTCATATGTCCACATTTTGAAAACCATATCCCAAAATGTTACTCCCTCCAAACAAAATAAACATACATTCCCTGAAATCTCTTCTAGTTACATTATTTAAAAACTCTTTATAGCTTCATTCCCAGATAGCAATTTTGATAGTAAAACACAGGTTAAATTTAAAAATATAACATTTAATTTCGTGTCAGAACGATTACAGTAAAGCGATTATTAAGTTCTTAATTATCAAATCGACTCACTAGATAATTAAGAACATCAGTTAATTTATTACAGCAAATCAGAAACAGTAACTTTGGCCCTAGAGTTTACCAGAAACTTACAAAATATGTCAACAACAAACATGTGATTTACACTAATGCTGATAAGGACAAAATTGTCATTTTGGATAGGGATGACTACAAGCAAAGAATGCATGAGTTACTAAAGGGTGATGAATTCATCGAAATCAAAATAGATCCATTAAACAACTGCATAAAATCAATGGAAGAAATCTTAAAAAGTAGTATTTTGCGCTCAAAAACAAGACTGCTGAAAATTAGAGTTCACAGTCAATCCTTAATCCTGATTTTTGGCCTCCCTAAGATTCATAAACCTGGGAGAAGCATGAGACCAATCATCAACATTAACACTCCTTGCTATCACTTAGTAAACCAGTTATCTTCACTATTTATTCCTAAATTTGACAGTTTAAGCTTAAAAAACTCCATGTACCTTTATTAAAGATTACAAATTATCTCCTAATGACCCTTTGGTTTACTTTGATGTTAAAGTCTTTTTTTCTAGCATATCACAAAGTAAATCATTAATCTTTTTAAGATAAAGCTTACTTTCTTCCAACCTAATAGAAGGACATATTAATGAATACAATGAACTCAGCAACATTGAATGAATCCAGCTTTTTTTCACTTTTCAGGAAAATTTTTTCAAACAAAAATCAGGGCTAGTAATGGGTAGCCCTCTATCACCGTTCCTGGCTGACTTGTTTATGAGATTTCTCTTACATTTTTAAGGTGGTATAGATATGTAGATGATGTATTTGCCATTGTACACAAAAAAATGTGGAAAATGCACTAAAACTATTAAACCTGCAGGAATCTACAATAAAATTACTATCGAAACTGAAACTAATAATATGTTGCCATTTCTGGATCTGAAGATAATATTATGTAATAACAAACTTGAATTTGGCATTACAGAACTCACATACAGATAATTACATTAAAATCCATAGTTTTAACCCTAGATCTCGTAGGGAAGCAGCTTTTAACAGCATGATAAGTTTATTAGTAAATATGCCACTTGACAAAGATGAATATAAGAAAGAATATATCTGCACATAATAGAAGTAGCCATTTGCCCTGAGTTCAAAAAACAGATGATCAACCAAAAAGTAAAAAAGATTCCAGAAACAAAAAAGAATTAAACAAATCACAACTTTGCATTATCAAGGGGAAAACCTTAAAAAGTTCACTTACCCGTCAGTCAATAATGAATTTCAAAAAAGTTTTAAACTATATAATATCACATTAGCATTAGCACCTCAAAACAGATATAGTGTTTATAAAATTGAAGTTAATTAAAATAGATTCCAGACCCAGAGAGAAATCAGATATATACCAGATTAATTGCAAAGATTGTGACAAAATATACATAGGCAAGACCAAGAGGAATATAGGCGTCAGGTTGAAAGAACATTGGAGTAACATCCCGTTTTAAACAGATTGACAAATCGGCTGTGGCAGTACATTTCTGGAATGAACATCATGAAATAGAAACAGGCATAAAGTTATTAAAAGCTTGAAGAAAAGGCATAACTTACTAATATTTGCACTAAACAAGTTTCAGGCCTAACTATGGGAAACCCTTTGTCACCTTTTATAGTAGAGTTATTCATGAGCTCATTTGAAATACATATCACAAAAGCCTTCCCTTTAATTTTCAAGTCATGGTATAGGTATGTGGATGACATTTTTGCAATAATACCGAAGAATCACTCAATAGATGCCCTGAAACTTATTAATTTGCAACATGAATCTATTCAATTTACCATAGAAGAAGAAAGAAATGGGTGGCTACCACTTCTAGATTTAAAAATTATAAGAAATGGAGATGGTTTGAATTTTGGAATTTACAGAAAAGAAATACATACAGAAAATTTTAAAAAATTCAGTCGAGATTGTAACATACACACCACTAAAATTCAATAAAAGAAACACTAGTTTTGGGAGCCATCGCTCTTATTATCAGTTCCTGGTCGACTGCCGGCCTTGCAGTTTGTGATAGATCGATTTGCCTCTGGTGGAGGTTTAATGAACTTTTGTATTAGTACATCACTTGACGGGATTTCGATATTAAAACTTTCTCCTTATTCTTCTAAATATAGATGTTTTCCCAGACTGTAAGTTCAGTTTTCCCTTTAATGTTTTAAGTAATTTGGGGTTTTTATTAATGCTATGTTGTTCTTTCCAAAAGTGTGAAGCTACCGCCAATATTTCTTCTTGTTTTTGGTTTATATTTCTAATGTGTTCTTTAGCTCTTGTTTTTATGTTTCTTTTGGTCTTTCCAATATAAACTTTTTCACAATCATTGCAGTTCGTCTGACATATTCCTGATTTATCTTCTTGTTGTAGGTTATCTTCTTTTTGTCTTGAGTTAAGGATATTTTTAATGGAATAATTATTTTTGGAGCCAAAATAATGTTGTATCTTTTAAAAATCTTTTGAAATTTATGAAAGGCTGATGGGTGGTATGTGAATTTTTTGTATGTTCTGTTTTTTTCTTTCATAGGAGTAAGTGTAGTGGTGTCTCTAATTTTCTTTTTATTATTTGCTCTGTCTATTTTCTTGTGCACAACTTCTTGTTTGAAGCCATTTTCTACAGCTATATCCACTATATTCATTTCCAGTTCATATTCCTCCTTGTTCATTGGAACATTAACCAGTCTGAATGCAAGACTATTTAAAACTGCATGTTTGTGAGGAATTGGATTAAAACTGTTATATTAAATGTAATTATCCGTATGTGTAGGTTTTCTGTATATGCCAAAAATTAGGTGATTTTCTTTTTTAATTATCTTAATGTCCAAGAAATGTAACTGTTTACTGCATTCTTTCTCCATAGTGAATTTAACTGTTTTTTCCTGTAAGTTAAGTAACTTTAATGCATCATCCAAGTGTCTTTCTGGTACTATTGCAAAAATATCATCAACATAATGGTACCAAGCCGTAAATAGCCAAGAGAAACTATTTACTAGTCTAATTTCTAATGCACTCATGAAAATATCTGCCAATATTGGTGATAGTGGGCTACCCCAAATTACTTAAAAACATTAAAGAGAAAACTGAACTTACAGTCTGGGAAAACATCTATATTTGGAAGAATAAGGAGAAAGTTTTTAATTTCCAAATCCTGCCAAGTGATGTACTAACACAAAAGTTCATTAAACTTCCACCAGAGGCAAATCAATCTATCAAGAACAGCAAGGCCGGCAGTCGACCAGGAACTTATGATAGGAGCCATGGCTCCCGAAACTAGTGTTCCTTTTATTGAATTTTGTGGTGTGTATGTTACAATCTCGACTCAATTTTTTAAAATGTTAATATTTGACATCACTGTTACAAACGTTCACTATATTTTATACATATGGAAAACTACATAAAAAATGAGAGTTATAACCCCATTCCACATAATAATGCAGTGTTTCACAGTTTGGCACACAGATTGATGAATATTCCACACCCAGAAGCAGAGTACAAAATAGAATACAAACAAATAATAAAGACAGCTATAATCAATGGTTTCAACAAAGACACAGTGATAAAAATTATCAATAAATCTAAAAGACAAAATGGGATAAGGGAATTTTCCACACTGAAAAACACAAAAGAAGAATACAAATTCAAAAGTTTCACCTACCATCCAATTTACCACAAGTTCAAGAAAATTTTCAAAGAACTTGGGATAATGTCACCCCCAAAGAACAGATACAACATCAAGAATTTATTGGATTGCACAGTAAAAGACTCCATATCAACAGAACAGAAATCAGGAATTTATGAAATAAAATGTGCAGATTGTGAACAGAGCTACATAGGCAAAACAAAGAGAAATTTGGAAATTCGGAGAAAAGAACATTTTAGGAATATTCGGTATAAGCAGGTGGATAAATCAGCAGTAGCAGCTCACTTTGGACCAAAAATCATGAAATAAAACTGCTGAAACATCTTCACTACCCAATAGAGGTATCCACGTGGGAAAAAATGTTCATATTAAAAAATAGAAAAAACCTAATGAATTTCCAGTTTCCGCTTATGGATGAACTCAGCAATTTCCTACTTCAACTAACAGAGGCCACTGCAGGAATATTCGGGTGTCTAGCCATCGTTTTGAGTAATGACAGTTCAGTGAGCAACTGAAGATAGGAGAGATTCTCCGGAAATGCATCTTACTTTTATGTAAGTAAGTGTAGTTTAGTGTAAAAAAGGAATATCTAAGTTTAGGATATTATTAAAAGCTGTTAAACAACCCAAGGAACTTAGCTTATGGGAAAAGATTTTTATAAAAAAATACGAGCATAAACTCATGAATTTTAATATACTGGAAATAGAAAGCACCCTGTTTAGGTTCATTACTAGATCATTAGAGTCCTCGCAGATACCTTCCTTTCCAACTTTGAATGATCAGTCTGTCATTTAATAGTTGGCAATGTGAACAAATGTTTCATGAAACATGTCCTGGTTTATATAGTTTGATAGGAGTTTTCACATTGAAATGTAATATAATATAACAAATTATTATTGAGAGAATCACTCAAATTTCAGCCTTTGAAACATGTCCAAGTAAATGGAACAAAATTAGTGAAATGATGATAATTTGCTATATTATTTCCTGGTTTTTTAATTCTTGAGAATTAAACCTAAAAAGTGTTTTGAATATTTCAATATTTTAACTAAGACTGATTTTAACCCATGAGAATGAAGCCCTAAAGAGTTTTTAAATATTTTAGCTAGAAGAGATTTTTGCTTGTTTCACTGTGCTTGATTTCTGAATATATTAAAAACTGAAAGTAAATACATTAGTTATTTTAATAAAGGAAAATGAACGTAACCAATATGGAACTAGCCTATTTAGATCATGTTTCTCCTTGGTCCTTTTAGTAGTCTTGACCTGTCTATATTTCATCATTTTTCTTTTTCACACATGAAGTACATTTAAAATTTTTTAAAATTTTAAAAGATTCATATAGAACTAACAAAGTGAAGTTCACGTGAATTAAATCTGTCATCTAACACTCTTCATGCTTCACTAACCTTAAAAATATCCGGAACCGGTTTCTCCATCTTCGGCCGTGGACGACGTGTGAAAGTTGGTTGTTACATAGTATCAGAAGCAATGTTCTTCCCTGGTGAAACTTTTAAGAACTTATATTTTCTTCTTTCAGAATGTCAAAATTCATCAAATGATCCTTATGTTTATAGAAGTAAATCTTTTCCCAATATCCAGTTCTACTAGTCCCTATACAGCTCTCAATAATTCAACTTTTTTTTTATATCATGATTTTCGGTCCAAAAAGGATATGCTACCGCTGATCTTTCTATTTGTATGTATTTTAAATTTCTCATATGTTCCTTTAGACGTGTCCCCACATTCCTCTTAGTTTTTCCTATGTAGATCTTATCTCATTCAGCACATGAAATCTTGTAAATCCTGCTTTTTTCTCCTTAGGGGAATTATCTGTAGTATTGTCTTTCAAAACGTTGTTTAGACTAAATCTATTAGTGGGGACCAATTTTATGTTAACATCTTTAAATATTTTTTAAAATTTATACATTACTGTTGGATTATATGTAAATTTTTTAAAGGACATTTTTTCTTTAATTATGGATAATGTAGTGGAATTTTTAATTCATTTCTTTCTCTGGAATTTTTTTGTCTTATTATGTATTAAATCTTCATTAAAACCATTTAAAGTTGCTATTTCTTTTATTTTTTTAAATTCCATCTTATATTCTTCTTTACTAATTGGTAAATTGATCAATCTGCATATAAAACGATTAAAAATTGCATGTTTGTGAGCTATAAGATTAAAACCATTTTCTTTGATATAATTATCTGCATGTGTGTCCTCTCTATATATGCCAAATTTCAAGTTTTCTTTACTTTTTATAATTTTAATATCCAAAAAAAGCAGCATATAGTCTGTTTCTATTTCATGTGTGAATTTTATATCTCTACTTGAATTTTCAAAATCTTTAGTGCTTCCTCAATTAACTCTTTATTAACTATGGCAAGAATATCATCAACTTATCTGTACCAACACTTAAAGAAGTGTGGAAAGGCTGAAGTAATGTGTATTTCAAAATTACTCATGTAAAAATTTGCCAGGAAAGGAGGTAGAGGATTGCCCATGGTCAAGCCTGTTTGTTGTTTATAAAAATGTTTATCAAATGTAAAATTGACTGATTAATACAAATATTTGTCAGATGTATGTACTCTTTTCTGTGTGTTTCATTGATTCCTACTTCTTTTAACCATTTGTGTAAAATGATTAAAAGTTTTTCTCTAGATATGCTTGGGAACAATGAGATCACATCAAACGACACTAGTGTATCTGTAGGTAATAATCTAATATCCTTTGTTTCTTCAATTAATTGGATAGAATTATTTATGCTTCTACTTTTGAGTTTTGGTAATTCATTGAATCTGTCTGATAACCATTTTGCTAGCAAATATGTGGGGGTGTTAATATTGTTTACAATTGGTCTCATG
Organism: Metallyticus violacea; assembly: GCA_030762175.1. Taxonomy (NCBI): domain Eukaryota; kingdom Metazoa; phylum Arthropoda; class Insecta; order Mantodea; family Metallyticidae; genus Metallyticus; species Metallyticus violacea. Next base: position 41,881,432 of record CM060843.1, on the reverse strand, counting down.
CTCATTGTTGGTTTATGAATTTTTAGCAAGTCATATATACTGGCTATTTTTGGATTATTTGTAATTAATTTATATTTACTTGTTTGTGGAATAATTGTGCTTTTTGTTATGGCTTCATTAACTATTTTCAAGCATTTATTCAATGGATCTGATGTGACTTTGGCAAATTCTTTATTTGATAAATTTAACTAACATACTAACATGGTATATCGTTCTTTATCTAGGTTTACTATTTTATTTCCCTTATCTGCCATTTTATACACTACTTTTGAGTTAAGGCTCCTGATAATATTTTTATAGTAGTTGATTCTGATAGTTTCTTTTTATTCATTTCTTTTGAGACTTTTTCCGATTTTTTCCTAATTCTATGCTTGTCATGGTTTGTTAAGTTATCCATAGCTATTTCAAGATCTGCAACATGTTCTTCTACATTATTTGAAAAGTCTACACAGATTTTTAGACTTTTGTTGAGGAATGCTATTTCTTGTTGGTTAAAACTTTTGTGAGATAAATTTACTACATAATTTGGTTTTGGCTCTGATCTCCGGATTTTCTTTGGATAAGTTATTAAAATTTTTCTTGTGTATGTTTACTTTTTTATTTACTTTCCATTCTGTATGATCAAGTACTTTCCTTAACATATTGTCCCAAATGACATAACCTAACTTTTGAGAAATTTAAAATACAAACAAATAGAAAGATCATTGGTAGCATATCATTTTTTTGGCCCGAAAATAAAGATATAAAAAAAGAAGTTGAATTATTGAGAGCTGTACAGGGACCAGTAAAACTGGGTATTCGGGAAAAGATTTACATCTATAAACATAAGGATCATTTGATGAATTTTGACATTCCGAAAGAAGAAAATATAAATTTTAAGTTCAAAAAAGTTTCGCCAGAGCAGAACATTGCTTCTGATACTACGTAGCAACAACCTTTCACACCAGTCCACAGCCGAAGATGGAGATAACATATCTTTGAAACTGGTTCCAGATATTTTTAAGGTTAGTGAAGCATGAAGAGTGTTAGACGACAGAGTTAATTAATGTTGTTTTTGTACAAGCTCATTTGTATTTAGCACTTCACTCTTATGTGTTGTCACTGTGGGTTCCCCCATTTACACATTCACAGAAGTTTACTACTTTAATATATAGTTATATATTACAGTTAATATTATATGTCCATGCTTATTAATATGCAATGAGCAGAGTTGTTCACAGTCCTGTTTTAAATTTTAACATGGATACTTAAATAAAAATATTAATTTGTCAACATAAAAAAAATATATATATATAAAAATATAAATTAACACTAATAATAAAAGTAGATAAAGATAAAACACAGAGAAAGAGTCACACTTGAAATTGCTATAAATATATATATATATATTTTATATATGCATGATACATATATAAAAAAAGTATCATGCACATCTTAATTGAAAAGTTAATTTTATTACAGAATTTTACAAGTTCTGGACTATATCAGATATTTGTATGGTTTTAATAACTGTTTGTGATATCTATCCAAAATTTTATTAGTTTTAAAATCTAATAACTCGTGTGATGAGAAACCTATTCATTATTTGGCATATTCCCTTAAAAATAATTCCATTCTGTGGTTTCAACCTCTTAACATGTTGGAATAGCACCAAATTTAAAATTCCCATTTGTGTGTATATTTCTTTTCATTTATAAGCTTTCTTCTTAATTATCACATATTGACACAACTCTAGCTCTCATTCAAAGGAATAGAGCTCGGTAATCCAAAATAAGTGGCTCAGACTCCCTGTTAAGTAATAGCTGAACAGGTGCCATCTTGTTGGATTTATGGGGTTGTTTATTATTCTCTCAATATATTCACAGTGCTTAACCTAATCAATATGTCTTTTATGATATAATACTCTAAAATATAACGGAATGTCTCTTATTGCTCTTTCTATGGAGTTATCCCAAGGAAAAACAATGATAAATTGCAATATTAATTTGATTCAGAATCAAACGGAGTGAAACATACATTAATAATCTCTTCTACAGAGTCAAAATATTTGGAACACTCTCTATGGTTTCACTTACATGAGATTTATTCAGAACATGTTTCATGGAACAATTGTCCACATCAACTGTTATCCATCTGTTGGATCATTCATACAAGTTGGGTAGGTAGGTATCTGGGTTGACTTGGTGGTCTTTTGATAAACTTGAATAAAATCCTGTCTGCTTCTGGGGTGTCGAAATTCGCAAGGTTTTGCTCATGTTTCTTTTTTACATAAATCCTTTTCTATATAAATATTGTACTTAAGAAGCTGTTGACAATGGAGTGGTAATATAACCTAAACTTAGGTATTCATTTTTTACACTAAACTCCACTTACTTATGTAAAAGTAAGAATCTCTCAATTCTCCCAATCTGCCAAAATGTAAGTGGAGTTTAGTGTAAAAAATGAATACTTAAGTTTAGGTTACCTTTTCTATATGTTTAATTATTTTTGGTTGTTGAGCATTTTAATAATTTTATGCCTTTTTCCAATATATGGTTTTCATTCCAAAAGTTTTGATTCAGAAGAGATTAACAATGATAAATTTTACATTCATTTTTTCCTGATTCTCTGTAAAATATTTGCTTTTATAAACAGTGGTATTGTTTCATAAAATGGGCTCCATCTTGCTGTATTATAGAACAAAGTCATTGGCAATCTTCCTCATGCAAGCTTTGCTGGATCTAGATTTTAATGGGCAAATTTTCATGAACTTACCGAAAATATCATATATTACTAAAATGTATCATTATTCAAATTGTCCCCAAGGCATCTCTCCATGAGTTTCAATAATATAATGGGGCCTTTGGCCAATTTCTTACATTGCTTGTGGCTCAACATCACATTTCACATTCATTGGTTTTGCCTTGTGGCATAAATTGCATATGGCTACAAATCTCCTTACTTTCCTAGGTAAATGCTTTATGTAAAAATTTTCTATGATATTTAAGAATATTTTTCAGCTCTGGTTTGTGCCGAGGAATTATGGAAAGTGGTAATTCATTTCTCCTTTGGAATGAACTTGCACTTTTATATGTTGTGGTTGTGCAATTTGTATAGTATTCCTTTATACCTCGCTCTGGTTTGGTAACCTGGACCTGGGGCATTATTTAACATTTCTTTCATTTCCTTTGTTGCAGTGTGTTTAAATTCTGAAATTGGATGGTTTGTGCCCCCAGCTCAAAATGAACTTGATTATTTTGTCATGTTTGTTCTCTGTCATAATAATTTCTATAAATAGACTAGTTTTCTCAACAACAATTATTTATTGGGTGCTGTAGATCAAAAGCAGCTTACAAATCGATAACCTTTGCAAAATTATTTGCATACTACAATTAAATTATCAAATCAAATCGGTGATTTGATACCATTGCAATTAATACCTGATCAGACACTAGTAATTTACTTATCAGAAAATAGTCAGTATGCTCATGTTTCATCGTGCATTATGTTAGAAGCATATGTTATAGATAATATGATGTAGGAACTCTTCAGGTAAGAGAAAACATATACAACCAAGATTTTGGAAGCACAAAAAGCAACATAAAGTTATATTTAAAATTGCAGCAAACATTGCATAAGTCATTCCAGAATTTGTATGGAAAATGGTTAAAATAGCTAATAGTAGTATACTTAAAAATCTTGGGAAAAAAGTAATTGACATTTAAAAAGTTAATTGAAATGGAATTAAAAGTTTACAGCTTACATTTAAGACACACTACTTCATTAGTATCCAATTGCTTGACAAAATGTACAATCCCATCTATACAAAAGTTAAAATTATAAAATGAAAGCAAAGAATATGAGACTAGAGAAGAAACTAGATGGTTTATGTCAAAAAGAAAACAAAATATGGGTACAATGCCCAAAACCACCAGGAAAGAATTTTGTCAATCTATCTAGTGCCACTTTCTTACAAGGCAAAATCAAATTTCTAAACAAAGACCTAAGAACATGGATAGATTTTCTACAAATATATATGATTTGTTTGCTGATATAGAAATAGCTTTTCAACACCTCAAAGGAGGCGACAGATCAGGTATTAAAAATAAATGTAGTACAAATTAGATAACCTTAAAAATTGAAAGAATAAAAAATGTTATATACATCATTAGAAAATTGAAAGATAAACCAATTATATATTTAAAGCAGACAAGGATAATAAAATAGTCATTTTAGACAAAGATGACTATGCTGTGGTTGAGAATTTGAATGGGGAAGGTACAAAGAAATAAGCAAGCATCCTTTCAGAATTTGCAACTAACAACAGTTAACATACTAAAAGAAGTGAAGATTCTCTCAAAGTAACAACACGACAACCCTACTCTACCGAGATTTTATTCGCTTCTAAAAATTCATAAAGAAGATAATAACATGAGACTAACAGTTATCAACATTAATTCTCACACCTACCAATTAGAAAAAGGGCTTAATAATAAATTCAACTCCCTTCAAAAGTTTCAAAGTTGGAGTATTAAACATTAATTTGATCTAGTAAAAAATGTAAAACACTTCACAGTTTCAACAAGAAACCTAATGCTACCATTTTATGTCAATTCTTCAGTATTCTTAAAGCAAAACTTACAGATCTCTTTAAGAAAATTGCTAAAATTTATATGCTTACAAACAAAAAAAATAAAAGATTTAATAAAACTAATAAATTTATGTATACAGCAAATTTTTTTGTATTCAACCAAAAGAAAGTTACAAGTATCAGGAATAGCCATGGGAAACCCACTTTCTTCATTTCTGACAGACTTATTTACAAGTTTTTTAAAACGTATTTTGAACACCTTTCCATTAATTTTTAAGTTGTGGTATTGATATGTAGATAATGCCTTTGCAGTAATTCAAAAGAAATAAACATTCACCAGATATTCTCAAAAACTCATCAATTTACAAGAGGAAACCATGGAATTCTGCACAGAAACTGAGAACTTCCATTTTTAGTCTTGAAATTCAATAGAAATGCAGTAAACTCAACTTTGATTAAATGTACTTACAAAGCTGTTGACAATGGAGTGGTATATATATATATATATATATATATATATATATATATATATGGCATATTTAGATGGAATTGGATTATAGCTATTGTTTTTTATGCAGTTATCTATAAATGTACGTTTTCTATAAATATCAAAGTTGAGATTACATTTATAGATAACTGCATAAAAAACAATAGCTATAATCCAATTCCATCTAAATATGCCATTTTTAATGGTTTCACACACACTTAACCTGCTCACAATAACAATACAAAAAATAATTACAATGTATATTCCATACAGTAATAATCAATGGATACAGCACTAACACAATAGTTAAAACAATTAACAAATTCAAAAGGCAAAATCCATTAAAGACATTTTTAGATTTAAGAATATCAGAGAATTACAAATATAATAGATTCACTGTGCATCCAGAATATCATTTTGGGAAGATCTTCAAAGAACATTGCATAAAGTTAACACCACAAAATAAATACAGTATTAAAAACTTAATAAGTTTTTCACTGAAAGATGCATAGAATCAGAGAAAGAATTAGACATAAATTCAATACAATGCATGATTGTAAATTAAAATAAATGGGAAAAATGAAAAAAATATTTGGAAACTAGGAAGAAAGAACATTTTAGAAAGTCCAACTAAAACAATGGAAAAATTGGCTGGAGCAACTTGCTTTTGGGAATACAACCATGAAATTAAGCAAGAAGCCATTTTGTTAAGTGTGATGGACTTTTGTAACAGTGATGTTTAATACATTACGAATGTATTTAACTTCTTTTAATTTTACAGTAAGTATTCAACTTTATTAGATTCGTTTAAGAAACAATTTTATTAAAAGAAATACACACTGCAATAGAACTATACACGTGGGATAAAGTTTTCTTTCTTAAAAATCAAGAAAAATTAATTAATATTGACATTCCACCTCTGGACAAATTCAGCAAATTCCTATTCCAGCCAACAAATGTTGACAGAGTACCAACCCAGATCCAGCTGCAACCACATCTGACAACCCAAAACTTTAAAACAGTGAGTCAACAGCTGAAGTTGGGAATGACAGTTCCCAAAACATGTCCTAATCCAAAACTCTGTAAATGAAGTGAAGTGAACATTCTGAAAATTTTCAGCTTGGATAATTTCAGTTACATTATAGTTATATATATAGAAACAATAGTTTCTAAACACATAAAATACCTATTTCATATCTGCAGATAAATTCTAAATCTGAATCACTATTTATGCAAAAAACAGTTTGCACAAATAAACATATAGTTCGATACAAATTTGAAGTTGTAAATTAAATCAATTCCTGTTGTGAGCATATCCTAATACTTAATGCTCTTGGTAAATATTATCTGTTTATTTTACATATACCAGTTTTGAAAGGACTATTACATTCACTTCTATTGGTGCCTTCTTCATTACCTTGACTCAGCAGAACATAATGCTAGCTCAACCAAATAGGTTTGCCAGCAGAAGACATAAATACAGAAACAGCTTTGGCAGGCTGCATTGTTAATGACCATAAACAAAATAAAACTATCACCAGTTATGGCTCAGGTTAAGCAGAACCTTTTTTTGTCACTGGTTTGATGTCAATATTGGGTATTGCTCATATTATTTGTTGTCAGTGGCACTCAGTTCTAAACAACGATAAATCCCTACTTAGATGTCAGCAAACATAAAATAAATAATACAAAAGATGATTATTTGAAGCAACATAGGAATGAATTCTTAAAAAGCGAGTAACACTGCTTCCAATTGTAGTCATTTCACTGTTTGTAATAGGAGAACATAAATCCTCTTATGTAGAAATGCTATAAGAGAGGAAAGTTTCAAATTACACAAAAATGTAAATAGAAACAGGCAGGTGGTGTTTTATTTTTTTCCCTTTTCCTCCCCCCTTTTTCTTAAATATATACACGTATGGATTGCCAAGTTCTCTTGTGATATGTATATCATCAAGTCATGGATTAATACATCTAAATTTATCATGAATATTCTGCAGATATTATATTGATATATTTTCATGAAAACAATTGATTAGACAAAGTTGCTGCTTTTTTATACATAGAATGAATGTAATGGACAGAAAGAAGCCTATTTCATCTTATATTGGTAAATGTGAACAATTATAATTTTTTTGGTAGATTTTAAATTTGTCATATTTGACCAAAAAATGCTAATTTTAATTTCATTGTTTATGGCACATCAGGAGATGGAGCTGGTGTTGGTAAAGGCCGTACCATTGCTGGTGTTATTTATGAGAACTACCAAAAAGGGAGAAAGAGAGCCATATGGGTATCAGTATCTAATGATCTCAAGTATGATGCAGAAAGAGATTTACGCGACATTGGAGCAACCAAGATAGAAGTCCATGCTCTGAATAAGGTGAACTAAATGTAGTATTTCTTATGTTAGTCTTCTAAGAATGTGGATATAATTTCTTGTTTTAGCATTATTATTGTACTAGTGATGATGTGTTTATAACTAAATTATTTGCTCTTTGAAGGTAAAGTAATATTTTCTCTTTCTGATATCAGAATGCACAGAAATTATTATAAATGTGAAAGCTTCAGCAGTTTAATAGCCTAAGTATGTTTCAGGCTTACAAATTAAGACATTGTGTGTTTTTATTGTATTTTATGAACATATTTAATCCATGGATTTTAAGTCAAATGTAAGTTTTGTAAGCTTTAAGTAGCTAATGTGAAGAAAACAATATTTTATTAAAGCAAGGCATAAAAGCAGTAATACTAAATAAGCTGAAATAGAAATAATAAATGAAGGAAGCTGTTTTACAATTTCATATGTTATGAAATTAATTTTGCCAAAGGCCATTTTCCTCAGCGGCCCACTTATTGGGTACAGTGCATAGTGACCCCAAGACACCTCAGCTGCTCCCTTAGGTCCACTATTATCTTGTTTGTCCATTTTAATCTTGCCTACTTTTTTATTTTTATTGCTCCTTCCTGTTTTTAGTTTGATAGATGCCCCCATGCTTGATGTGGTAAAAGGTGACTGGGTAATGGTGTAATCCCCAGCACTAGGTTATCATGTAGGACAGGAGCATATCTCCTAGTAAAGGCCAGGCCCGGGGAGGGGCCATTGCATGAGCTGTTACCATCCTTAATGTGATTTGGTCCCTCTGTCTATACCCTGAAAGGTGTGATTCTGAGGGGACATTTTGCTCAGACCAGAACAATTCGCCAAGCTGGGTTGGAGCCCAGGAAGTAGCTTGCCATCAGAGACAGTTACAATGGTGGAGAAAGAATGTGCTATTGTGAACAATAATCCTGACCAAGAAATAAAAAGAAAAAGAGTGGACTTTAAAGAAGCAACTGAATTGACTTTTCCTTGTTACTTAATTATAAGTCAAATAAAAGTTGGTCAGTCATTTGGTTGAGAAATGAATTTCTCTTGGTAGAGATTTTGGGACTAACCCAGACTAATCAGTCCTTAAGGTGACAATTCTCCACTGATATCCGATCTGTGTCGAGCAACACTGAACCTCTGAATTCATCTTGCAGAATTATTTACACCATTATACTCGATGGCATATCTGATACTGAAATTCAGAATTACCTGGAGGAACAATGTTTATCACATACAGACGAGGAAATATGGAGAGGTACACTAGACCCATACTATCTTCCTTACTTTTAATGGGATTGATTTACCTCAGAGGATAAAAGCTGTATAAGAGGTTATAGAGGTGTATGTGCAACTTGCAATAAAGAGAGTTATGAAGGAGCATGTCTCCCATGTGCGTGAATTGCCACGGAAATCATCCAGCTTCATTCTGCAACTTTGCTCGCTATTGAGAAGAGCTCTGTATTCAAGAACTTGGTTGAAGGGGAAACTTTCTTTTATTGAGACCCAGAAGTACTTTCAAGCTCGCCAGCCCATGATACCAAAGACTGGTAAGTACACCTCTGTAGCCTCCTTGGTGATACAGAAAGGAGGCTGCAGCATGCAGACCTGTGAGCTTGGTTTTACTTGATTTTTTAGTTCATCAGGTTCTGCCACGAGCTCTTCCGTGAAACCCAAACCACTCGTCATTAAGTTCAAGACAGCATACACAGAGCCTGACTCTATGAAAACATCCACTTCTGCTGAAAGGAAAAAGATTTCGAGTTCTTCTCCTACTCGGAGGTCAAGCTCCCCTGATGAGTCTGGGAGCAAGCCAACTAGGAGGTCACCAATCACCTTCTCTCTCCACTTCCAACCTATTCCAGGTGTTGGAATCAGTTGACTCTTTTCAGCGGCAGGACCCTGAGAAGTCTGTTAAGCCACTCAGCCCCATGTGTCTAAATCTGTTTCGTCCTGCACCAGTGAAAAAGTGGTACTTCTGAAAGCAGATAAGGCTATTCCCTGGTCGTCTTCCCACCCCTGACATTTTCTGGATGGACTGATGGATGTTGGGACGCATTGCGTGTATGCCGAGGTGCTTTTTAGAATTTTTTTTTTTTTTTTTTTTTTTTTTTTTTGCCATCTTATGTTGGAAAGTATGATTTGTTACAAATAGCTGTGCACCAAATGCTGTCAAGTACTAAAGGATATCAAAAAGGCATCTTGGATTGCTTTTGTTTCTTCTTTTAACTGCTCAATGCTTGTCTGTTGTATGGGATAAGCTCTGCTACATTGCAGGTAAACTTGGGTTTTCGCCCATTCCTGATCTCAAGATACAACACTGTATAATTGATACTACTATGAATATTGGAAGTACATTAGGCGTAATTTCACTGGTATTTTGGGCTCCTATAATTATCCTCCTGCATTTTGCGCAATTAAGATGCAAGTGGAGTTAAAAGCATTTTCTTTTGCCTCTGACAATCAGGACTGCTATAATATTTTCCCATTTTCAGCCAGGGAATTGAAGCATGCACTTGCTACCTCTTGGGATTGTGCTCTGGGGGCCAAATGGTATTCATGTTGCTATGTTACAGCATTTATCAGCAGAAGGCAAGGGTGTTTTGCAACAGATTTTTAATCGTATTTGGTGTGATGGAACATTTCCGTATACTTGAGAATGGCCACTGTCATTCCTATTTATAAACCTGTAAAGGACCCACATTTTTCCTTCCAGTTACTGTCAGATTTCATCGCCAGTTGTGTATGCAAGGTGATGGAACACATGATTAATGGACAACTTTTGTGGTGGTTAGAATTGCAGCACCTTTTGACAAACATCCAGTGTGGTTTTCCTTGTCATTATTCTTTGTCGACCATCTGGTGTCTCATTCCCCATATTATGGATTTTGTATAGGAGTGCCAAATGATTGCTGTCTTCTTTGATCTGGAGAAAGCCTATAATACCTGCTGGAGATGCAGTATACTTGATATGTTTCCTGAATGGCACATATATGGTCAGATGTTTTTTATTCAGGAGTTCATGAAAGACCGGGTTTTTAATGTATGCTTGGGTTCTGTTTTATCTTTTCTCGTTTTATTCAAGAGAAAGGTGTACATCAGGGCTCAGTGCTTAGTGTCATACTGTTTGCTATTTACTATTAATTCAGTCATATAGTGTTTACTGCTAATACCATCATCATTATTCGTCGACAACTTTGCAATCTTCCTTCTCGGCACATTTGACTTTTGGAACACTGCCTCCATTGCTGTCTAGACCATCTTGATGACTCGTCAAGTTGGTTGAAGATGGAAAGCATGTCTCTTCGAAACCGGTCCGACCATATTTAAAAGTAAGTGGAGCATAAGAGTGTGTTAGATGACAGATTAGTTAGAATTTACATGATAAAAGTATTTTTTGAAAATCAGGGCCATTAGGAGTGGGTGGTGTACCTAAAAAATGATTAGGGGTTAAAGAAAAATTTAAAAATCACTCTAGACTGCAATTTTAAATGTTTTTAAAGGAAATTTGGTATATACCATTGAAATAAAATACGAAAAATAGTTTCTGGAAATAAAAGACATCAGAATATTAGAAAGGGAAGGTTTACTTGAAACCCAAAATTTAAAAATTACTATACAGACATTTATATATGTTTTTTTGCAATGAAAACTCCTTATATACCAGTTAAATAGATTAAGAGGAATCATTTCTGAAAATCAGGGAAAGCTGGCCATTAGGAGGGGGGTTTGCCTGCAACTAAATTTTTAAAAATTGCTCAAGTACAATATATTTTTTTGAAACAAAATTCCGCATATGCCATTTAAATGAAATAAAAAAAAAGGTTTCTGCAAATCAGAAGTCGTGCCATTAGGAGGGGGGATTACCTGAAACCCAAAATTTAAAAATTGCTCCAATGGCACCACAAAACTTGGAATATACCATTTAAATAACATAAAAAAAATAGTTTTTGTAAATTATCAGTTTATTGGGAGTGGTGGATTACCTGAAAAATGAGTGATGGTTAAACTGAAACTTAAAAATTGGCTTCAACGGCCTAAATTTTAACTTTTTTAAAAGGAAACCTGGATATGCCATTGAAATAAAATAGGAAAAAGTTTCTCAAAATCAATGCAATTGGAATAGTAGCAGGGGGGAGGGAGTTACTCAAAACTTAAAAATTGATCTAGCAGGATTAATATGTGTTTTTTTGCAATGAAACTCAATAGAATAAGAAAAATTGTATCAGAAAATAAGGGAAATTGGGGCATTATGAGAGGTGGTTTGCCTGCACTACAAATTTTAAAAATTACTCTAATGGCATTAATATGTTTTTTTGCAATGAAACTCTCTCTCTCTCTCTCTCTCTCTCTCTCTCTATATATATATATATATATATATATATATATATATATCACTTAAATAGAATAAGAAAAAAAATTTTCTAAAATTCCAGGAAATCTGGCCATTAGGAAAGGGGCGGGGGGGTTACCTGAAATCCAAAATCACTCTGGCAGCACCAATAATATTTTTTTCACAACAAAATTCAGCATATATCATTTAAATTAAATAAGAAAATAGTTTTTGAAAGTTATCAGATTTTGGGAGTGGGGAGTTACTGGATAAACCAGTGGGGATGAAACCAAAATTTAAAAATCACTCCAATAGCTGCAATTTTAATTTTTTTTTTTCTGAAAATCAGCGAAATTGAACTATTACCGGGGGGGGGGAGATTACACAATTTTTAAAATCGCCTCTAGCAGCATTATTTGTTTCGCAGTGAAACTTCATGTATACCATTTAAATAAAATAAGAAAAAAAAAAATCCTGAAAACTTGTGAAATCAGACTATTAGAAGGAGGGAGGATTGTCTGCACCCCAAAATTTGAACCTCAAAATTTAAAAACTGCTCAATTGACAATATATATATTTGCATTGAAACTAAGTATATGCCATTTAAATAGAATAAAAAAAGTAATTTCTGAAAATCGGGGAAACCAGATTATTAAGAATGGGGGTTTATCTGAAACCCAAAATGTAAAATTTACTCTAGTAGTACCATTTGTTTGTTTGCAAAAAAAGCTCTGCATATACAGTGTAAGTAAAATAATATAGTTACTGAAAATCGGGAACTGGACCATTAGGAGGGGGTTATACCTGAAACCCAAAATTTGGTATATCATTTAATTAAATAAGAAAAATAGTTTTATTTTGATTTAAAGTAAACCACTAAAAATCATGTCGTCACAATAAAACTCTCTTTAAGTTTCACAAACACACATGTGAACTTAAAGAGAGTTTTATTGTGACGACATGATTTTTAGTGTTTTACTTTAAATCAAAATAAGATTAACAAAAGTTTCACTGTGTGGATTCCGACATTCCGTAAACATAAGAAAAATAGTTTCTGAAAATTGGGGAAATTGAACTATTAGGAATAAAGTATACTTTAAAAAGGAAATTTAAAAAGTGCTCTTGCTTAATTCTCTTTGTATTGTTTTAAAATAAAATGAGAAATTAATTCAGCATATAAACTGTATTCATAACTTTGCATATGTTTTATATTTACAAAACCATTATTGTAATGATAGCAAATAACTATTATTTTTCTCTCTTTTAGTGAATGTAAAGATATCAAGGGCTCAGTTTATAAACATGGTTACATTTAAAAATGCTTAAAAATACCCACACATTATAGCTTTGTCTATCAGTGGTGATATATTTTATTTAATAAATAATATACCATTAATTATTGTGGTTTCTCTTTTGTGATACTTATAGATTGCAAGAATTCTAATTTTGTTCCCCTAATATCACACAGTAATGCCATAGCTTATTCCATTTCAATTATTAATAAGGCCTAATTTGAATTTTATATTCATTTTTAAAGTTATTCAACTTTGTGAGTAATTTGCTTAGTTTATGCAGCTCCAGTGTGACAATTTTTTTTAAACAAATAATTCAGCCTTGGTGATCTAGAGGTAACATACTCTACTCTGGACCCAAAATTTGAGAGTTCAAATCCAACCGAGGTGATAGGTCTTTTTCAAATGTGAAAATCTTGAGCTTAAATCCTCTTGGAGGGACATTTATCCCATGGGGTTAAATCCTCTTGGAGGGACATTTATCCCATGGGGCCTGTCATAGATTTATGGCATGTTAAAGGACTCCACATAAAAGAGGACCTTGGACAGTATTTTTCACCATTTCACATGCAAGTAATACCTTAGGATCACACTTTAGGTGATTGGCTGATCACCTATCCCTCTGATATCTGTTGGTGCTAAGTATATGTTCAAATGGTTAATTAGGTTGATCAGAACCTGAAAGAGACAACTGCTAACAAGTGGAAATGCTTAAGGAAGAAGAAAAGATGAATATAATTCTACAGAAATCAAAATGGCCATCGACTGTTATACCAACTCTATATACCAGGTGTCTGTTACGTGCTGGCATCCTAGTTCAGCACAATGGTGAAGAGTATGTTGTCAATAGGTCTGGAATATACCAACCTTTAAATGACTGTATTCACGAAACTCAATGGATTGAGTTGAAGATGAGCTAGTCAGGTTGCTGGTCATCCATGACTTATTCTTTATTTGGGAATTTCTTACCTAGAATCATTCTAGCAGCATGATAAAAATTACGTTGTGCCCAATTATCCATTATGAACATATGTGTATTAAATTTAGTGAAACATCTTACAATAAAACTTTTAAATTATTTATTATAAAGCCATAATATGATGTCACTGTTCCAGATAAATAAAAATATCAATAATGTATAACCAAGTATTCCAGCCCATACATTAATGATAAACTATCTTGTTTTGGAATTTTTCTCAGTTCATATATGAATGTAATAGAAACTGCTCCATTATATGGCAACTGTGGTATGTGACGTATAATTTTGACTAAAACCCACCACAGCAGCAGTTTGTAAAAAATAAAGTATCTATACTTTAACTAGAAATGTTAATTGGAACTTGTATAGCGAAGCTAATCATATAATTAAGATCCAGTATGATTGAGTTGAACTACACACCCTTATTGCTCCACTTGTTTATAATATGTAGAACTAGTTCTGTGAACCCTTTATCAGCATACCACAAGAAATCAGTATAACAATCTAAATGAAATTGAGAACATATGTTAATATGAAGTATTTCCAATTCACAATTTTAGTTAAGTACTTGCTTGTTTTTAGGTTCTCTATGAATTTTATAGAGTTTTCCACAGGTTAAGTATGAATGAATTAATTTATTAATCACTAATTTCTTTACATACATAAATGCAACATCTTTGGTTTTACATTTGTTTTCTCATATTTACAGTTATAACTGCATTTCTGCAGTGCATCCTTTATTAAAATTACATTGTTCTGCCAATACTAATAATAATGAATCTAACATACGAGGCTTCATTATACACAACTCCCAGGTTATATGCATAATGAGATCCCCCACTGCTCATGTTTCCTCCATTGGCACTCATTACTTCAATCATACCTTGTCACATCCTTCTTAACTATTCTAATCCACTTCTCCCTTACTAAATATGCACCTATCTTTTTATTTCTCTTTGTCCCCTTTTCAGTCAACATTTTTTGTACTATACTTTCTTTCTGTAGTTTATTGCATTTTACTTCCTATGCATCATCTCTCCATCTCTTTATCCCTTCACACTCTAATAAACAATGAAATATTTCTTCTGGCTCTCCACACACAATGCATCCATCACCAACTTCTCCTTTGTGATCCCTTAAAAGCAATACTCCTATTTGCATCCAGGCCAGTCCTCTCCTGAATTTTTCACAACAGTGTATATATTTAGCTCTTCCCCACTCCTTTTTAATTATTCTATACAATTTTAATGAACTCTTTTTTTCCAAAACTAGCCAAAATCTCTTGCCTCTGTATAGCTTCACTTCTTTACCTTCCTTCCAAAACCCTTGTCCATTTTTATCTCCAAACTCCCGAAATTCCCCCATCCCAATTTCTTGTAATATTTTTCCCACTGTTCCCACCCAACTGTTATCTCTTGTTTTTCCCCTTTCATATTTCATACAATCTTTTAGAACATTGTGCTCTCACAATTCTGCTCCAATATTTTAAAATTCTCTCAATCACCATGCCCTTTCTCCCTACCCTCGCTAAGTCGGCTAAGGCTACTCCTTTTGATGTAGCTTAAGGCAACCCCCAATACCTCTCTGCAAAACATCCTATAACTTAAATCAATTCTCAACCATTCTCTCAAAGTTCCCAATACTTCTACTCCATGTAACATTTTTGATTTCACTACTGCTTCATACAACTTCACCAACCAATTTATTGACATATTTAGAATTTTCTTCAGACATATTCTCATTGCTTTCATGGCTACTTTACCTTTAATATCATTCTTCCCTTGTGGTTCCCAACCTCCTCTACTTGACAACCTCACTCCCAAATAATCATATTCATTTACCACTTCCAGTAGCTCCACATTCAAGAACCATTTCTCGTTCCTTCTTAATTTACCCCCTTTCTTAAACACTACTATTTTTTATTTCTAAAATTTACTATTAATCTGCATTCTGCACAAAATTCACTTATCTCATTTATTTCTTGTTGCAGTCCAATTACTGTAGTTGCACATACCACTAAATCATCTGCAAATAATAATCCTGGTCATACAACAAATTATTTATGAGGAAATCACTGAAATTTCACTAGTTATTTTCCACTTACTTGGCCATGTTTCAAAGGCAAATTTCCAAGTAAGCGGAAAAAAACTAGTGAAATTTGAGTGATTTCCTCATAAATAATTTGTTATATGATACTATATTTCACTGTGAAAATCCCAACTATTCAAATCTATAAGTAATCCTGGTATTTCTTTCTTTCCAGTAACTGGACAGTGTGAATTACTCTTTAAAAATTGTTCTATAATATCATCAATAAAAAGTTAAATAAAACTGGATTCAACTTACAACCTTGTCACACTGCCTTTAGTTCCTAATCTCTATAATCCCATTTCTTGTACACTTAAAATAAAACTTCACTCCATCATACAACTTTTGAATTTGTGCAATAAACTTTTCATTTACTTCTATACACCTCATTTTGTGTACAAGTATATCTCTTCTTATTGTGTCGAATGCCTTTTCAAAATCCACAAATAACATACTCTTTTGGTTGTTAGGTGCTTATTTACTATATTTTGAATTATTATATTATCAACAGCCCTTCTACCTTTTCAGATTCCTGCCTGAAATTCACATAACTTTCCTTCTGCCTCTAACGATGCTTGTAATCTATGAGCCAATATACTTGTGTAAATTTTATGTAAAATTGATAAACTGATTTCTCTATAATTTCCTGGATTATTCAAATCACCCTTTGCTTAATACAATGGTACTGCCATACTTATTCTCCAATTTCAGACGCTACCTTGCTGCTTTTAACATTATTAAACAATTTTGTCAATATGCTCTAACCATCACTCAACTTAAACATTTTCCAAACTTCCCTCAGAATCCCATCTATGCCAGAGCTACCTTATTCTTTTTCAAATTTTAATTTGATATTCAATCTCACTACCTATAATTTCCTTATCTAAACATTCAACTCTTTCTACTGTTTTGACATCAACACTCCACTTTTTATAATCCTTGCATCAACCAAGCCTTCAAAATATTTTCTCCATTCAGCTGGTGTAATCTCATAATTATTTTATGATTTAGTTGAACTACACACTCTTAATGCCTCACTTACTTGTCATAATATATAGAACCCGTTTCTAAAACATTTCATTCTCATCATCAACCAGGCTTAAATTCAAATTTGCATAATTTATTAATCTGTGGGAATGTGTATTCTGCTCTGGTGGTGGTGTGATAAGCTTGTAGTTTATATTTTCATCCCCGGCAATGTAGAAGTTCATTAGACTGTCTTTGTATTTGTAGATGTAGATTCTCTCCCAAGTTGCTAGTTCCATAGATTCTTGTACCGATTTTAATAATTTTGCTTTATTCACTATGTCGTGATTTTCTGTCCAAAAATGACATGCTACTGCTGATTTCTCTATTTGCTTGTACTTTATGTTCCTGAAATGTTCCTTTAAGCGTGTGCCTATGTTTCTCATTGTTTTTCCAATGTAGGTTTTTCACATTCTGCACAATTTATTATTGCTTTTTTCTCTTGTGGAATACTGCCATTAACATTGTCTGTCAGGTTTTTTACATTAAATCTGTTAACCAGTGCCTACCTGATATTAAAATCTTTAAGATTATTCTGAATTTTTTTTGTAGACTATGAATGCTATGTTAATTTTTTAAAAATTAGTTTATCTTTTCTTGCTGAAAGTGTTGTGGTTTCTTTGATATGTTTTTGTCTCTTGAATTTCTGTACATCTTTTTGTACTAGTTCTTTTTTAAAACCCTTTTTAACTGCTGTTTCTTCTATTTGTTGTATTCATTAAAATATTCTTCTTTGCTAATTTGTAGTTTAACTAGCCGGTGTGTTAAACTGTTGATAACTGCGTGTATATTCCAAATTCCAGATTTCCTTGACATTTCAATATTTTAATATCCAATAATGGTAGTATGTTATCTGTTTCTGTTTTGTATGTAAACAATATGTTCCTCTCTTGTATATTCAAAAGTTTTACGGCACCATCAATAAGTTTTCTGTTAACTATGGTAAATATATTGACAAATCTGTACCATACCTTTAAATATGTATGGGAAAGCTGAGTTGATGTGTGTTTCCAATCTGCTCATGAAGAGGTTAGCTAGAAAAGGAAATTAGGTAGGAAATGCCCATAGTAAGTCTTGCTTGTTGTTTATAAAAGTTTCCTTTGAAAGAAAAATAGGCTTGGTTTATGCAAATTTCTGTGAGATTAATGTATTCTTTCATGTATGCATTATTAATTCCACTTGTTTTTTTGCCATTCATGTACATAAATTAGGAATTTTTCTTTTGGTATGCTTGGAAACAGCAATTCTACATTGAAAGATATTAAGAGTGTCTAAAGGGATGTAATTTTATGTCCTTAATTTTTTATATGAACTGACATGAATTGTTTATATTCCTGCTTTGAAATTTAAATAATGTCTTGAATCTATTAGCTAACCATTTTGCTAAATAGTAAGAATGAGTATTGATATTGTTAAAGATAGGGGTGCATACTATTTCCAGTCTTGTGAATTTTTGGTAAACCATATATTTTTGCTATTGTAAGGTTTCTATGTTTTATTTTGTATATTGTTTCCTTTGGGATAACTGTGCATGTTTTTAGAACCTCATTGATTGAATTAATACATACATCCCTTCAATGGGTCTGAATGGATCTGAACATATTTTTTTTTATTTAACAAATTCTGCATTCTATTATTATAATATTCTTTACCTAATATTACTATTCTGTTTCCTTTGTCGTCTTTAGTATAAACATCTTTATCATTTAAGAATTGTATTGTGTTTCTGTATGTCTTGAGTACTGCTGTTTTGTTTTAACCATGTCTTGGAAAACTTTTTCTGACAGTTTTAACCTTACAGTACACAAACACTGAGGTCGTTAAGGCATGGACTCGTGAGCGGGAGGTCTGCGGTTCGAATCCCGCCAATACCGTTCTCCCTGACTGGGGTTTTTTCCAGGTTTTCCTCAGTCTTCATAACTGGCAAATGCCGGGGAGGTACCTAAACTTAGGCCTGGAACGCTTCCTTCCTTAAAAAAAATCCTTTCCCAATTTATCATTTCATCTCATGTATCATCAGTGTCCACCGCCTGTGGTGCCTCTGTAGTAAAAACGGGCGTTAAACACTACTCCAAAAAAAAAAGTACACAAACATGCAGTTATCAACAGTTTAACACACTGGCTAGTTAACTTGCAAATTAGCAAGAAGAATATTTTAATGAATACAAACAAATAGAAGAAACAGCAGTTAAAATGGTTTTAAAAAAGAACTAGTACACAAAAAGGTGCAGAAATTCAAGAGACAAAAACATATCAAAGAAACCATAACACTTTCAGCAAGAAAAGATAAACTAATTTTAAAAAAATTCACATATCATTCATAGGCTACAAAAAATTTCAGAATATTCTTAAAGATTTTAATATCAGGTTGGCACTGGTTAACAGATTTAATGTAAAAAAAAACCTACTGCTAGACAATGTTAATGGCAGTATTCCACAAGAGAAAAAAGCAAAAATAAATTGTGCAGAATGTGAAAAATCTACATTGGAAAAACAATGAGAAACATAGACACAAGGTTAAAGGAACATTTCAGGAACATAAAGTACAAGCAAATAGAGAAATCAGCAGTAGCATATCATTTTTGAACAGAAAATCACGACATAGTGAATAAAGCAAAATTATTAAAATCAGTACAAGAATCTATGGAACTAGCAACTTGGGAGAGAATTTACATCTACAAATACAAAGACAGTAATGAATTTCGACACTGCCGGGGATGATACACATTCCCACAGCTTAACAAATTATGCGACATTTGAATTTTAGCCTGGTTGATGATGAGAATGAAATGTTCTCGAAACCGGTTCTGTATATTATGACAAGTAAGTGAGGCATTAAGAGTATGTAGTTCAACTAAATCATACAATAATATCAATTATATGATTGGCTTCACTGTGCAAATTCCAATTTACATTTTAATTGGTATAATATCGTTTCATATTCTATTTTGCTTCAAAATACCCCATATTTATATAATCAACTACTTTTCGTCTAAACACTCTTATGCTTCACACTATTTTTGAAAACGACGGGACCGGTTTCGGAGTGACATCCACTCCATTCTCGACCAACTCGACGACTGATTGGAGAAAAATCAACGGTTATGAAGAACTATGGCTCCGCCCTGGTGGTACTTCTATGAACTGGAAATTTGTATTGCATTCTCCCGTCAAGTCGAAATTCAACAGATGGTCCCTGTGTTTATAAATAAAAATCTTCTCCCATGTATCCAATTCTGTGTATCCTTGTGCTTCTTTTAGTAACTTTATTTCTTGTTGTATGTCGTGATTATCAATCCAAAAATGGTGTGTAACTGCCAACCTATCTATCTCTCTATGCTTGACGTTCCTGAGATGTTCCTTTAACCATGTTCCTATGTTCCTCTTCGTCTTCCCTATATATATTTTATCACATTCCTTACACGATATTTTGTAGTTACCCGATTTTTTCTCTTCTGGGATGTTGTTCAAATTATTGTCCACTAAAGCATTTTTTAAAGTGTATCCGTTGATAGGTGCCAATTTTATGTTCTTTTCTTTAAAATTTTTTTGGAATTTATTTATAGCTATTGGATGAAAGTTAAATTTTTAATATATAAATATATATAGGGAATAAATATCGCTCCGAAACCGGTCCCATCGTTTTCAAAAATAGTGTGAAGCATAAGAGTGTTTAGACGACAAGTAGTTGATTATATACATTTCAAAAGCTTCACTGTGTTTAGTTCCGATTAGAATTTTCGAATTTGTGTAGTTTCGATAGTTCTTAAAAATTTTACCCCATATTTCTTTATTATTTTTTATCTTATTCCTTTTTTTTTTTTTTAATCTTATTTTTTGTTGCCATTTTCTTCTTCCTCTCTAGTAAATATTTATATCCTTATTTCTTTAACAAAAATTACTGCCTGTCCCTATCATGCTCTGTTCTTCTCCATGTAGCTAAATCTCTAAATAATTCTTTTCTGGCCACAAAACAATCCTCATCAAATCAATGTGTGCACTTTTTACCTCTTTTTTGTTTCACTTCCATCTTTGTACCAGCTCGTTTTATAATCGATTCCTTCGGTCCTGGTGATGTAGTAACATAGTAACATACTTTCCTCTTAAACCCAAGACCACGGGTTCGAACCTGGCCAGGACCGATGAATTTCTTCTGCGTAAAAATCCTAAGTATGGCTTCCTTCGGAAGGGAAGTAAAGCTGGGGGTCCCATGTCGTACATTTACAGCACGAAAAAGAACCTCAAGCCTGAAAGAGAGGCCTCTGAGCAAAATTTGTCAGCCATTTCACGCCTTGAGTTGAATGGGACGTAATGACCTGAGATATTAAAGAGCATCCATGAATAAATCAATCAAAAAAAATAATAATAATCGATTCCAAATCTTTCACTGCCACACTCTATATTTCCTGTCCTCAGAGCTGCTTGTACTCCATATTTTATCAGCTGGCTATCTATTGGTCTTAATCCTTGCCAATAAACCTCACTTAGCTCATCCCTCCATTTAAATGTACTTATAAATGTTAACTCCTCTAATGTATCATCACTTCTACTACTTCCTCCAAATTTGTGTTTATTAACAAAGGAAAATTACAGCTACTAACCACTTCATTAATCACTCAGCTTTTCGTCCCCCCTTCACAATGCTTAATCAACCATACTTTGACCATTTACATTTATAAATATAAATTCACCACTGAAATCCACTCTCCTAACACCGTTACACATTGTCAAATTGCTATCTTCACAAAAGTTGATTAATTTAATGCCCTCCCTATTACGCATTTTGTCACAGCTTCTTATCTTTATTTTTTCTTTTCTCCAATCACAATCACAGATCTTAGTTGGTTTTCTCTAGCATTGAAGTCCCCCATTATAATAAACTCCACATTAACATACTTTCTCCTTATACCATTAAGTTCATCAAATAAGTTATCATTATAAAATTCAAGTGACACAGGTGGGTTGTATACTACACCCAACATAATATTTATATGTACTTTCCCTTGTTTATTTTTAACTACATTACTTGATTTTCTTCCTTCATCAACACTTCACACATCTTAACTTTAATACTTTTTTCCACAAATACCCAATACTACCAGATACTCTACCCCTAATTCTTTTCCTTACTCCACACTTTCCTAAAAACATAAAAGCATTCAACCCAACACTGTCACCTTGGTTGAGCCATGTTTCAGCAACTGCTATACATCACCCAACCTTAACACATCAAATATCTCGTCATTTATTTATTTTTTGGGTCCCCTATATTCCAGAAAACTACACTCAGCCCCAATCCCTATCTTCAATTTCTCCAACCTTGCATTGTATCTAGTTTTTATTCCATTTGCTGCTATTAAATCTTTCCTCCTGTATGTTAAGTACAGCCTGTATGATGCATAATCATAACCTGAAGCATCCAATTTGATAATAAAATTATGATATAAAGCAATGAGCTAGTAAATATAAATAACTTTTTTCTCAAGTTAAAATGGTTTATAGAATCTATATCTAGGGCTATGCTCATAGCAAAATAAGCAAATATCAAAACTGTATTAATAACAAATTTTCTGGTTTTTTGTGTGTGTGTGCGTGCGTGTGTAAAAAATCATTGAGGAACAATTGCAGTATTTTGGGAGAACTGCACATAATTTAGCATCATCCAGAAGTAAAATATTCATATGTTTACGTTTACCTTTACATAGTTCAAGAGCTTAACTTTCTTGAACTTGAAACTTTAACTTTCCTTAAATAATTCTGTAAATGCCCAAGGTATGGCTTGAAATAGCAAAATGTATACAGTGTTAAATGTAGTGTGATAGTTGGTAGTTGATGATTATTGATGATTGGTTGCAGTTCAAATATGCCAAGATCTCATCAGGTGTAAATGGAAATGTGAAGAAGGGTGTTATATTTTCAACTTATTCAGCGTTGATTGGAGAATCAACACAGTCAGGAGGGAAATACAAGACACGTCTGAAACAGCTCCTTCAGTGGTGTGGTGAAGATTTTGATGGGCCCGTCGTATTTGATGAGTGCCATCGTGCTAAAAATCTGTGTCCTGTTGGTTCATCCAAGCCAACAAAAACTGGCTTGACAGTTTTGGAGCTTCAGAGCAAGCTACCAAAGGCAAGAGTAGTGTATGCCTCTGCTACTGGAGCATCAGAACCTCGCAACATGGCTTACATGACAAGGCTGGGAATATGGGGTGAAGGAACCCCCTTCCCTGAATTTATGGACTTCATTTCTGCAGTAGAAAAGAGGTATTCATTAAACTTGTCATCTAACCTTGTAGTGAAATACTTTTGTGCAGTTATTTTTCCAGAAGTGTTATCACCTATAAACCGATCTAGTCTTGTTTATTGTTTAGTTTGGAGGGATTATAGTATTATTCATTGAGATTTGTGATTGAGTTATGCATGTACAAGCAGATATAAATTGAGAATTTATTGAGAATAATAATAAATTCATTTTAAATAATATTTAAAGAGAATTTAGCTGTACAAACAGGGAGATATAGTTGTGGGTTCCAATGGATAACAAAACATGCTATAGATTGGCGATTTTAACACTATATTTTGCTAACCTTTTTTTAAGACTGGATATATTTCTAGAACATTTGATTTCATTATCAGCTGGAGATTGGGTGGAGGTGATTGTAAATGACCTGGAGACATCTGGTGGTTACAATGTGAATTAACTTGTTCAATGGTGGGACCTTTAAGTTCATTACTTGGTTCATGTTTTCAATGTTTAAGATTCTTGCCCAGGCTATTATTAGATTCTGAGCATATTTCAATAATTTCATTTCTATTATATGCAGTTCAAGTTTTCTGACCAGAAGTATGCTGCTGTTGCTGATAAATAATATTAAGCAAAACTGCACTTAATTTTTTTATTGTGGTTGTCTTATTATTGCTGAAATAAATACAGTATCATATGCTTAATAGTGATTTGAGTTTGGATAGGCCACAATAAAACAAATTTAATGCTATATACAATAAATAATCTTAAACTCAATTATAAATGTTAATTGAAACTTGTACTGTGAAATTAATCATATAATTAAGATCACTCACTATTCCTTTTTAAAAATTTTTCTAATAGGCACTATAAAGAAATTATTCCTAAATGATATGGCTTCTTTTATCAGGCAAAAATCTGAGAATGACCGTAGTTATTATCTGTAGTCATTCTATTATCTATAGTTCCAAAAATGATCTTTCTAATGAAGACATACTGACAGGAATTGAGGAATTGTCTGTAATGATGATACTAGAAGAGCAGTTAGTTGAAAACTTGTCTGTATGGAGTTTTTCATATTTTTTATTTATTTGAATTATTTAAGGATGCTCTTTAAATCTCTGATCATAAGCATACCATTCATTTCAGGGCGTGAAACAGCTGATAGATTTTGCTCAGAAGCCTCTTTTTTAGACTTGAGGTTCTTTTATATGCTGCAAGTCTACAACTTGAGACCCATAGCTTTACTTTCCTTCTGAAGGAAGCCAAACTTACGATTTTTACACCTTAAATTCATTACCCTGGCCAGGTATGAACCCAGGACCTTGGGTGTAAAAGGCATGTATGGCTCCCAGTAGACCACCAGAACCATCATCAAGTTAGTGTTTCAGTAGTTTTGCTAGCTCACAAATGATTTTATGAAACTTTCCCTACTAACAGTATAATGAGCTCATTTTTCAGTTGGCAAAGAATTTTTGATGGGTACTGAAAGACTTGAAAATAAATACAGAAAACTGAAAACTGTTCATATTTTTCATTTGGCACAAGTAGAAAATTTTCATCTTAGAACAGTCTTGAAATCAAGAATACAAATTAGTCAGTAGTATCAAATGCTTCACAATATATATGTTTATATTAATTGATATCATTGTATGATTCAGTTGAACTACACACTCTTAAAGCTTCACTTACTTTTCATAAATGTATGGAACCGGTTTCCAGAACATTTAGTTCCCATCTTCAGCGAGGTTAAAGTTCAACTGTCGGATCATTTGTTGAGCTGTGGGAAAGTATATTCTCAACGAATGATCTGACAGTTGAACTTTAGCCTGGCTGAAGATGGGAACTAAATGTTCTCGAAACTGGTTCCATACATTTATGAAAAGTAAGTGAAGCTTTAAGAGTGTGTAGTTCAACTGAATCATACAATGATATCAATTAATATGATTTGCTTCACTGTGCAAGTTCCAATTTACATTTAAATATATGTTTATAGTTAAAATTTAACCTCTTTGAAAATTGTAAAACTTAAGACTTTGTTTCTTGCTAAACCTCTTTAACATTTTTTATAATTATCCATGTGGGTATCTTTCCTAAATATGCCAAATTCCAGTATGTTATCATTCTTCACCATTGTTGCATAATGTGAATATTGCATATTTCTTGATTTTACTTTTGGCAGTGGTTCAGAAGAATGCTTTGCAGAAATATGAGTGAATGCAGATATATGTTTAAACAGAAAACAAATCTTGAAATCTTCCAGAATTAATAGAAAGCCATCAGTTAGTGATAAATTGCCTAACTGAATCTCTCCAGGGTGTTCTAACATAGCACAAAAAAAACTGAAGCAATAATAAGGGGGGAAAGAATGATAAAGAGTTGATGCCACTTGATTGTTTGCTTGAGATAATCTGATATGACAGAAAATTAGTTGATAGGATTGGAGTCTGTAGATTCAAATTTATTTCATTGAGTTTCTTTTTTGCCTCCTGTGCTGCTTTCATTTGTTGTGCCGATAATTCTTCTGCTGCCCTGACAGAGACTCAGCTGGAGTTTGGGGCAACTAACTTGCCCGGGATAAAGGTAATTGGAGAGGTCACTGGTACAGGTTACACTGCTGGTTGAGATTATCTGATTTGGTTTATTCAATGTAAACATATTCAAATATTCGCGTTGGGTCCAGAGAATATTAAGTTTCAAAGTTCCATTGACCAGAGCCCAGAAGACTGTACCACTCATCGCTAATAGGGAATCAGATTCCCAAAACCAAAGTCTGCCAAATCTTTGGCAGTGCTCTTCGGCTGTCTAGTCTCACTATACCGAACATTCAATTCGCATCCTCAGAGTCACTTTACTGACATTCTTCTGATAGGTTAATTATCTAACAAGCTTCACTGATTAACCACACATGATTGTCGTCACTTGACTAGCGCATACTCTTTCACATATTAGCTAGCACTTCTTCTACTAATTGACCACATATGTTCTTAACACTGACTTGTGTTTCCTTTCCATGATAAAATGATGCCGGACTTGTAACTATCTGACGTTAATTGTTAACCGTTCTCACAATTCCTACTGTTCGGGCTTTTTTGATGATACAGGCTACCTATTTTCCTTGAACTCTATGCATGCTTTGAATTTGATACATTTTGTTATTATTCCAGTCTATCAGTCAGGATGATTATTCTTATTTTAAAACCTGGAACTATGCTTGACCTTAACTTTCTACTTTTAATCAAGCCTTTTTATTGGCAATTTTGCCTACTCACTATCTTCCGCTATTTTTGATTGGATACATTTTCGAGTCTCTTTATTAGGCCAGTTTGTTATCGTGAACTGTTATGGGGCCATGGGGGAGAAAGATCATTGGCCTTCATGTTGCACAACAATATAGCCTTTCCTGGCTTCCTTTACCATGTGCAACATTTCAAATTGTATACAACAGCATCAGCTCTTTAGAAATTCTTAAAACTCAACGGGACTCAGGTAAGCTTATTAAAGTGGTTACAGTAAGAAAGCAGGTCTGGGTTTCTTGTATCAACTACAAAATAACCTTAGTTTATTGCAGGTATAGCAATAAAACTTCCATATCATAGAACTAGGGATTTCAAGTGAACATAACAAAAATACATATAAAACTTATATTACAAGAAATAAGTAAATATGAAAATGTATAAAATATAAACTTAATAGGAATGGCAATGATAATTACCTGAGGGATTTCAGGCTGGGAAAATCCCATCTCAAAACATATAAAGTTTTTTTCTTCCTATGCACAACTTATATTTTTATAGCCTAAATTATTAAAAACAGCCAAATTCCAGCAGAGATAAATGGGGGGAAAACTTTTAATTCCCAGAGACAAAAATTTAACCATGAACTTTTGAGGTTCCTTCACTGGTTTGTTTGGGGCAATCTGCCATCGTCAGAGGATGTCATTCTGCTTACAGCAGATAGTGGGAGCAGATGCTCTCGAAACTTGTACTGCATTTTAAACAATGGGTTAATTATTATAGGTTACAACTACTGATTGCTGTTATCAAAAGTATGCTGATTTTACTAATGAACTAAAATAGCAACGAAACAAAAAAGTGTTATTGTGCTATATAATTTGTAGAAACGGGTTCTCAGAGTTGATTCTAAACATTGATTGGGATTAAGCACATAAAGAAGTCTGTATTAGGTGACACTATACTTCACTAACTATTTAATTGGTCAGAACATGTTTCAAGAGCTTTCACTGTCATCTTTACCTGGGGACCTACTAACTCTGGCAGGGGATGATATGACCTATTCTGGTTCTAATATACAGCAAGTCCATTGACAGGATATCGAAATTCATAACAAAATGCTTATTCTTTAAAATGAACCTTAGACCACACTGATATGCCATTTTTAACAGCCTGGATCATAGTTTAGTTAACATCTCACTCAGCAAGGAAGAATATACAATAAAATACCAGTAAATCACTACTACCCTCAACAATGAATTCAACTGTTCATTAGTAGATAAGAGGGTTAGACATTTCAAAAAACAAATAATCACCACTCCATGAAAACTGACATAAGTTTTAAAAAATTCACATACAAACAGTGCATTCATGAACATTTTTAAAAAAAATTGGCAGTGTGTTGGCTGTACAAAGTAAATTTAACATTGGGAACCCTTTGAACAGAAAGGGTGTTATCTTGTCTAGCAAAAAGGCAGGAGTGTATGGGATAAATTGTTTTGATTGTGGTCCAATATATATAGGCAGAGCAATAAGAAATTTGACAAAGGTGAAAGAACATGTAAGATATAAACAGGTGGCTAAATCAGTAGTATAAAATCAACATACTTTACCACTTCTAACATCTATTGAGTTTACATTTGATAGGGATTGATTGATAGGGCTTAACTAATGGCAATTTAAAATGACCTGTTAAGTACTGTTTTAAATTATTTCAAAGGAATTATGGTGTTAGCAAAGTGAAATAAAAATAAATAATTTGAGCTGGTGTAATAACATTTATAATTCACTTATGAGTTATTATAGCTCAAATATCTTATTCTATTCCATTTGCTATCCAGAGTTTTGATGCAATGTTCTAAGTTGGCTTTAATGAATGTTTTAAATCTTTTATATCACAATCTAGTGTTGGTACATACAAATTATTGTGCTAGTTTGGTAACACTATCTAGCTGCATTTTTGCAACATAGATTATCCGCATTTGAGCACAACTGTCCCTATATGTATTGTGGGAAATGCTTGTTAGGTAAGCAGATTTCAAAATAGAAAGTGATTAGTAATCGGAAGCTTTCACGGCCGAAGTCAGATTTATAACTAGAAGTTTCTTCCAGGCTTAGAATCCGTGGTCTGTTGGAGCTAAGGAGTACAAACATTTCATCCCCACCTGCAGAGGACATCTTCAGTGGCACAGTCTGAGACTTCTGGGCAAAGGTCGTGGCACGACTGAAATGCCCTCTCTCTTTTTTTTTTTTTTTTTTTTTGCCAGCCCCACACCTGCCAACCCAGGTGGCAATCACCCGACATGCGGGCATGCAGTCTACATCGCCTCCCCATGCAGTTAGTACTAAACATGCAGGAGAGGTGCTTCATGCTGTTAAGTGTATTAAATGCGGGTTGAGGGTAGGATTAAGAGATAGGTTTGGGTCGGGTTCCACGCAAGCACCCCGGTTAGTAAAGATTAGTTTACATGCTGGCATGCAATGCATGCGAGTGCGTCAATGTGAAACCTCGACTGCAAACATGACTAGTCCTGTTTGCAGCCGGGGGGTTAGTTGCTACTGGTGTAGATGAGAGTTAATTTAGGTTAGTTAGTATTAGTTTGCTTAATAGAGAAATTGATAGAGAAATTGTGGAAGGAAATAAAGCATGCATTAAGTGTATTCAGCGATGTGAAGTGGTGGGAGAGGGTTTTGGTTGATGTTAGGTTTCGGAAGTTAGTGTGTGTTTTTGTTTGTGAGTTTGTTAGATTGGAATAACAGGTTAGTAGCTACCTGGTTGTAAGAAGCATGCAATGTATTAGATGATGTACAGTACTTGCCGTTTGTTGGATTTACCGTGTTGATTGCAGATTTGTCTTGTAGGCGTTCTTCATGATTTTTAAAGGAATCCTATTCGTCCTATAAGCACAGAGATGATTTTCTTAGTATTAATAATGTAGTTTAGTATTGATTTGCCTTGCACCAAGAATTGAGTTGGGTTGGGATTTTAGTTTGGTATTAGGTTTGTAAGAAGAGCTTGCGCTTCACGGGCGACATCATCATCGTGTAAAGTGCGATCAAAAAGATACAATGGGCGTTTGTGTGTGTTATGGGCAGTTTGGTAGTTGCCTAATGATTTGATGAGTTCATTATGGTGCTTTGGGAGCTGTGAGTAAAGGTCGTGTGCTATTTTCTTTATAAATTCCTCGATAGTGTGCATTTTAAGTTCATCATGTAGAATGCTAGAAGGTGTGATAAATGGGACTTTGGCGATTATTCGTAGTACTTTGTTCTGTAATGATTGGAGCTTTTTAATGTGACTAGGAGCAGCATAGCCCCATACAGGACATGCATATGTCATTACTGGTCTTATGAGAGATTTGTAAAGTGTCAGTCCCATGCTAAGATTAAGGGAGCTGCCGTAATTTATAAGTGGGTAGAGGTTGCTCAGTTGAGCCCAGCTTTTTGGTGAGAGTGTTGGATTTGGGGACCCCAAGTGAGCCCTTGGTCCATTTTGAGTCCTAAGTACGTAATTGTTTTTGACCAGGGAATGGGATTGCCAAAGAGTTGCAGTGGAGGTAGGGGGGAGATAGCAATGCGATGGAGCGTTCTTTTTGTGAAGATTATGGCCTGGCATTTAGAGGTGTTAGCTGCTATTCTCCATTCTGTGAGCCATTGCTCGAGTGTATTTAGTGATTGTTGGAGTCGTTTGTGTATATACTCAGGTTTACCTGATTGCGCCATTAGGGCAGTGTCATCTGCATATAGTAGGAGTTTAGTATCAGCTGTCTTTGGTATGTCATTAATGTAAATGTTGAAAAGTGTGGGGCCCAAGACACTTCCTTGCGGAACTCCAGCTAGAATCGGCCTGATAGTGGATTTAGCATCGTGTACGACTGAGTAAAATTGTCGCTCACCGAGATAATTGGCAATTAGTTTTATCATAGTGTCCGAGAAGCGGTATTGTATGAGCTTGCGTAGCAATCCAGCGTGCCAAACCCGGTCAAAGGCACGCTCGATGTCCAAAAATACGGCTCCGGTAGATTTTCGAATGTTAAATCCATGAGTTATGTGCTCGGAGGCACGTAGAAGTTGTAGTGTGGTGGAGTGTTTAGCTCTAAAGCCGAATTGCTCTGGGATGAGTATTTTATGTTTATTGAGATGTGAGTTTAGTCGCTTGTGTATGATTTTTTCTAGAACTTAAGCTAGCGAGTTTAGTAGACTAATTGGTCTATAATTGTTCGGGTCAGACGTGTTTTTGTTCCGCTTAGGGAAGTGCAGGACTGCCGCAGTCTTCCAGGTAGCGGGAAAAACCCCATTAGTTAGAGTGTAGTTACAGATGTCCGTAATTACTTTAAGTGCCCGGGCAGTGAAGTGCTTGAGAGCAATGTTCGGAATTTTGTCCGGCCCGGGGGCTTTCCTATTTGGTAGATGGTCAATTAACCACTTTACTTCAGATGAGCATGTTTTCCGTATACGGTTATGAGTAATTTTTGAGCTTAGGTCGCGTGTTATTTGTTCCGTTTCTGCAGTGAACTGCTGCGATGATGGTACTGTGTTTGGAGTTAAGATTGCTTGAAAGGCATTTGCAAGGGTTTCTGCTTTTTCCTTGTCTGTGGCAGCGATTTGTTGATTGTGGTGTAGTAGTGGGATATTAATTGGTTTTCTCGTGATCCTTCACGCTATTCTCCATACTGACTGTCGCTCGTGATCTAGATTTTCTAAAGTTTGGTTCCATTGCTGGGAGACCAGGTTCGCAGTGGCTTGTCGCACACTTTGGTTTAGTTTTCTGAGTTCATCCCGGGCAGCAGGGTGCCTGGTTGTTTGCCAACTTCTTCTTGCTTTGTTGCGTTGTGCCGCAAGAGCGCGGATGTCAAGAGGAAGTGGCTGAGAAATCTGTGGCTTCTTTTGTATAGGCACAGCCATAGAAATGGCGAATTTAATGGCTTGTTCAAGTTTTTGAGTCACTCCATTGAGGTCCTGCGTTGTGTTAATGTTGCTATCCGGCAGTTGTGAGTCGAGCGTTTCAGCAAAGAGCTCCCAGTTGGCTAAATTAAAGTTATGCCTGGGAGCTGCTGTCGCGGGATTAATAAAGCCCTCGGTAGTTATAATTACCGGGAGATGATCCGAGGAAAGTGCATTGATTACTTGTAGCTGGAGTTGCTGTGTGAAGTTCCGCGTAAGGGCAATGTCAAGTACGTCTGGCCTGTGATTGCTCGGATAGGGAATGTAAGTGGGTTCTTCGGGGGCATGTATGATGTAATCGGAGACATTTTCGTGGCGGAGCAGTTTATTACCCGCTAGGTTGTTAGCGATGCAGTTCCACAGTAGGTGTTTCGCGTTTAAGTCGCCCGCTACTAGCACGCGGTGATTTAATTGAAAGAGCAAGTCTAGATCTGTTACGGCAATGTCGCCGGGGCGGTTGTAAGCAGCTACAATTGTAGTGCAAGTATTGTTGAGAATAATGTTAATGGCAGTTGCCTCTGTGCGCAGTAGTGCAGGCAGTGGCACCAGATGATGTTCTAGTTCTTGCTTTATCAGAATAGCCGTTCCGCCGCCAGACCGGTCGCGGTCTGTGCGGTAGCCTGAGAAAGAGAGGCGGTCGTTGTTATTAAGATGTGTTTCAGTTATGAGCGCTATTTGGATGTTTAAAAAGTCAGCAAGTTCTGTTTTGCGACGGCGTATGCCGCCTGAATTCCATGTCATTAACCTTATGTGTCGCTTATTCGCCATCGTAGCTGTATTGCCGCATAACTGTGAAAAATCTGTCGTTTCTGCGCACTACCTGATCAATCTGCCCTGGCATGGCCATTAATTGGACGAGGACACAAAATGCCTCATCTCTTAGATCCTGCCAGGGTATACCAGAGCGCTGTGAGATTATCCTACAATACTCATGCACTTTGGCTGATTGTTCACTGTGCCGCTTGATCTGCTGTTTAGTGGGGGTTGCGCAGTAACTGTTGCGCGGAGGTGCAGCTGGAGTACTTGCATGTGCAGCAGCGCTCGCTAAGGTGCGAGGTATTGCACCAGTTGCCGGTCTTCCAACAGCCGATTGTTCTTTGGTTGGCCCCGGCAACTGTATTGCTCCGCCACCACCACGTCCTCTTAGTATGGTCAATTGGCGGCGATACTCGGGGCAAGCCCGGTATCGTGCCCCATGACCTCGCCCATGGCAGAGGACGCAGTAGCGCTCTCGCAGGTCATTGCCCAAATTGCATTGCCTGCTTTCATGTGGGAGCCCGCAGTTTGAGCACGTTGGCTCTGGGGTTTCACATCTCTCAGCTGCATGTCCCAATCTCTGGCATTTGTTGCACTGAATTGGGATGGGAGGGCGACTGTAGTCCTCTACTGTAACTCTCATGTGGAACAGAGAGGACACTGCTCTAAGCCTGTCACGGTCGTCAGACGTGGCCACCTCAACCATGTAAATGGGCAGCAGAGTCCTGCCTCTATTGAATCTACGCAGTTGAGCCACCCTGTTGACCGTGATGGACATTGCAGTCAGTTCGTTCTTGATTTCATTTTCAGCATGATCTATGTAAATAATGGAGTCTGCGGTGGTAATGCTAAAAGAGACCTTTCTGGCCTTAAGGAAATCCTGCATCTCTTTGTAATCTGCCGGGGTGACCATTCGTATCTCCAGGTCCCCAGAGATCGCTGCTCGCGTGACTTCATAGTTTTTATTGCGAGCGGAGCGATCAAAGATTGCCAGATGCTGTCCTAAGTTGGCCACTTCCCGGCTGATTCTAATGGGCGGTTGAAGCTGAAGCGCTTCTGCCATCAGTAGTGGTTCGCCATTAAGGCTAGCCGCCTCATCAGAGCGCCCTGCTAGGGCAGTGCCGGGTTTAGGTACCTTGAGTGCTCCAACTCTGGCTGCAGCAATTGCTGCCTCAGTGCCTGCATTCGGGGTTGTTGTATTAGAGCCTGGGAGCGACTCAGTTCCGACAGAAAACGAGACAGAGGGGGTTGAGCCCGGAGACAATGAGGGAGGATTGGAGGGGGAAGGTTCAGGAGTCTTAGGTGGTTTTGGTTTTCGCGCGCGGGGCAGACTTCTTAAGTTCGCGCTTGGGGGCCATGCTTGAAAGAAAAGTCAGAAGAGGAAGAGTACTCCAGAGAAATGCTTGTTCTGTTAAACCCTTAACCTCAGTGTTCTCTGGAGTAGAAGCTTACATTCTATTGGGGACCTAACAGAGACTTATAACTAATAGAAATAGAGGAAGTAAGTAGAAGAGGAGATAGAGCAGTTGAAAGGTGCTAATAAGCGCGGATAACAGAGGGCCTGCTTCAAAGAAGCGCCGTTAACCTAGCCTTGCGGCCTTGTTTCCTGCCTTGTCAACAGCTAAGCGGTGGGCCGGCTGGTCGCTGGCCTCTGAAGCGGCAGCAGGTAGACTGCGGTCGGACGGTCGGTCGACCGCTCGCTGTAGCGCAGGTAGTCTCGAGGCTTCTTCTGCTTGCAGGTAGGTCTTTCCTCGCTCGCTGCCGGACCGCTTACTGCTTCACTGAAATGCCTTTTTTTTTTTTTTATATATATATATATATATATATACTACATGATATTAAAGGAGAATTTGGGAAGTGTGGGGATTAGAGGAATTTACTTGAGGTACCGCTTTAAGCACCCTCGTAAGTATGAGGGGTTTGCAAGCTTCCTGCCAGTGGCCGGGAGCGGTCTCATAGAGTTGGGTGCGGGAGGAAGTCATGGCCGAGGCCCTGGCTACTCCCCCGGGGAAATGTGGTGTATTTGGGGGGTTTGAAAAAGTTGCTGTCTTTAATCATTCATTTAATTATTGTTAGCTCTGACGAGCTTTTTGTTTTGTTTGGCGCTGTGACGAGCGTATGGTGGCAGCTTTATTTGCGCTGGTTTGTCCAAGATGCCGGAGTGGTGCCAAAGTGTGTGTTACGGTGCGTTTGTGTAAGTTGCTGTATGCTGGCTTGGTTTGCTTTGTGTGTTCTCTTCATGTCCAGGAGGTAGTTGTTGATTTGCGCAAAGTATTTGAGGCTGTATGTTCTCATTTCTGTGAAGCCCTCTTCTAGGCGGTCTAGGCGTGTGGAGAGTAATTCTAGAGATGTTAGTTTTTCGTTTAGCTCGTTGTAGTGCCGTTGTGCAAGATCTGTGATGGTGGCTATGGCTGCTGGTATGGATTGGCGGAGGAATGTGTGCTGGTCGTCGAGGCGCTGAGTCAGGGCGTCACGACTCCGGCGCATCAGCCCTGCCTGGTTGTGCAGCTTCTCTGCCAGTAAAGATTCTGGGCAGTGTTGCTGGTTATTACCCTGAGTGATGGCTTCGTGTAAGGACGAGATGGCCGTTTCCAGTAGGCTGCTGCGAGTGGCAACAGCTTCCAGGGCTGTCGCCTGCTGGTGAACTAAGGTGGTTAGTTTGAGTATGTCGTCTTGAAGTGCCTTGATGTGATGAGTTGACTCAGGTGACGGAAGTTGAGTTGGGTTCGCTGACGTGTGTGCTGCTGCGGTGTCCATTAGTGTGGTTACTGTGTGCCTCTTTGAAGGTTTCTGTGTGTGCGGATTTGAAGATTGGCTGGCTATGACGTTGCTGTTTACACTGAAATGCCAGCTGGAGGTGTTATATTTATATATGAACTGCTCGAAGGGGATTGGTTCGGCTGGAGCAGAGGGGTTGTACTCGGAGGGCGGGGCATCTCCGTTCTGACCGGTGATTGGTTCGCATGAATTTTGCTAGTGTGGGCTTGTTTTATATGTTCTAATATCGGATGCCAGATTTTGCTCAGTTTGAGAGCCTCTCCCTTTTTGTTGAAATTATTAGGATGCTTGTAGATTTCTATGGCTTCGCGTTGTAATCTAGCGTGGTAGTATGGTACTGAAGATAGGACAGATGTTTCATTGTATTGGATAGTGCGTTCACCGTCTGCCCACATAGCATGTTCCGCGACCGCGGACTTGTCCGGATGGCCCAGGCGGCAGCATCTCTTGTGTTTGGAGATCCGTGTGTTGACGCTTCGTTGAGTGGTGCCTATGTATACAGCACCGCAGGAACAAGGAATCCGGTAGACGCCGGCCGAAACGAATGGGTCCCTGGGGTCTTTAGCCGAGCGTAGTAAAGTATTGATTTGTCGGTAGGCTTGAAAATGGTGAAAGAAGAAGTTTGAAGGCCTTTTGGCCACCAGGAAGGTCGACACTTCGAGTGACACTAGCCGCACAGTTGTGAATTTATCCGATCATGAGCTTTCACCTGCAGAAACTTCACTACTTTCAAAAGGAGGCAATTATGCTGTGATACCACCTTCCTTGCTGGTGGAGAGATTATTTCCAGCATTGAATGTGGGATACGCGCCCTTCCAGCTCCTGCTGCAGAGGAAATACGACAAGAATCCGCCAGAATTCTCAAACGTGCCAAACGCCCAAAAAGCAACCTGACACACCAAGAAAGAACAGCCCTCAGGAGACTCAATGCCGCCATGGACGTCATTGTCTGCTCTGCAGATAAGGGCAATGCTACTGTCCTCCTGAACCGTCAAGATTATCACAACAAGATCTTAGAACTACTACAGCCTGACACCGAATACTGCAACGTGACCCTACATCTCGTATTTTACGAAAAACCAACACTCTAGTCAAAACACCCATATCACCTGAGGACAAACGCCGCATCACTAGATCTGAAGCTCAACCTCCTAGACTCTACGGTCTACCCAAGATACATAAAGCAGAGGTACCATTACGACCCATTGTCAGCGGAATTGGGTCCCCTACCTACATGGTCGCCAAGTATTTAGCCAATTTATTGCAACCGCATATCCGCTCCACTGACACCTTCATCAAGGACTCACATCACTTCATACAGAAACTACAGACCATCACATTGCAACCTCAAGATGTCCTCGTGAGCTTCGATGTCGTCTCCCTGTTTACCATGGTTCCTGTAAGTGACGCCATCACACAGCTGAAAGATCTCTTTCCAGATGACATACTAGCACTGTTTCATCACGTGCTCACTACTACTTACTTTCAGTGGGACCAGACTTTCTTCGAACAAATAGACAGGGTCGCTATGGGCAGCCTGCTCAGCCCAGTTATTGCGAATTTCTTCATGGAGTCCTTCGAGTCTCAGGCTCTGAGTTCTGCAGCTCTCAAACCGTCCATATGGTACCGCTATGTTGATGACACTTTCATCGTATGGAGTCACGAAGACTCAGCTCTTGATGTTTCCTTCAGCATCTCAACAGTATCAATCCACGAATCCAGTTCACCATTGAGAAAGAGAAAGATGGCCAACTAGCTTTCTTGGATGTTCTGGTTACCAAAAAACGGAAAGCTAGGACACAGAGTTTACCGCAAACCCACCCACACCAACCGGTATCTGAACAAAATTCCAACCATCACCCGAACGCAAAAACGCGCGATGATAAAGACCCTCACTGACCGCGCTGCTCGCATCTGCGAGCCTGACTCCTTGCAACAGGAACTCCGGCATCTGGAACGGGATCTATCTTCAAATGGTTATACAGCACAAGAAGTACGCAGAGCTATACGCCCATCCACACACCACCCGGCCATACATGATTCTCCCAGGAGCAATGGTATTGCCTTCCGGCCGTATTTCAACAAGGTCATTGACAGAATTGGACGCCTACTCAAACGCCACAACGTCAAAACCATTTTCAAGCCTACCAGACAAATCAATACTTTACTACGCTCGGCCAAAGACCCCAGGGACCCACTTGTTTCGGCCGGCGTCTGCCGGATTCCTTGTTCCTGCGGTGCTGTATACATAGGCACCACTCAACGAAGCGTCAACACACGGATCTCCAAACACAAGAGATGCTGCCGCCTGGTCCATCCGGACAAGTCCGCGGTCGCGGAACATGCTATGTGGGCAGACGGTGAAAACACTATCCAATACAATGAAACATCTATCCTAACTTCAGTACCATACTACCACGCTAGATTACAACGCGAAGCCACAGAAATCTACAAGCATCCTAATAATTTCAACAAAAAGGGAGATGCTCTCAAACTGAGCAAAACCTGGCATTCAATATTAGAGCACATAAAACAAGCCCACACTAACAAAATTCATGCGAACCAATCACCGATCAGAATGGAGATGCCCCGCCCTCCGAATACAACCCCTCTGCTCCAGCTGAACCAATCCCTTTCGAGCAGTTCATATATTAAATATAACACCTCCAGCTGGCATTTCAATCGTGCCAGGACCTTCGCCCAAAAGACTCAGACCGCGCCACTGAAGATGTCCTCCGCAGGTGGGAATGAAACATTTGGACTCCTTAGCTCCAACAGACCACGGCTCCTAAGCCTGAAAGAAACTTCTAGTTAGAAAGTGATTGTTTTGAAGTACAATAGAACCTTGATTCATTGTTTTTGGAGAGACTAGGTTTAAAAAAGCAATGAATGCAGGTAAACAATAGATATGGGAAGGTCAAAAATAAATAAGGCCAGTATATAAGCAAACTATATTTTGCATCAATTTTACATGTTACCATGTACATATTTGACATGTTTTTCATTTTTTTGAAAATGGTGCTCTTTGCAGAGGGAAATCCAGCCACTGAATGCAGAAAACTTTGCATATCCCATTCTTGAAGCGAACTCAATATTCTCTCCCTTAGAATGTTCCCATTAATCGTATGCCTGAGTCTAATAATACCAAATAAATGGCACTTCCTCTAAGCTGCTGTAAGTTGGGTCCTTTCTGCTCTTCATTTTCTTTGCAGATATGCCACATTTATCCATTTGGTCCTGAATCATGCATTTCTTGGTCACATTAGAGTTCACAGTAGAAGGAGCCAAACTCAGCCTTTTGACTTTATCAACCCCCTTTTCAAATGGGTCTCTCTTCACTTCATCAATAATTTGGAGTGTTTCTTCTAACTTGCTTAAAAGGTCTATGCGGGTTGGTTACCTTTGGGTTTTCAAGGATAACAATAGGATGAAAAATGAAAGACTGAAAAAGAGGAAATAATGGGAACTGGTATGTCAACAGTAGGAATGGAAACAAATTAGTAATAAAGATAACAACAGAAACAAAGATGCAATGACAAAGATGGAACAATATCAATTGGAAAATGTAACAAGGAGTTAAAAACATTATTAAAATTCAATAAGAAAATGGCTCAACACCCTCCTTCGGATATGTCTTTCAATCATTCTTTCCACAGCCTGTAGAAGAAACATGAAACGCTAATTGGTTGATAGGCTTTTGCTTAGGTGTAATTATTACGACCACGCTTAGGAATAAGCTGAACTCCATGCCTAAGGAATATAGCTGAAGGCTATACTGGCCTGAAATAGGTTACAGAGAAAGATATTAAGCAAGTGAGAACCTTTCTGCAGCAGAGCAGGAAAGATACCATCTCTGCCTGGCAAGTTAAATGGAAATTTAACTACCCATTTGACACTTTGAATATGACAACTTGGCATGCAAATTCCCAATCCTTCTGCAATATTCTTGATCTAGAACTTTCGCTGTGGTCTGTGGATTCGCAAGTGTTGTCATCAAAGATGCACCTTAGGAAGTGTACCTCAAAGATAACAGTGTTTTTTCAGCCAAGCTCGTAAAACCTCCCATAGGCTTACATATTTGTTCCTATGGGGTTTATAGGACCGAAAACCAAGGCTCTGTGTAATCTGGCTACCTCTGACAGGCTGGACATTCCCTGGCAGAAGACTTGCCAAGATGACCTTTTGGCCTTATGTATGCCTTTATTATAGTATGATGTGTCCCCCAATCACCAGCTCTGTTTGCCTTGTTAAAGAGATGTTGCATCCTGCCTCTTGTGTTCAAGGTCTTTATTCCACCATGAAACCTTCTTGGATTTCATACGTGATTGCATGAGGCAGTTATCATGATACCAATCAAGTATGGCCTCCTGGATTAGATAGGCAACATTGTCAATATCACCGAAGGATCTAATCCTGTCAATCTGCCTAATCTTACCTGAGACATCCTGCGTATAGGGCTCCCATCAGGTTCTCCTGGGATTCCTGTAAAGATTGACTTTTTTTACTACATTGACATTAAATGATATATAGTTGTGATCTGTTAGTGATGGTTCACAAGACCTTCTATTCAGTAATATGAGTAGAGATATATACTCTGCTAAAAGTAATGTCAATAACTTTCTGCCTTTTACTTTTGGCAAAGGTAGGCTTGTTACCAACATTAAGTATGTGTAAATTATTAGAGAACAGGACATCTAAAAGATACTTGCCCCTTTTGTTGATATCCTTGCTGTCTCAGATTTCATGATAAGAGTTGGCATTGCACCCAAAGTTGGTCTTATCCCCTCTTAGTGTTCAATGTGTGACCAACTGTTGTAATTCCCTGGTAGATGAATTGCAGCTGTCAAAGGGGAGATAGACGGAGCTCAGCAGTAGGCTCTTCTTCTCTTCCCCTATGTTGCAGCCATTTTCACTGTGGTGACATCACAAGAACAAATTTTTAAAAGAGGTATGCATTGAATTCCATGACAAACAAGAATACAACATCTGGGTTGATTTCCCTTGCTGCATTGTATTAGTTGGCATTCTATTAGTTCTGTAATTTGGCCCCTGCTATTAATCCAGGGTTCTTGAATCAGGATTCCTTCTTCATTGAATATTCTGCAGAAGGTAGCGGAGGCCTCTTATTAGTTTGAAGGTGATCTGGAGGACTTTTGGGGCTTCCTTGGCTAGAGTCACAATGTAATTCTGTTGGGCCCTAAGGCTCTTTGGCCCAGATCCCCTTGGAAAAGTGATACCCTTCATATCTGAGGTTTGTTCAAAAAGAACTTTCTCAGGGATAAAATTGAACAGCTAAGGGCTCACAAATGTGGTTCTCAGGAGTGAATTATTGAATTTCTGTATGGTTTCCATTCAGGTCCCACTGGAAGCTAGGGAAAACAGTCCACCCAGGCAGTACTTCACACACATGGGTAAGGCTAGATAATCTGGAAGGTTGCTGGTATTCCAGAGGTTCCATTCAGTGCACATCTTCCCTGTGCCATACACCTCCTCGGCATGGGCACAATTACACCTTGAGATTGGATGAATAGTGAATCAGTGATGAGTGAAAATGAAGTTGGATGAAAGGTGAATGGCTGAAATGATGAAGTGATGAAGTTGGGTAGCTTCTTAGTCCAGGCCAGACTCCTCACAGTTTACCTGGCATGATTGACTGTGCCAGTAGCAAGCTACGGCCCTGTATAACCTGTTGATTCATAGAGACTCCCAATCACTTCACCAGCGACAAGGTCCTGCAGCTCCTAGGCAGGGTAAATTGAATGATACATCTGGGAAAGCTATAATTCTGGGAAAATAGATTGGGGTTCAAATGTATTTGGGCTTTACTAGCTCAAGAAGAGTGAGGATATAGCTGTTAAGACTAGTGCAGCCGGACTGTGCAGTACAATTTTAAATCCCATTAAGGAGAGGGCAAAAAATAGAAAAAACTGATTGTGCCGTATCACTCAAGACTAATGTTGAAAATGAGAAAAATGAATGTATGAATGAAATCAAAAATTGTTTTATATAATATCTTTTTAGAAGATATTTTGCATTTTTGGCACCACAGAACTACCATCACTAAATAATATTGCTAACAGTGAATACTTAGAACAAAAACTTAATGAATAATTTTATTTGCAGGGGTGTTGGTGCAATGGAAATTGTTGCTATGGATATGAAACTACGAGGCATGTACATTGCTCGTCAGCTAAGCTTTCATGGCGTGGCATTCAAAATAGAAGAGGTACCCTTATCTGAAGACTTTGTCAAAGTTTACGATGCATCAGTTAAATTGGTAAGTTCACTTTTTGGTCTTCAAAAAATTAAACTCCAGGATTTACACTGCAATTGAAGAAATGAACTATTGCTGGATTATTAAATTGCAACTTAAAAGAACTTACACAGAAGAGAACATTTAATTTAATTCATTTAAGAACTTTCAAAAAATAAGAAATTTTTAAAATATTCTGTTGGAACTTCACACAGTGAAGCTTGTTAAATGTAAATTCTATCTATAATCTGTCATCTAACAGACTCT
The DNA here is from genome assembly GCA_030762175.1 of Metallyticus violacea. Lineage (NCBI taxonomy): Eukaryota > Metazoa > Arthropoda > Insecta > Mantodea > Metallyticidae > Metallyticus > Metallyticus violacea. The sequence goes on along the minus strand of CM060843.1, from coordinate 41,839,818 downwards.
TATGCTTCACTTACTTTTAAATATGGTGGGACTGGTTTTGAATAGACATCCTCTTCATCTTTAACCAATTTGACAACTGGTAGGAGAAACTAGCATCTATAAAGACCTGTGTCACTGCCATGGTGGTGTTTTTTTATAATCTGGAAATTTGTGTTACACTCTCTGTAAACATAGGGATCATCTTATGAATTTCGACATTACAGGAAAATGTAATACAAATTTCCAGTTTATAAAAAAACACCACCAGGGAGGAGCCACAGCTCCTTATAGATGTTCGTTTCTTCTACCATTCGTCAAATTGTTAAAGATGGAGAGGATGTCTCTTTAAAACCGGTCCCACCATATTTAAAAGTAGATGAAACATAAGAGTGTGTTAGATGACAGATTAGATAGAATTTAATTTAATGTTTTAGTCGTTTATTATTTGCTTACTTGCTTTTATTTCTCCATCTACCAAGATTTATTGGCAGAACATGTTTAATGGGCCCTTGTGTTGACTAGCACTGAGGATGTGTTCTGCCAATAAACATTGGTAAGTGGAGAAATAAGAGTGTAATTTACTTACTATTTGGAAATAGGGTACCAGATTTATAAATCGGCAATGAGAGAGGATAAAAATAATGTGTGGAAATTAATGAAAAGGGTATGTGTAGAGGGAAGCTAAAGGATAAAAACCAGTAAATGGAGGAGATATTTCAAGCTATGGGAGGAAAGAAAATGGTAATACAAATAAAATAAAGGAGTTTTTGGAAATTATATTAAGGAATTAGATCTGAAATAGTGCAAACTGAGGTAACTGTGCAGATCTCACAATTAAAAAGTAACAAATCTAGTGGAATAGATGGTATACCAGTGAATTTAGGAGTATTGGATGAGAGAAGCAGATTACTACTTGTGAAACTGTTGAATATAATAATAGAAGGTGGGAAGATTCTGCCAAATTGGAAATGGGGGTTATTGTTCCAATTTACAAGGGAAAAGGAGATATGAACAATCCACTGAATTACAGAGACATGAACCTGCTCTCTGTGATAAAGAAACTATAAACTAGGGTCCCAGCAAAGCACTTGCAGGATTGGAAAGAGAAAGGGAGAAAATTATTGAACTTCCCAATGGGATTCAGGAGGGGGAAATTTACTCTACATAATATTTTTATAAGAACAATTTTAGGGAAATATTTAGCCAACACAACAGCAATGGTATACATATTTTTTGTAGATTTAAAAAAGGCATTTGATACTATTAATAGAACTAATACAGAGGTTATATTCAGAAAACGTGCTGTGCAAGATATATGGAGCAAAAAGTCGTAGAGTGGATATCAAATAATTTGGAGCTAAGATAAGAATGCAAATAGAGCCCAATTTTAATCAATATCTTTATAGATGATATAATATGAGAAATAGTGAAGGAGAATACACATTGTCCAACAATTAATAATAGAGAAGTTTGGCGATTGCTGTTTGCAGATAACTTAGCAGCAATAGCAATGACTATAGAATTAATAAAAGCAGTTGAACCAATAGTGGGATAATGCAAAGAGTGGGAGTTAAAAATAACAAATCAAAAATCATGGTTTGTAAAAAAAAGGCTTTAAAGGGATGAGATATGGTGGCTAGAGGGTATGAAATTCAGATAGCAAAGAAATTGCTCTACTAGGAGATAAGGTTAAATAATATAGAAAGATGGAAAGAACAGGGGAAGAATGCACTAGGGAAGGAAAAACTAGCTATTAATAGTGTAAGGATCTGTTTGAAGAAGGTACCAGTATGAATGTAACATGTTGGAGAGAATTTATTCATATATGGTTGAATTCAAAAATGAAGTGATGAATTGAAGTCTGGGGGACTGAGAAAGGGTAGGAATATATGATAATCCATAGAGCATTTTGTAAAATAGTTTTGGTACTAACAAAGGTAGCTCCAAATGGAGTAGCCTTAACTGATTAGGAAGAGTTGGCAGGAAAAATATAATAGTTTAACATATATTGAAATATTTATATAAGTTAGAATCAAGGGAGGAAGGATAGATAGTTAAAGATTGTTTAAGGACTCTGGAGAAAGTTAAATGGGGGAGGAAGATGATTATTTTTAATAAAGAAAATGGTACAAGAAATAGGAATAGGGCAACTCTCTCGCTGTATCTCTCTCTTTTGAATAGTGTTTAACATCCATTTTAACTACTGGAGCATCACAGGAGATGACACTGTTGATACATGAAATGAAATGATAAATTGGGGCAGGATTAGAAAGGAAGCATTCCAGGCCTAAGATAGGGAACTATAGCCAACAGATAATTAATTGATAGGAATATGAAATGAAATAAGATTAAAGATAGAATTTATCAAAAAGCAGGAAATATGGAGTCAGCAGCCGATGATGGGAGGGACCTCTCCCAAAACTAGTCCAATTTTTAAAAAGTAATTGGAATTAGTGTTAACAAATTGAATACATTAATGTAGGAAATATAGAGTAATCTAAAATACATCACTTCCTTGAAATATTTTAGGAGATTTAAGAAGGAATGGGGGTGGTAAAAATATGTAGATGTTTGCAATAAAAGGGGAAGAGAGAGATATAGGGATAATTGGGTTAACCAGATTAAAGCTGAAAAAGGAAAAATTTCCATTATGGGGAAAATAGACAAGGCTATACATTTGCTTAGGTGGGAAAATAGTTAAGGATATACATTCTATAGTAGAATGTTCAGAAACTAGTGTGGAGAGAAGAAGAATGGATAAGGAAATGGGAAATTTACAAAGAGAAATTTTGATATTAAACATTTTTGGAATTGGTAGCAAGGAGCTCTTGGAGAAATTAGTTAACTTTGTAGGGAGGTAAGGAAGAAATAGTGGAGGAAAGTGATTAAAGCAAAGGGAGAATATAATGATGGAGATAATGAAGAAAATAAGAAGAGAATATAGAGAGAAATATAGAGGGAACTAGGATTTATTATACACAATATCCTATGTGTTAGTTCTATAGGATCCCAAAATAATGCATGCTCCAAGAACCATATATATATTGTGAAGTTAAATGTAATGGAAATATGTAGAAGTAAAGTTGTTGTTGTTGTTGTTGTCATCGTCGTCGTCAGCAAAGGGAGAATATAATGGAGATAATGAAGAAAATAAGAAGAGAATATAGAGAAATATAGAGGGAACTAGGATTTATTATACACAATATCCTATGTGTGAGTTCTATAGGATCCCAAAATAATGCATGCTCCAAGAACCATATATATACCGCCACCGTTTATAAAATGCACATGTCATTTAACCTTCACACTGATGATGGTAATGCCAATTTTGTCCAATTGCCTCTCCTTCAGAAGTGGACAGTTTGGTGATAGGTGTATGTTATACTCTTATAAAAACAATTTTGTTTTATTTTTGAAATTGTACAAATAAATATTGCTCAAGGATATGGCTTCTTGTAGAAAAATTTACTTGCAGATATAGCCCATGTCAAAATTAAGAGCTAGATGGTATTTGCAACATGATTATGAATATGCAAAAGATGTTAATAAAATTAATGAAAAATTGATCAAGGCATCCCATTTTTAAATAAAATAGGTAATTATATTTACGGAATTTGGGAATCCACACAGTGAAACTTTTGTTAATCTTATTTTGATTTAATTTTAATTTACTTTAAATCAAAATAAGATTAGGTAATTATAATTTAACATCTACCACAAATAGTTATCCACTAACTTAGTAATTTTATTATTTCTTTATAATGTGTTGTAGACATACATTTTACCAAACTTGTAATGTGGTAAATGTGCATGTTTGTGGAATTGCACACCACTTTGAGATTCTATATTCAAATTCAAATGAATATTAACAATTGCTCAACAACTGAGTGATTGTATTATTTTCCTTTACTGCTTCATTAACTATTTAGGAATGGATGGCTGATGTAGCAGCAGTTCCAAAGCAATTTTGTTATCAAAACTTGTCATTTTCCATAGAAACATTTGTGCAATAATAAATGGGTAGACCAAGAATCATAGTAGCTACAGCTGTTTGCTACAGTTCAGATTTTGTATACAGGAAAATTGGTAAATATTGAAATATGTTAAACGATCTAGGGGACTCTGCATCATTTTCAACAATTTCTAAGTGGACCAGAGTTTAAATGTTGCCATGAAAGCTTGGAAGATACCCATGCAATGGATGACCAAAATCCATCAAGACATCAGAAATTATTGATAAGGTGCATGACTTGGTTCTGGAGGATCACCAATTAAAGGTGTCTGAAATTGCTGAAAGGAAAAATTGTGCTTGAAAAATATATCAACAAGATGGGTGTCATGACTGCTGACTCAGGACCAAAAGCAAATCAGAGTGCAAATTTCTCAGCACAGTTTGCCCTGTGTTCAGAGAGATCCTGTAGACTTAATGCATAGATTTTTGACCAATAATAAAATATGGGTGTACCTACATACCTGAAAGAAAAAAAAAATGCAATTTAAACCTTGAACAATTCTCTGCTGCCAAAGAAGACTATGTGTGTGGAATTGGCAGGAAGATTATGGCAGTGCTTTTCTGGGATGTCAAAGATACACTGCTAATTATCTTCCCACTGGTGCATATTAAGCTAACTTTTTGGACATATTAAAGACAAAAATACATGAGAAAAGGTCAGGTTTATCAAAAAAGTAAGTCATTTTGCATCACGATATTTCTTCTTCTTCTTCCTCTTCCTCCTCCTCCTCCTCCTCCTCCTAACATGTGGTGTAGATGTGCTTCAAACCACAAGCAATCGCACCTCCTGACAATCACCTTAACTCCTGCCCCCACACAAGTGTTGTTACAATGGCAAAAATCAGTAAATTGAGGTATGATTTTCTGCCACATTGCCTTATTCTCCAACTTGGCTCCATCAGACTTCCATTTGTGCCCTAAACTGAGAAAATTTGTGAATGGAATAAAATGTTTGTCCATTGAAGAATTTAAATCATAAGTTTATGCATATTTTGCATGCCTGGAGGAGGCTGACTTTGTGATGAGATAAAGGCTTAGTATTAAGGGGGACTATGTTGAAAAATAAGAATAATTTCAAAAAACTATGCTCTCATTTTGTGGTTCATTCCAAGAACTTTTCAAATGATTCTCATATCTATAGATCAGTTGACAAAGGGGAATAGAGAGGGTAGTGGTTGTAAGTGTTCCACTTTTTATGCTTATTAGATGGAGTACATTATTTAAACAGTTTGCAATAAGTGGTAATCCAATATGATTACATCAGCACCATTACTTGTGCAAACAATTGCCACAAATAACGGAAATAAAGGAGTGAATATTTTGAAAGAAAATAAATAATAAAAATAAAGGTTTTTTATTTGTTTATTCTTTTAAAATTTGTATTAACATTAAACAGATGAATAGCATTTAAAGTTTACTATTTATTTCTCTATTTGCTTCCCATGTACTAAAGTTACTTATTTCATCTAACTTATTTGAAAATATTTTCTAATACAATATTAAATTATTTTTTCTTTTGCAGTGGGTAGAGGCTATGCAAAAATTCCAGGAAGCAGCAGAACTAATAGATGCAGAGAATCGTATGAAAAAAACCATGTGGGGTCAGTTCTGGTCCTCACATCAACGATTTTTCAAGTACCTATGTATAGCTGCCAAAGTTAATCATGCAGTAGCAATAGCAAGGTAAGTAGAACTGAGTAGGGAAGAAGAATTACATGGAGGCTGCTGAAGTTTTGCAAAGAGCCTTTGTTTTTTAACTTTAATAATAAGTAAATTGTTATTATTCTCATGATCTGTAACTTAACAAATAAGCTGAGGTCAAATGTGTGTTTCTGTCGTAGAGAAAATTTGGAATAACAAAAAAGACCAAATAAAATAAAAGCAATAAAAAAATCTGAAAATACTTGTGCTGGATTACATTTTTTGAATTAAAATGAATTTAAATAGGTATAAATATTAAAAAAAAAATGGCATGTGCCAAGACAGTTTTCTTTTCTCTCTTTCTTCCTCTTTGCTGTCCATTCTTTTTCCCCAGAGTTTGAATTAGCAGATATGCTCTTTGAGGAGCTGCTTTCAGATACAATTATTTTGAATCATCGTTTATGAAAGGGGTGGAAACTAGTAATGTAAATAAAGAAACTAGTGATAGAGAAAACAATTACAACTCAAGATTTAAACAAAAGAGAAAAACATAATTTTGTTAGTAAGTAATATTCTAAATTCATTAAAATTAATCAATTCTTTCTAAAAATTAGAAATTACCTATTTTATAAAAATGATCTATATTCCAAGAATTACCTAGCATGATCTTAATCAAACTGCTCTGTGTATTTAGATTTTCTTAAGAATTAGTTATATCAAAGTTTGCTATATTTGGAGTTGGATTGCAATCTTTTTCTTCCTCTTTTTCCTCCACTCTCCATGTTTGCACATTGCTCTTGCACAGCTTCTGCCATAGAAGAACTCAAGCAGTTCGAAATAAAGTGAATACTAATCTGTGACTTTTTCTTAGTGTTTTATCCTTTTCTTCTTTTCTAGTTATTGTTATTCCACATATTTCAGAACATTGTCCATAGAAAACCTCTGGTCGATGAAACCAAAAGTTTGTGTGGTTTAATAATAATTCAATATGGAATCAAACACCATGAAACACCCATTGATAATCTCTTCCAAGTTGAATGTTTAAAACACTCTTTATGGTTTCACGTAAATGAGATTTACTCGGGACATATGTTTGGTGGAACAATTTTCCACATCATCATGATCGTAACCTTATGAATTTTGACATCCCGGAAGTAGACAGCACTTTACGTTTATCACTGGACCACCATAGTCAACCTGGATACCTACCTACCCAGCTCCTATGAATGATCCAACAGTTGTAAACAGCTGATGGTGTGGACGATAGTTCCAAAAACATGTCCTGAGTAAATCTCATATAAGTGAAATCATAGAGTGTTTTAAACACCAGACTCAGAAGAGATTATTAATCTGGTTTAATCGACCAGGAGTACATCTGCTTTAATCCCAATTCATATATATATATTTTTTTAAAGATTTTGGCTGCCATTGTGTTATATGTTGATTTGGTTTATTTACGGATGCTCTTTAACATCTGAGGTCATCAGCATCCCATTTTTATCATCTGTGGTGCCTCAGTAGTAAAAACAGGCATTAAACACCATTTAAAAAAAAAAGAGCATCCCATTCAATTGAGGGTGTGTAACAGCTGATAAATTTTGCTCAAAGGCATCTTCTTTCAGGCTTAAGTTTCTTTTTTGTGCCATAAATCTACAACACAGGACCTATGGCTTACTTTCCTTCTGAAGGAAACCATACTGGAAATTTTTATGCCCGAAAAATTCCATCGACCCTGGCAGGATTGAACCCGCAATCCTGAGGCAAGTATGGTTACTAGACCACCAGTACCTACCTGCCATAGTGGAAAGCATTAATATCTTTCCAGAAAATGTTACAGATTATATGTGAATAACCTGCACATCTGGTATTTAGGAAGGGGGTTTGGAAAAAAATAGTTGTTTGTACAGCTGTATTAAATACTATTGAAAACATTAAAGACTACAATAAATTTTAAGTTAAAATGTTATTGCATTTAAGAAATTTGTTGTGTCATAATCTTCATAATCATGTTACTGATGCAGAACCAACCATTACTCTATAAGGAGAAAATGTATACACCTAAGTCAGCAAATTAAATGTTTGTGTTTTATTTATCATTAATAAGTACAATAAAATAATTTCATACATCACTTTCATCATCGCTGCAAGGAGATCATCATTGTCAATGCCAGGATCTTTTCCCTTCCTTAGCATATCATCCTTCTTTCCATTTAGGGAATTTGAAATTGTGTACTTCTTGAGGTTTATTTCAGCCAATGATAGAGACATCATGTCCATACATTTTTCACCTGTTTGCAGATGTAGATAAATTCGGGGTGCTTGCTTTTACTCTGAACAATCACTTGGTGTTCTTCTTCAGCCATCCATCTCTTATAACTTTCTTTCAATGCAACTTTAAACAGACGATTGATGCACACATCCAGTGGTTGATGAACTGATGTAAGTCCTCCAAGAATATAGCCAAGACAGTTCTTCCCTCATTCAAAACTTTCTGTACATTATCTATAGTTGGCCATGATAACTATACATGTTCTTAATTTGACTAGCATTCCTGAGCAACATTTCCAGACTCGCTTCACCCAATCAACTATATGCTCATTATCCATCCACTCTTTAGGATGAGCTTGTGTGATGATGTCCTTAACGTTCATTTTATGAATGTAGAAATGGTTTTTCATTTGAAGATTATAATGGTGATAGCTTTCTTCCATCTGCAGTTATACACAGCATAATAGTTCTGTTTTTCACTACTGCCAATTCTAATTACCACCCTGGATTCACCTTTTTATGTATAGTGTAGTCATGTGCTATTTCAAAGTACACAGGCATTTAATGTGCATTACCAATTAGCAACAGTAAATATTGATTTCTCTGGCACAATCTGATGATAAATCTGGAAACTTCACTACCTTCTCTTCGTAATTGGCAGGGAGTCAAGCAATGCTCTTTTTCCTATGAAAACTAAAGTCATTACATAGGAAAGCATATGTGAGCCATCCATGAATAGCCTTAAATCCAGTACAGTTATGTTTAGTTTTCTTTCTATTACTATAGCTTTCAGTTGGCACATTTCATTCCTAACAGCACATCCAAACTATCTTTTTTCAATCACATGTTCACATAATCTGTTTTACACTTCTGGAAACTTTGGTTTTTGTTCACAAAATGCCCAGTAGTTACTGTTAGTATGCTCAAGATGAGGTTTAATTTTTTACCAGTCACAAATACAGCTCTCATCCACATATTTTCATCCAGCAGTGCAATTGCTAATGTTTCACACTAGTCATCGTGAACAATGCTTTCACTTCAGCTGATGCTGCACATATGACCTATGATGTGGTTCTTGCTTGTGTATCTTCTGGATTTTGGTGTGTCAGAAGTGTGGTATCAACTCTTAACACGAATAACGACCGCACTCCAACTTTTCACTAAGTTTTGGAAAAATATGCAAGGATTCTATACTTATGTATTCAACTTGTTTACACTAAACTCCAACAGGAGTCAGTCAACAATTGAAGATGGGAGCTAGTGCTCCCGAAACATTTATTTTTATTATTATTATTGTCATTGAAGATTGTACATTTATTTCCCACCAGGGTACTAGTTGTCATTTTAATCTTCCGTAAAAGAGATCCTTGTGAGAGAACATTTAAGTTTGATAACATGATTTTCCAGTTATCAGTATGTCATGGAATAATGTATTAGTTTGAGAAACAATGGAAGTAGACAAATTTTATTTACATGTTTTCTAATTCTTGGACTAGAGAAGACCAATGAAATTTGTGAGAAAATGCATAAAAATTTAACTGCATATTTTTATGAGGTGCACTGTAAGAGATAATAGTTAAAATATTGTCTATTTTACACATAAAGAGTTTGGTATTAGGTGACACTGTACTTCACTAACTATTAAATTAATCATTCATTGAAGTATAGTGTCAACTAATACTGACCTCTTTATGTGTATAATCAATAAACTACACTGTTTCTAATTTCTATTAAGTTTATAATTACAAAATATTGTCTAATTAAAATGTGAATTGGAACTTGCACAGTGAAGCCATTCATATAATTAATATTATTGTAAGTAAGTAAGTGAAGCATTAAGAGTGTATAGTTTAACTAAATTATACAATAATATCAAAATATTATCTGTTTACATCAGTAAAGGCATTTTCATAGTAGTGAAAATAGGCTTTCCTGTCATTATTTCATAATAAAAGAATAGGGGGGGAAAGGTTTTATATTCGTTTTATTTTGTATATTCAATCAAGACATTCTTCTAAGGTTTTATCATAATTCTCTTGATATACAATGCATTAAAATGGTTTACACTTGTTTCAGAGAAGCTGTAAAATGTGGCAAATGTGTAGTAATTGGCTTGCAGTCTACAGGAGAGGCTCGTACATTAGAGCAATTAGAAAGAGATGATGGTGAACTATCGGATTTTGTGTCTACTGCAAAGTAAGTTGATTAAGAAAATGAATAATTTAACTGAAGTAATTGAAAAATTCAGAATGCTGTTATATACTCTTTGCTTACATCTGTGAAAACTGTTATGAAGTACATACAGTAGAATCTCAATGTGTCATTCCTGGAACCATTATTTTCCTGGATGTATTGTTCAGTTTTGCAATCCCAACATTTTACATTATAATTATGTAAATAAAACCCACATCCATTTCAATATTAGTTCAATTTGGAATCGAACACAGTGAAACATGCATTAGTAATCTCTTTTGAGTTGAAATATTTAGAACACACTTATGGTTTCACTTACATGAGATTTACTCAGGACATGTTTTGTGGAACATTTGTTCACATATCATTCGTAAAAGTTGGGTGGGTAGGTAGGTATCTGGGTTGACTCTGGTGGTCTTGTGATAAACTTGAATAAAGTACTGTCTGCTTCAGGGATGTAGAAATTCAGAAGATTTTTCTCCAGTTTATATATATATAAATCCTTTCCCGTATAACAAAGTATTCATGAGGAAGTCACTCAAAATTCACTAGTTTTATTCCACTTACTTGGACATGTTTCAAAGGCAAATTTCCTTCATAGTCAGCTTTCCAGCGTGGTATTAAGATGTGGCTCTTTGGATTTTATAAACTTTTTGATGAGGTTGCTGTTGTTTGGAAGATCAAATTAACTAGATTTTTTTTTTTTTTTTTTTTTTTTTGCTCAAAGTGTTGAGTTGAACTTTATAGCCTGGCTGAAGATGGGAACTAAATGTTCTCGAAACTGGTTCCATACATTTATGAAAAGTAAGTGAAGCTTTAAGAGTGTGTAGTTCAACTGAATCATACAATGATATCAATTAATAAATTTTCTTTGTTTTCGTTAAAGAATATATTTTCCCACACTGATAATTCTATGGGTTTTTGAAGAACTTTTAAGAGTTTTGATTCATTTTGACGCAGATGACCTGAGATGTTAAAGAGCGTCCATAAATAATCAATGATTCATTTCGGAACTCACGGTTTTTTTTGCCAGAAATGATATGCTACTGCTGATTTTTCCACATGTTTATATTTTAAACTTCTCATGCAATACCATATAGTAATGTTCCTTTTTGTTTTACCTATATATTTATTATTGCAATCTAACTGATTTCATAAATGCCTGATTGTTTTCCTGGTGGGAATTTGTCCTTTGTGTTGGTTTTTAGGAGGATTTTCAAACTGCATGTATTCATTGGAGCCAAAATAATGTTGGCATCTTTAAAAATCTTTTGAAATTTTTGGTGTGCCCATGGATGGAATGGAAATTTTTTATATATCTGCTCTCCTTTATAACCTTTCAGTGTAGTGATTGCTTTTATTTGTTTTTTTAATTTTTCTATCTTTTACTTTACCAGATCTGTTGTGTAGCTATATCCATGATTTTTGGTACTCTAATTTGTATTCTGTCTCATTTACTGGTAGGTTGTTAATCTGAATGTGAGGCTATTGATTATAGCGAGTTTATGTTGTTTTGGATTGTGGCTGTTGCTATTTATATAATTATCCATGGGTATCCTTCCTGAATATGCCAAATTCCAGTATGTTATCATTTTTTATAATTTTTATATCCAGGAAAGGAAGAATCTTGTTGTTCTCCATTTCCATTATGAATTTTATGTTGCTGTCCTGTAGGTTTAGTAGTTTTATTGCATCATCTTTCCATTTTTCAACTACTTTTGCAAAGACATCATCAACATAATGATAATAACATTGGTATATATGTGGGAAAGCCTGTACTAATTTTGTTTCCAGGAAATTCATGTATATGTCTGCTAAGAATGGTGAGAGCAGATAGATACTGCCAATTGTGTAAGGATATGAATATGACCCTAAACAAAGAACATCTACTGAAATAAAGCCAATTTGATAGCAATATACAAATGAAAAATAATTTGAAAGGCCTTAATTGGAAAGCTAGGGAAAAAATTATAAATATCAATATTCCCAGTGGCCACTAGCAACCAACCAATCATTTTTCACATTCATTACCTGCATTTGACTACCACATACAATATAAGTAATATAAAGTCTTAGAGGATGATACAATTTCTTAAGTGTTCATGACTGTTCAGCATACCAAATATTGGGAGTTCTAGAGAGGGTGAGGAAGGATTGTGCTGAAAATGTGTATGTAAAAGAATGTGTCTGTGAAAAGTTTGTTTTTGCGGATCCATTTTTCCTTCTCTTCCTTGGAGAAGGAGAAAGAATGTTAAGTTATTTTTCAATTCTTAAACAATATCAAATATCAGTGTTTAACTGTAGGTCAATACTTTGGATCATCCTGGATTGTTTTTTTATCAGAGAGCTTTTATTTTTGCATTTTTAAAATTAATGGGAAACTGGCCAATGGATAAAAATAGACAAATGTTTGTGGAGAAAATTAGGAACAAAAATTGTTTCTGAAATTGTCAGAGAAAAAGAATATGATTTTCATGTTTTGTCCATTTATCGTAAGTCAATATTTTTGGTAATAAAGTGATACATAGTTTCAATCCTTCAGTGAGTATGGGCATTCAAAGAATGTGCTGGATAGAAGACCTAAAGAGCAATGTTTGATCAGCATTACATGTAATATACATGATGGTCGTATCAATAACAAAAAAGGCTAATCCTTGAAAGAGGCGCTTGAAACCTGAATTAAGGAGGTAGCTAGACTGTACATTGGAAATAATATGAGTATACTAGTGAAAATTGTTAAGCTAATCAGTAGTGTATAACAAATTGTTATTGAGGAAATCAAATTTCACTAATTTTGTTCTACTTGGACATGTTTCAAAGGCTGTTACCTTCATCATCAGCATGGTTCCATTGTCTGCTTCCTAGCATGGTATTTTACAATCTTGCTGATTAAATTACTATTTATATATATAACTGAGTCAGTATTAGGTGACAATAAAGCTTCACTAACTGATTAATTCTTCTGAACATGTTTCAAGAGCATTCGCTCTCATCTTCAGCTGGGGACTGACTAACTCTAGCAGGTGACGTAGTGGCATCTGGTGGTTCCATTAGATAACGGAACAGTAAGTCCTTTGTTGGAATGTCAAAATTCATCACTCTGTTTATTTTTTAAAATATAAATCTTTTCCCATATTGCCAAATCCTTGGGATTGGTGGTAGCTTTTAACAGTTTGGCTTCTCCTATTATGATCGTAAGTCCAAAAGTGATCTGAAACCGCAATTTATCCACTTGTTTATATCTTAAATTTATGAAGTGTTCTTTGGTCCTTGTCTCCAAATTTTGTATTGTTTTGCCTATATACATCTGATCACACTCCAAACAGTCTATCTGATACACTCCTGACTTCTTGCTGGGTGGAATAACGCCCTTTTTGTTACTGTTCAGAAGCTTTCCAATACTAAATTTATTTTGTGCAGCTAAATGTATATCATGATTTTTAAAGATTTTCATGAATGCCCTGTTTGCCCACGGATGATATGTGAATCTTTTAAAAACCATGTCCTTTTTTATCGTGGAGAGAGTTGTGGTGTTTTTAATATCTTTCTGTCTTTTGAAATGTTTGATCTTCTTATCAACTAAAGAGCAGCTAAATTCATTGTTGAGGGCTGTTTTGATGATATAATGGTATTCTGCTGAATATTCTTCTTTGTTGAGTGGGATGTTTACCAATCTATGGACAAGGCTGTTTATAATGGCATGTTGGTGTGGTTTAGGGTTGAAACTTTTATTCTTTATGCGGTTATCTGTATGTGAAGGTTTCCTATATATGCCGAATGAAATTATATCATTTCTCCTGTATATTTTTAGGTCCAAAAATGGTAAAAGGTGATTTTCCTCCAATTCCATAGTGAATTTAATATTTTGGTCCTGCAAATTTAGCAATTTTAGGGCATCTTCCGTTTTTTTTTTTTTGGGGGGGGGGACTATTGCCAGAATGTCATCCACATAACGAAACCATGCTTTGAAGGTTAAAGGGAATGCCTTAGTAATGTGTGTTTCTACAGCACTCATTAATAAATTTGCAGAAATGAGATTACTATTGTTTGGGAGATAAAATTAACCAAATTTTCCTTGTTTTTGTTTATGAATATATTTTCACAATATATAAAATAATTAGTAACAATTTTATATTTTTCAGAGGTGTGCTACAAACTCTGGTAGAAAAACACTTTCCAGCACCAGACCGCAATCGTATTCACAGGCTACTTGGTCTTGAGCCACCTCGCAAATCAGATTCTGGAAAAGCAAGTAATAATGGAGATATTGATGCAGAAGCTGGAGGTTCATCAGGCAAAAGGAAACCAGGTAGTGATTAAACATTTCTTCTCTCTAATTAATAGAAACACTATTAAAGTTGATCTACTGATGATGGGCTTGAAGGGTCCCAAGGCATGTCCAATTAAAAAACCAAGTAAATATAGTATGTCACCAAACCAACACATACATCCTCTTCTGGAAGGAGAAGATAGAGCCCTCATAGCAGTCATATTAGAAGCAGGATCAGTCACATATGCCACCACCTTCTCAGAGCCTTATGATGACTGCCACAGGTGGCCTAGGTCGTTAAGGCGTGAACTCATGAGAGGAAAGTCTGGAGTTTGAATCCCACCAGGACCATCCTCCATGATTGGGGTTTTTCCAGGTTTTCCTCAGTCCTCATAAAGGCAATTGCTGGGTAGGTATCCAAACTTAGGCCTGAAATGCTTCCTTTCTTAAAAAAAATATCCTTAACCAATTTATCATTTCATCTTATGTATCATCAATGTCCACCGCCTGTGGTGCGTCATTAGTAAAAATGGGCATTAAAACACCCTTATGAATGCTGGATGGTCTGTCTTTTCAAGTGCTATATTTGCAACAACTATCATCTCCACAATTGACATAAGAAAATTGACTTTAGTGGCCAAAAAAATAACTAACAAATTATTAGAAATATAAAATATATTCAAAGGACATTTCATTTGCTTTAAATGTGCCTTTTTTTTTTTTTTTTTAATTTTAATTTGATTTATTTACGGATGCTCTTTAACATCACAGTTCATCGGCATCCCATTCTATTCAGGGCGTGAAACAGCAGACAAATTTTGCTCAGAGGTCTCTTCTTTCAGGCTTGAGGTTCTTTTTCACACTCTAAATGTACAACACGGGACCCTTTTTTTCCCTTCGGAAGGAACCCATACTTAGGATTTTTACACCCGAAAAAATCCATCAATACTGGCCTGGTTTGAACCCGCGACCTTGGGTTTAGAAGGCAAGTATGGTTATCACTACACCATTAGGACCGACTAAATGTGCCATGTGTTACCTCAGTTTGCTATAGGTAAACATACAAAAATGTTCATGAAGTTTATTAAATAACTTTGAAAACAACATACCTTGGCTTCTTTTGCACCTTCCATTGCCTAGAACATTGTTTGTTGTTGTTTGCAAGTCTTTACTGCTTTAACTTTAACCTTACTCTCCAAGTGCTTCGGAATGCCATCAGATGTTATTGTAGTGCAAATGCTGTGTATTAAATTTCATGATTATTTCATATCATCAGGGTCAAGAGTTCTACACTCTGTCATTAAGGCTAATTTTGGGGGCAATAGAAAGAAATCTGTTGTACCTACAAAAAGAAATTGTGAACCATGAGAGGCATATAGGCTATACCAGTTATGGAGGGTGCAGATATGTAGTGTGCTCTGGGAGTACAAAACTAATGAAAGTAAAGCAATGTTGCCTATTAGGATCTCTGCAGGAACTGAATATTAGTGATGCTCTTGCCTGTTAGTGAGCTTAGAAAGTCATTAGGCAGCACAATGAACATCAAGAAATGTAATTGATATCATTGTATGATTCAGTTGAACTACATACTCTTAATGCTTCACTTACTTGTCATAATGTATGGAACCGGTTTCAAGAACATTTAGTTCTCATCTTCAGCCAGGGTAAAGTTCAACTGTTGGATCATTCGTTGAGCTGTGGGAATATGTATTCTGTTCTGATGGTGGTATGATAAACTTGTTATATAAGTAAATGGAGTTTAGTATAAAAAAATGAATACCTTAGTTTAGGATATATTACCACTCCATTGTCAACAGCTTTGTAAGTACAGTATTTGTTTTGTTTCTTAAAAAATAACTAGTATACAAAAAGGTGCAGAAATTCAAGAGACAAAAATGTATCAAAGAAGCCACAACGCTTTCAGCAAGAAAAGTTAAACTAATTTTTACAAAGTTCATGTATCATCCATGGGCTACAACAAATTTCAGGATATTCTTAAAGATATCAGGTTGGCATCAATTAATAGACTTAATTTTAAAAACTTACTGATAGACAATGTTAATGATAGTACTCCACAAGAGCAAAAATCAGGTATTTACAAAATAAATTGTGCAGAATGTGAAAAAATCTAAATGGAAAAACAAAGAGAAACATAGGCACACGGTTAAAGGAACATTTCAGGAACATAAAGTCAAGCAGATAGAGAAATCAGTAGTAGCATATCATTTTTGGACACAAAATCATGACATAACGAATAAAGCAAATTATTAAAAATCAGTACAATGACCTACGGAACTAGCAACCAGGAAGAAAATCTACAACTACAAATACAAAGACAGTCTAATGAACTTCGACACTACTGGAGATGAAAACATAAACTACAAGTTTATCACACCACCAGAACAGAATACCATTTCCACTGCTCAACGAATGATCCAACAGTTGAACTTTATCCTGGCTGAAGATGAGAACTAAATGTTCTCAAAACCAGTTCCATACATTATGACAAGTAAGTGAAGCATTAAGAGTGTGTAGTTCAACTGAATCATACAATGATATCAATTATATGATTAGCTTCACTGTGCAAGTTCTAATTTACATTTTAATTAAGAAATGTTTTTACCCCACCCCCATTTTTTTTTTTTTTTTTTTTGTTCTAGCTGGCAAATTGCATCGATTGGTAAACATTATTTTATTTTTTTTCAGAGTAAAGGTAAAAATTAGCAAATTGAGGCACATTTTTGAACATTCTCAACTAATTTGTGAGTGAAAATCCACTCAATAACCTTAATATTGCCCTAAAACACTTTTTGTCCATTTTTCTGCATATTAATTAATTTTTTGCATATTTGCAAGTCAGGGATTTTCCAGGTCTGTATTTATAATTAATGCTTATTATAGACCCCTGTTCTGGCATTTAAATGTTCTAACGATATTTGACAATTACATTTGTTTACGAAAGAAATTAATCTTATTTTATTGATCATCAAAATATTAGACTCGGCTGCAATATCTTCTCATTTAACTTTTACTAGAACACCTAACAATATTACTTAGTATAACGTTGTAGAACTTTTCACAGTGGAGAACATAATTATAAATTAAATATGTTAGCTAGTGAGTTAAAATATTCTCTTTATTTCTCCAGCTACAAATGATTATTCATGTTTCATGAACCCTTGTCCACATCAGCAAAGGATGCTAGGGGACTGATGGGCAATTCAAATTGCACCTTGGACAATGATAGCTGACTTCTGAAGGTTACAAAACTTTAAAATAGACAGATAATGGATTCACTCTTGCTGGGCATCAGCTGGAAGTGTCCAAGATGCAATTCAAATTGTTTATTAGTCCACTAACAATGAGGATGTGGAC
Organism: Metallyticus violacea; assembly: GCA_030762175.1. Lineage (NCBI taxonomy): Eukaryota > Metazoa > Arthropoda > Insecta > Mantodea > Metallyticidae > Metallyticus > Metallyticus violacea. The sequence continues at coordinate 41,822,080 of CM060843.1, read as the reverse complement.
AAGAATGCACAAAGTATGTTCTGCCTATAAGCATCAGTAAGTGTAGAAATAAGAGTATGAAATAGATTCACACCTAAAATATTTAATTTATAACATTTTTGCAACAGATGCAAACTTAATGACTTTAGATAATAAAAATATGAATGTATATAAATTTTCTATTTTTAATCCACCTATTTATAAGCACAGTCATGTCCCCATTATTTTCTTTTGGACTACCATAGCAGTTGTATTGATTCATTCATTAGTTATGTTTAAGTGGCTATAGCAATTGCAACATAATAGCATTGCAACTAATAATAGCAATTATTTAAATTGCACTTACGAAACTATAAACAATAAAGTGCTAATATATCCTATTAGAATTTATTAAATGTGTTCACGCTAACTCCTCTTTTACCACATTAGGACATGTTGTGCAGGCAGTTGCTCCCATTATTAGCTGTTAAACCGATTATTCATATTAGATGTGGGGTTGGATTGTAAGGTGCTTCTGGCAGATCACTTTTGGACCCAAAATCACAAAATTAAACCAGAGGCTAAGCTACTGAAAGAACTTCACAATCCAATAGAGGTATCTATTTGGGGAAAAAAAAATTTTCTTCCTGAAAAATACAGAAAATTTAATGAATTTTGATGTTCCACCAATTGATGAACTCTGCTAGTTCCTATTCAAACCTTAAAAGATGACCAGAAGCACAGAAGCACCTTTAGATCCAGGCACTACATCTAATATGATGTATATGAGTAATTGATCAACAGCTGATGCCCCTCAGGGGTCCACTTATTGGGTATAGGGCATAGTGACCCTGAGGCACTAGAGCTGCTCCTTTAGGCAAACTATTAGCATGTTTGACCATTTTAATCTTACCAACTTTTTAATTTTTATTGTTACTTCCCTGTTCTTAGTTTGATGGATGCCCCTGTGTTTGACGTGGTAAAAGGTGACTGGCTAATGCCATAATCCCCAGCACTGGGTTATTATGTAGGACAGGAGAATATCCCCTGGTAAAGGCCAGGCCTGGGAAGGGGTCATTGCATGAGCCATTCTAAAGGTGATTGGGTCCCTCTATCTATATCCTGGGAGGCGTGACCCTGAGATAACCTTTTGTTCAGGCCAGAACAACTCGCCAAAGCTGGGGGGTGGTGAGCAGGAAGCAGCCTGCCATCAGAGACATTTGCAATGGTGTAGAAAGAACATGCTATGGTGAACAATACCCTCGCCAACAAATAAAAAGCATAAGTTTACTTTTCTCCATAACTTAGTTATAAGTCAAACAGAAGATGATCAATCATTTGGTCGTGTCAGCCATTTTATTATACAAAAAGATATAGATAACATTGCAATTCTGCACTGATATCCGATCTGTGTCAAGCAACACAAACTTGAATTCATCTTGCGAAATTAACACCAGCATACTTGACAGCATGTCCAATACTGAAATTCAGGGTTACCTGGAGGAACAAGGCATCATTTCCTTTTATCACATGCAGATGAGGAAAAATGGAGAAGTACAGCCGACCCATAATCTCTTCCTCACTTTTAATACAGGATCTGCGCAGAGGATTGAAGCTGGGTACAAAGTTATAGAGGTGTGCCCATATATTCCCAGCCCCGTGCAATGTTTCAATGTCAATCTTTTGACCACACTCGCATGTCTTGTAATAGTGATAATTCCATATGTGCAACCTGCTGCAAAGAAAGTCATGAAGGATCATGTTCATCTGCTTTCATCTGCGTGAACTGCCACGGAGATCATCCAGCTTCGACTTGGGACTGTCCTCGCTATTGTGAAGAACTCTGTATCTAGGAAACTCCGGGTGAGGGAAAAAATTTCCTTTATTGAGGCCCGAAAATGATTTCAAGCTCGCCACCCTATGGTGGGCTATGGTACCTAAGACCTATGGTACCACCCTATGGTACCTAAGACCAGTATGTACAGTGCTGTAGCTCTTCTGCGATCCAGAAGCATGACAGCAGCATGCAGACATGTGATTTTTTTTTTACTCAGTTCCCTAGTTCATCATGTTTCGCCAAGTGCTCTCCCAAGAAGCCCAAACAGTAGTTTTTAATGCTCTGGCCATTAAATTCAAAACTTCATACACCAAGACCAACTTCTTGAAAACGTTCATTGCTCCTGAAAAGAAGAATTTGAGCCCTTCTCCTCCTTGGAGGTTGAGCTCCTTTAATGGTTCAAGGAGCAAATCCATTAGGCAGTGAACCTCACTGCCTATTTCCATCCACAACTGATTCCAACACTTGACCACTCTCAGCAGGATGGTTCTCCCTTTGAAGTCATGGAATATCATGTGCATGCTCCTGTTAAACCAACTAGTCCCACTTGTCTAAAGAAAAGACGGTTCATTCGTCCTGCACCAGTGAAAAAGTAGCTCTCTACAAGCATATCTCCTTGTATATTTACAGTGGCTATCCTCTTGTGGAATGTACATGGACTCCATAGTCCAAGACGTGAACTGGAGTTTCTTTTACAGTCAACTGTTTCTCTGCTTATATGTCTCCAGGAGACAAATCTTCAACCACTGGACTCTTGTCCTGCTGCAGTTACTCTTTGGTGGGATTCAAATTTCCACCTAAAGATGGCACTCTCACGCATGGTGGAATTTTGCTCTTAATCATAGATGATATTACAGTTCTGCACTGAGTCTACATTCTCCTATACAGGCTGCAGCAGCTACTGTTAACTTTTCTAACCTTAGTTTTACTGTCAGTAATATTTGCATATCTCCATCTGCTATCATCACAGTGGCTGATCTTGATCATCTTTTTTCTCAGCTACCACCCCATTTTCTACCTTTGGGGGAACTTTAATGTGCACCATCCCATATAGGATTCCTCCATGATGTGTGCAAAAGATAGCATGGTAGCAGACTTTTTAGATAGCCACAATCTTACTTTACTGAATACAGGTCAGCCCACTTTTCTTTCAGATAGTACAAACAGTTTCTAACTTTCGGATCTATCTTTCTGTTCCACCTCTCTTTCTGTACAGCTACCAGGAACATTCTCTCGTTTTCCATGTCAGATGCATATTATGTCTTCAGTGCATGCCAAAGTGGCTCATCAGCAAAGTGAATTGGAATCTTTTCATATCTCTTGCCATATTTTCAGGGTGTGCTTTTAAATCTATTGATTGAGCATCTTGATACCATACTTACTACTGCCGCAGATCACGCTACTCCCCTGGTTGTCTCACACCCCAGATTCTTTCTGGTTCCTTGGTGGACCAATGAATGCCAGGATGCATTGAAGTACTTTGAGAGATTTTTGTTGCTTGCCTAAGTTGGAAAATATTTGTTATAAACAGCTGCACACCAAATACCGTTGAGTACTAAAGGATAGCAAAAAGGCATTTTGGATCTCTTTCGCCTCTTCTTTTAACTGCTCAACACCTTCGTCTGGGATAAGCTATGCTGCTTTGCATATTGCCCATACCGTCTCAAGATACAACACTGTATGCTTGATACTCCTACAGACATTGCAAGTACATTCTTTTGCTGATACTTCAAACTCTGCTAATTATCCTTGAATGTTTCACACAATTAAGGTGCAAGTGGATTTTGAGAGGATTCTCCTTTCCCTGCGACAACCTGGCTCCTGTTTCACAAAAGTGTGGTCAAATACATACAAGTGTATTAGTGCAGGTCCTTGTAAATATGGTCTTGTAACTTTCTGTTCCATGAAAGAAATGCTACACTGGTAAAGTATTAGTAAAAAGTTACTAATTACGACATATAAGAGGAAGATGGAAGAACAGCTGTTTGCCATACTTCGCCATACCTTGAATTTGTTTATGTCCATTCTTTAGGGATTTTTAATGCATAGAGCAGATCATTGTCATTCAAGCATAATAATCCACTTTGACATGACAGTACCATAAGGTTATATTTAGGAACATTAATTTCAGCCATCAAGAGATGGCAGAAGAATTGAGCTTCCCAATTGCTCTCGGTCATTTGTTTTATTAATCCATTTGATCCTGTATATTTATTTATTTGTTTATATTGCTTGACAATTACATTCTCATAAGCCAAAAGAGATTGAAGAATGAAGAGAAATTATTTTTGTGGCATGTAGCAAGAACCTTAAAAATATAAATGAAGGATGAAAAGAAATTATTTTCATGGCATGTAGTAAAAACATTAAAAATACATTAAGATGCTGGTCTGAAATATGCACTTAGAACAGGAAACGCCAATATCAGTCATAAGCCATACTTTATTTGCACAAAAACATTATCATTATACACAAATACTTATTTATTCTTTCTTTATGCATATTCCTACTCTTCATCATCATCACTTTTGCTAATACTTTGCAACATTTGGGCCAACTAGTTCTCCAAATCTTTAAAAATATAATAAATTTTATTCTAGTATTTGAAGTTAACAATGTTCCTACACTTCTAGAGAAATTTATACAAATTATGAGTGCCCCCTATTAGTTTTTGGAACAAAACAACTTGTTCTTTGCTGGTCAATCTGGATGGATATATCTTATTTAGTAATGATCGTAGTAATAAACGATGAGGTGGTGTGGCAGTATATGTTTAAACTAATCTCGAATGCAAAATAATATATAGAACTGACAGCAAATACAAGGCCTGTCCTGAGATTCTTCTCTTAGAGATAACATTCAGCTTTAAGAAATGTGCACTCGGTGTCATATGTATACTTCCAAAAATCAATTATTTAGATGATCTAGAAACTCAATTGTTTAATTTATTGCCATTTTATGAGTTTATGAGCATACTGTAATTATGGGTGACTTCAATACCAATCTAATCGCACATGACTCCACCTATGCAATTCAGCTAGAGACAATGCTCCACTTCTACAATATGACCATTCTTCCTTTTGTTCCCACCCATCATACTCATTACTTTGAAACTATACTACACAACTAGACTAGATATGGACAGCTGTCAGCACCAGGTCTTTCAGCTCATGATCCTATTTATGTAGCACATTCGCTGCAGTGTCCCAAAAAATACCCACATACTGTAACTTACAGAGACTTGAAACACATCATTGACATTTACTTAACTAATGACACGATGTTAATTCCCTGTATTACCATCTGAACATTATGCACAGTGAACCAAAAAGCTATACATACGTTACGGAACTGTTTAATAAGCGCATGCAGCACTACAAACAAAACATATGACTAAACAGCCAGCATCATGGATGATTGCTGGCATTCGAAATTTGACATCTCAAAGAGACCTTGCATATAGGTCTTATAGACGAAATAAACATGATGCAAACCTAGATAACTATAAGCGTATTTGTAACAGGACAAACCAAGCCATTAGGAATGCCAGAATAAGACATGCTTACAGTCTCATTGAGCCAACTGCAGGCATGACAGGTATGTGGCGAGACATTCAACAATGGGACTGGGAAAGACTTCACTCCAGATGTACGAAATGAACCTTTCACTAAATGACCTAAATGACTACTTTACAAAAGTTCCCTCAGAATTAAATAAAACCGACAGACAACAAACCATACAAATATTACTCTCTGAGATACCTGACTGAGAGAAATTCCACAGACGTTATGACAACATTAAAGCATATTAATACCAAGACACAGGGTCCAAATTATATTAATATAACTTTAATGAACAAAATAATTCACATCATACTGCCTATTATTACATTTTCAATACCTCACTCATGACATCATCCTATCTCAAGCATTGGAAACAGGCATTCATAAAACCTATTCCTCAGATCAAAACACCCCAATCTCCTAAAGATTACAGACCAAGCAGCATACTGCCGACGCTATGCAAAGCACTTGAATGCCTCATACATGAAGAGCTGACAGATTACCTTAATGAGTATGTTGACCCTTATCAATCTGGTTTCAAACTAGACCATAGCACAAGCACAGCACTGCTTAACATGTGAAGATATACATGGTGCCTGTGTTGAACGAAGACGGACAATACGTGTATTGCTTGACATGACTAAAGCTTTTGATTTCGTAGACACAGACTTATTTCTTACTAAACTAAAGGTGTTAAATATGTCTGATAATGTTGTCCTATGGTTCGACTCCCATCTGCCCGAGTGGCAGCAGTGTGTTGTTTCTGGAAATCTTTCCTCTTCATGATGGTTCGTGAAGGCAGGAGTTCCCTGGGGTAGTGTTCTGGGTACCTTATTGTTTTCATTATACATCAAAGACATTTCTCGTGCTATTAGCCACAGTAAATACCACCTGTATGTGCACGACTTACAACTTTATATACAGTCTTGAACTAACAATTATGATGCATTAACTAACATTAACCAAGATCTTGACTCAGTTCATGTATGGACGTGTACTCTGGCCCTTGGTCTTAATCCCTTAAAATTGCAGGCTACAGTCCTGGGATACCAGCGATTGCTAAGTGCCATAGACATAGGCAATATTCCTCCCATTAATATTATTCAAACAGCAATCCCCTTCACTAATTCTGTGAAATACCTTGGAATTATTATAGACAGTAATCTCTATTGGGAAAATCATGTTGCTGAAATCTGCAGGAATGTATGTTCTCTAATCAATACCTTTAAAAGATTAAATGTGTCTCTACCCAGAACCTTAAAAAAAGATCTTGGTGCAATCCCTGGTGATGCCTTACTTCCACTACTGTGATTTTCTGCTCACAGACTTTAACTCTAACCTAATGCAAGGACTACAGTGTGTGCATATGTTATATCTGCAATGTGCATCTGTTCGATCATATAACACCCTCCCTTGATATGCTGTCTTGGTTCTGTCTGAAAGATCAAAGATATATTCATCCATATATCTCCATTATTCTTCCTCTCATAATCTTAATACATGTTCTGAATCCCAACACGTACATTACCATTGCACCGAACATCACTTTACTTATCTCATTCACCCTAACCATTGTGCATCTCTGGAATGCATTGCCATGGAATGTCAGAGACAGCCGAACTTTAGGAGCATTTCACAAGAAATTTTTTAGTATTATCAGAAATAATCGATTATCCTAAATTGAGATTCATTTTGTTATAATGCATTTATTTTTTTGATTTGCCCTGCTGTAGAATTATTTATTCCTTGTATTATTTTATTACTATCATAAATGTTTCTATCTCCTTCAAAGTATTGTCAGAGTTTAATTTTATGTTTTGCTTGTATCTTTATTTCCACTTTCAGGATTTATGTAGATATATATAAATTGTCATTCCTAGGGCTTGTTGAATATTGTTTTATTTTATTTTTTTCTTCTTAAGGTAATATTTTTAATTTTTCATTATCAATATGCATTAGAATACATTTATTTATATGTATTATGTTTTAAATTGGTTTATATGTGTAAGAGTATTGTCAACTTTCCTGTCATTGTTGTGATGTAATATTGTTGCTATAACTTCAAGTAATTATTATTAAATTGGTAGAGTGGAAGATAAGGCCTAATGGCCTTAGTTCTACCTGAATGAATAAATAAACAATTTAATACATGTACATTTATAAGTATGAAGTGGTGAAGTACAAATAGCAGAAACCTTTGTGGAACAGAATTTTACTAATAACTACAAGTTACAAATCCATACACTTGTAATGTATTAGACCTTACTCTTGTGAAACAGGGCCTAGGAGTGCTATAAAGTTTCATCTTCAGCCAGGGAATTGGAACATGTGCTTTATACCTCTCGGCATTGAGCTCTGGGGCCAGAGGTTATATCAGTGGAAAGTAAGGCTTTTTTGCTGCAGATTTTTAATTGTATCTGGTATGATGGCACATTTCTATATGCTTGGCAAGTGGCCACCGTCATTCCAAAACTTAAACCTGAAAAGGACCCCAATCTTCCTTCAGTTACCATCAGATTTCCATCATCTGTTGCGTATGTAAGGTGATGGAATGCATGATTAACGGGCGGCTTAAGGTGTGGTTAGAATCGCAGCACCTTCTGGCAAAAGTACAAAGTGGTTTTTGTCGTCATTGCTCTTCTGTCGATCAACTGGTCTCTTTCCACCCATATTATGGGTGGTGTTTTGCTAAAGTGCCAAACAATTGCTGTCTTCTTTGATTTGGAGAAAGCCTATGATACCTGCTGGAGAAGTGGTATCCTTCGTACACTTCCTGAATGGCATAAATGTGGTGGATGCCATTTTTTTCAGGAGTTCAGGAAAGACTAGGCTTTTAATGTATGAGTGGGTTCTATTTTATCCTCTGGTTTTATTCAGGAGAACGAAGATACTTAGTATCACAGTTTGCCATTGCTATAATTCCATCACAGATTGCTTACTGCCAAGGATAACATCATCATTATTCGTCAACGACTTTGCAATCTTTTTTTCTTCTCAGCGACTTGTCTTTTGGAATGCCTTCTCCAATGTTGTCTAGACATCTTTATGCTTGAAATGTTAACCAGGAGTTCCATTTTACACTGAAAAGACCATCTGCATGAATTTCTGACACTGCAAGGAGTATCCTTCTACATCATTCTATCTTGGCCCATATGCTCTTTCTTTCACAGACGAAGTAAATTCTTTGGCTTAGCTTTTGATAGAAAATGGCTAGTCATCTTATGTAGCACAACTCAGTTCTGTGTTCAGCCTATGTGCAGAGTCTGGTGAACCTCTTCTATCTTATCATAGGACATTTTACTTGGTGGCTATGGTTGCTGATTGAATGTTCAATCTCGGCATCCCATGAATGAACCATTTTTAATATATCACATGATAGCTATTACGCTGCTAGGGCCCTTATTCCTAAGCTTTCATTTTCATTATTCGTCTATATTTTAGTGCAATAGTTTCATCATTTGCAAGATACAGTTTTATCTATACGAATGACTCGAAAATGGACACAGAGGTTGGATGTGCCTTTGTTTTTAATGGAGGCAGTTTTACTTTTGGTTTTAAACTTTACAACATCTATTTTTATGACAGAACTTTAGGCTATTTATCGAGCACTTTTATTTTATTGGAACAGCACCTGGGAGACTCTGTATTTGTTCTAATTACTTGAGTGCTCTTTTGAGCTTTCATAATCTGTAGAATATCATCCTCATGTACAGAAAGTCCAGGACACCTATAGTGTTTATACTATAGCAGCTGTAGGGTTCCTGTTCATGTGAGAATTCCAGGCAGATAGGTTGCAGATGTTGTAACAAAATCAGCTCATTTATACTCTGCCGCAATTCAGCAACATTTTTACTCTGGGAATTTTAGGAAGTTTTTATGCAGAGCTCTTCTCTCAAGCTAGCATGAAGACAAATTTTCAGAAAGCAAATCTGTCCATTTTAATTGGTTAACCTCTTCCCGCATAGTTTGGCATGAAGAAGTAATTTTAGTACATTTGCAAATTGCACCTTGCCATTTTAGTCTCTGTCACCTTTTTAAAGATGAACCTGCTCCAATGTGTCCAAATTGTAACCACCCCATTGAAGCACATCACATTTTAATTGAGTATAATGTAGCAGCTTTTAGAATTTTCCATCCTCTCTTGAAGTTCTTGTGGATGATTTTGTCGCTCTCGAGCAAGTGTTCTGTTTTATGCATATTTGTGGTTTCTGGAGCAAGGTATGATTTTATTATTTGGTATGTGACTTTCCTTTTAGCACAGTTTCAGCTTATTATGTTTCTGGCTATTGCTGGATTATTTTATCCTGTATATTTGTACATTGTTGATTTTGTTTTGCCCTTGTTATTTGTTAACAGGTTTTTACTTGTATTAGCCAACTGGCTCTTTTGGGGGGGAGGTGCGCAGTATTTCTGTACAGGTAGCTTATTGCATTATTCTTTTCAATTATTGATGAAGTTTTAGTGTGTTTGGGCATTAATGACATTATTAGTTTTGTACCCTTTAACAGTCATCATCAACAGCAGATGATGAGAGCAATTGTCCCTGATATGCATCCTAATACTGTATGTGGAGTTAATGTAAACATAAATTCTAATACGTTAATAATAGCAATCTTTACTGCACATAAATGGGCATATATTTTGTTCAGTAATTGTCAAAACTGACAATAGTGCACTAAAATGATAAGGAAAATTTTATTACTGCATGTAATGGTAATCTTGAGTTCAGCATTGTTAATACAGGAGGAGGAAGCTGTGCAAGAGACTTGATAGCTGTTGTGAGTGTAGATAAGAAAAGTCATCAACCTGAAACTGTATCATACTTTGGGGAAGAACATAAAGCATGTATGGTCATTATATGCACCCAGCTATGTTGTTAATGGCTAGGTTTTAAATTTCAAATGATTGGTCCTAAAACTTGTAAACGGATTGTTTACAAAGAACTGTTGAATTAGTCTTGTTACAGGAATTTCACATAAATAGCAGCAAAAAATAAACAATTCTCTTTATTTGTAATTTTACTGTAGCATGTAGTTTTAGTTTTGCATCTCCTTAAAAATATTTTGTATATGTTTCAATGTAATAAAAGCATAAAGAGGAAAAAGAAAAAAGAAAGAAAAAACTTGGGGTTTCCCATTAAGAGGATTGATGGTTGAAGTATTTATTGGTATGATTGTTAAGGGTTACCAGATTTGTTGATAGTAACATGAATATTTTTTTTCCAGTTCGCCAAGCAGCACAGAGAGCAGCTTCCAAACGAGTGAAAGTATCATCTTCAGATGAATCAGACTTCGATTCTGATAAAGATGGTAGTACTTCAGGTTCTGAGTTCAAACTTTCTGCATCAGAATCACATGAAAGTGAAACTCCATCAGAGGACAGCAATGCAAGTTCAGACTTCAATCCTTTCGATTCTGATAGTGACTCTGATATAGGTAATAATACATATTTCATTTTATTTACATATATGAGGGAAGATTGGTAAGTCTGGTAACTTTTAACTAAATGGCAGGAAACTTTGTTAAGCAGCATGACTTTAGGTAAGCATAATTTTTGTAATGGTTTGTTCAAATTTTCAAACAGATGCAACATGCAGTTCTTTGTTGGTGCTATTTTAAAGTGATTGGTTTCATAGAAATGGATAAAAATGAATATCGTGCAGAAACAAAACATTTTTATTTAAAAAAGTAGACTGTGGCCAAGATACAAACTGAGCTGAAGGAAGTCCATGGAGACTGCGCCAGCCTTCAAGACCATTTGTTAATGGATAAATGAATTTGAATGTGTTCGTATGAGCACTGCAGATGCTTCACGTTCTGGGTCCCTGATTGAGTTTCTTCTGAAGGAATGGTGATAAAATCATGATATCTTGATAGAAGACTTATAACTAGAAGTTTCTTCCGGGCTTGGAAGCCGTGGTCTGTTGGAGCCAAGGAGTCCAAATGTTTCATCCCAAGATGAAATGTTTCATCTCATTTAAATGAGTATTACTTTATGAGAATGATTATTATAAATCCAACAAAATGGAGTACAGTAGTTTCAATTGATGCTAATAGATTGGATTGAGAAAAGTGGTAATGAGAACCTGGCATATTACTTGGCATAAAATTTCTCCCTGTGCATAATGTATTTGTATTAATTTCACCCAAGTTGCATTGCAGTTTTTTAGATTTTAAATTGTTTTACTTACTTAATATTTAGTATGTATAAATATGTTGTAGTAAAATTAATTTCTTTAGTTCTAATTGTGACATCCTGTTTAGTTTCTTGCATAATTTATGCATCCTTATCTCAAGAAAAACTTTTTTGTTCAAAAAGTTGAAAAATGTGCATTTAAATTCATTAAAAAATAGAGCTCCACTGCTAAGGGCTGGAAAATGTCAATGAAAAGTTTATAGCTTTTAATATGTGCATGTTGAACACAGTTTTTCTTTTGACAATAAATTTTATAAGCAAACAGAAAGAATGGCCTTGAGAGCGAGTTACTGGAATCAGCTAAATTAAAAACTTAAGTGCTGGTTGCAATATTCATCATTTGGCTTCATGGGAATGGGAATGAAATACTTCATGAGTTTCTGGTTCATTTAAACAGCCATCATTAAAGCATCCAGTTTATGAAGGCGTTAGAAGAAAACAGAACTTTACCATTTTTTAATGTCTTAGCATATTGCCACAGTGATGGTTGTCTGAATCATATGATCCACAAGAAAGTTACATATATCTTAAGATACTTCATGTATGCATCGGCACAGAAAAGAACAGCAATATCTATTTATGTTAATAGAATTCTTACAATTTGTAAGAGCAATAACCTTAAAATGTAAAGATTCCAAGGAAATATTATAAACCAATGGGTACAATAGACGTGATATAAAAAACTATTACTAAAAGAATGGCAAAGAAAATGATAAGAAAGAATTCAGAGCATGTGGCATTGTTACATTATACCGATATACAGAAAGCAACTGATAGAATTGCTTATTTACTTATGAAACACAGAATAGAGGCTTTTTTTTTCATATCATTTGCGAAGTCATTGGCATATTTTACCAAAAAAATATTAATAGTCCCCACTTTCCAAACCAAACCAGATGTCTATTGTGTCCTATATTCTTGAAACAAAGTTTGCATTGACTAAACAAGAAGAAATGCCCATTGTAGCATTAAAGACCATATCCATGTGGAATAAACGAATAACCATGATAGAACTTGTAACATACAAACACTGAATTCAATATCCAAGTTTTAGCCTCAGTGCACAAATATTATTGAGCTGTAGAAATTATTTAAGTACCTGAATAGAGTAGATGGGCTGAAAGTCAACATCTGGACCTTCATTAATTGTAATTGATTCCAGTTTGCACTTAGGCCCAGGTTACAACATGCAGCAGCCTCCTCCTCTCTCTTCCCATCTCATTTGTTGTCAGCCTTCTACCTAAGCACCAGTCAGGCTCTCATGAGGAAACCTGTAAGGACTTTGAAACATAGGAAATTAAAGTATTTAGAAATGGCTTTAAACCAAAAACATTTTAACATGAGCGACCTTAATCATGAAAGCCTGTGTTTTAAAATTAAAAATATGATTGTACAATATATGGACCCAAGTCAGAAAAAAAATCAAAACAGAACTAAACCAAAACTAATTTAAATAAATTATATATAGGGTGTCCCATAATGAATGTAATTTATAATAATAAAAAAATGTTAATAAAACAAATTTATTTGAAAAGTGCTAATATTATTAATTCAATATGAAGTACAAAAACTGCCATTAAACATGAAAGGAAACATCGGGCAAATGGCCTCTACAGTCTTGTTGGCAAAATTTTCAACAACTTTAGACCAAAGTTCTGGCTGAATTACACCCATGTCATGTCTAATTTCTGCCTTTAGTTGGGATGGTTCCTGGATTGTCCACATAAAACACAACATTAAAATTTACTGCAAACCACTTCTCGGAATGATTAATTGTTGAGAACATCAGTGAATCAACTTCATTGGGCTCATAGCATGGCCAGATATTCCTGTATTTTCAAATTTTCTTACCAGTCTGAGCACTACACTATTGACATAAGGTGCATTTGGTATACCAAAAATTACATGTCTTCCAGCAGTCTCCGCATAACATTAACTGCACTTAAAATGCACTTTCAAAATCTGAATGCATTAATTCTTTGTGTATCACTCGACTTTAACTGATAATTTACACAAATGATAATTGTTAATCGCAATACAAATAGATGACAAATTTCAGGTCCGGCAACCTAACTAACCGATACAGGCTCGCAATTTAAAAGTTGCTTTCAATATCAGACACCCTATACAATCAGTTATCAGCAACATAGTGAGGACATAACATCACAGCGAATGTAATAAAACAAGAACAACAAAATAGAGAATGCAGTATATGCAGAAACTTATCAAAGTTGACTAAACAATAATTTTTTAACAATGTAAATTTTAAATTTAACCTTGTGATGCAGCAGTGCCAGAATAAGTTTTTCACAAACATAACATTAAAATGCAAAACTAAAATTGTTAATTGGAACATTGCCCAGTGAAGCTAATCATATATTAAGATCATTGTGTGATTGAGTAGAACTAACTTACAAATGAAGCAAAAGTGTGTCAGTTCAACTCATTCACATAATAATCTTAATTAAAAAGCAAATTTAGAAAACAACAGAATAAATGAAAATCACAGGCCTTTCTTGCTACCTATGCTATTGTGAGAATATGTTATAATTGATATTATAAATAAATGCATATTTACAAAACAAAAGAGTCAGTTCTGGTGGTATAGTAGTAACCATATTTGTCTTGTAGACTCAAGATCATGGATTCAATCTCAGCCAAATTTGATGAATTTCTTTGGGCGTAAAAATTCTAAGTGTGCTTCCTTTGGAAGGGAAATAAAGCCATGGGTCACATGTAGTAGATTTACAGCATGTAAAAGAATCTGGAGCCCGAAAGAAGAGGCTACTGAGCAAAATTTATAGGCTGTTTCATGCCGTAAATTGAATGAGATACTGAGACTTGAGATGTTAAAGAATGTCTGTAAATAAACCAAATTAACAGAACAAAAGAATCATTAGTTTCTCAATCAGATTGTGCCACTTGATTTATAGGAACACATAATAATTAGTATTATGACTTATTGTTACAAAATGAACTAATTGTAGGACTCTGAAAATAATACACAAATAGTGACCATACAGTTGGTTGCCGTTATTCATGTTTGGTGGTGATTGCCAATATCTTGTGATTGCATCACTGTAATGCACCTCACTAAGAATGCTTTCACCAGTAGTATGATTTTTCAGTTGATATATTGAACGAATGTGGCTTCAGAATCAAATTATAATTAAGGACAAGTTTAGATGACGCTAGATTTTCATTTAATAGCAGTGCATCTATTCATGCAACATAAGCATCTTTTTTCCTTAAAGCGTAAATTACTTTACTTATGGTGACTTTGCAGAGGCATACTAAAATGATTATTAAAAAAGGAAATGAGGACATTATTAGTTACGAAAAGTAAATCAGATGAGGTGTCTGATTTACTTAGAAATATGCTGGCTATATTTAATAGCCAGCGTATTTAAATTTTTAGGTGGGAATTTTGTGTCATAAATTTATTTATTTATGGATGTTCTTTAATATCTCAGTTCATCATCCAGTTAATTCAGAGTGTGAAACAGCCGATACATTTTGCTCAGAGGCCTCTTTTTTCAGGCTTGAGGTTCTTTTACATGCTGTAAATCTAAGACATGGGACCCATCACTTTACTTCTCTTCCAAAGGAAGCAGTTCTTATGATTTTTATGCTGGAAAAAATTCATTGACCTTGTCCAGGATTGAACCCATTATCTTGGACCTACAAGATAAGTATGGTTAACACAAGACCACCAGAACCAACTCTGTGTGTCATGCATGCTAGTACTGAAGTGTGAAAGAATATATTTTTCTTCTCTCCTCCACCCATTTTGTCATCAATAATATATGTATACTCTAGCCAAATACAGATTTTTTTTTAATAGTGTTTAATGCCCATTTTAACTAATCACAGGCAGTGACACTGATGATACATGATCTGATAAATTAGGGAAGAATTTTATTTTTTAAAAGAAGCAAGCATTCCAGGCCTGAGTTTAGGGTACCTCCCTGGCATTTACCATTTATCAGGACTGAGGAAAACCTGGAAAAAACCTCAGTCAGGCAGGACAGTCTTGGTGGGTATCGAACCCCTGGCAGTATTTTGAAAATTGAAATACATTGAGAGGAATACTAAAGAAGTACTGTGTAATACATAACTGCTTGTAACTGCTGCTTGGCAGTAATCATTATTGTTTTAATACTTTTCTCTCTCTCCCATTAGATTATAGTGCTTACTGCTGGGATGTAATAGAATGACTATAAATGAAATGAAATATTTTGCCTTGGATTCAGTACATTGGCAATTGCTAAGATTGTAAGCATATATCCAAGGAAAATTGACTTCATTATGGTTTGATTTCAGACTAGTAGGCTTTATGGTGTCCCTTATTAATGTGTAATGTTGAACTCTGTTTTAGGTCTAATTAAAAATGGTGGTGGTATCTGACATAATGAAGCAAAAATTAATAAAATAAAATCATTATACTTATGTTTGAAAAACACTTTTTCTCTACTTACAAATTAGGGCTTTTTTCAAAAACTATTGTTTATATCACTGGTTCTTGTCAACTACTGGAAGAATTTGAGTGGACTACAGTTGACATATGGGATAGCTGGTGGCCTTTCATTGAACTTAAAGATAAAGAGTTTTCCAGTTAAAATGTAAATTCGAACTTGTACAGTGAAACCAATCATATAATTGATATTATTGTATGATTTAGTTGAACTACACACTATTAATGCCTTACTTACATGTCATAATATATAGAACCGGTTTCAAGAACATTTCGTTCTCATCATCAGCCAGGCTAAAATTCAATTGTTGAAGAATTTGTTAAGCTGTGGGAATGTGTATTCTGCTCTGGTGGCAATGTGATAAGCTTGTAGTTTATGTTTTCGTCCTTGGCAGTGTCGGAAGTTCATTAAACTGTCTTGGTATTTGTAGATGTAGATTCTGTCCCAAGTTGCTAGTTCTGTAGGTCCTTGTACTGATTTTAATAATTTGCTAAGCACTATGTCATGATTTCCATCCAAAAATGATATGCTACAGCTGATTTCTCTATTTGCTTCTATTTTATGTTCCTGAAATGTTCCTTTAACCATGTGCCTATGCTTCTCTTTGTTTTTCCAATGCAGAATTTTTCACATTCTGCACAGTTTATTTTGTAAATACCTGCTTTTTTTCTTGTGGAATACTGTCATTAACATTGTCTATTAGATTTTTAACATTAAATCTGTTAACCGGTGCCAACCTGATATTAAAATCTTTAAGAATATTCTGAAATTTTTTTGTAGCCTATGGATGATAAGTGCATTTTTTAAAATTCAAAAAAAAAAAAAATCAGAATTTTCTTAAACATTTTAATATCAGGTTGGCATGGTTTAACAGATTCAGTGTTAAAAACCTACTGATAGACAATATATATGACATATTCCACAAGAGAAAAAAGCAGGTATTTACAAAATAAACTGTGAATGTGAAAAATTCTACATTGGAAAAACAAAGATAAACATAGGCACGTGGTTAAAGGAACATTTCAGGAACATAAAGTAGAAGCAAATAAAGAAATCATCTGTAGTATATCATTTGGACGGAAAATCATGAAGTAGTGAATAAAGCAAAATTATTAAAATCAGTACAAGGACCTACAGAACTAGCTACTTGGGAGAAAATCTACATCTACAAATACAAAGACAGTTTAATGAACTTCGACACTGCTGGGGATGAAAACAGAAACTGCAAGTTTATCATACCACCCCCAGAGCAGAATACACATTCCCACAGTTTAGCAAATTCTGCAACAATTGAATTTTAAGTAGTTTTTTTGTTTTTTCACAGTGAAATATATTATTATATAACAAATTATTGTTACGAAATCACTCAAATTTCACTAATTTTGTTCCACTTACTTGGACATGTTTCAAAGGCGATTGCCTCCATCTTCAGCTTGGTCCCACTGGCCACTTCCCAGTGTGGTATGAAGATGTCACTCTGTGGCTCTAATGAACTTATTGATAAGGTAACTGTTGTTTGGGAGATCAAAGTTAACCAAAAATTCTTTGTTTTTGTTTATAAATTATTTTCCCATACTGTTAATTCTATGGGTTTTTGAAGAGCTTTTAATTGTTTTGGTTCCTTTTGAAATTCGTGATTTTTTTGCCAAAAATGATCTGCCACTGCTGATTTTTCGGTGTGTTTGTATTTAACATTTATTGTTGTTCCTTAAAACATATGGTAATATTTCTTTTTGTTTTTCCTATGTATTTCATGTCACAGTCTTTGCAACCGATTTCATAAATGCCTGATTGCTTTCCTGGTGGAATTTTGTCTTTTGTGCTGGTGTTTAAGTGGTTTTTTAAACTGCATTTATTTACTGGGGCAAAAAAAACACTTAAACACCAGCACAAAAGACAAAATTCCACCAGGAAAGCAATCAGGCATTTATGAAATCGGTTGCAAAGACTGTGACATGAAATACATAGGAAAAATAAAAAAGAAATATTACCATACGTTTTAAGGAACACGAGAAATGTTAAATACCAACACACAGAAAAATCAGCAGTGGCAGATCGTTTTTGGCAAAAAAAATCACGAATTCCAAAAGGAACCAAAACTATTAAAAGCTCTTCAAAAACCCATAGATTTAACAGTAAGGGAAAATATATTTATAAACAAAAACAAAGAATTTTTGGTTAACTTTGATCTCCTAAACAACAGTTACCTTATCAATAAGTTCATTAGAGCCACTGAGCGACATCTTAATACCACACTGGGAAGCGGCCAGTGGGATCAAGCTGAAGATGGAGGCAATCGCCTTTGAAACATGTCCAAGTAAGTGGAACAAAATTAGTGAAAATTAAGTGATATCGTAACAATAATTTGTCAAATTGAATTTTAGCCTGGCTGAAATGTTCTCGAAACCGGTTCTATATATTATGACAAGTAAGTAAGGCATTAAGGGTGTGTAGTTCAACTAAGTCATATAATAATATCAATTAAGGGGTTTTCTGTTTCCATAATATGAAAATTCATTAGCTATTCAAATATTTAGTGCAAATTTTTTCCCAAAAATAAAATTCCAGTGGTTTTTGAACTGTTTTTAACTTCATTTTCTCTTCCATTTCATGTATTTTACTCCAGCTTATGCTGCCACTATTGGGAGAGAAAAATATTAAGTACAAAATAAGAAGTTCAGAACTTGTCATTGGCAGCAGTGTTGGGAGTAAAGATTATGAGATTGAATAGAAAGTTAAATTATTAAAAATAGCTGAAAAACCAAGAGATCTGAATTTTTGGGAAACATTTTACATTTAAAAGTTTGAACAACTAATAAATTTTGATGTTTCAAAAGCAGATAGCAAGTTCAATGAAAGGCCACTAGAGTTACCTCATATGTCAATTGGACTCCATTCGTATATTTCAGTAGTTGATAAGTAATTGATTAAGTGGACAGTTAATCATGGAAAATGTCTTACAATAATAGTCTTTTTGATTGGAATTAAATGTACTTGATTATACTAAGAAAATAGATACTAAGTTCATTGTATGATTCAGTCAAATTACCTACTCTTATTGGTTGTACTTGTTTAAATTTAGTACATATTTCATGAACCTTTGTCTGCATCCTCAGCTAACCTCCAACTGCTGGGTAATTCGTTATGCTTTGGGAATGTATATATGACTCTGGTGGAGGTGTGATGAACTTAAAGTTTAGTTTTCATATCTCTGGAAGTATCAAAGTTCATTAATCTTCATTTGTAAATGTAGATTTTTTCCGATGTTGCTAACTCTATAGGTCCTTGTATTGATTTTAATATTTTGCTTTACTTACTATGTCATGATTTCCTGACCAGAAATGAGATGCTATTGCGATCTCTATTTGTATGTATGTTCCTGAAATATTCTTTTAACCATGTACCTATATTTCTTTTTGTTTTCCAAATAGACTGTTGCATTTTGCACATCTAATTTGGTAAGTGTCTGCTTTTTTCTCTGTTGGAATACTATTATTAATATTGTTATTCAGGAGATTTAATGTTAAAAATATTCTGATAATGATATTAATGACAGTATTCCACCAGAGAAAAAAGCAGATAACTTACCAAATAAGTTGTGCAGATTGCAACAAAGTCTGTGTTGGAAAAACAAAAAGAAACATATGCACATGGTTAAAAGAACATTTCAGGAACATAAAATGCAAACACAAATAAATGGAGAAATCAGCAGTAGCATCTCATTTCTGGACAAAAAACCATGATGTAGTAAATAAAGCAAAATTATTAAAATACCAGTACCAAGGAACCACCTTAGCAACATAGGAGAAAATCTGTATTTACAAATACAGAGACAAATTATGAACTTCGACACTTCTTAGGATGAAAACATGAAATTACATTTCATCACAGCTCCATCAGAGCAGAATATACTTCCCCAAAGCATAACAAATTATCCAGCAATTGATGGTTAGCTAAGGATGCAGATGAAGGTCCGTGAAACATGTACTAAATTTAAACAAGTAATTGGAGCCAATGTATGTAGTTTGACTCAATCATTTATTGCTCTTTATTATATGATTAACTTCACTGTACAAGTTCTAATTAGCATTTTAAGTTAATGTCTTAATCTGTGTGGAGCAAGTAAGCATGTCTTTAAACATAAATTTATTCATTTTATATTACTCACTTTTAAGTGTTAATTGTAATTTTGGAAATTTTTTTGTATATACATTTAATATACCAGGCAATTATTACAGATCTTTGAGCTAATGTACCGAATTAATTAATATAGCACAAATGAGCTCACAGTTATTTGATGCCTGAAGGTATCTGACATTAGGTTTTTGGGTTAAAATCTTCAATAAAAATTCTACCCAGACATCTTATCCTACCAGAATTGTCCTTCAATATGATAGTTAACAGGCAAATATTGGCATGAGCAGTGCAATTAACATAGCATTTTAATAGTTTTAATTTTAATCTCATTTTCTTTGAACTTTGTTACAAATTCATAGGTTCTTATTAGTAAAGCGCACTACACTAGAAGTTAGTTGCAAGAGTAATGAGCTTACAAGCATGTGCTTTTAATTGTAGATCCTTGGGATCGGCGCAAGAAGAAAGGAAAAAAACATAAATCTTCAAAGAAAAAACAGTCAACACAGGATAAAATAAGTTCTCTCCTTGCTCGTAAAGTGTCTCATAAAGGAAAGAGAAATGGTGAGGGGCACATAGCTCTAGGTGAAAAAAAAGCTCCACCTCCACCACCTCGTGATGCTATTGAACGAGCCTGCAGCATGAAGGAAGAGCTATTGCAACAAATAGAAGATCTTGGGGAGAAATTACCACCTAATACATTGGATCAGCTAATAGATGAACTTGGGGGTCCTGAAAATGTGGCAGAGGTCTGTATCTTCCCATATATTATTAGACATTATATCTGTATTATTTTAAATGACAGAAAGGATATATAATAATAAACCTAATTACTATTAGGTATTAATTATGATGAAATTCTTGCAACTATAGTGCCATGAATTGTCAAGTTAATAAAACAGGATGTTGAACATTTGCTTTTGAGTGGATTTTTATAAATGAATAAGATTCCATCACATTTTAGATTGGCCTAGATTTTTTGTCATCAAATTTTAAAAACCTTTTTCTATAGTACATTGGACCTGCCATAATTTTTTAAGAAAAATAATACTTATAATCTCAAATAAATTTTCTGTTGCTAAATTCTTGAAAGTTCAGAATTTTTCTTGTCATTATTTTAACAAAAGGCTAAATAGTGTTATCCTCTGACATCCCTGCATTCACTAGTCATTATGCTCGTTTGTGTTAAGTTAGTGCCATTTTGGAAGTGTATGACAGCAGTGAATTCTGGCATACCATTTAAAATGAGTGATTAATACATTTTTTTTTTTTTGGCACCTGGTTAATGATTTGGTATATTTACAGATGCTGGTTAACATCTCAGGTTATCAGCATCCCATTTAATTCAGGGTGTGAAACTGCTGGTAAATTTTGCTCAGGGGCCTCTTCTTTCAGGCTTGAGGTTCTTTTACATGCAGTAAATTTATGACATGGGACCCATGGCTGTGCTTCCCTTCCCTTCCAAAGGAAGCCATACTTAGGATTTTTACACCTGAAAAAATCCATCAATCCTGGCCACAATTTAACCCACGATCTTGGGTTTAGAAGACAAGTATGGTTACCACTATACCACCAGGGCCGACTGGCACCTGAGTTTAAATTAAAAGTACTTAAATGTGCTGAAAGTATAAAGAGAGTAGCATTTTGCTAATTTCCAGCCTTGTCCAAATGGAAAATCATATCTTGCTTGAGAATATTGATTCCAAAACAGCTTTGTCAGATTTTCGTTATCAATGGAATGTCTTATGTTATTTATATAGTATTAAAACTAAATGTATTTTAAAAATGAAATAGTTCACCAATGTGGTTCAGATAGTCTGCATCTGCTTGTCAACAGGCCAGCATGGGTTCAATCTCCAGCTGGGACATAGCTCGAGTGATTTTTTTTTTTTTTTAACCCAGAAAAGGTGAATATTTGGTAACAGTATGCTAAGGACTCATTTGTTTCTCATTTCTTCCATTCATCATCCCAAAAGACTTTGGTAGTTGGTGGGACATTAAAAGTTACAAAAAAAATTGAAATTAACATAATGTTTTAATGAAAATTAGTAATTTAGATATTACTTTTCCTCTTTCCTGTGGCATTTTGATGATAAAATTATGTTGAAACAATTTGAGGTTTATTCAGGAAGGATACTGTCCATAATAACTAAGCCATCTATTTTCAAAACCCGTATCTCCAGTTTTGCTCAAAAATTAGTTATGCATTTGGGTTTGTGTAGTTTTTTAATGGCAGAGAGAATGTTATTAGTGTTTTAATTCTATCCAGTGAAAAATGATTCGGGAAAGTGATTATTTTCAATTTCCATGGTCTGATAACTCTTCCCACTATGTGCATTACAACCAATCAGTGTAAACGACGATGACGGCGGCAGCGGTATTTCTAGATGTAAGAAAATTGAGTGTAATAAGCTAATGAACAAGCTACTATTCTCTTTATAATTTTGTTAAAAAGTTTAGTCTACAAAAGAGAAAAAGAAGGAAAGAAATGAATACAATAAAAAAAAAATTATAAAGTGCAAGGTAATTAGCCCTTTAAACCATATAACTGTATTATACAAATTACTATATTTTAAACTCTTAAGTGCATTCTGTCAGTTGTTTGGATGTTATAAAACATTTTTTGTAATTTTTGCTTTTTGTTACTTTTGTTTCCCTCTGAGCTGAACACTATCCTGAAATGTGATCACAATTCAAAGGCATTTCATCTATATATTTACTTGATATAAAATCATTTCATTTTGTTATCTTTTCTAATTCATCAATAAGTCAACAAGACAACTTTACAACTTCATTATAATATTTTTACATTCTCTCTTTTTTTTTTTCTAGAATAATGCAGGAAATAATACAAGAAATGTCAAATATTGTGCCTATGAGGGTAGGTTCATAAGTTTCCAGCCTTTTCTAGGTATGATCAAGATAAAAACTATATTTCATTTTTCAATATACTTACCCTTTATTGCAATACACATCTCACATCTTTGAATTAACATTTCAACCCCCCCCCCCCCCCTCAAAGTCTTGTCTGCATAATGGGCATAAACAGCACCCATCACTTCTTCGTCACATTTAAATTTCCTTCCTCGAAGGTCCTTCTTAACTTTTGAAAAGAAGTAGTCACTGGGAGCTATATCTAAGCTATAGAATGGATGGTCGATCTCCTTAAAGCCGCATTTCTTCACAGCTTCCTTTGCAACAAGAGCTGTGTGCCTGTTGTCATGAAGGCACACACCACTACTCATCTTTCCTTGCCTTTTCTCTTTGTTGGAAGCACGTAGTATGTGCATTAGGCCAGCATAGTACTCCCCATTTACTGTGATGTTCCTCTCCTTGAAGAACTTAAAGAGTATTTCTTCACAGTCCCAAAAGATTGCGGCCATTATCTTCTTGGTTAATTTAGGGACCTTGGCCTTTAGAGGCTGTGTTCCGCCAGATTTGTGCCACTCCATTGATTCTCATAGTAGAGATCATAGCAGAGGACCATAGTTTCATCTCCTGTAACAATATAGTTTGCAAAACTTCTCTCTCGTTGCCATGGCAGAGCTCCAAAAATGCTGGACAACAGACGATTCTAAAATGCTTTTGGACTGAGGAACAAAGTCTAGGCACCCATCTTGCACTTTTTTTTTTTTTTTTTTTTTTTATTAAAGAAAGGCCCAACCTTGCTGCTATTTGTGTAACTTTGAGAGCCCCCAGTCTTCCATAATTTCTCTTTCCACAAGAACGATTTTTTCGGGAGTAAGCACCTCCAAGGGCTGACCACGCTCTTTGTCTTCAATGCTTTCTCGACCCATTCAAAAAAGTTTGGCCCATTATTTTGTTATAGAATATGAGGGGGATGCTTCCCCATATACACTGTCCAACCGCTGTTTAATTTCATTTGGAGTAAATCCTTCTTTTGTGAAGAACTTAATAACAGCTTGATACTCCATTTTGAACATGTCACAATCTTGTACACATAGTCTTCTTTACAGCTATATCTGAACTGAACACAGCAGAGTGGAAGTTACAGCTGCAATTATTTACTTAACTAGTCTTCCATTTTATTGAATTTTAGTGGAGTGTATGTTATAATCTCGACTCATTTTTTTAAAAAGTGATAATCCTTATTGGCAAGGCCGGAAACTTATGGATCTACCCTCGTATAAGTATCTTGTGAGAATAGGAGTGATAATATGGTGCCTGTATGCTGTAATATTTTCACGAAAGTACCTTATTTGAAAGAGATAAGATATAGGGAAGCTCATTTTGAATCTGGAGGAAAAATGGCAACTAAGAATAGAGAAGGGAATGAGAGAACTCACTCTTACTACTAAATTTGCATCTCTGTTCATATATTTATTGAGAAATTATAGGTAACAGAATCACATAATTGCTGTTCAAACATCAAAATCATTATCTGATGCTTACATTGCAAAATTATGGCATATCTGCAATAATAGCGTGATGAGTGATAGTTTGAAGGTTCTTTCTTCTAGAAAGAACTAAATAAAAACCACTGGACACCTTATTCAATAAACCTTCAACATTCCAACTCACCATTGATAATTCCAATACCCTATGTGGAATTTTACTTTTGAACCTATGTTTATCATTTGGCATATCGTGTGTATTTGTCCTTCTCCCTTTGTGTTTTTTCCATCTTCACCTGCCTCTCTCCACTCACTTCTCTTGCTGGTTAGACTCGCTTCATTACTGATGTCACTGGCAATGAATAAGCTTCTCTCTCTATTCTGCCACAATTCTGCCCCTCTCCACTCACTCCCTTCTCACTAAACTTTGCCCTTTCTTGTTACAATGTGCTGGCAAACTTCTTTTTTCACTCCGTCAATCCACAAATCACTTCCTTTAACAAATGCTTTTTTTCCTTCTTCCCTTGCTTTCTTCATTTCCCTTAGTGCTATAGATTTTCTTTTGTTGCTCTTTTCCCAAATTCTGTTTAATAAATACTTTTGTCTCTCTTAACTTCTTGCTGTTACTTAACACTGCCCATTTAAACCTCATGGTAGCAGTTTTAACAATTATTGGTCTCATTCCTTGTCCTCTCCTTCCATTTCTATAGCAATCAACAATCTCCCACCCTACAATATTCAGATTCAGTTTCTCTTGTACAATATCTTCAACTTTTTGCCATGTTTGTCTATCTCTCCTTTCTTCTACTCCAAAAAGTATTAAATTCATCCTCCTATTTCTCTCTTGAATGTCTTCAAGTGTGATAATCTTTTCTTGCATTCCATTTAACTCTTTCAGAATGCTCTATTATCGATTTCAGCTCTTCCATACTGCTTTGCATACTTTTGTCAATTCTATACTCCATATTCTCTATTTCCTTTATATCTTGTGTCATGGTTTCCAACATCTTTCCCATTTGTTCCATTGTTGGTTCTGTTTCTCTCTGTTGCGAGCACGTATATAACACATGTCATCCTTCGCATCTAACAAGCAACTCATCTATACAGGATACAGGAAACTATTTAGGTAAAATTAGAGAGAAGTGGATAAGAATGACGAAGAGGATGATGGAAGGAAATGTAGATTGTTTATATGGTTTATTTGTCGACGTTCTCAGGTCATCAGCATCCAATTCAATTCAGCATGAAGTGGCTGGTAAATTTTGCTCAGGGGCCTCTTCTTTCAGGCTTGAGATTCTTTATCATGGCATAAATGTACTACACGGGACCCACGGCTTTACTTCCCTTCTGAAGAAAGCCATGCTTAGGATTTTTACCCCCCAAAAAATATCGATCCTGGCCGGGTTTGAACCTGTGATCTTGGGCTTATAAGGCAAGTATGGTTACCACTACACCATCAGGACTGACAAGGAAATGTAGAAAGGAATGTAACTTTAGAAGTATAATTTATGGATATTACTGTGTATTTAGGGAAGGTGAGGGAGAAATAAAGAATGGTCAGATAGTCAATGATTGATAAATTGAATAGGGGAGGGAATGGGAGTAAATAAGCATTAGAAACAGGAATATTGCACACCAATAATCTGTGTGCGGTTTTTTTTTCCTGAAGGAAATAAGTAACTCGCAAGAATAGGATAATAGTTGAGTGAAGTGTTTAGATTTAAAATATTGTAATAGAGTCAATTCAGAAATTTTGCTTCTGCCTAGCAGATTTTCATTTGTGACATTTATTGATGTTATGATTTTTTGCCACTGATATACAATAATAACATTTAGCATGATTAAATAAATTATTAGTGAAAAGTTAATTTAAGAATCTTGTCTCCATTATTTATTTTCAAACTCCGCTATCTCACTTTCCAGGGTAAATGAATCTCCAGGATTAAAACAAAATTTCTGAAGAATTGTATGTTCAAATTTTTTTTCAAATTACGCAATAAAATCTAACAAGGCTACAAAAACAAGGTCTAAAAAATAAATAAATATCGCTCATTTTTTTATAATGTCTCTTGATTCGTGAAAAATGTTATTTGAGGATAGAGGGTTTTGAAAATAAGACTCAAATGTTAGGTGTTTTTTTTTTTATTTATTTTTAAATATGGACATTTTTTAACATCTCTGGTCATCAGCATCCCATTCAATTCAGGGCATGAAATGGCCAACAAATTTTGCTCAGAGGCCTCTTTTTTCAAGCTTGAGGTTCTTTTTTGTGCCATAATTATATGACACAGGATCCATGGCTTTACTTACCTTCCGAAGGAAGCCATACTTACGATTTTTACGCCCAAAAAAATCCATTGAACCCACGATCTTGAGTTTAGGAGGCAAATATGGTTACCACTACACCACCAGGACAGAAAAATGTTAGTAATGATATGATTTATATTATTCACTTCAATTAATAACATGAAAGTTCTATTATTTTTGAAGGGATTTTAAAGAGAAAATAATAGTTGGGAATTAAAAGCAACTTATAAATGTTTAAAGAGGTTTTTAATTTGTTTAGTAAAATAATTTGTTTTGTAAAAACTTGAAACTTGGAACATAATCACCATTATTTTTCCTGAAAGAATCTATTTTCATCTTAAGTTTAACATTGTTTCAAGTTGTTCCATTTTAATAACTTACGATGTACCAGGGCAATTTCTTAAGTAAGATCTGTTTTGCAATACAAACAAAACAAGTAGCACCTTGTCAAAAAAGCATTTAATTGCTACATTACATACAGTTCTTTATTTTTATATAATGTCCTTGCCAGTTAAACATTTGCAATCTTTTTGGATATTCTGCTCATAGAACTCTACTGCCTATGATGATAGCCAGTTCTTCATCATTGTCAAAACGCTGGCCACCTAGGATGGTCTTCAAATGGTGAAATAGGTGGTAGTTGCTAGGCAGAAGGTCTGGACTGTATGGAAGATGATCAAATACCTCCCAGTCAAAAGAGTTGATCAGCTCTGACATTTGAGTTGCAGCATGTGGACTTGCACTCTCATGAAGCAATATGGTATTAGTTTAAAGCATTCCATGCTGTTTGTTCTGGATTGTTCAGGAAAGCATTCTTAGAGTCTCTTAGTGTGCTGCTGAGTTAATTGTTGTTCCTTATGACAAAATGTTCACCAACAAAACACCTTGTCTGTCCCAAAACATGGTTGTCATGATCTTGCAATTTAAAAGTGTGTGTTTTCCTTTCATTGACTGACAGTAATGTATATTCCCACTCCATTGATTGTGGTTTTGACTCAAGAATACATGGGATACCCATGTCTTATTTCCTGTGATGATATGACTTGATAAATCCATCACCTTCCTCGTTAGTGGGTCAAAAATGTTTTAACATTGCCAATAATTTCTTTTTGTGTCCTTCACTCAGTAGCTTAGGAACCCATCACAAGCACAATTTCCTGGACTTTTAAGTCCTCAAGACATAATTTTAAACATAATTGACCTTAAAATTGGTGGGACTCCCCATGACAACTTGAAAATTTAAATATTCTGTCATTATGAATTTTGTTGTCAACTGCCTGCACCAAATCATCAGTGATCTGGTGGCCAACCAAAGTGCTATTTGTCATGAATGTTGTGCGAATCTTCCTTGAACATTCTTACCCATTTTTGCACTCATTGCGTCATCACTATACACTTTATATATCTGGTGGTTAATATCAGCAGCTTTCATATTCCTTGCTGTTAAGAACCAGATGACTGACTATTTCACAGTTGCAGGCTGCTCAATTTTCATAAACATTGTAAGTCATACTACAAAGTGTAAAAGTTGATGCCTTAAATGCATTTGTCATTGTAATTTGTGCAAGGGATGCCAGGAGCCTGCATGCACACATTTTTCTGCACCCTCTAAATTTCATACTGATTTAACAAACACACCTTACTTACAAAATAGCCCTTGTAGCTCTTGCAGAGCTCCTCCCTTCATAATAACAATGCGGTAACCAAGTTACTGGCAGAGAAGTAACATTTCTTTAGGCAGCATTATCATAATCATCGGATTCTCACTATCCAAAAGTTTTAAAAAATAATATAAAGAGGTGATTAGAAGGAAAACCATTATGCTATTGCAACCATGGGAAATGATGGAAATGAAAGATCACAGTGCTATGATAATCTGGAAGAAAAATTTGGAGGTATGCAGCGCTAGAAGTTCATTGTATTTAAAAAATGAAGTATATGAACACACAAATGCATTTTTTGGGCATATTGAAGATTAATTAGTCATTCAGGAGTTATAAACATTGTTTAAATTTGTAGAAAACGCCCAATGTGGAAATCAGTAAGCACATGGTTTCCCAGTGATTTGTGTAATGAAAATGTCAATTTGAGGAATTTGTTATTTTTTACTCATTACCCATTTATTTTATGTTTGCTGATTTTGTTGAGAGCATTGCTACCTGTTAGTATTCACTTGTGGTGCCCTCTCCACCACCCTGACTCATAGCAGAAACTTAATACTAGTGTAATTATGTATGCTAGCAGAAGGTAAAAAAAATACCTTTGACAGGCATAATGGACCTAAGATAGAGCTCTCACCAGTTTCAGCTCTGGTTAATTAGGTAAATTCCTTTTCACTTGTTGACAGATATCAACCCACCTTGGTAACTTTCAACAACAGCACTAGTTCTGCAATAATTCCTTCCTTGAAATTTCAGATACTAATAGGATTATTAAAATATTTATATAAGAATAGTCTTCAGTTTGTAAATTCTAGTTGTAATTCAGGCAATATTATTAAAATCTTTCAATTATATATACACTTCATATCATTTATACTGCATGACACAGAATTTCGTGCAGTGTTGGCTAAACTTATATGCTTGCTGACATCACCAGAATATGTAAACATTTATAAAGAGCTATATTAATAACATTTTTAAAAAATTGAGTCGAAATTGTAACATACATACCACTAAAAATCAATAAAATGGAAGACTAGTTTCGGGAGCCATTGCTTCTATCATCAGTTCCTGGTCAACTCAGTAGCAGTTTGGTTTTCATCTTAGAGACTCTTTAGGGGGGGGGGGGGGGGGGAAATATATTCACCATGTCCTCATGGAATTTACTTAAAATTAAATACACCTGGTGACAAAAAAATTTGTAATCTCTTGCACGCAAAATTCTTCTAAATCTTACTTGATGTGCCAGCAGTTTATAAGGAACTGGCAAAGCTGTTTAGCTGCTGTAGCAGTTGTGTTATATTGCGTGCACTAAAGATGCTGACTAGTGTGTGTGTGTGTGTGTATGTATGTGCGTGTTTTCCATTAGCTCTGTGGCAGTGTGTGCAGTGATACCATGGTTAAGAATGCAGTTTCATCTTTAGGCATGAAGTATAGTATATATATTATAATGAATTATTTCCTTCAGTATTTGTTCTATATAAATGCATTATGCTGCACTCGCACTCCCTGTACATGCATGAAGGACAAAAGATGGTGTATGGCACAAATTCAAGAAGCCTGGAATGTTAAAGCCTCTTGTCCACATTACTGTGGAAATCTGATATCACCTATGCCCCATAGATTGAGGGCAGTTATACATGCTCAGGGTTTGTGTACCCAATATTAATTTGTGTTTCTATGTGTTTTCACTTTAGAAGTTACAGTTTCTGTTCATGTATTTATTTAATTATTTGTAAAGAATACGCTAGTTTCAGATTACATATTTGTGTGTGCGTAGGTAATGCCATAAACCTCAAATGATATGTTAAAATACAGGATGGTGCAAAAGTAACTTCTTTCTTATTGAATTTCAGTTAACAACGGAATGCAATTCTTTTTATGTTCAAACCGTTTTCCTTCTGCATTAATGCACCATTGGAGTCTACCTAGAATACTCTAACATATGCCCAACACAATTGAATGTTTTTGTCCAGATTGTGGAAGGTGTCCTCAATGTAAATAATCAACTCTTCAACAGTTTGTTTCCTTCCATACACTGCATCATCAGCCATACTCCAAAGGGAAATCCTTTAGGGTAAGACTAGGGAATCGTGGGAATTCAGTTGCTGCATAATGTCCAAGCCCTGTTATATTGAAAACGTTATCAGCGTACTCCAAACAACTGTAACATAATGCGCAGGAGCTCTATCATTGAAGCGGGAATTTATTATGTCCCCACAGTTGGTCGATAATTTGAAACCGTTATTTTTCAGTGGTTTTAAATGCAAGGGGATTTATGGGTTCTCAGGGTGAATTTTGGACTGTTTTTAATGCCTTGAAAGTCATTAGGGGGGGAAGGAGATTGTTCACTGTATTAATAAGTCCGGCACTGGTTGAACTTTTACTTTATTTTACAACTTGGCAGATTACTTCCTGACTGCTCGTTGCTAATTTCACTACTCACTTAGACTGGCTTTAGAAATAACTTAAACTGATTGCTTTCGTATGACTTAGGCTGCCGGCTTCCGTATATCTCTTGAATGAATCCTCTCGTGTCTCTAGTCTCGTCTGAATGTGTCTCTACGGTTGTCTGTTTCTGTTCTGACTATCCCATTTTCTCTTAAATTATTGCTACGTCTGACTTTGTTCAAATACTGTCCCGTTAGGGCAACATGTTTTTCTTACTGTGAACTCCTAAGTATTTCCTGGGCAGAAGGTTCGTGACCTAACAAAAGATATTTTACCCTTTCTTCAACCTTGTCTAAGGAGTGGTTAGTGGCTGAGGCGTGAGGTATACATCTGTCTCTTTCTCACATCTTTTACCACAAAATGTATACAAAACCCTTTTGTAAGATACAATCACCTGTCAAATGACATACACATAAGTACAAGTTAACAAATTATTTCAATTTCTGTTATACCTATCTCTAAAATATTCCCTTATACATACACATAACAATTACCCTTATCAAATCTAATGCCTTTATAAATATAACTCTGCAGCCTTAAGTTATTAAATTAATAAAGGCAGCCTTATTTCCGGCTTCATCATGTAGGAAGTGGAGTTGATCAAAGACAAATGCATGATGATTCCTGGTGTAACCTCTAGAAGTAGAGCCAAGTACTTGTTGTCATTGATATTTCCAGCAATTACGTGCGGTCCAATTATGCCATGTGCTGATATCACACTCTACATATTTACCTTGCATTGATTCATATCTTGCTTCAAAACAACGTGATGGTTTTCCATATACCAATAAGTACAGTTATGTCGGTTTACATGTCTCGATAACTTAAAGGTAGCCTCATCAGACCACACAATGTTTTGAAAGAAATTAAGGTCTTTTCTGATCGAGCATAATCTCACAAAATGTGTGGATCCTCTTCCAACAAACCATGTGTCAGACATGTGTATACATTTTGAACTTCTGCTGATGCAATACCTTTTGGACTAGCTGATGTGACATTGCGGGAACTTCTACCTCCAATTGTCTTGTCTAGTCATGACAGCCAGACAGACATTTGAGTTTACTTTCCTCATTCCATGCCTTCCTAATTCGCTCGTTATGAGGTAAATACAAAATAACCTTCGATTTCAAATTTTGAATTACATTGTAAACAGCCTTATGTGAGGCTAAATCTGACTCGGTACAGCACTTAAATTTAATTGGTAATTGTTTTTTACAGCAAACTGCTTTTCTCTTTCATTAACATTTTCAACTGTTAGTTACGATTCATTTCCTGTTTTCTGTTCTTCCCCCTCACAGTATTACCATCCTAGAAACATATCTACTATATAGTTAAAAACAAAAGAAGGAAAAAGTTTTAAACATAACATACAAAGAATTGAAATTATGTGTAAACTGAAATTCACTAAGTGTGCAGTTACGCCACCCTGTATAATATGGTATTAAGGCAACGTGATATTCTACGTATATACTTATAAATCCAATAATGCCTTCTAAACCATTTGGCCAGACTGCTCTACCCTAATGTTCTCTTTTTGGATGCTTATGGTTGTGACCATTATGCTTACAGGCAAAGCACCCATTGTAATGTGCAGTTGCTGCAGGTGTGTTGTAAATACAACAATTATGGGTATCCCTGAAGTTCTCCGATCAACATGTAGAATCTAGGGATGAATAATCTTTTTTTTCAAAGGGCATATATCTGGTATATGTTGGAGAAAAGGTTTGCAGTTTGTAAATAACTACTTTTCTTGTAGATGACTGGGCGTAAAGGAAGGGTAGTTCAAACAGAAGATGGAATTCAGTATGAATCACGGTCAGAAGTAGATGTTCCTTTGGAAACATTAAATCTTACAGGTGAGTACAGAATTATGGTTTATATACTATTTTATAATGGGTGCTTCATGATAGTTCTGAACCCATTAGATAATGTATGGAATAGTAAGTGTATCTTTGGTAGAAACTTTAAAATCCTTATTTTAACAAACCATTTGATATTCATATGGAATTACTGAAAAAGGGGACAATTTTGTGTCTCCTTTCTTGTCATATATTAAATTCATTTGCATTTAATGAAGTTTGCCGCAGAAATTATGGAGTGATATTTGTGTTGTAACTTATGGAACAGAACTTCAGTTTACTGAAACTATAAAGAATGATATTTAATAGATTATTATTAACATTCACAAATTTTCCATTGCCAGGTGGCTTCAGTTTGGTATTCAAATACATATGGCATACTAATGATATCACTTCTATGAGAAAGGCACCCAGAATACTTGCTTTAACTGTTTGTTTCTACATGTTATTTATTGCACAGAGCATTTAGGAGTACTGTTGAGAGCTGAGAGTGATGTTATCTTTTTATGTGCATGTATAGGTTTAGCTGGGAGCAAGAACTGAGAGAGTAATATTCATAAGTGCAATAACAGTGCAGGCAGTTAATTTTTAAACATGCTGGCAATAAAGATATCTGTCCCAGATACAGGGTCCTCATTACACTTAATTGTTGGAAATTTACTTTTCATGAAGTTACAACATATTGGCCTCACCATCTGCTGAGGAAAATCATGTCATTTGGTTGAAACTCAGTGTGTGCATTTTTTGTTTCTTTCATTATTTTGTAGTATTTAATAGTAATTAATATTGTATTCCATCATAGTATCGTGAGAGCAGTGATGCTTTCCTCCATGGTATGGTGTTTTTCCTATGAACAAGCCTTCACTCGTTTGCAGTGCCATGGAAGGAGTGGCAAGCCCACTTGCTGACTGTCACAATTGTAGAGCAGCTGTTCCAAGTTTCAGGACTAATTGTGTTAAAGATTTTGAGGAGAAGTTTTAAATCAATAGCATATTCCATTAAGCCTCTCCTTTGTTAAAAACTGGATTTTTAGTTTCTGCCTCTTGTCATTGAAATGCTTTGGGTTCAAACTTTGTTCATCAAACTGGAAATTGAATTTTATGATAGAAATGTTACTTCTCCAATTTTAATGTGAAACTTTCTACTGCAGCACTTCTACGATTTCTTTTACACATATCCTTGACTAAATGTTCTTTCTTCTAGTGCATATCTTTCAGCATACTCTGCAATACAAAGATACACAATAGATTATCTTAACATGCAGAAATGTAACTGGAACAGCATGATAAAATTGACTGAGCAAGATCAGTTGTCCTCATCAGCAGAACTTATGAACATCAGTCATACTGATGTTCAAATAGTGCAGCCACTGAAGGTGAACCAGTTATCACTAGTGTACAAAATTTTGATTTGTGTTAAGGAATGAGGGCATGGTATAATATATATAATACCTAGCAGTCAAAAGCTTTTCTGATGCAGATTTTTTGGAAACAAGCACTAGACCATTTATAGCTTTTTTTTTTGTCAACATGCTGCGAGAGTAGGTTCATAAGTTTCTGGTCTAACCATTTGATAGGTATAATAAAGACAAAAACGATATTTCACTTTTCAATATAGATACCCCTCATTAATGTGTTCAGTTGTTTACACTAACTCCACTTACTTATTTAAAACTTTGGACTAGTTTCGGGAGAGGTTCCTCCCATCCTCGGCTGTTGTTGACTGAATGCCGTTGTTCGAAACGGGGGATGGACGCCCGTTCGCTCCTGAGGTGGTATCTTGTGGTTCTAGTAGAATATTCTCACATCTTTGAACTAACATTTCAATTCCCCCCAAAAATGGTCAGAAGTCTTCTCTGCAAAATGGGCATACACAGCATCCATTACTTCTTCGTCACACTTAAATTTCCATCCTAGAAAGTCCTTGAGTTTTGAGAAGTGGAAATAGTCACTGGGAGCTAGATCTCGGCTGTAGGATGGATGGTTGACCTCCTTGAGGCTACATTTCTTCACAGCTTCCTTTGCAACAAGAGCTGTGTGCACAGGCTCATTGTTGTGAAAAAGGTGCACACCACCACTCAGCTTTCCTTGCCTTTTCTCTTTGATAGAAGCACATTGTCTTTGCAGCAGGCCAGCATAGTTCCTCTCCTGTCCTTGAAGCCAATGAAGAATATTCCCTTCATAGTGCCAAAAGATTGTG
This sequence comes from Metallyticus violacea, assembly GCA_030762175.1. Classification (NCBI taxonomy): domain Eukaryota; kingdom Metazoa; phylum Arthropoda; class Insecta; order Mantodea; family Metallyticidae; genus Metallyticus; species Metallyticus violacea. Next base: position 41,787,086 of record CM060843.1, on the reverse strand, counting down.
GCCATGATCTTCTCGGTTGACTGAGTGACCTTGACCTTTAGAGGCAGTACTTCGCCAGATTTATGCCTCTCCATTGATTCTCTTTTGGACAAGGATTATAGTAGAGGACCTGTAACAATGGTTTGTAGAACCTCTCTCGTTGTCAGAGCTCCAAAAATGCCTGACAACAGATGACTCTTAGCTGCTTTTGGACTGAGGAAAGAAGTCTAGGCACCCATTTTGCACTAACTTTATTCATGTTTAAATGTTCATGAATAATTCGAAGGACTGTTGTTTTAGAAGGGCCAACCTTGTTGCTATTTTTGTAACTTTGAATTGCCAGTCTTCCATAATTTCTCCTTTCACAAGAACTATATTTTCAGGAGTGAGCACCTCCAAGTGCAGACTTACACACTCTTTGTCTTCAATGCTCTCTTGACCCATTTGAAAAAGTTGGCCCATTCTTTTACAGTTGAATATGAGGGGGATGCTTCCCCAAATACACCATCCAATCGCTGTTTAATTTTATTTGGAGTAGGTCCTTCTTTTGTGAAGAATTTAATAACAGCTGAATACTCCATTTTGAACATGTGGCAATCTTCTGCATGTAGCCTTCTTTATGCAACTATATCTGAACAAATGAACACAGCAGAGCAGAAGTTACAGCTGCAGTTATTTACTTAACAGATAAGGCATGACTCCAGATAAGGGTTTTGCAAAGGCATAATCCTTATCGGCGAGGCCAGAAACTTATGGACCTAACCTAGTAGGTGTGATATTTTTGCTGGTAATGAAATCTAAAGATGCAAACTTATTATGAGGTGTTTTAAATAGCGGGAATTTTCACAGTGAAATATAGTATAATACTGCAATCCTTTATAAGGAAATCACTCAAATTTCACTATGTTTGATCCACTTACTTGGGCATCTTTTGAAGTCTGTTGCCTTCACCATCAGCATGGTTTCACTGTCAGCTTCCGAGCATGGTATTAAATTTTACCAATTTTGTGATGAGTTTAATGTTGTTTGGAAGATCAAAATGAACTAAGTTAATTATATGATTGAGTCGAACTAAACTCTTTTATTGGCTCCACTTGTTTAAATGTAGAACATGTAAGTGGAGCCAATAAGATAGTGTAATTCGAATCAGTCATACAATTATCTTAATTATGTGATTAGCTTCACTGTAAAAGCTCCAATTAGATCTCTAGTTAAATTTTCATCTTTTTGGTTTATGAATATATTTTCCCACGCGCTTAATTCTATGCATTTTTAAGAGCTTTCAAGAGTTTTGGTTTATTTTGGAATGTGTGCGTGTGTGTTATTTATTTATTTTTTTTTATATTTTATGTGCCAGAAATGGTATGCTATTGCAGATTTTTCTGTGTGTTATATTTCTCGTGTATTCCTTAAACTGTAGGGTAATGTTTCTTTTTGTTTTACCTAATATTTCATAGTCTTCACAATTGATATTGTCATCACCAAAGTGTTTGCTGTAGCCAAAATAATGTTTTCATCTTTAAAAATCTTTTATCCATTGACATACCAAAAATCTCAGAAACAATAAATATGATGGTCACTCGAGTCAGAATAGCAAGCACCTCTTAAGGAAAAAATATCTTGAAAAAATATCTACTGCATTAGCAGAAGAATATTATAAGGTAGTGCTGAAGACTCAGAGTGGGCGTAGTGCACACAAATGATCACAGGTTAATCACAATGATTGACTTTTTGACTTAATTTAAAATATACTGTGTACTACATTCCTCTGAAGCCCCCTCTTATGTGACTTTTTTCAGTTTGTCAAACTGAAAACAAGCTCTCAGTATGAGAAATCAGAAGCATTGTTAGAAGCTTAGGCAGTTCTCAAGGACTTAATGAAAAAGACTTATGCTATATATTTGAAGATTGGCAGAAATACTATAATAGAGAATCCCTATGTCAGAGTTATTTTAAGAGAGATTGTTTTATAACCTGTTTCAGCAAACTTTACTGCTGATTGTGAGGCCACTGGCGCATTCACAAGAAAATGTAAGTGACTGCAGGAAGCAAGGCGAACAATCAACAAAAAGCTTATACATAATTTCTAACACATTATACTTGTTATATAGTATGAGAATGTTGTTCAATACTAATGACTCATATGTAGCACATTTTATTTTCATAATACTATTCGAGCTACACACTGTGTGTAACATTGGGAAATTGCTATATTTTGCTTTTGATCCTGCTGTTTAATGCACCAAAGCAGGCAGAACCATAGTCAATGCTTGCTTCATTGAACTTATCTTTCGGTAAAGTAAAATACCATAGAAACAAAATGAGGGTTAATGAGCATGTGTGTTTTCAGCACAATCAGGCAATAAAACTTATTGTTTCTTAAATTTAAAACTAATTTTCTGTCTAAATTAGATGGTGAGCAGAACTGATACCCTTATGATTCATTTACCATTGATTTATATAGCTCATGTTTCACAGGCCTTTGCCTGCATCTTCAGCTGTTAGTCTACTCAGAACTGATGATATGAGCAAAGATCAATTCACCGTTATGCAAATGCATATTAATTGCTAAATAACATTTCTCTTTCTTACAGAAAAACAGAGATTTATGGATGGGGAAAAAGATGTGGCCATCATTTCAGAAGCTGCCTCTAGTGGTATCTCACTTCAAAGTGACCGACGTGCATTAAATCAGAGACGAAGAGTGCACATTACATTAGAATTACCCTGGAGTGCTGATCGTGCTATTCAGCAATTTGGTAAGCCTTTAGTAGAGTGCATGTTAGTTATACTTTTCTTTCCTTTAAACATAGGTGTTGTTGTTGTTGTTGTTGTTGTTGTTGTTGTTGTTGTTGTTGTTGTTGTTGTTGTTGTTGTTGTTTAATGAGAAAATCACTTAAATTTCAGTACTTTTGTTCCACTTACTTGCACATGTTTCCAAGGCTGTTGCCTTCATCATTAGATTAGTATGGTTACACTGTCAGCTTTTCAGCATGGTATTAATTCACTCTATAGATTTACAAATTTAGTGATGAGGTTACTGTTTGGAAGATGAAAATGAATTAAATTTTCTGTATAAACAATGTAATACAGTTTTTTTCACACTAACTCCATTCACTTACATCAATTTGGAACATATGTTTCGGGAGCATCCCTCCCATCTTCAGCCTGTAGATAAAATGTTGTTAAATGTGGCGGTTGGGTCTCTTGATGTTCTTGTGGCGGTATCTGTTGGCTCTATTAGGAATTTGCTGAGTTCATCCACTGGAGGGAAATCGAAATTCATCAAATTATCCTTATTTTTTGTAATGAAAATGTTTTCCCAAGTGGAAAGTTCTATTGCGTTATGAAGTTGTTTAAGTAGTGTTATCTCTGGTTTAATTTCATGATTTTTATTCCAAAAGTGCGCTGCTATTGCTGATTTATCAATTTGTTTTAAGCTAATATTTCTGAAGTGTTCTTTTTTCCAGATTCCCAAATTCCTCTTCGTTTTTCCAATGTATTTTTTATCGCACTCTGCACATTCTATTTCGTAAATACCTGACTTTTGTTCTGTTGGCATGTAGTCCTTTACTCTGCAACCTAATAAGTTCTTTATATTAAAATTGTTCTTTGGGGCTAACATAATTCCTTGTTCTTTGAATATCTTTTTGAACATATTGTGGTAAATTGGGTGGTATGTGAAACTTTTGAATTTGTACCTTTCTTTGGCACTTTTAAGAGTGGAAACATCTCTTATTGCCTTTTGTTTTTTGGTTTTATTGATGATTTTTATTACTGTGTCTTTGTTGTATTCATTAGTTTCTCCTATCTTTATGATTTGTTGGTATTCCAATTTGTACTGGGTTTCTGTGAGTGGAATGTTAACTAATATGTGTGCTAAACTATAAAACAGTGCATATTTATGTGGAATGGGGTTAAAACTGTCATTTTTTATGTAATTTTCTGTGTGAGTATCCTTTCTATGAATTCCAAATGTAAGATAGTTTTCATTTCTTATGATTTTTACCTCTAGGAAGGGGAGATCCACTTCTTTCTTCCTCTATGGTGAAATTTATAGATTTGTGCTGCAAATTCAGAAGTTTTAGTGCATCTGTTGTATGTTTTTTCGGAATTATTGCAAATATGTCATCCACATACCTATACCATGTTTTGAAGATTAGAGGGAAGGCTTTGGTGATATGCATTTCAAACGAACTCATAAAAAAATCTGCTAGAAATGGAGATAACGGGTTTCCCATAGCTAGTCCCAAGATTTGTTGGTAATATTTTTGATTGAAAATGAAGTAATTTTGTTCGATGCAAATGTTCGTAAGTTTTATCAAGTCTTCAATTTCTTGTGTCTGTAGATCTAAGGATTTTAATCATTTCTTTAACATTAGCATAAGTGTATCTTGTGGTATGCTTGGGAATAAGGCTTTTACATCAAACGATACCATTATATTTTCTGCTGTAATTTTGTAATTTTTCTACCAAATCCTGTGAATTTTTGACACTCAAACTTTGGTATTTTTTCAAGGATTTGAAAATGTCAGTTAATTTTTTTGCTAACAAGTATGTTGGTGAATTGATATTATTGATTATAGGTCTCATGCTGTTGTCTTTTTTGTGTAATTTAGGAAGTGCATACATTCTAGGTAATACTGGGTTGCTATGTGTGAGTTTTCGTTTTTCGGTAGTGACAGTATTTTTATTTCATCTAATGTTTTATTCAAGTTTTTAGTGCAGCTTTTTAGTGGATTCTCTGTAATTGGTTTATAATCTTGACCTTTTAACATATATATATATATACATTGGTATATATATAAACATAACATTGTTTACATATATACCACTCCATTGTCAACAGCTTCGTAAGTACATTTAATTAAATTTTTTGTAAATCTTATTTTGATTTTTAGTGTTTTACTTTAAATCAAAATAAGATTAACAAAAGTTTCACTGTGTGGATTCCCAAATTCCGTAAACAAATTTTCTGTATTTTAATTGAACTTTGGTAGCTATAGACAATGGAGTGTTAATACATTCTATTAGAATTTATTAAATATTTTCCACTGTCAATGGCAGATGTTGGGAGCAATTGCCCTTGAAAGAAGTTGTAATGTTATGTAAGCAGAGTTAATGTGAACATGCTTAATAAATTCTAATATAATATAAATTTTCTTTGTTTTTGTTTATGAATATGTTTTCCCATACTATTAATTCTATGAGTTTTTGAAGAGCTTTTAAGAGTTTTGGTTCATTTTGGAATTCATGGTTTATTATTTTGCCAGAATTGGTATGCTATTACCGATTTTTCCATGTGTTTATATTTTCAATTTCTGATATATTTCTTAAAGGGACTGGGTAGTTCCTATCTTGCCTGTGTTAAATAATTTTCACATGAGCTATTATTCTGAATCATTAGAGACATGAAATATTTGCTGCTGTTAGCAATGACCTTTATTAGCTATTAAAGTGATTTAAAAGACTAGAAATGTTAATTGCAGCCAACTGGTAGCTGAGAATGCGAACAGTGGCTCGTGAAACTAGTACTACATATTGTATACAAGTAAGAGGAGCAATAAGAGTGTGTAATTTGACCCAATCATACAATGATCTTTACTGTGTGATTTAAAACAGTTTGATTTACTTGGTTTGTGCTCCAGAAAATTTTTAAAAAGTATTAAACATTTTACTATAGCTTCTCATATTAAAAATTTTAATATGTAAATCATATACCATATGAGGATGTACTATCTTTAACAAGCTAATGACTATGTTTACTATAAAAGGTTAACATTTGAAAATAATGTGCTGATAAGCACATCAAAAGTTTGTAAATGTTAACATGAAAAAATGGGTTCGAAGTTGAACCAAATAAATATAATATATTAAGTAGAAAGTTACCAGCCCATAATCGGCATCCTCCTTGTCTTGTTTCTTCCTTTTGACGGCCCTTCTGTTCTGTTATTGTATTACTTCCAGCCCATGAAGGATATTGATGCCTAGTTAAATACTCGAATGCTTCAGAAACTGAGTTCTTCCTACATTACACAAATTAAAACATAATACAAATAAGAGCCAATTGCACCAATTTCTTACAAATTGAGAATTAACTAATTAAGATTTAAGTTAATTGAGGAAGCTAATTCCCAATTACATCTATTGCATCTCACCAAACTAAATATACAGTCAATTAGCTAATTCGGATTTAAGCCATCATGGCCTTCTGAATTATAGAAAATCTATAATTTAAAAGGTCATGGACACAACAAAGAATACTCTATTCACTATTTGGGAAATACGGGAGATCAATACTCATTCCTTTTTCATGACAATTACTCATCAGAAATGGAGGAAAGAGGAGAAGTTAATGTGTAAGGAAGGGAGATGAGCTATAGCAGTGCTCACTCAATATGCAATTCATTTATTCATGCAACATATAGGTATTGATATTTTAAAATCAGCAATAGACTAGAATAATTTATCTCACAAATAAATGTCCATTTAATCTGCTATTTATTATAAAATATATTCTAAATGTAGAAACAAAAGGAGGGCATCTATATGATGTTTGTTTAGCACTTTGTTAAAATTTGAAAATGTATCTAATTTTCAAAGTAATATAAGCATGAATTGAATCTGTCGTCTTAACATTCTTCATACTTCACTAACCTTAAAAATATATTGAACCGGTTTCAAAGATATGTTATCTCCATCTTCGGCCGTGGATGACTGGTGTGAAAAGTTGTTGTTGCGTAGTATCAGAAGCAATGTTCAGCTCTGGTGAAACTTTTATGAGCTTCCTCACATTCCTCTTGGTTTTTCCTATTTAGATCTTATCACATTCAGCACATGAAATCTTGCAAGTTCCTGCTTTTTTCTCCTTTGGGGTATTATCTGTAGTATTGTCTTTCAAAACGTTGTTTAGACTAAATCTATTAGTGGAAGCCAATTTTATATTAACATCTTTAAATATTTTTTTAAATTTATACATCACTGTTGGGTTATATGTGAATTTTTTAAAGGACTTTTGTCTTTAACTGTTGATAATGTAGTGCAATTTTCAATTCTTTTCTTCTTCCGGAATTTTTTAATATTATTACATATTAAGTCTTCATTAAAACCATTTAAAGTTGCTATTTCTTTAATTTTTTTATATTCCATGTTATATTCTTCTTTACTGATTGGCAAATTGATCATTCTGCATATCAGACTATTAAAAATTGCATGTTTATGAGCCATAGGATTAAAACCATTTTCTTTGATATAATTATCTGCATGTGTGTCCTTTCTATATATGCCAAATTTAAGGTTTTCTTTACTTTTTATAATTTTAATATCCAAAAAAGGCAGCATATTGTCTGTTTCTATTTCATGTGTGAATTTTATATCTTTATCTTGAATATTCAAAATCTTTAGTGCATCTTCAATTAACTTTTCATTAACTATGGCAAAAACATCATCAACATATCTGAACCAACACTTAAAGAAGTGTGGAAAGACTGAAGTAATGTGTGTTGCAAAATTGCTCTTGTAAAGATTTGCCAGAAAAAGAGATAGAGGACTGCCCATGGTCAAGCCTGTTTGTTGTTTATAAAAATGTTTGTCAGATGTATGTACTCTTTTCTGTGTGTTTCATTGATTCCTATTTCTTTTAACCATTTTTGTAAAATGATTAAAAGCTTTTCTCTAGGTATACTGGGAACAATGAAATCACATCAAACGACACTAGTGTATATGTAGGTAATAATCTAATATCTTTTATTTCTTCAATTAATTGAATAGAATTATTTATGCTTCTGCTTTTGAACTGTGGTAATTCATTGAATCTGTCTGATAGCCATTTTGTTAGGAAATATGTGAAATATGTTAGTGAAGCATGAAGAGTGTTAAGACGACAGATTCAATTCACATGAGCTTCACTGTGTTAGTTCCATATGAAAACTTTTTTAAAGATTTACAATTTTTAAAAAAAATTTAATATAAACATGTCAGGTCTTATGGCAAGACTTCATATATAATGCCAAATTATTATTTTTAGGCTAGTGGTAATTTTGATGTTATTCATCTTGTTAGCAAGCTATTACATCAGAGGAAGGTATTGCATTTTATTTATGAAATAAATCCATTGAATCCACAGTGCATCACTTTAAATGGGATGGAAAACTGAAACAAATAATAGTAAAAATATAGTTACAGGAAAGTGTTTAAAGCTAAAGATAAATAAAAAAGTAAGACCTTATGTTTATTGTCATTTACATAGTAATGGTAATTCTTGTAAAATTCATTAAATTGTTATCTGATTCATCTAAAAATGTGCCCTGGATTAGATTTGGAAACCTGACTTATGTACCATTTAATTTGTCTGTAATGGTGTCACAAAATGCTTACAATTCATGAAGTTAAATTTAGGGATTCTGTCCATTACAGATGAAATTGGTACTAAATGTTATGTAAATTTGCTTTTGTTTGTTAGATTAGCAAAATGATTACAAAATTGTTATATGTTATTGTGTGTTACAGGGCGAACCCATCGTAGTAATCAAGTAAATGCACCAGAGTATATTTTTCTTATTTCTGACCTGGCTGGAGAGCGCCGGTTTGCCTCCATCGTAGCCAAACGATTAGAGAGTCTGGTGAGTTTCTTAAACAGAATAATTTTGAAATTAAGTGAAAAATTTGGATCTGTAAATAAATTTGAACATGTCCTGATGCAAACAGGGAGCATTGACACATGGTGATAGGCGAGCAACAGAAACCAGAGATTTGTCAAGGTTTAATATTGATAATAAATATGGACGTTCAGCATTGGAGGCAACTATGAAAACTATAATGGGCTACGAGACTCCTTTAGTACCACCACCTCAGGATTATAAGGGTGACTTCTTCAAAGGTTAGAAATAATTTCTTATGTTCCTTTTCCATGTCTTTGTTTATTTGTTGCAACTGAACTTATTAATTAAGTGAATGAGGAAAGCAAAAAGCAGAGATAAGTTAAATAGTAATGCTGAAGTATATTACTACAGAGACTTAGAATGCAACTGTTTGTCATATATTGATTCCTGTATTTCCGTACTTTTTAATTTTAATAAATTTCTATTGTTAATACACTAATAGTAAAGGCTTTATTTTGTTAGCATGTAGCTGTTAGAAAATACTATTGCCTATAAAATTGGAGAAATTCTTTTTGTTTTCCATTTTTGTTTTATTCATTTCTATGTACATTCTGGATAATGCAAAACATCAGAAACGCACTAAGCCTTTATGTAATGACCACATTAGGTGAAGATGCTTTAGTTCATATATATTTACAGTCAAAAGCACATCATCATCATCATCATCATTAAGTGTCATATCGATGATGGGAGGAACCTCTCTCAAAACTAGCCCAAAGTTTTAAAAAAGTAAGTGGAGTTACTGTTAACAATTTGACACATTGATGTAAGATATATTACCACTCCATTGTCTACAGCTTCGTGAGTACATTTTTTACTTAGTCATTTGGCTTTTTTAAAAAATGATTGGAAATATCCTGTCTTCTTAAAATTCTCTAATTTTCATGGTTTTGTAAAAGAAAAGCAAAGGCACATTTGCTCAAGCATATCTAGTGTAATGGTTGCTATTGCTTATATAATGCAGACTTGCATTTAACATGAGGTCAGAGTTTGTGACATAGAGAAAGCAGTCTAGAGTAAAATTAGATAATCAAGGAAACCACAATTTCATACAACTGCATTTGATACAGTAGTTTGTGAAGGTATGGTTCACAGTTGTAAAGTGTTGCTCCAGTGAGGTATAGCTTCATCTTCTTGTTTGAGGATGTTTGACTATTTTTGTGCTCTGCGGGACAATTATTATTGTTATAATACAGAATTTTGCTTAAATGGCAACTTCCATAAAAAAAAAAGGGAGGGGGGGTCTAATACTGCCAAAGACAGTATAAAGTAACATTTAAGAGAAATTGAGTCGAAATAGTAACATACACACCACTAAAATTGAATTAAATGGAAGACTAGTTTCGGGAGCCATCGCTCCTATCATCAGTTCCTGGTCGACTGCCGGCCTCGTTGTTTGTGATAGATCGATTCGTCTCTGGTGGAGGTTTGATGAACTTTTGTATTAGTACATCACTTGGCGGGATTTCGAAATTAAAAACTTTCTCCTTATTCTTCCAAATATAGATATTTTCCCAGACTGTAAGTTCAGTTTTTCCTTTAATATATTTAAGTAATTTTGGGTTTTTATTAATGTTATGTTGTTCTTTCCAAAAGTGCCAGGCTACCACCGATTTTTCTTCTTGTTTTTGATTTATATTCCTAATGTGTTCTTTGACTCTTGTTTTTATGTTTCTTTTGGTCTTTCCAATATAAACTTTATCACAATCATTGCAGTTCATCTGATATATTCCTGATTTATCTTCATCTTGTAGGCTATCTTCTTTTTGTTTTGAGTTAAGGATATTTTTAATGGAATAATTATTTTTTGGAGTCAGAACAATGTTGTATCTTTTAAAAATCTTTTGAAATTTATGAAAGGTTGATGGATGGTATGTGAATTTTTTGTATGTCCTGTTTTTTTCTTTGATAGGAGTAAGTGTAGTGTTGTCTCTAATTTTCTTTTTCATCTTCTCTCTGTCTATTTTCTTGTGTACAACTTCTTGTTTGAAGCCATTCTCTGTAGCTATATGTATTATATTATTCATTTCTAGTTTATATTCCTCCTTGTTCATTGGAATATTAACCAGTCTGTATGCAAGACTATTTAAAACTGCATGTTTATGGGGAACTGGATTAAAACTGTTACATTTAATGTAGTTATCTGTGTGTGTAGGTTTTCTGTATATGCCAAAATTTAGATGATTTTCTTTTCTAATTATCTTAATATCCAAGAAAGGTAACTGTTCATTGCATTCTCTCTCCATGGTGAATTTAACTGTTTTTTCCTGTAAGTTAAGCAACTTTAGTGCATCATCCAAGTGTCTTTCTGGTACTATTGCAAAAATATCATCAACATAACGGTACCAAGTCTTAAATATCCAAGGGAAACTATTTACTATTCTAGTTTCCAATGCACTCATGAAAATGTCTGCCAATATTGGTGATAGTGGGCTACCCATTGTCAGACCAAAATTTTGTTTGTAATATTTGTTATTGAATGTAAAGTAATTTTGTTCTAGACATAAGTTGATTAATATGATGTATTCTTGGATATCTTTTGTGGTTATTCCTACTTTTTGTAACCACTTTTTTATCAGGGAGTATAAATTTAGTGTAGGAATACTTGGAAACAGTGCTGTAACATCAAACGAAACTAAGGTATCTGTTTTTTCTATTTTTATGCCTTTAATTTTTTGAATAAGATCTAATGAGTTTTTTATACTAAGAGATTCAAATCTTGGAAAAGTAGAAAGTTTGTAAGTCAACCATTTTGCTAGTTTATAGGTTGGAGCATCTATGTTATTTATGATAGGTCTCATAGTTTTCCCTGGCTTGTGTACTTTTGGGAGACCGTAGATTGTAGGTATTGCAGGGTTATCTACTTTAACTTTATAATGTTCCTTTTTATCTATTAATTTGCAATCAGTAATTGTTTTATTAAATGTGCTTTTGCATTGATTTAGGGGATTTTTTGTTATTATTGAGTATTCAGTGTTTTTTAGTAATTGTTCCATTCTGTCTATATAGTCATTCTTATCTAGAATTACAACAGTATTTCCTTTGTCTGCTCTTGTGTAAATAACAGGTTTGTCTTTTAGTGTCTTTATTATCTTTGTGTAAGGGTTGGTATTGTTTTTATTTCCAATTTGTTCGATAATATTACAACACTGGCTTTGAATTGTATTCTTATCTTATCTATCTTATGTATTCTTGTCTGCTACATACAGATAGCCACCAAAAACCTTACAGAAATAGATAAGAATACAATTCAAAGCCAGTGTTGTAATATTATCGAACAAATTGGAAATAAAAACAATACCAACCCTTACACAAAGATAATAAAGACACTAAAAGACAAACCTGTTATTTACACAAGAGCAGACAAAGGAAATACTGTTGTAATTCTAGATAAGAATGACTATATAGACAGAATGGAACAATTACTAAAAAACACTGAATACTCAATAATAACAAAAAATCCCCTAAATCAATGCAAAAGCACATTTAATAAAACAATTACTGATTGCAAATTAATAGATAAAAAGGAACATTATAAAGTTAAAGTAGATAACCCTGCAATACCTACAATCTACGGTCTCCCAAAAGTACACAAGCCAGGGAAAACTATGAGACCTATCATAAATAACATAGATGCTCCAACCTATAAACTAGCAAAATGGTTGACTTACAAACTTTCTACTTTTCCAAGATTTGAATCTCTTAGTATAAAAAACTCATTAGATCTTATTCAAAAAATTAAAGGCATAAAAATAGAAAAAACAGATACCTTAGTTTCGTTTGATGTTACAGCACTGTTTCCAAGTATTCCTACACTAAATTTATACTCCCTGATAAAAAAGTGGTTACAAAAAGTAGGAATAACCACAAAAGATATCCAAGAATACATCATATTAATCAACTTATGTCTAGAACAAAATTACTTTACATTCAATAACAAATATTACAAACAAAATTTTGGTCTGACAATGGGTAGCCCACTATCACCAATATTGGCAGACATTTTCATGAGTGCATTGGAAACTAGAATAGTAAATAGTTTCCCTTGGATATTTAAGACTTGGTACCGTTATGTTGATGATATTTTTGCAATAGTACCAGAAAGACACTTGGATGATGCACTAAAGTTGCTTAACTTACAGGAAAAAACAGTTAAATTCACCATGGAGAGAGAATGCAATGAACAGTTACCTTTCTTGGATATTAAGATAATTAGAAAAGAAAATCATCTAAATTTTGGCATATACAGAAAACCTACACACACAGATAACTACATTAAATGTAACAGTTTTAATCCAGTTCCTCATAAACATGCAGTTTTAAATAGTCTTGCATACAGACTGGTTAATATTCCAATGAACAAGGAGGAATATAAACTAGAAATGAATAATATAATACATATAGCTACAGAGAATGGCTTCAAACAAGAAGTTGTACACAAGAAAATAGACAGAGAGAAGATGAAAAAGAAAATTAGAGACAACACTACACTTACTCCTATCAAAGAAAAAAACAGGACATACAAAAAATTCACATACCATCCATCAACCTTTCATAAATTTCAAAAGATTTTTAAAAGATACAACATTGTTCTGACTCCAAAAAATAATTATTCCATTAAAAATATCCTTAACTCAAAACAAAAAGAAGATAGCCTACAAGATGAAGATAAATCAGGAATATATCAGATGAACTGCAATGATTGTGATAAAGTTTATATTGGAAAGACCAAAAGAAACATAAAAACAAGAGTCAAAGAACACATTAGGAATATAAATCAAAAACAAGAAGAAAAATCGGCGGTAGCCTGGCACTTTTGGAAAGAACAACATAACATTAATAAAAACCCAAAATTACTTAAATATATTAAAGGAAAAACTGAACTTACAGTCTGGGAAAATATCTATATTTGGAAGAATAAGGAGAAAGTTTTTAATTTCGAAATCCCGCCAAGTGATGTACTAATACAAAAGTTCATCAAACCTCCACCAGAGACGAATCGATCTATCACAAACAACGAGGCCGGCAGTCGACCAGGAACTGATGATAGGAGCGATGGCTCCCGAAACTAGTCTTCCATTTAATTCAATTTTAGTGGTGTGTATGTTACTATTTCGACTCAATTTCTCTTAAATGTTAATAATTTACACCACTGTTACAAAAGTTCACTATATTTTATACAGTATAAAGTATTTAGTTTAAAGTGTCTCAAATTTATTCTTAATTAGCTGGTGTCTCAGATTTGTTTCATTTTAATATTTGAGTTTTTCAGAGTCCCATATTCAGACATTTAGCATAGACAAAATGCAACACTGTCTTTTCAGAAAACATAACATTAAAAAAAATTATGGCTGGCCAATTTGCTTTAGAATTTCAGTAAAAAATATCTTTTGCTTTGATTAATTTGACTTTTTTTAATAGTTTATAGCTTATATGAGTATGAATGTAGTCATTTATTAGGATACTGTGTATGTACAAGGCACTTTTAGTCCACAAGATGTACAATTCATGGATTTCTGAGCTCTGAGTTAAGACAGCTCATACTTGCACTGTAAAGATGATAAACCATATCTTCTGCTCATTGCTTGTAGCTAAACATTTTGGAAACCCTTACCATAATAGATTTCTAGGCTGGTTGATATTTATGTCTAAATTGCCTTTGAACAGTAATTGCAAAGTTGCTTTCTGCAAATCACATCAAACCTTGAGCTTAGACCATTTTCTTTTCTAACTAAATAAATGCTATCACCCAGAACAATAATAGTAAGTTCAGAAAATTTAAATGAAGCTGGACTATATGCATTAATTTCTGTGGAAATAATTATGTGTGAAAGAGACTAATTTTAAAAGTGGTTTAAAATCAGGGAATTTTAACCCTATGCCTGATGGCCATTTAAATTGCCCTCTGGCTGGTCCCAGATACCCAATAAACAGACTTTTAGATCAATAAAAAATGCAAATTTTCCATGTTTTAGAAAAGCAGTAATACTCCCTTAATTTGTTTATATATTTAATGAAACAAAAAAGGAAATAATGGGTATTTCATGCATGACATACTGGTTCTTTTAAATAATAGTGTCTTGATTTACAAGTTCATGAAAATCTTAAAATATGGGGAAGATTGTATAAGTAATTTTCATTCTTAAAAAATGCATGCTCCTTTTCATCCATGTATCACATTTGTCTGAATCGGAATGCTTACCAAGTGAAATGAAACCCCATTATTTCATCTGTGTGTGTTTTGAAAATCAGAATGTTTATTACATATTTCTGAACTTCAGTGCTCCAGATCTGATTCAAAGCATATGTCCCACAATCACTTATGTTTCTGCTGCCTCCCCTTCCACAGCAGACTATGTATTTTAAGGATTTGTTAAGACTTGCTAAATTTATTAACTCTTCAAACAACCATAAACATTTTCAGTTAGGAAATTATGGGTATAAGGTGCCTTGGGTTGGAAATAAGATGGAAACTAGGATAGAAGCAGTGCCATTTTAGCATAAAGAAATTTTATCTTTGTGAAAGTAAAACAGGATATGACTACAATAGCTGCATTTACATTAGTAAAGGGATTGACAACACAAAGACAAAGATCAGTTGATTAGGGTAGAACAGTATTTAAATAACTGGCACAGCTCACTAAAGTTATTTATTTCCATATGTAACAGAATGCTGAATACAATTGCAACTGTATATTAAAATTATATTGGTTTGCCAAAGAACATAAATGCAAGGGTAGGTCCATAAGTTTCCGGCCTTGCCAATAAGGATTACCACCTTCACAAAACCCTTATCTGGTGTAATACCTTATCTGTTAAGTAAATAATTGCAGCTGGAATGCCAGGACAGCAGTGGTAGGGAGAGGTAGTGCATGAAACTAGCTGTTGGAGTTAAAAGAAAAAATGGATTAAGTAACAATGGAAGTGAGTAATGGTAACTAACCAAGCTATCATGGAAGAGATTTTACCTAGAGCAAAGGATACGGATAAGAGATTAGGAAACAAACTGAATGAAGTAGAAAAAGAAGTAATGGAAATTAAGGACCATATAAGACATGAAGTGCAAAATATCAGAGGAAGAGTAGAGGGTATGGAAGAGAGATATTGATGTTTAATTTAGTTATTGTGGGAGTTAAAGAAAGGGGTGGAGTGTGGCGAAAACAAGAAGTTAGAAAGATTTTGGAAGGAAGATTGGGGATGGGTTACAGGTATGGGAGATTGTTGACATAGAGTTGGAAGATCAAGAGGAAAAAGAATTATAGTTATGAGATTTACATCTGTACAGTTCATACATGAAGTCCTAAGGAAAGCCAAGCAATTAAGAGGAACTGATATTTTTATAATCAAGGATTTATTGATGGAACAACGAGCTCTTAAGAAGAAATTAATTAACAAATGAAAATAGCAAGATCAGAGGGGAAGCAGGCTTTCATTCACAATCTACATAAGTGACAAGACCGTGTCAAAAGGAATTGAATCACTGGGATGCATCAATTTCTGTGGGGCTGAAAACAAAACCGACAGGAAGTCTAAAGGTTGGACAGAAAGCAGCTCTATCAGCTGGAAAGAATGGACTGTCTGAGTTTAGGAGAAGCATGCGAGGGGAAGGAGGAGTAGAGAAGATTACATCAGGCAAGAGGGCAGAAGATGATGTAGCTGGTACGTCACAAAGGAATGACGTGAGAGAGATAGAAACAAGGAAAGTAGTATCACTGACTAGGGAGGAAATACAGCTAGCAAGTGGACTGGCGGAGAGAGGGAAGAAGATGTAGTTGGAGAGCAGTGAGGGTGGGACGGAAGAGGACAGCATTATATCGACTCCAAATGACAGCATACTCATGCTAGACAAAGACAAGGCAGCATCTTCAAGAGAGGAAATCGAGCTATGGAACAAGAAAGTGTTAGAGAAATTCAGAAACAGAAAGGAATCGCAATAGGGTATGGGGGAAGTAAGGAGGTTGGGATTTTGGAACTGTGAAGGTTTAAAAAATAAAATGTATACAGTGAAGTTGAAATAATTACTAGGAAAGATAGAATTTTTGGGAGTAGTAGAAACATGGCTAATGAAAGTGAATGTAGAGATGGATGATTTTACATATGTTGGAATAAAAGGAGAAGTGGTGGCAAAGAAGGGAAGAGCCTCGGGAGGCTTGGGTTTGAGTTTTTTTGTTAGAAAATTGTTGAGAAAAGTAATAAGAGAAACGTGGGCAAGGTCAAAAAATGCTTTGTGAGTAGTAATGGATGATAAATTGCTAGATGAAAATATCATATGCCTAAGATTAGTACAAAATATGTTCATTAATCATATATTACTACTTAAGATAAATAAATCATATATACAAAATCTAAATTTGTTGCACTGTGTATAATACACCAGGATCCTCGCAGTACCATAACCCTTATCTGCTTAAGCAACTGGAAAGTGATAATAGTGAATTTAAGAGAAAAGTATGTGAAGGTAGAGATTATAATAATGGGGGATTTCAACATCAGAGTAGGTGAAAGAGACATGGAATTTGGGACTGATATGGTATGGGACAGTGAAATAATGATTAAAAAAGATACAGTAAGGCATAGTAAAGATAGTACAGTGATAGAGGTAGTGAAAAACAGGCTGAAGATGGGAGGGATCGCTCCCGAAACATATGTTCCAAATTTATGTAAGTGAATGGAGTTAGTGTGAAAAAAACTGTATACATTGTTTATATATATATATACCACTCCATTGTCAACAGCTTCGTAAGTACACTTATTTGAGTGAAAAATTTATTGAATTTTGTGAAGTGAATGCACTAGATATTCTTTCTTAATGGTAAATATGGTGAAGATATATTTGGAGAATTTACTTTTGTTAATAATAATGGTCAGAGTGTTATTGATTATGTATTATGGCCATTCAACATGGGTTTGTTGTTAGTAACTTTAAGATAGTTAATTTTAACTCAATTAGTGGTCATTTTCTGCTGGTTGTGGATATAAAAATTCATTCAGGGTATGTAGTGAATAATTTAGGGTAAGGAAAGAATGGGACTAGCCAATATACTACATTTAAATGGAAAGAGGATAAGAGAAACAAATTTAAACAGGCTCTGGCATCAAAGTATGGTCAAATATACCAACATGGAATAAGTTATATGTTAAAAAATAATGAAGTAAAGAAGGCAACCAATGGCCTAAATACACAAATGCAAAGAGCTGGAGACAGGATGAAAAACGGGATGGGAGTTGGGGATAGAGGCAAAGAGTGGTGTGATTATGAATGTAAAGTAACAAAACAAAGTGTTGAAGCAAATGCTGATAAAATGGAGAGGTACAGGAGATGAGCAATCAAAGGAAGATTATTTAGATAGGAAAATATTTTATAACTTGATAGAGAGCAAGAAATATGAGTGGAGAAGGGAAAATGAGAAGAATTTAATCAGGATGTTAAATAAAGGAAATATTAATAGAATATGGAAAATGTTAAAAGTAACTTATAACTATAAACAATGTATACAGTTTTTTTCACACTAACTCCATTCACTTACATAAATTTGGAACATATGTATCGGGAGCAATCCCTCCCATCTTCAGCCTGTTGACAAACTGTCGTTAAATGTGGCGGTTGGGTCTCTTGATGTTCTTGTGGCGGCATCTGTTGGTATTATTAGGAATTTGCTGAGTTCATCCAATGGAGGGATATCGAAATTCATCAAATTATCCTTATTTTTTGTAATGAAAATGTTTTCCCAAGTGGAAAGTTCTATTGCATTATAAAGTTGTTTAAGTAGTTTTATCTCTGATTTAATTTCATGATTTTTATTCCAAAAGTGCGCTGCTATTGCTGATTTATCAATTTGTTTTAAGCGAATATTTCTGAAGTGTTCTTTTTTCCGGATTCCCAAATTCCTCTTCGTTTTTCCGATGTATTTTTTGTCGCACTCTGCACATTCTATTTCATAAATACCTGACTTTTGTTCTGTTGGCATGTAGTCCTTTACTCTGCAACCTAATAAGTTCTTTATATTAAAATTGTTCTTTGGGGCTAACATAATTCCTTGTTCTTTGAATATCTTTTTGAACTTATTGTGATAAATTGGGTGGTATGTGAAACTTTTGAATTTGTACCTTTCTTTGGCACTTTTAGGAGTGGAAACATCTCTTATTGCCTTTTGTTTTTTGGTTTTATTGATGATTTTTATTACTGTGTCTTTGTTGTATCCATTAGTTTCTCCTATCTTTATGATTTGTTGGTATTCCAATTTGTACTCTGTTTCTGTGATTGGAATGTTAACTAATCTGTGTGCTAAACTATAAAACACTGCATATTTATGTGGAATGGGGTTAAAACTGTCATTTTTTATGTAATTTTCTGTGTGAGTATCCTTTCTATGAATTCCAAATGTAAGATAGTTTTCATTTCTTATGATTTTTACATCTAGGAAGGGGAGATATCCCCTTCTTTCTTCCTCTATGGTGAAATTTATAGATTTGTGCTGCAAATTCAGAAGTTTTGGTGCATCCATTGTATGTTTTTTCGGAATTATTGCAAATATGTCATCCACATACCTATACCATGTTTTGAAGATTAGAGGGAAGGCTTTGGTGATATGCATTTCAAACGAACTCATAAAAAAATCTGCTAGAAATGGAGATAACGGGTTTCCCATAGCTAGTCCCGAGACTTATTGGTAATATTTGTTATTGAAAATGAAGTAATTTTGTTCAATGCAAATGTTCGTAAGTTTTATCAAGTCTTCAATTTCTTGTGTCTGTAGATCTAAGGATTTTAACCATTTCTTTAACATTAGCATAAGTGTATCTTTTGGTATGCTTGGGAATAAGGCTTCTACATCAAACGATACCATTATATTTTCTGCTGTAATTTTGTATTTTTTCCACCAAATCTTGTGAATTTTTGACACTCAAACTTTGGTATTTTTTCAAGGATTTGAAAATGTCGGTTAATTTTTTTGCTAACAAGTATGTTCGTGAATTGATATTATTGATTATAGGTCTCATGCTGTTGTCTTTTTTTGTGTAATTTAGGAAGTGCATACATTCTAGGTAAAACTGGGTTGCTATGTGTGAGTTTTCGTTTTTCGGTAGTGGACAGTATTCTTATTTCATCTAATGTTTTATTCAAGTTTTTAGTGCAGGTTTTTAGTGGATTCTCTGTAATTAGCTTATAATCTTGACCTTTTAACATGGTTTCTATCCTGTTTATGTAGTCTTCTTGGTTCAATATTGCGATTTTATTGCCTTTATCTGTTTTTGTGAATACTACCGGTTTTTTTTTAGTTGTTTTATTATGTTTATGTAATTGTTGAATTTACTTTGGTTTTTTATTTTCTCTAAGGTTTTTGTACATTTCAATTTGATAAACGATTTTTCATTTTCTTTCAGTTCATTGGTGGCTATATTAATATCCGCGATGTAATCTTCTATTTTTTTGGAGAAACCTACACATGTTTTTAGGCCTTGGTTTAGGAATTTTAGTTCGTTGTTTGAAAATGTGGTGCTTGAAATATTAATTACGTTCTCTGTGGTTTGTGTAACTTTTTTGGGTACATTTTTGGTTTGAAGTTTTCGTAAATTGTTGAACTTCTTTTTCAATTTCTGATTCTTCGTTTTCATTTCGTTGGTTAAATTTTTATGCATATGTTGTTGTACGTTATCCCAAATGTGGAATCCCAAAGTCCTCGAAAGTTTTAAATGTAACTCATAACATTTTAAGTCGGTTTCACTTAGTTTTTTATATTGTACGCTTTTCTCTACTTCAATTACTCTTTTTTCAGCAAAGCCTTCCCTCTAATCTTCAAAACATGGTATAGATATGTGGATGACATATTTGCAATAATTCCGAAAAAACATACAATGGATGCACTAAAATTTCTGAATTTGCAGCACAAATCTATAAATTTCACCATAGAGGAAGAAAGAAGGGGATATCTCCCCTTCCTAGATGTAAAAATCATAAGAAATGAAAACTATCTTACATTTGGAATTCATAGAAAGGATACTCACACAGAAAATTACATAAAAAATGACAGTTTTAACCCCATTCCACATAAATATGCAGTGTTTTATAGTTTAGCACACAGATTAGTTAACATTCCACTCACAGAATCAGAGTACAAATTGGAATACCAACAAATCATAAAGATAGGAGAAACTAATGGATACAACAAAGACACAGTAATAAAAATCATCAATAAAACCAAAAACAAAAGGCAATAAGAGATGTTTCCACTCTTAAAAGTGCCAAAGAAAGGTACAAATTCAAAAGTTTCACATACCACCCAATTTATCACAATAAGTTCAAAAAGATATTCAAAGAACAAGGAATTATGTTAGCCCCAAAGAACAATTTTAATATAAAGAACTTATTAGGTTGCAGAGTAAAGGACTACATGCCAACAGAACAAAAGTCAGGTATTTATGAAATAGAATGTGCAGAGTGCGACAAAAAATACATCGGAAAAACGAAGAGGAATTTGGGAATCCGGAAAAAAGAACACTTCAGAAATATTCGCTTAAAACAAATTGATAAATCAGCAATAGCAGCGCACTTTTGGAATAAAAATCATGAAATTAAATCAGAGATAAAACTACTTAAACAACTTCATAATGCAATAGAACTTTCCACTTGGGAAAACATTTTCATTACAAAAAATAAGGATAATTTGATGAATTTCGATATCCCTCCATTGGATGAACTCAGCAAATTCCTAATAATACCAACAGATGCCGCCACAAGAACATCAAGAGACCCAACCGCCACATTTAACGACAGTTTGTCAACAGGCTGAAGATGGGAGGGATCGCTCCCGAAACATATGTTCCAAATTTATGTAAGTGAATGGAGTTAGTGTGAAAAAAAATGTATACATTGTTTATATATATACCACTCCATTGTCAACAGCTTCGTAAGTACATTTATTTGAACTTATAACTAGTTTGTAACTAGTTAAAATTCATAAGAGGGTATAAATTATTTTTTAACTCTTTTTGGTGAGCGTAGTGGTTTAAAAGCAATACCAATGTTATGATGTAAACAGAGTTAAGTTACTCACAGGACTGTTTAACTTAATTATGTCAAAGGAAAGTGTACCAGAAAGTTGGAGGAAAGCAATCATATATCCAACATACAAAGGCAAAGGAAGCTTAGAGATGCCCAAAAATTACAGACGTATTGCATCATCAAATGTTGGAAAAGTTTTTACAGGCATTTTGACAAATCGGCTACAAAATTGGGTTGAGAAATATAAAATTATTTTGCAATTCTAAATAGAATTTTGCAGGGGGAGACACACAATGGAGAATATATTCATTATAAAAACTTTACTGGACAAATATTTAAAAGATAAGAGAGAAAAACTGTACATGACATTGGTTGACTTAGAAAAAGCATACGATTACATAGAGTTACAATTGTTATGGGATAAATTACACATTAAGGGAGTAAGTTTTCATATGGTGAATATTCTTAAAGCATTATACAAAAGAAATACCTTCTGTGTGAAAATTGGGGAAGGAATGATAACAAGAGAAATAATTCAAAAGAAGATGTTAAGGCAAGGGCGTAAGTTAAGCCCAGTACTATTTAATTTAATCTTATTTTGATTTAAAGTAAAACACTAAAAATCATGTCACAATAAAACTCTCTTTAAGTTTCACAAACACACTTATAAAAGTAATTTTGGAACATGTTTCATGAGGTACATTCCTCACATTGTCAACCAAAAACGACGACTGAGGAGTCAATTTCAGCAAAGTATGTATGTTACTATGCTTGCTCTGGTGGTCTGTTAATGAACTTAAACAATATGTTGTCTGCTTCCGGTATATCAAAATTCATAAGTTTGGATTCATATTTTTTTATGTAAATTTTTTCCCATATATTAAGTTCTTTCAGATGTTGAATTGTTTTTAGTAATGTTATGTCCTTCTCTATTTCATGATTCTCATTCCAAAAATGTGCACTCAGTTCTTCACTTAAAGAAAAACTTATCAAAAATTCACATATCACCCTTATGTTAACCACAAATTCCAAAAAATTTTCAAAAAGTATAACATTACTCTGGCACCAATAAACAGATATAGTGTTGGTAAACTATTAAATCTAAATAAAATTAAACAAAAAAAGAAGAAAGAAGAAAATTCAGGTATATATAGAATTAATTGCAAGGATTGTGACAAAATATACATAGAAAAAACAAAGAGAAATCTGGGGATAAGAATAAAGGAACACTGGAGAAATATTAGACACAAACAAGTAGAAAAATCAGCAGTGGCTGCACATTTTTGGAATGAGAATCATGAAATAGAGAAGGACATAACATTACTAAAAACAATTCAACATCCGAAAGAACTTAATATGTGGGAAAAAATTTACATAAAAAAATATGAATCCAAACTTATGAATTTTGATATACCGGAAGCAGACAACATATTGTTTAAGTTCATTAACAGACCACCAGAGCAAGCATAGTAACATACATACTTTGCTGAAATTGACTCCTCAGTCGTCGTTTTTGGAAGTGTGTTTGTGAAACTTAAAGAGAGTTTTATTGTGACGACAAGATTTTTAGTGTTTTACTTTAAATCAAAATAAGATTAACAAAGTTTCACTGTGTGGATTCCGACATTCCGTAAACATACTATTTAAATTGTTTATTGATGACATTATAACAGAGATAAAAAAAGAGTAACAATTCATTGACAGTTATTAATAATGTCACAATCCCAGGGTTATTATTTGCAGATGATTTAGTTGTTGGATCCATCTGAACAATTGGCTTAAAGCAATCCTTGTAGCACATAGACAAATACTGCAATGATTGGAGCTTGAAGGTTAATTAAGAGAAGACTCAAAAAGTAGTATTCAAGAAAGGAGCAAAATTGAGTAAATATGAGAAGTGGAGGAAAGTAGATAAAGAATATAAGGTAGTTACGGATTGCATTTATCTAGGAGTTAAAATAGATGGGGGTTGGCAAATGGGGGGAAGGCGGGGAAATTAGCTTTGGCAAAAGGAAAAGGAGCAATGGCAGGTTAGAAGTGTAAATATAAAATACTAGCTATAAATGTTAAATGGCTAGAAAAAATATATAGAATGGTGGATGAGGCAAAAATGTTGTATGGTATTAAAATATGGGGACTGGAAGGAAGATGAGAAATTATGGATGTTGTGCATAGGATGTTTTGTAGAGAAATTTTAGGTGTACCAAGTACAACAGCAAAGGAAGTTGCACAAATTGAAATGGGAAGAGTGGCAAGGAAAGGTGTGATTATGGAAAGAGCTCTCAAATATTGATTCAGAATCCTAAACTTAGATGAAAGAAATTTGTTAAGGAAATGCTTAGAATTTCAAGAATAGAGTCTAAGGAGCAATGGGTGGAGCAATGGTCTTGGGATAATTCTGGAGAACAATGGATTGGGTGATATTTTGAGGAGGGAGGAGAACAATGTAAAGGGTTTTTGGAAAGTAATAAGAAAGAGATTGGAAGATATAGGGATACAAAAACTGTTTAATGAGATAGCAGGTAAAAGATCTTAAGTATTTTATATACCAATAAAAAATAAATGGGAAAGAGAAAAGTATATTGATAAATCAAATAAAGAACAAAGAGAGGGCATTGCATGGTTAAGATCAGGCATGAGGAGATTTAAAGGAATAAGGAAAGGGTTTCCTCAGAATCAGTGTCCAATATATGGAGAAAGGAAGATAGGAACATATAGTATAAGTGCAAAGGGACGGGACTGTGGAGGAAAAAGTTTATAAATGAGAAATGGTTTAAATTAGATAGAAAAATAGCCTTAATGAAAATCTATAGTAAATATAGCAGGAATGTGAATAATTCCTGAGCAAAGTTAAAAATAAATGAAATTGGGTACTAAGAAGGAAAGTAAATCAAATAACTTAAAAGGCTGCATTTGATTAATTATATTAGAATGTAGATAAAGGCGATTATAGTTGGGAGTGAGTCATATTGTTATTAAATTTAAAATGTAGCATTTAGTATGCATTTGAGAAATAAAGTAATTATTAGTTTGTAGAGGCTGTAGCTAGCTAACAAAATAATGGTATTGGTAGAGTAATGGAAACATTTTATTTAGGACCTTGGATTGGATCAGAGCCTGGTCCCCTGGAATTCCAGTAGGCTGCTGCTGATGAACTGGGGACTGATTCAATCAAGGTGGAAAAATTGTATTTGTTCAATTTTATTAGAATTTGGATAAAGGCGATAGAATAAAACCAATTATTATGTTATGTTTGTTTGTAATTATAAGGGAGCATATCCAAAAATGGCCTGGGCCAGATAGGTGCAGGCCCCCTGGTTTCTTCTTCTTCTTCTTCTTCTTCTTCTTCTTCTTCTTCTTCTTCTTCTTCTTCTTCTTCTCTCCTCCCCCTCGTCCTCCTCCTGCCCCCCCCCTCTCTCTCTAATATATTTGTTCTTAGCATATCAATAAAATTTCAAATTCATAATTGAAGCATTAACTTCTACTATGCTATGTTCAGATAAAGTTGTAAAGAAGGCTATGTGTACAAGATTGTGACATGTTCAAAATGGAGTATCAAGCTGTTATTAAGTTCTTCACAAAAGAAGGACTTACTCCAAATGAAATATAACAGCAATTGGACAGTGTATATGGGGAAGCATCCCCCTCGTATTCTACAACAAAATAATGAGCCAAACTTTTTCAAATGGGTTGAGAAAGCATTGAAGATGAAGAGCGTGCAGGTCGGCCCTTAGAGGTGCTTACTCCTGAAAAAATCGTTCTTGTGGAAGGGGAAATTATGGAAGACTGGGGGCTCAAAGTTACACAAATAGCAGCAAGGTTGGGCCTTAATAAATAAAAACAGTCCTTCAAATTATCCATGAACATTTGAACATGAATGATGCATGCATGAATAGTGCAAGATGGGTGCCAAACTTCGTTCCTCAGTCCAAAAGCATTTTAGAATAGTCTTTTGTTGAGCAATATTGTTACAGGAGATGAAACTATGGTCCTCTGCTATGATCTCTACTATGAGAATCAATGGAGTGGCATAAACCTGGCGGAACACAGCCTCTAAAGGCCAAGGTCCCTCAATTAACCAAGAAGATCATGGCCGCAATCTTTTGGGACTGTGAAGAAATACCCTTTAAGTTCTTCAAGGAGAGGAACATCACAGTAAATGGGGATTACTATGCTGGCCTAATGCACATACTACGTGCTTCCAACAAAGAGAAAAGGCAAGGAAAGATAAGTGGTGGTGTGCCTTCATGACAATACGCCTGTGCACACAGCTCTTGTTGCAAAGGAAGCTGTGAAGAAATGTGGCTTTCAGGAGATCAACCATCCATTCTGTAGCCCAGATATAGCTCCCAGTGACTATTTCCTGTTCTCAAAACTCAAGAAAGACCTTCGAGGAAGGAAATTTAAATGTGATGAAGAAGTGATGAATGCTGTCTATGCCCATTATGCAGACAAGACTTTGGGGGGAATTGCAATGTTAATTCAAAGATGTGAGAAGTGTATTGCAATAATATTTAAAAGTGAAATTTAGCTTTATCGTACCTAGAAAATGGTTAGGGTAGAAATATACACTGATACTAAAGAGAGGGGAAATGGAGGTGTTTCGGCTCCCACCATTCGCATACATTGCTTGGCAAGGTGGTCACAGCATAATCAAATTGTAGTTCAACAAATTTGGATGGTTAATACAGGTATAGGGCTAGTTGCAGAAATTGTATTTAGGCAATATTTTACATTAAACAATGCTTATATATTGTGAAATAAAGTTACCATTACTGCAACATTGTGAAGTGGATAAACACTGCCTAAAACTGATCTTTAAACACTGTTTAATGTCAATCTCACATTACAGTGTACAAGAATAGGGCGTATTCAATGGAGCACATTCACTGCATTTCATGGAAAAAGTTCTGTAGATATTTATTACTAGTTTTAACATTATTATCTTCATCTTTTGCTTGATCCCAGTAATCCATTTGAGAAATACCAAGAAGCAAGTTTTATAGCACTAATTTTTCAAAGGAAATTTCAAAGAACTTATTTATGATATCCGATGTTTACTTGAGTATTATATAAGGTTGTCCTTTATCTATCACATGGCAGCTTCTTCTTGGCAACTGGCACATTTTTGCTGTATGGTAATACCACAATATAATAATACTATGTTGTATACTATGGTAATATCATGTATGGTCATGCATCAACCATGTGTAGAACAGTAGATCATATCCTGACTACCAGAAACAACTTCCCTAATGTTGATGAACTTTCTTTCATTAAACATGATTTTACTGTTCTATTTAGATAAACATTAACTGTTGAGTAACACCTACTTTTTATAGATTGTTCATTAAGCTGTGGAATGTCATAATTTCATTGCTTTTATTCATTTACTTCTAAATAATTTTCCTGGTGTAATAGGTGTAATTTACAGCACTCACAGTAGAATAAAATCATCCGTAGTAGAATAAATCCGAATTGTCATAGGGCTGTTATTTACATAAATGAGAAGGGAATCTATTTTATTAACTGCAAAATAAGACAAGTGTCACTTAAGAGTAATTTGTTTCTTTACTGCTACTTTAACATTAAGTCTAATGATTACATGATACCAGTTATGATACATAGATACTATACAAGAATATGAAATATAATAATTTTCATTTCATACCAAGTGATGTGTGATGCAAAGATGAAAATTAGGACCATTGCCTAAAAACGTAAAAAAACTGTTATTTTTCGCCATGTTGCCATACTCTACTTTAACATATAACTCTCCACAACATGGTAACATTTCACAGTGTTCAATAAGATGGTCTTTTCTTCAATTAAGACATTCCCAAAGAGACATCACAGGCAGTGGACACTGGTGATACATGAAATGAAAAATAAGGAATGGAGGTTTTTTTTTAAGAAAGGAAGTGTTCTCAGCCTAAGTTTAGGTTACTGTCCTGGCATTTGCCATTTATGAAGACTGAGGAAAATAGAGGGGGAGAACCAATCAGTGAGGACGGTCCTGGCTGGAATCAAACCCCAGACCTCCCACTCACTAGTCTCCTAAAACATCCAGCATTATACCTGTGCAACTAACCTCATAAACAAATGTTTGAATTATGCCTACATTGATGAAGAGCTTCTATTGGTGGCAATCAGCAAAGAGTCTAACAAAAATACTCTCCATACTAACTTCTAGCTAATGTCCTAATTTTAACAGTATCTTACTGGCTGAACTTTTTTAAGCAACAGAAATTCATATATAAGTATTGAAGGCATATTCCTCCTTATGAAAAACCATAAAGTGGTGAAAAAAATTATTTTTTTATGCATATTGGACATCACTAAATACAGTTATTATTTGGAAGGCTGTAATCCACACAAACCTATGGCTAGCGTGGATTCTGATTATCAATAGCTTGCAGCCTAATTGCTGACTACGACATTCAGAGGCCTGTAAACATAGTGGGTAGAAAATCCAACAAATCAAAATGATCCCACACACAGCCAAAAAATTACATTCAATTTGGAAGTCTATGGTAGGCCAAAAAGGAAAATATGCAAGGGAACTAATAACATAATTTGCAGCAATTGTGCTGATGTGCCCATTTGTACTTACCCATGCTTTCAGATGTATCATACATACTTTTAGAGGTAAGCGTGAACTGTGTTGTATAATTTATATAAATAGTTTTGTGGAAAAAGGGTTAGCATAATGAAGGCATTAGTTTTGATGTGCAGGAATCTATAAACATTAGGGAAGAGGTTAAGAGAATCATTCTGTATTTGATATTAGTGGTGTAGTAACACTAGCTCTGTTATAGAATTATAATTTTAAACACAGTTTATGTCATATAAAATTGCAGGCTTTAATGGTCATTAACTATTACAACTTCTTTGTCTCCCTGAAAACAGCTCATTTGACGTTTCATTCACCTTCATGTTGAACTGGGCCACTGGTAAGATCTCCAAAGCTGTGTTGATATTTATATCCTGTCAGGCAACCATAGTAATGCCCATCTACTTTTCTTATTGGCATATGTTCTGGCCAATTACTGTCCATTTGATGAACAATACTTTCCTATGCTATTCAAAGATATGCAACTCCCCGATTAATGTGCTATTATCTTGAAATATTTCTCAGATTGTTTTGTGGGAGAAGCTATAACATTTTGCAAAGATTTTTATCTTGAAATGTCCAGTTATTGCATGTTGGCAAGGGCAGATTTTTCTATGAATACGTAGTTATCTTGTGTATTTTTTCTGTCTTATGTAAATGGATCTTCCTATCATCCTATATATGATTCCATGCAATTTGTGTATCCCTGATTTAAATAGATTGATTGATTTATTTACGGACACTCTTTAACATCTCAGGTCATCAGCGTCCCATTCAACAGGGGGTAAAGCGGCCGACAAATTTTGCTCAGAGGCCACTCTTTCAGGCTTGAGGTTCTTTTTCGTCTCGCAAATATATGACACAGGACCCACGGCTTTACTTCCCTTCCAAAGGAAGCCATATTTCGGATTTTTATGCCCGAAAAAATCCATCATTCCTGGCCGGGTTTGAACCCACTATCTTGGGTATAGGAAGCAAGTATGGTAACCACTACACCACCAGCACTGACGGTTTAAGTAGAGAGGATGCTTTGTCCTTGATAGGGCATACAAACCATTATAGTTTGACTGACCTGTATCTAATCCTAATTTTATGGCATTCCAGTATTTTTAGTACAAAAACAATGACAGCTGCAATTGAAACCAATGATAAAAGTGAGAAATGGGCTTTTCTACCTAACTTATTGAAACACCAACAGAGTGTCAAAAACAATGAAACAAAATAAAATTTAAAGTAAATATATGTCAGACAAGAAATTGCAATTAGTATCCCTTACAGGGACAGAATGTCCCCTCTCCTTAACTCAGGTGTCACAGGCCCTCGCATGCATCAACAGCTATTTATTGACTGTCGGAAGGAGTGCATCCTGGGGGAAGAAGATAGAAACTTAAAAATCATAAGATGTCAACCAGAACCAGATAGCAATCCTTCCAACATTCAAGTAGCTGATAATGTGGGTGAGGGTCTGCAAAATACATTCAATTAAAATAGTAAGTTAGTGATGCTGCATGAGTGGTAATTTTAACCCATCACAGTAATAATAATTATTGTAGTTTCTAAATTTGTAGGGAAGATTCTAGAGCTTACTAAAGCACTTGATCTGGAACTACAAAGTTAGCATTAAAAGAGTGCACAAAAGGCCCTTGAGGCTTAAGTACCAAGGTGTATTTATACTCTGTGAATCATTCAGTCAACAACATGCAATAATTTTTCCTGCAGGATAATTAGGCAACTTATAGATTATTTAAATAAATTAGCACACTAAATGAGAGTAACAAATTTTGAATAACATATGCAAAGCATTGCTCATTAATGGATCATGATTGAATAGAACATCAACCATTAAGACATAATGTATGGTAGGCTGCCAGCAGGCAGTCTGTATTCCGATAGCAAGGCCTTCTCCAGAAACTAAAGTAGTAACATGTACCAGTTCATGTAAATTTATTTATTTATTTTATTTTTTATTTGTTTTTCTTTCTTTCTTTCTTTCTTTCCAAATAGACTAGTCTTTTGGAGGGTTTGCAGCTTTGAAAGCCTCATTCTTTATGTAACTTCTTTGATATCATTTACCTCATCACATCTAAAGCTTTATCAGAATTCATTTTAAAACCAAATCATATTTTATATTTAATGTAACATCAGAATTGGAAATAAGAAGAAATGACATGCGCTTTAATTTAAAATATACTGTACAATTTCTTCAGATGTTGCGGATGCCTTGGTTGGTGTTGGACTTATTTGTAATAGTGAAAGTATGCCTGGAGTTCTCATGCTTGACAAAGACTACAATAATATGAGCAAGTTCCTAAACAGGTAGGTAAATATTGCATTAATATGTATGAGATATGTTTTTGTTTTGTTTTTTTTTATTTGTTTATTTAAGGATGCTCTTTAACATCTCAGGTCATCAGCGTCCCATTCTATTTAGGGCATGAAACGGCCGACAAATTTTGCTCAGAGGCCTCTTTTTTCGGGCTTGAGGTTCTTTATCGTGCCGTAAATGCACGACATGGGACCCATGGCTTTACTTCCCTTCAGAAGGAAGTCATACTTACGATTTTTACGCCCGAACAAATCCGTCGATCCTGGCCGGGTTCGAACCCGCGACCTTTTTAGAAGGCAAGTATGGTTACCACTAAACCACCAGGACTGACGAGATAGAAGCGTGTAGTACTAACTGTATGCTGAATTTTTTTAGAGATGCAAGTGAATTCATTACAGATGAAATAATTTCTAGCTTTAGCTTTTGAAGTTGCTTTAATTAATTGTTCTTGTTGAGAAAAACAGGTGTTAGATTAGCACCTTCCCCTCTCTTTAAGAATTGCTTAATCATTTAATTAATTTGAGAGGCTTCCTGTGAGCTTGCATTTGATTAACATTTTGGTTTATATTTTAAGGGATTCTCAGGAGGACACTGGAAATGGTTACTAGATCCTTGTAAATATTCTATTATAAGTTAAAAGGGTATAAGTATAGGATGGTTGCTGTTTCAACAAGCAACTTAATGCATATCTGGAATTGGTTTAGAGGTGCTTTTTAGAATAGAAATAATATTTATTTAACAAATCCATATACAATTTTTAAATCAATCACATTTCAGTCACATTTGTTTGTACACAACTTTAACTATATACAATTCTACAATAATCTTGAATATTATTAAATAAGGTAGTAT
Source organism: Metallyticus violacea (assembly GCA_030762175.1). Lineage (NCBI taxonomy): Eukaryota > Metazoa > Arthropoda > Insecta > Mantodea > Metallyticidae > Metallyticus > Metallyticus violacea. The sequence goes on along the minus strand of CM060843.1, from coordinate 41,755,653 downwards.
TATAACTTTCTCTTGCTGCTTTATCACATATTTCAAATAATTTTTCCTGTTCCAAAGTGCTTTCATTTCTCTGTAAACACTCAAATGACATTTTGAAATTAAAACTAGCAAATATTTTTGTCTTTCAATGTCTTTAATTCTGAACCTAATTTCTTTCCAGAAACTCCTTCCTAATATTCCCCTAGCTCTCCATATGTCCCCAAAACCAGTTTTTTTCTTGACTTTCCTTTACCTTATTAAGCCAAATAGTGATTAAGCCTTTGCTGACCCACTACACACTGATATAAAATACTATGTTCATCTGAATTTCTAATTCTAAACCAGTATTTCATTACTCTCTCCATAATTTTCCCTTTACTACCTATTCTTCCTAGTTCTACTTGAGCAATGTCATTTGGCGAGGCTCTTGGTAAGTCCAATATTTGTTTGCAAAAGTTTCTGTGTATCAAATTCACATTAGCCCACCCTTCCTCCAAATCCCAAATCTAAACCTCATAGAGCATTTTAGCCTCCACCAATGCCCTATATACTCTCTCCAACCAATTTACTTGCATCCATGGTATTTTATGTAAATATGCCCTTATAGCTTTCAGAGAAAGCTTCCCTTTAGCTAGAATCATCTTTTGATCACTCCATCCACCCTTACTCCTTACTCCTAAGTAATCAAACTTGTTAACCATCTCAATTTCCTTGCCAACACCATTGCTCATCTTTTCTTAACTTGTTGCCCTTTTTAAAAACCACGTTTTTGATTTGCTTAGATTAATATGCAAATTCCACTTGCAAAAATGATCTATTGCTTCAATTGATTTAATTAATCCCACTAGATATTGAACTGCAACAAGATCATCTGCAAATAATAAACCAGGTATTCCATTATTATTAATTATTGGAACATGACTATTTACTGCATTAATTTCCTCTAGGATGTCATCAATGAACAAATTGAATAGTAAGGGACTTAATTTACAGCCTTGCTTTAACCCTATATTGTTTGAAATAACTTGAATTACTTTGTTACTTGACATTTTTATACAAAACTCATTATCAGTATATATTCTTTGTAATATTTTTGTGCATCTATTACTTATTCCCTTTTTATCAATTTTACCCAAACACTTCCCAGTTTATTGTGTCAAAAGCTTTTTCAAAATCCACAATAACATATATAATCTTTCTCCCTTTGTTTCTAAATACTATTTACTAATGTATCTAAAACAAAGATATCGATCTTTCTCTTATTTTTCCTAAACCTGACTGAAATTTTGATATCTTATTCTCTTCTTCTGCCCTCAGTTTATTGTGTCAAAAGATTCTGCAAATCTGCAAGTAACACATATAATCTTCCCCTCTTTGTTGCTAAATGCTTATTTATTATGTATCTATAACAACGATATTATCAATTGTTCTCTTATTCTTCCTCCCTGACTAAAATGTTGATAGCTTATTCTCTTCTTCTGCCCACATTTGTACTCTTTCTGCTAAAGCCCCTTTGTATAACACATAGTACAGATAACAAGCTAATTCCCCTGTAATTAAAGGGGATGTTCATAGTGTAATGATCATGTACTAGTATACATTATTGATATTGTTGGTTAAGGTTTCTACTTACTAACCAGCCAAGATTATGAAAAAATGCAAACAGATCCTACACAAAAATATATCAGTGCAGTAAAAAAACTATTAATAGAAGTAACAATTCTGAGTGAAGAAGAAAAAAAGATCATACCAGACAACCCTACAACACCTAGAATCTATGGCCTACCAAAAATACATAAACCGGCAACAAAATGAGACCTATTGTAGATAAAATAAATTCACCCACATACAATTTAGCCAATTGTCTTTTAAAAAAATTTAATACTTTGCCAAAATACAAAAGCCAACACATAAAGAACTTATCAGAACTAATAGATAAAATTAGACATGTAAAATTGGAAAATAGGGATCTACTAGTTTCGTATGATGTGGTCTCTATGTTTCCTAGCATCCCCAAAAATAATCTGATAATGGTCATACAGAAATGGCTAACCTCAATAAACCTACCTAGAGAAGCAATAGAACAATATGTGAATCTCACCAAAATTTGCATCAACCAAACCTACTTCACATTCGGAGGCAACAGTTATACACAAAATAAGGGTCTAGCAATGGGAAACCCATTATCAATGTTCTTAGCAGATATCTACATGAGTTTTTTAGAAATAAAATTAATTGAGGCTTTTCCATATATATATATATATGTTGATGTCTTTGCAATAGTAGATGAAAAATGGAAAGAGGATGCAATAAAACTGCTCAACCTGCAAGACAGCAGTGTTAAATTTACAATGGAATTGGAAAACAACACGATTCTTCCTTTCCTGGATATAAAAAATTATAAAAAATGGCAATATACTGGAATTTGGCATATTCAGAAAAGATACCCATACAGATAATTACATAAAAAACAACAGCCTCAACCCAATACAACATAAACATGCCATAATCAATAGCCTCACATTCATATTAACAAACCTTCCAATAAGCAAGACAGAATATAAATTAGAGTACCAAAAAATCATAGAGATAGCATAGAAAAATGGTACACAACAGATCTGGTCAACAAGAAAAGAGAAAAATTCAAAAAGAAAAAACGAATAAAAGATATCACCATACTAAAAGGTTACAAAGGGGATCGTATATATAAGAAATTCACATTCCACCCATGGGCACACCAAAAATTCCAAAAAAAAATTTAAAGAGGCAAACATCATTTTGGCTCCAGTAAACAAATGTAGTTTAAAAAACCTCCTAAAAACAAACACAAAAGACAAAATTCCCCCAGAAAAACAATCAGGCATTTATGAAAGATTGCAATATGAAATATATAGGGAAAACAAAAAGAAATATCTCCATACGGTTTAAGGAGCACATGAGACATGTAAAATATAAACACATGGAAAAATCAGCAATAGCAGACCATTTCTGGCAAAAGAACCACGAATTCCAAAAGGTACCAAAACTCTTAAAAGCTCTTCAAAAACCAATAGAACTGACAGTGTGGGAAAATATATTCATAAATAAAAAAAAAAGAAAATTTGGTTAATTTTGATCTCCCAAACAATAGTAACCTTATCACAAAATTCATAAAATCTACGGAGCGACATCTGAATACCACGCGGGGAAGCGGACATTGGGATCATGCTGACGATGAAGGCTTGCCTTTGAAACATGTCCAAGTAAGTGGAACTAAATTAGTGAAATTGAGTGATTTCCTCAATAATAATTTGTAATGTTATACTATATTTCACTGTGAAAATTCCCACAGTTCAAAACTATTGAGAGAATTCATATTTATGCATGTAACTGGGCAGTGTGAGATTATTATATACCATGCAGTGAAGGAGGCGATCAGATGCAGGTAGATTTTAAAGTCCTAGATGTGATAACAAAAAGTGGGCACTTCCCACTAAAAATAAGGTTGAGCTTAGGAAAATGCCATAGGGAAGAGGAAGCAATAGAGTTGAGATATGTAAGATGATTTAAATTAAAAGAAAAATAGCAGTACTTCTGGGATAATGTGATATCCAAAATAGGAAAAATAAAGTGGAGGCGGGCATTGAAAAGGATGGAGTTGATGGTAAGGTGGGCAGAAAGGAAGATAGAAGTGAACTATAGAGAGAACATAAAAGGTTATGGATGGTATGATAAATGTTTAAGGATTTAATAAGGCAGAGAAGGTCAGAAGGAGAAGATGATAGGAAGAGGATAAAGAGTGGCATCAGAGAATGGGGTGAAAAAAATTAAGGAAACTGTGAAAGCTAAAGAAGTAAAGTCAGTTGTTAAGGATGTCTCAGGAAAGAAAAATGGAGAAATAAATAACACCAATGGAATGGAAATATCACTTTACAACTCTGTTAGGGGGTGGAAAAGAATAACAGTATTGATAGTAGTGTTTAATAAAGGGTTTATAAATTAAATTTAGATAGTACTTTTAATGCTTCATTTACTTGTCATAATATATAGAACTGGTTTCGAGAACTGTTCTCAAAACCAGTTCTATATATTATGACAAGTAAATGAAGCATTAAGAGTGTGTAGTTCAACTAAATTGTACAATAATATCAATTATATGATTGGCTTCACTGTGCAAGTTCCAATTTACATTTTAATTAGATAGTACTGTTCAATAAAGGATTTGCTATGAATGAGGTTGGGTATCAGATCAAAATTTTTAGAAGAAAAAAGGCTCCAGGAATAGATGAAATTCCAGGAGAATTTTGCAAATCATTTGGAGAAATGGAAGAAGGTATGAGGCTGCTAACAGTTAGTAAATAGGATTAAGGAGAGAAAGGTAATATCTGAGAGCTAGAAAGTGAGCATGATTGTTACCACTATAACAGAGAAATTAGTCTGTTATCCATTTTAGGTAAAATGCGTACTGGCATATTAGTTGGAAGGTTACATGAGTGGGCAAAAATAAAGGTAATTATCAGAATTTCAAGCAGGTTTCAGAAAAGAAAAAAAGAACAGTTGATAATATAATAAGTCATACTATAGTAGAAAAATGTGTAAGAAATAAAAGGTGTAGGGTATATATTTTCTTTGCAGATTTTGAGAAAGCTTTCAGTATAATAAATAGGAATGCATTGGCAAACAAATTGAGGTGTAAGGGAGTCAGTACTGAATTTATTTTAGGACTTAAAAATTATATGGAGGAATCAGGTTTTGTGTCAAATGTGAAGATAAATAGAACTACAGATGTGAAGATAATAGAACTACAGATTGTATGAGACATAATTTGAGTTTGAGACAAGAATGTAAATTGAGCCCAACATTATTTAATTTGTTTATGACGATATCTTAGAATCATGAAAAACAATGGGCACTGTCCAATTATTGAGAAGAAGGAAGTCCCAGGATTGCTTTTTGCAGACGATCTCATATCAGGAGCAATAACCATGATAAGATTACAGCATACCATTGATGAAATTACTAGATTTTGTGCAGAATGGGATCTAAGAACAAATAATAAAAATTCAAAGATAATAGCATTTAAAAAAAGGATCAGTATTAAGGAAAGATGAGAGATGGTTTATAAATCGAGACCCAATGGTAGTGAAATAATTTGATTTTTTGGGGGTTAGATTTATGAGTAATGGAAGATGGGAGGTGCAGTCTAAATGTACACAAGCCAAAGGTAAATTAGCTATGAAAGCTGTCAGAATAACTTTGTATAATATTCCCACATTGCCAATGAAATGGCTAAAAAGACTCTATAAGGCTGTGATTGAATCAAAGATGATATATGATTAGAAATTTGAGGAGTGTCAAAGGGTTGGACAAAGGTTGTATTAACATAGATTATTTTGTATAGAAGTTCTGGGTTACCAAAAAGTTCACAGAGGAGGATGTTTTTGGCAGAACTAGGAAAAGTAGGAACAAAAGGTATAATATTGGAGAGAATTGAAATATTGGCACAGAGTTTTAAAATTAGATAACAGTGTACTAAAAGAATGTCTTAATTACCAAAGAGATGTGCTGGGTAGGTAGGGAAACTATTAGAGGAAATTGGAATGGGGGATGTGTGGTAACTGCATGAAAGTAACATTGGTGGATTTTGGAAAGAAGTTAGGCAAATGGTAATAGAGAAGCAAGAGATTTGGGCTAGCTTTGAGTATAAAAGTTCTTTAGACTAATATAAAATAGTTAAAAGAAATTGGGCTGGGAGAAATATATAGGTAATTGTGATCTGTTCGGCAGAATGGGTCTTGCATGAATTCATACAGGAGTATTATTTCTAAAAGGATTAAGAAAAATGTTAAAGAAGAATGTATTATGTGTGTGAAAGTGGATAATGCGTTCCATTGTCTAATTTAATGTGAAATGGTAAAAAAGTAGAGGGATGGTATCTGGGATGAAAAATGGGACAAACTACAAGAAGATATAGAGGTAATTAAAATGTCAGATATGAAAATAGGAAAATATGATTGGGGAATTCTTAGGAAAAGTAAGGGAGAAGTGGAGGAGAAGTATAAGGAAGGAGCTTAAGGACACACACAGTTGTGAAAATAATAATTTATTTTAGGGTTCTTTACCATACATTAATCTCTGGTTAAGGTATGGGGTACCTTAGTTTTGGTATTGTTAAATTCTTAAATGTTTTGTTTATGTAATTTAATTGTAATCTTGTTTGGTGAAATAAAAATTCATTCACATACTTGAAAGGTTTGAAGAATCATATGAAAGTTAAAACAGTGACTCCAAAATGATAAAATAAAGAGAAAAGAAAAATGGCACATTTCCATTTTATTAAGGATTAAGCCCTTAATTATTATTGATATATCAATGTCACTTAATAAAACTTGTCTTCAAAATTTTCTCACATTCAAATTAAAGATCTTTGCTACTTAAAAATTTATTGCTTGTTATTAGGTTGATGTCTAGCACTTTGCATTAACTTGGTGGGGTATGTTTAATTAAATTATTAAAGGAATGAGAGTTGAGTAGTATTTTAAATAGTGAATGTTACACATTGTTTCAGGATCCTTGGTATGCCAGTGGATCTGCAAAACAGACTTTTTAAGTATTTTACTGACACACTGAATGCAATCATTACACAAGCAAAAAAATCTGGAAGGTTTGATATGGGTATTCTTGGTAAGTACAGCAGAGTATATTAATTTCCTGAAATTTGCTCAGCTGTGCAATGTTAATTACAAGCAAATCCATAAGGGAAGTATAAATGAATATGATCTTTATCACAAATTTTTGTAAATTAATTTTATCCTTTTTTGATGCCTGTAATTGTAAGAATTTTAACATGGAAAAGTTTTTAAGAGTAGAAAATGGGTAAAGGCAAATTTGTAACATTAGTCATCATCATCCACTTCAAGGTTTAAGGCTAAGGTCTGTTCTGGATCCTAATACCCATATGAACCAGTGAATTTAGCACCTACAGATATCTGAAGGTCACACATTGCTTCAGTGTGTTGTTAAGGACATGATATGGCTAGTAATTTTGTCCAGGGGGACCTCCTTTTTCAGGTATGGGATTCTTTAATTTTCCTTAAATCTATTACATGGGACCCATAGCTTTAAGTCTTCCCAGAGGACTTGCATATGATGAGCAAAAATTTTAGTCAGTAATGATTCTAGTAATACAGGGATTAATTGAAAAGTTTTCAGTCAAAATAATTGGATGACTTACAAATTCTGAAGCTGGTAATGAACAATGTCACCCATATGTGAAACAGAAAAAAATGCATGCAGTGCATTCATAGAAGTTGTGAGAAATTTCTTGGTAACATGAAAGGATGGTACAAAGAAATTATAAGAAACATATTTTACATGTTCAAATGCTCAGCTTTAACATGAACCTAAAGCTGCATTTTTCTGCTCACATAAACTGCTTTCCTGTGCATTTAGAGGCTCTCAGTAAAGAGCAAAGACTTAACTAGAATCTGCTTTCAGACACGAAACTTAAATAACGGAGATTTCATGTAAAAACTATCCTGCATGCATGGTGTGGTGTTTTGAATCCACTCCGCTACAAGCAGTGCTCCCCACTCTTTCTTCTACAAATGGGGTAGTTTTTACATAAATTCCCGTATGATGGTGGATTGTTGTTTGACTAATTTACATGAATACTCTTCTAGAGAACACTCAAGGGCTTCACATATTCTTAAGTTCCATTAAATACTAAAAGGAAATTTTAAAGTGAAATTAAAATTTGCTATTTACTCATTTTGTTTGACTAAATGCAATTTATGGTTCTCAAAGGTTCTTCAAATCATATATATAATTTCAACAATATATATTATTTATTAATTAAAGGCATAAATGTATCCTTTCAGATCTTGGAACAGCAGGGGAAAATGTGAAACAGGTGAAGCTATTTACATTCTTGAGGAAACATGCTACAGGTGTAGCTACCACCGAATTGCATATTGTGCATGTGGAGAGAGGAATGAGTTGGGAAGAGGCATTGGAAAGGTGGAGTGAATTAACGGGTTCAAAGGAAGGATTTTATCTGTCACACCAGGCAAGTTGTGAGCAATATACCTAAAATGTGGAGACAAGGAATAGAGTAAAGAAACAAAATCAGCACAAAATATAATCTGTGGTCTAACACTCTTCATTCTTCACTAACCTTAAAAATATCTGGAACCGGTTTCAAAGATATGTTATCTCCATCTTCAGCCATGGATGACTGGTGTGAAAGGTTGTTGTTACGTAGTATCAGAAGCAATGTTCTACTCTGGTGAAACTTTTATGAACTTAAAATTTATATTTTCTTCTTTCGGAATGTCAAAATTCATCAAATGATCCTTATGTTTATAGATGTAAATCTTTTCCCAACTATCCGGTTCTACTGGTCCCTGTACAGCTCTCAATAATTCAACTTCTTTTTTTATATCATGTTTTTCAGTCCAAAAATGATATGCTACCATTGACCTTTCTATTTGTTTGCATTTTAAATTTCTCATATGTTCTTTTAGGCGTGTCCCCACATTCCTCTTAGTTTTTCCTACGTAGATCTTATCACATTCAGCACATATTATCCACAAATGACAAAACCTAACTTTTTGGTAATTACTAAATATTTTTCATACATTTGAAGATCTGTGTTGGTTAATGTTTTATAATGTTTTGCCTTTCTATCTGTATCACCTTCTTTTCTGCTGCTAATTACTATGTGCTATTACGACTAAATTTCACTGTTCTTCCTACGAATTTTGGACATAGGCTAAGAAAACATCTGTGACTAAAAGTCTACTTTTTTCTTTCAGTTTAATATAATTTTTGATATCTATTTTCATATGATGAAAATCACTATTAAAATTTGCAATGTTATGTAATGTAATCATATTGACAACAACTCAAGTCTTGTTCCAATATGGCTTGAAGCCTACTAATTAAATTTTTTTAAAAATTGTAAAAACTTTAAAAAATTCATATGGAACTAACATTAATTATATCAAAGAAAATGGTTTTAATCCTATAGCTCTCAAACATGCAATTTTTAATAGTTTGATATGCAGATTGATCAATTTACCAATTAGTAAAGAAGAATATAACATGGAATTTAAAAAAATAAAAGAAATAGCAACTTTAAATGGTTTTAATGAAGATTTAATACATAATAAGATAAAAAAATTCCAGAGAAAGAAATGAATTGAAAATTCCACTACATTATGAATAATTAAAGAAAAAATGTCCTTTAAAAAATTTACTCCAACAGTGATGTATAAATTTCAAAAAATAATTAAAGATATTAATATAAAATTGGCTCCCACTAATAGATTTAGTCTAAACAATGTTTTGAAAGACAATACTACAGATAATACCCCTAAGGAGGAAAAAGTAGGGATTTACAAGATTTCATGTGCTGAATGTGATAAGATCTACATAGGAAAAACTAAGAGGAACGTGGGGACAAGTTTAAAAGAACATATGAGAAATTTAAAATACAAACAAATAGAAAGATCAGCAGTAGTATATCATTTTTGGACCGAAAATCATGATATAAAAAAAGAAGTTGAATTATTGAGAGCTGTACAGGATCCAATAGAACTGGATATTTGAGAAAAGATTTACATCTACAAACATAAGGATCATTTGATGAATTTGACATCCCAAAAGAAGAAAATTTAAATTTTAAATTCATAAAAGTTTCACCAGAGCAGAACATTGCTTCTGATATTATGTAACAACAACCTTTCACACCAGTCGTCCACGGCCGAAGATGGAGATAACATATCTTTGAAACCAGTTCCAGATATTTTTAAGGTTAGTGAAGCATGAAGAGTATTAGACGACAGATTTAATTCATGTGAGCTTGTCTGTGTTAGTTCCATGTGAATTTTTTAAAGTTTTTACAATTTTTAAAAAATTTTAATAAGATCAGTCCAACCTAATTTCAATATTAATTCAATTGGGAATCGAACACTGAAACATGCATTAATAATCTCTTCTGAGTCTAAATATTTAGAACACTCTTTATGGTTTCACTTACGTGTGATTTACTCAGGACATTTTTCATGGAATGTGATGTGATCAAATGTTCCATCAAACAAACATTCCTGAGTAAATCTTATGTAAGTCGAACTATAAAGAGTGTTCTAAATATTTCGACTCAAAAGAGATTACAAACTTGTTTATAAATGGGAATATATATTTAAAATTTAGCCATTCTTTTGGAATGTGGTGATGTGGCTGTATTAGGAAGTGTCAACCTTTGTAATTTTCTAGGTACTTTTAAGTGTACTAAAACATGATGATCGTCTTTTAATAGAATAGAACAAAGACATAATTGGAGACGAGGTACACAAGTTTCTTGCATTTTAAAAGAACTCTTAACTCAATTATTGTGACTATACTTTTTTATATTATGCATTAGCTATGGTAAGTTACGTTATTGAAAATCAAGCTCATGAATGAAAATAGTGAATTTACTCATTTATTAAACCCAGTTTTTTCCCATATTTAGCTTGAAAAACAGAAGGCTCCAGTATGTGAGGACCATTCCATTTCATATAGCAAACATTGATGAATAGAAGGTATGAAGGAGGATCAAAATGTAAAATACAACTTTTTTTTATGAAATATTTAATGAAACAAAAAATAAGGCCAAAAAAAACTGCAGAAGCAGAGGAGTAGATTCAAAACACCACATCATACTTGCAGGAGAGTTTTACATGAAATCTCTTGTTATTTAAGTTCCAATGTGTCCGAAAGCAGATTCTAGTTAAGCCTTTACTCTTTACTGAGAGCTTCTAAATATGAACATAAGTCTTTCAAGATATTTCTTCCATTATGACATCAATTTGTGTATGCCTCATTCATATAGCCACCTGTGCATAATCTAATTTCACTTCAAACAAACCAAAGCGTTAAACTCATAGGAATTTATTTAGACATTGGATGCAAAGTCCGGATTGTATGGTACACTGTGCTATATTAAATGTTAAGTCATTGTGCCATGGTTTGTAGATGCACTTCTGATCATTTTGAATTGTCACCTCAATGTCTGACAATTGCCGAGGTTGAAACAGTCTCAGATCAGATAGCACAATTCATTGGCAAGATTTACTCGACCCTTTTCAAAGAATGTGCACCATCTGGAAATGTTGCTGTAATCCAGACAATCAGCACCATACACTTTTAACATTTTTCTGTAAATATCATTTGGTTTTTTCTTTTTGTCCACAAAATATTAACTGCACCTCGCTGCTCTTCACAAGTGATTGGTGCTAGCACATGTACCATTTTTTCTCACTAGTTACCACATGCTCTGCCAGGACAAAATCTGATCAAGCCATTGCTGCCTGTAGCACAAGATTCAAACTTGCTATCTGCCAGCTTTGAACATACGGACCCAAATAGTAATTTTTTTTTTTTTTTTTTTTTTTTTTTTTTTTTTTTTTTTTTTTTTTAAGGATCCTCCCTCATATAAACAAGGAATTATGTAATTAAAAATGTAAAATGGAACTTGCACAGTGAAGCCAATCATATAATTGATATTATTGTATGACTTAGTTGAACTACACACTCTTAATACTTCACTTACTTGTCCATGATGTATAGAACCGGTTTCGAGAACATTTGGTTCTCTTTTTCAGCCAGGCTAAAATCCAACTGTCGGATCATTTGTTGAGCTGTGGGAATGTGTATTTTGCTCTGGTGGGAGTGTGATAAACTTGTAGTTTAAGTTCATTAGACTGTCTTTGTATTTATAGATATAGATTTTCTCCCAGGTTGTTAGTTCCGTAGGTCCTTGTACCAATTTTAATCATTTGGCTTTATTTGTTATATTGTGATTTTGTGTCCAAAAATGATATGCTACTGCTGATTTCTCTATTTGCTTGTTTTATGTTCCTGAAATGTTCCTTCAACCATGGACCTATGTTTCTCTTTGTTTTTCCAATGTAGATTTTTTACATTCTGCCCAATTTATTTTGTAAATACCTGCTTTTTTCTCTCGTGGAATACTGTCATTAACATTGTCTCAGTAAGTTTTTAACATCAAATCTATTAACCAGTGCCCACCTGATATTAAAATCTTCAAGAATTTTCTGAAAATTTTTGTAGCCCTTGGATTATGTGTGAACTTTTTAAAAATTAGTTTATTTTTTCTTGCTGAAAGTTTTGTGATTTCTTTGATACATTTTTGTCTCTTGTATTTCTGTACCTTTTTGTGTACTAGTTCTTTTTTAAAACCATTTTTAGCTGCTGTTTCTTCTATTTGTTTGTATTCATTTCTTCTTTGCTAATTTGTAGGTTATCTAGCTGGTGTGTTAAACTGTTGATAACTGCATGTTTGTGCGCTGTGGGCTTAAAACTGTCAACTTTGAAGTGATTATCTGTTTGTATATTCCAAACTCCAGATTTCCTTGACGTTTCATTATTTTAATATCTAAGAATGGCAACATGTTATCTGTTTCGTATGTAAACAATATGTTTCTATCTTGTATATTCAAAAATTTTATGGCATCAATGAGTTATTTGTTAACTGTGGCAAATATATCGTCAATATTTGTACCATACCTTAAATATGTATGGAAAAACTGTCTTGATATGTATTTCAAATCTGCAAATGGATTTTAGCCTGGCTGATAATGAGTTCTGGAAACCAGTTCTATACATTGTGACAAGTAAGTGAAGCATTAAGAGTGTGTAGTTCAACTAAATCATACAATAATATCAAGGAATTACATAATAAATTTCTGGATAAATGCTGTGAATCAAATTAATTTATTACTAAAGCGACAAGAAATATTTAGTAGAAAATACTTTTTAAAGTGCAGGACAAACCTTAGTAACTTTTAATATAGATTTGAATAGTTTGGGATTTTTACAGTGAAATATACTATCATAAAATAAATTATTTGTGAGTTCACTCAAATTTCACAAGTTTTGTTCCTTTTACTTGGACATTTTCAAAGGGAAATTTCCACTCATTGTCAGTGGAACTGTGCTGATGATGAAGGAAATTTGCCTTTAAAACATGTCCACGTAAGTGGAACAAAATTAGTGAAATTTAAGTGATCTCCTCATAAATAATTTGTTATATGAAACGTAGTAATTTTGCCCCATCCCACCAAATACAAGTGTTTGGTGTTATGATTTTAGTCTAAAAAGTCTCACCCTGCCATGATATATCTGGTAATTCTCCAGCATTACCACTTTTACTTTTATATATCAAAGATTGAGCCGAAATCATGGAACATCTCTTGTTTTAATTTTTTCAAATTTTTTGCCTAAAGCAAACTATCAAATGTATAATTCAGTTTCCCCTCACATTTCCTTTTTACCTCATGTACTTTTGACCCATCATAATCTTTAGAAGCAGTAATGAACAGAAATAGAAACTGGAATCAGTTGTAACTGTGAGTTCTTCTTATAGATCCGTAATGGGAAGCAAACGGCAATCTTAGCAGTGGCTGTAGAAAGTCCAAAGGGGAAAAAGGAAACTGAGAAGAGCAAGAAAGATCAGTTGTATACTATTTATAGGCCAAATACAGGATTACAGGTAAGAAAGCACTTGTCATAAATATTATTGTTTAATTTGTTTTTAGTTTATTTTTTCATTGTCCTATATGTCTTTATTATTAGAGCAAAGCTTCTTGAATGTTAGTGGATAATAAATACATTTTATGTAAATACTATCTTTTATTTTTATTAGCAAGCTGATATCTTTAGGTCTTTTAACTTTCTTGATTTTATGTCTTTTAGCTACCTGTTGAAAATATTCAATAGTGCTGTTTCGGTGATGTGTTGGCATTTTTTTAATAATGCTTAATTGGGAGGAATATTCATTTATCTGTGGAAAAAATCTTCAAGATAGCATAATATTTGCTCCCCATAACAAATATAATGTGTACATTTTATTAAACACCTCTCAAAAGATTTAATATCAAAGGAAAAATATCAGAAATTTATCAATCAAGTATATGTCTTTTGATCGAGTTTATATGAAGCCCCCCCAAAATGGAAATCCATACAAAGAAACATTTTAGTGATATTCATTTCAAATAAACAGAAACCAAAGTTGCAGCTCCTTTTTGCTAAAATAAAAATTCACAACATTAAAAATGAAACAAACTAAGTAAAACATGTAAAGAACTTTGTAATTATCAGTATGTGAAAAAATATGTTACCAAAAAGAATCTCATTATGCATTTTGATGTTTATTTGCTGGATATTCTTTCTGTATCAAGCTCCTTTTACTTTCATCAGAGGGTTCCATCTTCATTTGGTCTGTGGCAGATGAGGGGAACAAATGTTCTTGAAACATGGCCTTTTGAAAACTTGTAAGCTAAGTAAAGCATTCTACATCAACTCATGTATGAAGAACATTAGTCTGCCAGCAAATGCAAATTTTCCAAATGATTGGGAAAATGGACTGAGTAGAGTAATCTTTCAATGAGCATCAACTTCAGACAAACTGGCATTCAAAAGCAGTCAGAGGAAAATGCTAAATTCTTCTTTGAACTTTATGTCCCCCAAAAATGTTTGTTGTAGTGTCTTGTTTATCTTTGGTATTGAGTAACAAAATTATCATTTGACTGAAGAAAGCACTGTATTGTTGGTGTTAATTTAGAATTTATTGTATTAGTGTTCTCCTTCTCCTTCTTCTTCTTCTTCTTCTTCTTCTTCTTCTTCTTCTTCTTCTTCTTCTTCTTCTTCTTCTTCTCCTCCTCCTTCTCCTTCTCCTTCTTCTTCTTCTTCTTCGTCGTCGGTCCTGGTGGTATAGTGGTTACCATACTTGCCTCCTAAACCCAAGATCGCGGCCAGGACCGATGGATTTTTCTGGGCGTAAAAATCCTAAGTATGGCTTCCTTCGGAAGGGAAGTAAAGCCGTGGGTCCCGTGTCATTCATTTACGGCACGAAAAAGAACCTCAAGCCTGAAGGAGAGGCCTCTGAGCAAAATTTGTCGGCCATTTCACTCCCTGAGTTGAATGGGACGCTGATGACCTGAGCTGTTAAAGACCGTCCATAAATAAATAAATCAATCACTTCTTCTTCTTCTTCTTCTTCTTCTTCTTCTTCTTCTTCTTCTTTAATAAATTATTCAGCAAAGAGCATCTTTCAAACATGAAATATATGCATTGACAACTTCAAAATTTTTCATGCCATTAGAGGGGTCTTGACTTGTAACTCAAATGGACAGATTATTTAAATGATGATAAATTTGCTTTGTATATTATAAATCAGTGACTGAAATATGAATATTCTGACATCAAAACATTTTGAGTGAAAGAATTGAAAATTAAATTTATTATGTTGTTTTAGAAAGTAATTTTTGTAGGAATATGTAATGTGAAATTACATTGAAGTTGAAACTCATTAATCTTATTCTTAATTAGCTAGTGAGTCGATTTAATACTCTTATACTCCACTTATCATTGAATTATACAGAACATGTTTCGCAGGCTTTTGCCTACATCATCAGCTGTGCATCGATAAACTTATTGTCCAGATATTAAGATCATTGCATTATTGAATCGAACTAACACTCTTTTGCTCCACTTACTTGTTTAAAATATGTAGGACAAGTTTCAAAAACCCTTTGTTCGCATTGCCAGCCCCATTGTCAACTGGAAGGATAAACCGTCATGATGTGGGAATGTGTAATCTGCTCCAGTGGAGATGAACTTGAAGTTTATGTTTTCATCACAGGAAGTGTTGAAGTTCATTAAACTGTCTTTGTACTTGTAAATGTAGATTTTCTACCATGTTGCTAATTCTGCATGTCCTTGCACTGTTTTTTTTTTTTCTTCTTCTTCTTCTTCTTCCCAATTTGTCTTGGTTTTCTGTCCAGAAATGAGATGCCACTGCTGATTTCTCCAACTGCTTGTATTTTGTGTTGCTGAAATGTTCTTTTAACAGTGTGCCTATGTTTCTCTGTATCTTTATCGGCAAGATTGGCTATGAACAAGTGGAATTAATGATGCACACATAAAAGAATACAGTTTAAATTCGCAGAAATTTGCATAAACCAATTCTGTTTTTCTTTCAAGGACAAATTTTATAAACAACAATCAGGACTTATTATGGGCAGCCCCTTGTCTCCATTTTTAGCTAACCTCTTCATGAGCAGATTTGAAGCAAACATTAACTCAGCTCTCCCATACATATTTAAAATATGGTACAGATATGTTGATATATTTGCCATAGTTAACAAAAAACTCATTAATGATGTCATAAAACTTATGAATATACAAGATAAAAACATATTATTCACATACAAAACTGAAACAAATAGCATGTTACCATTCTTGGACATTAAAATAATGAAACATAAAGAAAACCTGGAATGTGGAATATACAGAAAGAATACACATGTAATCACACCAAAGCTGACAGTTTTAATCCCACAAAGTACAAACATGCAATTATCTACAACTTAACACATTGGCTAGTTAACCTAAAAATTAGCAGAGAAGAATACTCCAAAGAATACAAACAAATAGAAAGAACAGTAGTTAAAAATGGTTTTAAAAAGAACGAGTACACAAAAAGTACAGAAATTCAAGAGGTAAAAACTTATTAAAGAAACCACAACACTTTCAGCAAAAAAAGATAAGCTAATTTTTAAAAAATGTTCATATTCCTAACCTAACCTAATCTAATCCATGGGCTACAAAAAATTTCAGAATATTCTTAAAGGTTTTAATATCAGGTTAGCGTTTGTAAACAGATTTAATGTTAAAACTCTCCTGATGACAATGTTAATGACAGTATTCCACAAGAAAAAAAGCAGGTATTTATAAAATAAGTTGTGCAGAATACAATAAAACTACATTGGAAAAACAGAGAAATATAGGCACATGGTTAAAAGAACATTTCAGGAACGTAAAATTTAAGCAGCTGGAAAAATCAGCAGTGGCATCTCATTTCTGGAAAGAAAACCACAACATATTGAATAAAACAAAATTATTAAAAGCAGTGCCAGGATCAAATTAGCAACATGGGAGAAAATCTACATTTACAAGTACAAAGCCAGTTTAATGAACTTCGACACTTCTGGTGATGAAAACATAAACTTTAAGTTCATCTCCACCAGAGCAGATTACACATTCCCACAGCATAACGGTTTATCCTCCATTCGCTAATGGACTGATGATGCAAACGAAGGGTTCATGAAACCAGTTCTACATATTTTAAAAAGTAAGTGGAGCAAAAGGGTGTAAGTTCGATTCAGTCATCTTAATATATTATTAGCATCACTGTGCAATGTTCAATTAACAATTTTAGTTATTCTCCAGAATTTTCCCTCTCTATCCTCCTCTCATGAAGAAACTTTACAGTTCTCAACCATATGTATTTTACTTTGTAGTTGAGGCAAGAAACATTAGGAGAGCTAGAGAAAAAGTACAAAAAAGTATCAAAAGATGAAGCAGAAACACACTGGAGCCAGCAATATGAAGCTTCAGTCACAACATGTTCACATGCTTACTGGTAAGCATATTTCAATCTGCATTATGCACTTTTTGTTGAATGTAAGAGCTGAGTTATCTGCTTATATATATTTTCTTCCTTTTGCAACATGACAATGATTCTATAAAAATATGTTCTCTGGTTATGAGTGTATTATACTATTGCTTGTTACTTGTAAGTTTAAGATTCAATCTGATATCCATGAACTTATTTACAAATTTTAATTCTGAAGGGCTATTTTCACAATAGCTCAATGAAAGAATGTTGGCATGAACATTATCAAATGTGAGTTGAAACTGGCACCTTTTATTAAGCTAATTATCCTGTCTTATTTTGTTTCTAGTGCAGATACAAAAACTGGCAGGTACTAAAAACATGCCAAAGGTAATTAAGTAAAGGTGTACTTATGAAGCTATAGACAATGGAGTGGTAATATATCCTACATTAATGTGTCAAGTTATTAACACTGCTTGTCAACAGCAGCCGATGATGGGAGGGACCTCTCCCGAAACTAGTGGTAAGTTTAAAAAGTAAGTGGAGTTAGTATTAACAACTTGAACACATTAATGTAGGATATGCCAAAGGTATTTAACACTACAGGAGATTGAATTGTTATAGGCAGTAATTTAAAAAAGAACTCTAAAACTATACACTTGAAGTTGTATTGATTATTTCATTGTATGCTTATGTTTTCAGGCGTGGTAACTGCAAAAATGTCACCTTAGGTCTTGACTGTGAAGTCGGTTTACGGAGGCGGACATATAATGTTCTAGCTGGATCAGTATTAAGTGTATGGTCACGTGTGGAGAATGTTCTTGCAGCCAAAACAGGTCACAATTCAAAAATGCAAGTTGTTCGTCTGCGAACTGCAGAAGGTGTGAAGATTGTGGGTAAGTTTTGAATATTATCATTTGAACATTGATAATAGCTTAAAAGAAATGAATTGTTTTCAATGTAAATTGATTTCCTAGATAAATAAAATGGTTCTGGCAGTGCTAAGAAAGAAACCGGGATGTCAGAATAAAAGGGAAATCTCTGATTTTAAATGAAATGCATTGTTTTGAATGTAAATTGATTTCCTAAATAGGTAAAATGGTTCTAGCAGTGCTAAGAAAGAAATCCGGATGTCAGAATAAAGGGGAAATCTCTGAATTTTAGCATTGCCATACTATACTATTTATTGGCCTCTGAACTAGTAATGCACAGAGGATCATCGCTTATTATGGTTTTATTATTGGGAATATGCTATTTAAAAAAACACAAAGTGTATTTCAGAAATTCTGGTTTGTCTGTTTTTTTTCGAACTGCTATAAGCCACACAAATAAAACAAAAAACAAAATTTTAAAAAATTCATTTACCATGCTTTGGCAAACAAATTCAGGAAGCTATTTAAAAAAAAAAAAAAACTTTATCCTGACTTCTTGGAACAAATTCAGTGTAAGTTATTAAGAACATAAAAAAAATGTTAAATACAAACAACAGATCACGTATATATCAATATCAGGTGGATAAAAAAAATTAAACATAACGACAACAAAAGATAGTCACACAAAAGTATTAAATTATCAATTTTCACTAGAATCACTAATTCCAAACCATATACATTTTTGAACTCTGTATTGTTAGCAATTTATAATAAAACAGCCCATCATCATTTCATAGGCTTTGATTTTTATTCAAGCATTTTCTAGAACTATAAAATAAGAAAGCAAAATTGGAGCATAGCTAGAATTGTACTTGAGCAAGTGCTCTGGTGACAAGGCATAATGAGTGCGAATGAGAAATACTACAGGCCGAGTGCAGTAGAGGCAACCTTTACATTCATGCAGTGGAACCTCGATTCATCATTTTGGAGGGACCAGATTAAAATAATGATGGATGAGGAAAACAGTAGATACAGGAAATGCATAAATCATGTTCAAAATAAATAAAGCCAATATGAAGCAAACATATTTGCTTAAATTTTACAATTTACCATCTACACATTTTACATGTTTGTCACTTTCTTTGAAAAACATGCAGGAAAATGAATTTTCCACATTCAACATTTTCTTTAGCTCACTATCTCCATTGTCATGTGCTTGAAACACACTCAGTTTTATATACTCAAAGCTTTGGCAAACATTGGCATGGCTTTGTCTGTTGCATCTTTCCCTTCTTCTTCAATCCCCTCCCCCATATCAGAAATACTTCCTACTCCTCCAATCTCATCGCATACTTCAACATTTTAAATGCCATGTTCAGTGCATGTGACATCGTTCTTGTCTACTGCCACATAGATTCAAAACTGGTGACACCACTCATTCTTTGATCGCCTATCATCCTGCTGCTCAAAAAGTACAGCAATTACAGAGTTCTAATCATGCTTTCCTGGTTAGTGTGTGACTTGAACTGTATAATGCGACGATCACTGCTTCAATTATTCCCGTTTGAAAAAATATCATTTGAGGATAGAATATCTTTGGGACTGAACTTTTTGAACAAATATGGGAAAAATACACTTAATGTGGGTTTTATTTACGTAAGTTGTGTAAAATGTTTGGGACTGCATAAATTGAATGATATATCCAGGAAAAGGATGATCTGCAAAGGATAGATAGAGATTCTACTGTACATGCTTTGTCATATGTACTTAAAAGACTGTAAATTGTTTTTATTATATAAAATGGAAGAACTAGCCCCAGCCTAATCTGACATCTTTCTGGCAATTGTTTTTATCACATAAAGCGAAGAATTAACTGACTGCTTCATAGATATATGTTGGTTATGCTTCACATTTTTGCATGAGCTTAGAATGGCCTAAAGAAATAGAACCCTTAAGTTTATTGGCAAAATTAAATAATTCAGGAGTGAAAATATAACTTAAAATACTTAAGCAAGGGATATGGAAAGAAGGAAACTTGCTCTTCAAGAAGAAAAGTGTGCACTTGGAATCTCAGAAGCAGGAGTATGGCAAGTTGATATGGCAAATGCATATAAAGTGTCTTAAAGCATAATTAATAGCTATTTGTGCATGAAAGAGATATTGATATAGTGTAAGAAAGGTCTAGACTAGATGACAGATAATTAGCAAGTAAAGAAATAAAATATCAATTTGTACATAGCTAGCTGTCAGTCTGTCTGGCCAAAAACCATGAAATAGAAAAGGGCATCAGGCTATTAAAACCTGTTCAACAATCAAAGGAACTAAACTTATGGAAAAGAGTTTATATAAAAAAAAAACATGAGAAAAACTTAATGAATTTCAGCATCCTGGAAGTAGACAGCACTTTATTCAAGTTTATCACAGGACCACGGGAATCAACCCCAGATACCTACCTACTCAACTTATGCGAAGATAC
This sequence comes from Metallyticus violacea, assembly GCA_030762175.1. Classification (NCBI taxonomy): domain Eukaryota; kingdom Metazoa; phylum Arthropoda; class Insecta; order Mantodea; family Metallyticidae; genus Metallyticus; species Metallyticus violacea. The sequence goes on along the minus strand of CM060843.1, from coordinate 41,734,883 downwards.
TCATTTAACAGCTGATGATGTGGACAAATGTTCCACAAATCATGTCCTGAGTAAATCTCATGTATGTGAAACCATAAAGAGTGTTCTAAGTATTTCGACTCAGAATAGATTATTAATCTGTATTTGATTCCAAATTGAATTAATATTGAAATGGAGTAGAGTATAGAACAATTCAGTAGTAACTTGAAATGCTAATTAGAACTTGTACAGTGAAGCTAATCATATAATTAAGATTATTATATGATTGAGTCGAACTACACACTCTTATTGATTCCACTTGTTTAAATTAAGTATATGTTTCACGGATGGTGTCTGCATTCTTAGCTCAACATTGACTGCTGGATAATTTGTTATGCTCTGGGATTGTATATTCTGCTCTGGTGGTGTGATGAACTTAAAAAAGTATATGTTCTCATCCCTGAAAGTGTAGAAGTTCACTAATCTCTCTCTCTGTATGTACAAATGTAGATTTTCTTCCATGTTGCTAACTCTGTAGGTCCTTGTACTGATTTTAATGATTTTGCTTTATTAACTATGTCATGGTTTCTGTCCAGAAATGAGATGCTACTGCTGATTTCTCCATTTATTTTTATTTTATGTACCTGAAATGTTCTTTTAACCACGTTCTTATATTTCTCTTCGATTTTCCAATATATACTTTAATAAAATAAAGAAATAAAGTTAATAAATAAAGCAAAATTATTAAAATCACCACAAAGACCTATAGAGTTAGCAACATGGGAAAAAATCTACATTTATAAATACAGAGACAGATTAATGAACTTCAACACTTCCAGAGATGAAAACAAACTTCAGTTCATCCCACCTGTTTAGAGCGCTATATACATCCCAAAGCATAATGAATTATCTAGCAGTTGATGATAGCTGAGGATGCAGACAGTGGTACGTGAAACATATACTAAATTAAAACAAGTGGAGCCAATAAGAGTATGTAGTTCAACTCAAATCATATAATCTTAATACAATAATAATTTACAATTAGTTAAACCCAAGTGTGAATTCAGTTAAATTTCTGTTATATTTTCATGTTTGGTAAAGCTTGTTCATTCATTTAAAAAATAAAATATAGCTTAAATGGATGGTGCTTCCACATTATATTTAGGAAATATGCATTTTTCCTCAGTTCTCTGTTACAGTAGTACTTTGAAGAAATGTATGATGTTTTATCACATTAATTTACTTATAATTATGCTCAACTTAATATCATGTCTCTAAATTGCTGAACTTATTCCCTTTCCATGTTTTCTTGGGAGAAAACTGCATCTGTCTATACTGTTTTTCTTTTTATCTTACTCTGTATGTTAACAATACATGTTCTTTGACATCTCTCTTTAGCTGATGGGCACAGAACATATACTGCAGTATTGTTATTTAAAATAATTAATCCTTACACATTTAAAGAATCTCAGGAAATTTTTGTTTTCATTATAACGTTAACACTGGGTAATAGTGCGGATGCTTCTGAAATTCATGCAACACATTTTTGTGAACTAGGTGGGAAATTACTTCTCCGGTTAACCATTAAACATGGCATGAACATGTCTAATTTTTACTGAACTTGCTTATCACCACCCTTCTCATTGGGGAGAGTAAAGAAAGTCTTCAGTTTGTTCATTAACAACCTTAAAGGCTTATTTCTTGCATGCTTTTGCACGATCCCTGCAACTTTATCTGTTAGGTTGTGCTACATACTCAGCAAATCACACCTATGTTGTAAACAGCATTAACTGAAAAGGGGAAGGAAACATGCAAGGATATAGTTCTCTGTATTTACGAGGATAGGTTCATAAGTTTCTGGCCTCTTCGATAAGGATTTTGCCTTCACAAAACCCTTATCTGGTGTCACACCTTATCTATTAAGTAAATAGTTGCAGCTGTAACTTTTGTTTCGTTGTGTTCAGTTGTTCATATATGAGTTCTGTTCAAAAAATTCCGGAACATTCATAATTTCGCGCCAGTGGAGTGTTGGAGCGAAATGCAGTTGGCATATCTGCACATGCCTATGTTTAATGTGTATCTGCCGGAAGTTTCATTTTTGTATGTCTGTTATTGTTCAGTGCTGTATTGAGCAGAACGTTGTGTCGCACAGTTTGGGAATTTCGAGATGGGCAGAGTTAGAGGAGCAACACATCTGCATTAAATTTTGCGTGAAACTCAAGAAAACCTTTAGAGAGACACACCAAATGATGCAGGAAGCCTACGGTGATGAGTGCTTAAGCTGTACTTGGTGTTACGAATGGTTCACGCTGCTTAAAAATGGCCGGACGGAAGTTAAAGGACCGGCGACGCTCATGTCAGGAAAGTCAACGAAATTGTGCATGCCAATCGAAGACCTACTGTCCGAGAGATTGCAGAAGAATGTAACATTTCACTTGGATCATGTCATGAAATTCTGACACAGCATTTTGGAATGCATTGTGTTGCCGCCAAGTTCGTCCCATGGCTATTGAGTCCAGAAAGATCATCGCCTTGCAATCTGTGAAGAGCTTTTGGATCACGCAAATGAGAATGAGATGTTCCTTAAGAGAATCATAACTAGTGATGAGACGTAGGTCTACGGTTATGATGTTGAGACCAAGGTTCAATCTTCACAATTCACAAAGGTTCTCCAAGACCAAAAAAAAGTTCATCAGGTCAGGTCAAATGTGAAAGTCATACTGATAGTTTTCTTTGAGTTTGAAGGATTAGTTCATCATGAATTCGTGCCACAGGAACAAAATGTTAATTGATGGTACTATCAGGACGTGTTGCAATGCCTGCGAGAAAATGTGAGAAAGAAACATCCTGAAATGTGGCGAAAATTCATGGCTCTTGCATCACGATAATGCACCTGCACATTCATCCCTGTTGGTGTGTGACTATTGCCCAAAAACAAAATCACTGAGCTGCCTCATGCTCCGTACTCTCCAGACCTGGCCCCTGCAGACTTTTTTTTTATTTCCAAAGTTGAAAACCCCATTGAAAGGATGAAGATTTGCAACAATAGACGAGATGAAAGAAAATTCACAGACAGCGCTTCGCATGATCCAGAAAGAGGTGTACCAAGACTGCTTCCGGAAGTGGAAACAGCATTGGGAGCTGTGTATCAATTGTGGAGGAGAGTATTTCGAAGGAAATAAGTAAAAGGTAAGTGTAGAAAAATGTTGTGGACAAAATTCTGAAATTTTTCGAACAGACCTCGTATATTTGCACAAAGAAGGCTATATGTAGAAGATAGTGACATGTTCAAAATGGAGTATCAAGCTGTTATTAAGTTCTTCACAAAAGAAGGACTTACTCCAAAAGAAATTAAACAGCGATTGGACAGTATATATGAGGAAGCATCCCCCTCATATTGTACTGTAAAAGAATGGGCCGAGAAAACATTGAAGAGAAGAGTGTGCAGGTCAGCCCTTGTAGGTGCTCACTCCTGAAAATATCGGAGAAATTGTGGAAGACCTGCAGCTCAAAATTACACAAACAGCAGCAAGGTTGGGCCTTTCTAAAACAACAGTCCTTCAAATTATTCATGAACATTTAAACATGAATAAGGTTAGTGCAAGATAGGTGCCTATACTTCTTTCTTCAGTCTAAAAGCAGCTAAGAGTTATCTATTATCAGGCATTTTTGGAGCTCTGCTCTGGCAATGAGAAAGAAATTCTGTAAACCATTGTTACAAGAGATGTAACTATGGTCCTCTACCATGATCCATTGTCCAAAAGAGAATCAATGGAGTGGCGTAAACCTGGTGAAGCACTGCCTCTAAAGGCCAAGGTCACTCAATCAAGAAGATCATGGCCACAATCTTTTGGCACTGTGAAGGAATGCTCCTCATGAACTTCAAGGATAGGAGCACCACAGTAAATGGGGAGTATTATGCTAACCTACTGCACAGACTACATGCTTCCATCAAAGAGAAAAGGCGAGGAAAGCTGAGTGGTGGTATGCGCCTTCTTCACGACAACGAACCTGTGTATACAGCTCTTGCTGCAAAGTAAGCTGTGAAGAAATATGGCTTCGAGGAGATCAACTATCCACCCTACAGCCCAGATCTAGCTCCCAGTGACTATTTGCTCTTATCATAACTCAAGAAGGACCTTCAAGGAAGGAAATTTAAGTGTGATGAAGAAGTGATGGGTGCTGTCTATGCCCATTTTGCAGACAAGACTTCTGACTATTTGGGGGGGGGGGTTGAAATGTTAATTCAAAGATGTGAGAAGTGTATTGCAATAAAGGGTAACTATATTGAAAAGTGATATATAGTTTTTGTCTTTATCATCCTGAAAAATGGTAAGGCCAGAAACTTATGAACCTACCCTCATATGTGTGGGGTAGGATAAAAAAAATGCGGTTTAGAGTTGCTGCTGGATTTTAATTGTTCATATGGCAGGGAAGTAAAGTTCCACTGGTTCTACACACTCTTCCAGTGACATAAGCCATATCACTGTTGAAAGTACGGTTACAATTTCTTCCACTAGATAATGCTAATATAATTGGTAAATGGTGAGCAATGCTTAGGCTGCTAAACTTTTCATAAGGATTATAGTTGTAAGGGGTAACGGCAGATGAATTGTTTTTTTTTGGGGGGGGATAAAATGTTGGATTGAGGAAGGAGGAAGCATAGTTTAGTTATGAACAAAAGCCATAAAGACTGTCTCTGTGGTCATCCATAAGTTCTGGGTTCATTTCCCAGTTAAGTATAGCTGTCTGGGTAATTTGGTGTCTTTAAGTTTTTTTCCTTACCCTGACAAGATGAATACCAGATAGTTTAAGGCACCAAGAACTCCAAACTCATTTGCACCATCATTAATTCATTTAATTTGTTCATCCCTACAGACTACAGATCTACACTTACACCAACATATTAAAGTTCACAATCAAAGATGGCACGAGAAGACCAATTTAGTTAAAGTGGCAATAAATAATAATAATAATAATAATAATAATAATGGTCATAAATATACAACTCTGGTCCATGTTACTTAAATTAGAACTACAAATAAAATTTGATTATTCACTTGGATTATAAAGAATCATCATTAGAGTCTGGAAGTTAAGCAAAATGCCATTTCTATCCGGGTGGGTATATTTAAGAGTGAGATGAAAATGAACATGTTTCAGTACATTTGGGATTTTAGTACCTATTTATTTTGCCTATTTATTTATTTATTTTGCCCTGTTATGGAATTTTTCAGCAATTGTTTATGCATTTTAAAAAGCAATAACGAAACTCAACACATCAAAGTGAAAAAGGTTATAACAATTAAATGGCATGTTCATCTCACAAAAATGTCTATTAAGAATCTTGTTATACATTTTCAAGAAATCAAAAAATTTCTCCTGAACCCATTCACTTAGGCTCTTTATTAGCAGAACCCCTTCATTAGTGAAATGAATGCATAATTACCTTGGGCATACTAATAGCACTGCAGTTTAGAATAGTCCTGGAAAATGACCTTATATTGATTGGTCTGCACAAGACAATTCTAGGATATTTATAGTGGGAGTAATTTCTTAGCTGCATAAATGTAACAAAACAATTGCGAGCAAGAAAGATGAGAGCAGCACAGCAATAAACTGTCCCTACAATATGTTCAGTACAGAATTAACCTAATTTCCCTATAAATGCATAAACAGAAAATGACCTCTAGCAGAAACTACAGCACATTTTTTTGCTCATTTGCCAGGACTATTCAAAACTACTTTAAGTTGTCTTGATCAATGTTTTCATGATGTCCTGAATGGTGAATGTTCTGTTGTAACAGTATGAGTCTTCTGAAATAGCTTGTTTTAAATATGTTCCAATCACTTCATTGAAAGTAGAATGTTCTTTTTCCATGATGAAAAATGTTTTCTCTTACAAGCAGCTTACTGTAACAGTTAATACCATGGAAAAACATCTTGTTGCTTGTAACCAAGAACATTAAGCTTGAGTACTTTAATTATGTGATAATGGAAATATATTTTCATTAATAATGAGTGATATTACTCTCTTGTTTTCACTGTTAATAAATTCCTATTTTAATTGTATTACTGCCTATTTTCAGTATTTTAAGTGTTATTTTACTTGCCTATTTTACCGAAATATATGCCTGTACTTCCGGTTCCTGATCATCATGGTTCAACAATGTTCTTGGAGTATTTTTCATTTGATGCAATTGTTCTCATACTTTACATCCGAAACAAGTATGTGTGAATCACCTAGCAATGTGAAACCTGTTACAATTTTGTTTTTGTTTCATATACATTGGGTGTACTTATTCTTTTGATTTGTGGGAAGAGCTTAACTATAAGTAATACACAGAGTAGAATGAGTATATTGAGGCTTAGAAGGTGCTTAATTTTTTGGGGGTGTAAACTCCACGAGTTTACTTCCAGTACTATATACCCTTTTACTGTGCTTTATATCATGTGGTTAATAAATGTAACATTTTGAGCTAGATTTCATCCTTAATAACCCTAATATTCATATGTGCAACTATACACAACGATTAAATTTATTCGGATTTTATCACAAGTCTTGTGAAATAAATGTCACTATTGCAAAGCAAACTCCTATCAGTATAATTAGCTATCAGTGGATCTACTGATCTATTTCTGAGAATTCACTTTGAAGGGCAAAGAGTGCAGTGTATGTAACATGCAGTCTCATCATATATCTGGGCCACTGAAATTTTGCATTTGACAGCTACTTTTTCATTTGGCAATGCTACAGATTTAACAAATAAAGAATGCTACCCATTGCACGTTCTGAACCAATTACAAAGTAGCATTATTGGTCAGTCATTCATGACATAAAAGCTGCTGTGTTGTTGGGTTTGTGGGGATGGGTTGGTGGGTGTGTGTGTGGGTGCGTGCGTGCGTGCATGCGTGAGAGAGAGAGAGGGAGGGAGATTTCTATCATGTGTTTGAATTACGTTATTGTGATTAACTGAAATGTTTAATTTGTGGAGTTAGAAAATGTCCATAGAAAGTCATTTGCAGAGTGATTCATGGACTGATACCTAAATCTTTGTGTCCAGGTGTTACACAGAGGCAAAATGCTGTTAGTGATGGCACATAACGTAACGCCTCAAAGCTTTTTCCTAAAATCATGAGCAAATATCTACACAGTAAATCTCTCACTGTTGAAAGTTTTTTTTTTTTTTTTTTTATGATTACATTACTATGCAGCAATTTAATTTGGTTATAAATAATTCTGGAGTGAAGTAATTCATTATTAGGTACATTTGATATATATTTCTGAGACAACATTGAAAACTGTATACTATCAGCCATTAAACAGTGGTGGCTGTTGCAACTGCAACATAGCCAACATTAATGAACAGGCACTAAGTGCAAATTTTCAGCTTCCTGGGTATAGTTATTACCCATTTAGTTTATATTGCTGATGTGCTGCAACATCTGCTCTTGTTGATGTTTTCTCCGCATAATGCTTGTGCAGGAATGCTAACTGAAGGTACAGAAACAATTATTGGAGGCTGCACTGTTAAGGATATAAATAAAATAAGCTATCACCAGTTATGGTTCAGGTTAAACAGATAGAACCCTATCTCCCACCTTCCCCATTTGATGTTAACTCATGTGTTAACAGCTTGCATTAAAAACAACAATAATTCTTTCCTTGGCCATCGGCAAATGTAAAATAAGCAAGCAATAAGTAAGTTTGTTTACAAAAAGCAATTGTGCTAGTTCTTAAAGCACTCATTAAGTTGCCGAGTATCCTACTCCCAAACTAGTGCACTTTTACCACACCTTCAAAGGCATGGTGAGCTGGCCAGCAATTAACTCAACCATTCAAACTGAGTCACAATAAAATCCAAAATAAATTTGATCACCCAGTATTTTACCAAATTATTATTGAAATTTGCTGTAGTTATTTAAAGAATATTCTAAATAATGTGCATGATAAGCAAACCTGAAAGTTGCCTTGGAAATAGTTCTAGGTTTGCTGAAATTAATTTCATTATCATTCACCGTTTGCAATACATGGATCCTGCTGAACTCGATTTTTGTTCAAAAATTGCATTTATTGTGAATTAGAAGTGCATTTTTCCTGATGTAAAATGTTTATAAAAGAAATTTAAGAAAAATCTGAACTAATGAAAAAGCTATTTTATTAACTATTTTTATACTGAACTTTAAGGTAGAATGAAGTAAAAAATTATAACTTTTATATTTTAATCTTTTTCAGGCACATTAATTCCAAAGTCTTGTGTAGATGCACTTAAAGAGGCACTTGCATCAGATGCAGAGAAAACTGATGAGCAAACCTTTTGAAGAGATTATTATATAGGAACAGGTAATATTTTCCTCTCAGACGCTGAGGCTTATAAAAAATTTGCAAAATGTTTTTAAGCACTCACAGCACTTGTTTATTATTGTGATACATATCCCATGAATGCCTGCTCCAAAAATGGAGCAGATATAATATAATATGTATGTGTATTATGTAGAGGTTTTGACTAGTTAATGTAGGTATCTTTCATATAAAATCTCTAATTAGTGAAAATATTTGTTTGAATAAGATTTTTTAGAGTTAAAGTTGTTTCCCCCCCACTGGCCTGTCATGGTGTGGAAGGGGATATTTCCTGGTGGCAGACACAGGGAATCGCCAGATAACTATGAATTTTCTCTAGGTTAATAGACCTGTTTACTAAAGAAAGATGTGTTCCTTTTGGGGGGGGGGGGGGATGTTTTGAAATGGTTAATGCATTCTCTATTATCAAATAGGATGCACCATATAAAGTTGATGTCTTACTCTACAATAAAGTATTCTGAAAATAATGTAGTGCCCCATTTAGATTTCTAGTTGAGGACTACTTTAAGAAAAAAGATTATTGAATAAAAAGATATACAGTGGAAGAGCCATCGTAGGTCTTTTACTTGAACAATTTTGTATTTTTGGACAAAAAATTCTTCTTGAAATCAGATGCATAACGTATGCAAGGAATTAAAAAATACATAAAATTTTTCACAAGTAATTGTAGTAAAATCTCTCATATCCTGACTATGGGACAAAGTTCAGTGTTGGATAATTGGAATATATTTTTATAAGTTCTGTAGAAATATATTGCGCAAACATTATTTCCGTGCAGAAATTGTGCATTTTCATGTAAATTTTTAAATTCAAACTTTATATTCAGCACTTTATAGTATAATTCATCTGTTCATAATAAAAAACATACTAAAATTCCCATAGCCATAGTCAATATTAATGGTCTTATGACATCAAGATCAGCCAATATTGCAACTATGAAGATTAAGTTGTAGCCCACAATGATTCTTTCATTAACTGTGACCTGCCTTTTCTCTTTTATGTAACAGCTGCTACTTCTGTTTAACCATAAGAACATTTTCACTTGTGCTTCATGGAAGCATCTTGCAGTAGAGAGTTGGTTCACTTAGCTAACGTGTGTAGCAAAATGATAAGACCAGTTGATGAAATTTAATTGGAAAAACTGAATTTAAATATGTATCAACTTAAAGTACATCAAACCATATAATCTTTATCAAATGTACAAACAAATGCATTATTTTCAGAGATTGCCGAATAAAAATACAAAAAGGAGTCTTGCAAAATGATAATATCGCTTATCATTAATATTATGAATCGCGTATTTAGAACACTCTGAATCACATGATCCATCATAACCTCTCCAAGCTTCTGTAGCACAGATAGTTCAAACTCATTCCATGCAGATATAATAGAGGTCTTTAATTCCTGCACACTGGCATATTGGGTGATATAAATAAAAACAAGCATTTGCTTCCTAGCTTCTCTCAAGCAAGTTGAGAATCAAGCATCATATTGTGGTTTGGTATAAATAAAAATTTACCCTCTTTACTGAGCAATGGCTGTCAGCCGACCAAGCAATTGCTTGGTAACCTCCATAGCACATCGGCTGAGTAAACAAATAAGTATATTCTTCTGTCAAGAGGCGATTTAAATCTTTGCTGCACTTAAACATTCGTATACTGTTCATGTTAAGCATACTCACATTTAATCAACTAAATTGAGATACAGACATGAAATTACAAAGTTTGGCAAATTATTAAATAGAAATCAGATTTACCAGGCTTTGCACAGAGGATATTCATCCCCTTATATTCAAGCCCTGATTTCCTTAACATGATAATATTAACAAACCTGTTATCTTTTTTTTTTTTTGAGTAGTGTTTAAGGCCCATTTTTACTAATGAGGCACCACAGGTGGTGGACACTGATGATACACGAGATAAAATGATAAATTGGGAAGGCTTTTTTTTTAAGGAAGGAAACGTTCCAGGCCTAAGTTTAGGGTACCTCCCTGGCATTTGCCATTTATGAGGACTGAGGAAAGCCTGGAAAAAATCTCAGTCGGAGGACGGTCCTGATGGGATTCGAACCCCAGACCTTCCGCTCATGAGTCTGCACCATAATGACCTCAGCCACCCGTGGCGGTACCACCTTGTTATTTGCCAAATAATATATTGAAAGTGGATTATTTGTACTTATGTTTTTGCGTAATTTTATTGATATCCTCTGTAATTAGGCAATTAAAATCTATATAAAATACGCAATTCCAAAATTTTATATGGTATTATCATGAATTAAAGCTCTAAAGGATGTAAGAGATTGGTTTCATTGAAAGTTAAATTTAGGGTCTGTTTCATAGGAAATTCTTTAGTTATAATCTGGTTGTGATTTGTACATGAGTATAATTAGTATATAGCTTTATTTATGTATCAGTCTTTGATAATGAGAGAGCAGATCACTATTATCTCAAATTCTGTTTAGTGTTATCGTGCTTAAGCAGAAAGAAGCTAAAAAAGAAACAAACAAACTGAAAATTGAAGTGTTAAAGCTTGCAAAAGAAGTATTACAACTGAAGAAAGAAAAGAGAAAACAAGAAAGTAAAATTTTATTTCTGTTTTTATAAATATTTAGGGCTGATTGATAAATTATGTTAGCTTTTAGGTAATTGGTTATTTAGGGTTTTTGTAAACTCACATTTTTAAGTACCTAATTAAGTAATTAGGTTTTGCAAGCTCACACTTTTTTGTCGATTGTTTCTTGTCTATTCACCTCTTTTTCTGTCTTCGCTTATTCACTCTTTTCTATATCTGCATAGATGCAAACACCATGCATCAAGACCAAAAGAACACCTGTTTGCACAGAGAACTAAAGTATTGAGATTTATAAACATGAACATACCTTTGTGAAATTTGAGTTATAAATAGAGTGATGCGAAGAGTCGAGCCAATTGAATTATTCCTTTCATATCACCGCCATCCTGTAGTTAAGGTATATCAAAGTCCTACTTCTTTAGATGTTTAGCCACGTTATGCAGACTTGTACAGCATACTATTACCGAATGATTAATTTTATCTTATTTTCTAAAATTAGGACCCTCTCTTTAATTTGACTGAAACATGGTTCAATGATTACCCGCTCCTTTGTAATGCACCTAATGTATGTTCTCTGTTCTGGAGAGTAGGATTTTGATAAGGAGTCATCAACCATGGTGCATTACCATAACCTGAATCACCTAGCAGCAGTGCATTGGTAGTATTACCGGCCATCACTGTGTAAGGATCTGAATTTTTCCATCCTGTTGATGTATATTTGGCTTTCTTATTAGAATGAGTACAATTCATTTCACCGGGTGCACCTGAAAAATGATATCATTCTGAAAACATCGCTTTATCCTTGATTGCATTAACAATTTCCCAGTACATATTGGAGACCATAGCCTGTGTAACGCCAAGATACTTTGTAACACCAGCTTGAAACCTAGATCTTCTATATACTTTAAAAATTCTGCATATTTTCAGCATTAAGAGCCCCAACTTCATTTCATTTGCCTCTGGAAGAAAGTGTTGCACAATCTAGTCTACATTTTCTCTTTTAAAATGGTATAATTGTGTATAACTACTCACTACCCTGTCCCTGCTCCTTGTATAAATTTTTATTTTCTGCTCAGGAACTACCATCATGAACTAAATAATACTAACCTGCAATTGAGCAAGCTGAGTTACCTATGGAGGCACCTTAAAAATTAAACCCAAGATCGCGGGTTCAAACCCGGCCAGGATCGATGGATTTTTTCAGGCGTAAAAATCATAAGTATGGGTTCCTTCGGAAGGGAAGTAAAGCTGTGGGTCCCGTGTCGTACATTTACGGCATGATAAAGAACCCCAAGCCTGAATGAAGAGGCCCCTGAGCAAAATTTGTCGGCCGTTTCACACCCTGAATTGAATGGGACGCTGATGACCTAAGATGTTAAAGAGTGTCTTTAAATAAAACAAACCAAACAAAAAAAAAACAACCTAAAGAATAGCAAGCAGTTGCCAGTTGCTTACTAAAAGCGAGCAAGGCTTGTTTCTATTTATATCAAATCGTGAACAGTTTCTCAGTAATCAAGGTACACCAGCATATGCTCACGAGGAAGTTGAGCAGTAACATTTTTATTTATGCAAAACCGAGCAAATGCTTGGAATTAGTGAGATTTGAGCCACTGCTTGCTTTTATTTATACCACTCATTGCTTCCCTGGCAATAAACTGAACTGCTTAAGATTCTGCACATACTCTCCATAAAGATTAGGTCTGGAGAGTTAAAAGGCCATTCCCATGACACTTAACACCTTTGCAGCAAAACCACTCCCTTGTGGAATCTGACATTGCAAATGGTTGCATTGTTCTGCTGAAATATCCAATTCTCTGTTTGCTGCAATCCTCTCTAGAACAAAGATGCTCTTCAAGCAGTGTCTAATAGTGTATGACTCTCATATGACCTACCAAAACCCACCCCAGATCTCCTTAGACTCCTTGCTGTCTCTTTGAAAACACTTCCTCTTCTTTTCTGAGGTCATGCCAGTAGTATGGTCAACCATCAGGACCATTCAAGTTGTGAATTTCTTTTTATTTTTATATATTAGATACTTGCATTCATCCTTAAAGGTGAAGTATTAAGAGGGAGCATAATACTAGAGCTGTTGCAGTGATGGGTAAGAAGTTTTGCTATATTAGTTGAATGGTAATTCATTTAGGGAAAATCCTAAGAAGGGGAGTTGTCCTCCTAGAGATATTATAGATATAAAGAGTATTAATTTTATTTTTTTGGGAAAGTTAAATGAATTGAAGATTACATTTAGTTTTTAAATAGTGGAAATAATTGTAATGGCATTGAATCTGTAAAAGATGAAGTTAAAATACTCAGAACTTAGATCCTATTATTATAATGATAAATGTTCATCTGATGTGATTAATTGATGAGTAGTATAGTATTTTTCATAGTGAGGTTTGATTTATCTCTCCGATGGACCCAATGATAACAGAGGCTAAAATAATTGATTGTACAAATCTATTATTAATGATCGATCGTATAAGAGATTAGTGTTATAGATGCAATTTTTTGTACAGAAAGTAGAGTAAAGCAGTTTATCCAGAATAATCCTCCTATTACTGACGGTAGTCATCAGTGGAAAGGGGTTGCTGCAATTTTTATAAAAAGTGATGTATAATAAGGTTATTTCATCTGTTTATATTAAATTGAAATATTTCTTGAATGTTGGATTTAATTAAAATCAAGAAAAGTAGTGTAGATGATGAAATGGTTTGAATTAAGAAGTATTTAAGGGATGATTCTTTTGAGAATATGTTTGAATTGTTTGTTAGCAGAAGGTTGAAGGAGAAAAGATTAATTTCTAACCCTATTCATGCTTATATTCATGAATTAGAGGATAAAGATATTAAAATACCTCTTATTGGTATGATTAAAAAGAGGATTTTTGTTGAATTGTCAGGCATTAGAAAAGAGAGAGGAATCTCTGTAAATGAGGTATGAATCCATTAGCTTAAATTAGCTTACTTTTAATAATCTCTGTGAGTCGGAATATTAGAACACTCTTTCTGGTTTCACTTAAATGAGATTTTACTCAGGACATATGTTTTGTGGCGTGGACATTTGTTCCACATCTTCAGCTGTTCACGACTGAATTGTAGAAGTTGGATAGATAGGAATCCGGGTGGACTCTTGTGGTCTTGTGATGAACTTCAATAAAGTGTTGTCTGCTTCTGGGATATCCTCAATTAAATAATTGTAAGGATTGTGAAAACATATACATAGGAAAGACAAAGAAAAATAAAGGCATTAGGTTGAAGGAACGTTGGAGAAACATTCGCTACTAACAAATAGATAAATCAGTTGTGGCAGCACATTTCTGGAATGAAAACCATGAAATAGAAAAAGGCATCAAGTTATTAAAAACTGTTCAACCAAAAGAACTAAATATATTGGAAAGGATTTATATAAAAAAACATGAGTGTAACCTTATGAATTTTGATATCCCAGAAGCAGACAACACTTTAAGTTCATCACAAGACCACAAGAGTTCACCTGGATTCATACCTACCCAAGAGTCTATTTGAGCCTTTCACTAGATCACCAGAGTCAACATGGATACCTACCTACCTACCTACCTACCTACCCAGCTTCTATGAATGATCCAAGTCATTTAACAGTTGATGAAGTGGAAAAAGTTCCGCGAAACATATGTCCTGAGTAAATCTCATGTAAGTGAAACCATAAAGAATGTTCTAAATATCCTATTCAGAAGAGATTATTATAATTAAATTTATACCTTTTTAATACATTTTCCTTTAATTTTACTTAATTGATTCCTAAACCCTCATTTTCCTCTCATCAGCAATTTCCTACTGGAATACCCAGAAGACTTGGGTTCCAGTATGCTATTAAAATTGAAATTTAATACAAATGTAGCCCTGCATATAAAATCAAAATATTTGTACGTACAAAGTACTCTACAAAATTAACATACAAAGCCCCTTTAAAATATATCAAATAGGAACGGTGCCTTTGGCAAATCCAGAAGGCACTACATTGTACAAATTTACTAACCCCTATATTTGTCCATTTATAACTCACTATACTTCACTACCCTAAGTTACATTTAACTAACAAATTCACTCTCCTTAGTGCTATATTTCCTAGGCCCTATAAACTCGGTTACTGAGTTATAGGCCCCTTTCTGCTATTTCAGTCTGCCCCCTCATACTCTAAACATTCTTTGCTATCTTGCTTACTGATTTTTTTCATCCATCTAGCTCTCACTTTATCTAAATATCCATCTTCCACCATCCTTTTTCTTGTTTTAACATACAACTTCTTTTTCCCCACAATTGCTTTTGGTAAATTTAACCATCTCCCCATTTCCAACTGCTCCCTAAGAAACTTGGTTTCCTTACAATCCAGTAATATATGCCAATTATTATCTTGTTGACTACATAGTGGACATTAATCCAATTTTCCCCTTACCCTTAAGCCCTTCAAATTTATAACTCCTGTTTTTGCCCATGCAAAACCTCTTGCTGATTTATCACAAAGATAAACATAAGTTTCTCTATTACATACTCTTTTCAATTCTCTGCATACACTCAGTGATGTTTTAAGGTTAAAACTAGCAAATATTACTTGCCTTTAAATATCTTTGATTCTTAGCCTAACTTCTTTTCAGAAATCCCTTCCTAATACTCTCCTGTCCCCCCACTTGTCCCCAAAACCAAATTTTTCTAGATTTTCCTTTATCTTGTTGAGCCAAGTACTTGATTAAACCTTTGCTGACCTACCAAACATTGGTATAGTACACTGTGCTTTTCTAAATTACTAATTCTAAAGCAATATTTCAATACTCTCTCCATAATTTTCCCTTTACTACATATTCTACCTAATTGAACTTGGGCAACGCCATTATGCAAGGCTCTGGGTAAGCCCAATATTTGTTTGCAAATGTTTCTTGTGTATCAGATTTACAATCACCCAACCATCCTCCAAACCCCAGATTTCAACTCCATGGAGCATTTTGGCCTCCACCACTGCCCCATAGACTCTCTCCAACCATTTTACTTGCATCCCTGGTATTTAATCTAAACATGTCTTTATAGCTTTCAAGGAAATCTTCCCTTTAGCTAATACCATCTTTCTTTTGGTTAATCCATCCACCCTCAATACTTTCTCTTACCACTAAGTAATATTTCCTAACACCTCCATTTCTCATCTTTTCTTAACTTGTTGCCCTTTTTAAAGACCACAATTTTTTATTTATTTGGATTAATGCATAAACTCCACTTTCTGCAAAATTTATCTATTGCTAATTGATTTAATTAATCCCACCTTGGATATAGACACTGCCACAAGATCATCCACAGAAATACCCAGGTATTTCATTATTATTGATAATTGGAACATGGCTGTTTACTGCATTAATTTCCTCTAGGATATCATCAATGAACAAATTGAATAATATAGGATCTAATTTACAACCCTGCCTTAGCCCTATATTATTTGGAATGGCTTGCATTACCTTAATATTTGACATTTTTATACAAAACCCATTATCAGTATATTCTTTTTAGTACTTCTATGAACCTGTTACTCTATCCCGTTACTACTCAAATTTACCCATAGGGCTTACCGATTTATTGTGTCAAAAGCTTTTTCAAAATCCACAAATAGCATACATAATCTTCCCCTCTTTACAGCAAAATATTTATTTACCAATGTATCCATAACAAAGATATCAATCATTCTCTTATTCTTCCTAAATCCTGACTGAAATTTTGATCTTATTCTGTTCTTCTGCCCACCTTTGCACTCTTTCTGCGAGGACCCCTGTGTATAACGTATGTGATACGGAGAGCAAACTAATTTCTCTGTAATTTGAGGGTATATTCACACTTCCCTTATTCTTAAATATGCCCACTATTGCTATTTTTCAACTTCTTGGGACCCTACTTGCTTATAGAATGGAATTTAATATCTTGACCAATAAACTTAATCTTTTTCATCTAAGCTCCATACTTTCCAAAACTCCCCTGGTATTCCATCAACTCCACTTGCTTTATTCATTTTTAGCCTTCTAATTTGCTCTTGCACTTCCTCCACTCCTGTCTATCTAGTTGCTCACTGAAATAATGCATTTTTCATTGCACATAACTTCTGCTGATTGTGTGTTGTGTGCTTAAGAGATTTTGGAAATGTTTTATTCAATTTTCCTCACATGTTGTTTTTCCTTATTTTACTCTTGAAAATACCTTAACTATCGCCCAAATTGTTTTAGTATCTTTTACTCTTGCTGCCTCATACAACTTCCTACTCATCTTTCCTTGCCACTCTTTCTTCTTTACTTCCAAAAGGCATTTATAACCTCCCCCTTGTTTCAATAAATATTTTTCCCTGTTCCCACATGCCTGTTTGCATTTATTTCTTTAACTCCTTTAGAACTCTTTTCTTTGCCTTCCTACACTCTTCATCAAACCAAACCTTTTTCTTATTTACTAGATAATCTTTACCTCTCATTTTTGCTCCTGCCTATTTCAATATTTTCTCTAATCCTAACACAGCCTCCTCAATTCTCTTTTCCCTAAGCAATTCCTCTATTACCTTTACCACTCCAATCTGCTATCCTAATTCCTTCATGTTCACAACTTTTTTTCCTTTTCTAATGTACTTGAAATTCAGTTCTTATTGGGAAAAGGTTACCCAAAGAAACTACATGTAACACTTCAAAATTGGCCAGATAAGAATCTAAATCCACTGAATATAACATATAATCTATAACACTGGCCGTTTTGTTCACAAATGTAAATTCCCCCATATCATCTTTTCCTTTTACTCCATTATACATCGTCAGGTTAAATTCTTCATAAAACTCTTAACAATTTTTTACCTTCTCAATTCACAATTTTATCTTCACTGACTTTTTTCTGACACTTAACTGCCTTATTAACCTACATTCAGGATCTATTAACTTTATTTGACTTTCTCCTACTCTTGCATTAAAGTCTTCAATTATTATAAAGCCATTATACATAGAGAGGGTTTAGTAACAACAGCATCAAAGGTACCAATACAGGTTATACTTACTGTCATATTGTTGTGGACCATATTCTATAAAGTTTTATGGAAAAATTACTGCCACTTATATAAAATGTATACAGAAGATAAGAAAGCAGTAATTTTATTAGGCTCATGCAACTGAATTTTGGAACATCAATTTTAAACATATAAAAATTCAAGATTTAAAAAAAATAATATATCAAAATTCAAGGTTTAAGAAAAATGGTACATTATATGAGGTTTGTTCAAAAAGTATCGCGATTTTTTTTTTCAAATAGTATTTATTTATTCATGAATATCTATTTTGTCCCCTTCAAAGTAATCCCCATCACACTTGTGCCAACGTTTTTTCCAATCCTCGAAGCACTTTAAAAAATCGTTTTTTGTGTCTTGTTCAGCTCCTCCTTCGATGCCGTCTTTTTTATCTCCTCAATCGTGGCGTAGGTCATCCTTTCATGGGCCTCTTCAGTTTTGGGAGCAAAAAAAGGGTCACAGGGGGGCCATGTCTGGGGAGTACGGTGGCTGCGGCATCATAAGTGTGTTGTTTTTGCCCAAAAATTCGCGCACAAGCAACAATGTGTGAGCAGGGGCGTTATCATGGTGCAAAAGCCAATTTTTGTTCTTCCACAAATCCGGGCGTTTCTGACGGATTGCTTCGCGCAAATTGCGCATAACTTGCAGGTAATATTCCTTATTGACTGTTCTACCCTGTGGCTAGAACTCGTGATGCACCACACCCCTGCAATCGAAGAAAACTGTAAGCAAAACCTTCACATTCGACCGAATTTGGCGCGCTTTTTTCGGTCTTGGCTCGTATGGCAGCATCCATTGGGATGATTGAGCTTTAGTTTCCACATCATAACCATAAACCTATGATTCGTCACCAGTTATGACCCTCTGGAGCAAATTCGGGTCATCGCGTACAGAGTTCAACAGCTCCTTAGCAACGTTAATGCGATGGTGTTTTTGGTCGAAATTGAGCAACTTTGGTACGAATTTTGCGGCGAACCGTCTCATGCCCAAATCATTGGTAAAAATCGAATGGCACGCGCCAATCGATATGTTTAGGTCCTCAGCAACTTCTCTAACGGGTGATTCGATGATTGGCCAATACTAATTTCTTCACTTCTTCAATGTTTTTGTCTGCTGTTGACGAGCTCGGGCGTCCATCCCGACGCTCTTCGTCGTTCCTATAGTCTGGAACGCTTCTTTCTCCCCCCCCCCCGCCCAAAAAATTCCTTTCCAAGTTTTATCATTTTGTCTTGAGTATCATCACCGGGCTAAGTGTTACACAGAGTGATTCTAAAGTCCTTCCCTGGTTTGGGGGTTTGATACAACTAATCAAGACAGACATTGCGGAACTGCTTATATCAGTGGATAAGAGTATCTCTCCAAGTTTCATATATACTTAACAGGTCTTCCATATGTCTTCCATTGGTGATGTGGCAGACATCAGTTCTGTAGTCAAGCTCTTGCCACTATGTTCCAACATCTGATGGTCGATACCAGCAACTACATGCATGATCCCCTCTTGCAGCTGTGCTAAAACAGGTGGCAGTGTGAACACAATCTTTTGACATAATCCTATAAGAAATAATCACATGGGTTTAGGTCAGTTAACCATGGAGGCTACAGAAGGGAAGTCATCTTGAGCAGCAAGTCCAATCCAATGATTAGAATTTCAATGAGGTACTCAAGGACCTCATAATGAAAATGAGGTGTAGCTCCATCTCTGATAAATAAAATCCTGGCTATCTGCATGTAATTATAGCATTAGCCACTGTTTAAACATGCCCAAGTACACTGGACCAGTAACAGTTTTCTCTGCACTGGGCCGTATACTTTTGACGAAAATCAGCACAAAACACATTGACTTTAAGGGAATCCACAGACATGTTCTATCACAACGCCATGTTTTTCATGCCCCAAATGCACACATTGTGATGGTTCACTTTACTAGACCATGTTTACAAATAAGGATATTTGAAATGATTAAAAAATATGTAATTCTACATATTTATCCATATTCCTGGGCATAGTACATATTTTTACTTATTTGAGGAAAACTTGCATATCTATACATAATAAAAAATGTATTTAAATTATTTTCCAGTTTTAAGGTTTAAAAATTATGTCCAATACTGCCATAAAATTTATTTTATTAGCATCCTTTCAAAGCTGGATTCAGGTTTCAAAAAAATGTATTTAAAGTATTTTCCATATTTTAAGGTTTTAAACATAGTTAGAAACAGGAGAATACTATAAAGTTAACATTAAAGCCATCAAGAATGTATGAGTGTTTTATACTCAGATAGCCCAGCTTAGTCGGTCCTGGTGGTGTAGTGGTTACCATACTTGCCTTCTAAACCCAAAATACGGGTTCGAACCCGGCCAGTACCAATGGATTTTTTCGGGCGTAAAAATCCTAAGCATGGCTTCCTTCGGAAGGGAAGTAAAGCCGTGGGTCCCGTGTCGTACATTTGCGGCACGAAAAAGAACCTCAAGCCTAAAAGAGAGGCCTCTGAGCAAAATTTGTCGGCCGTTTCACTCCCTGAGTTGAATGGGACGCTGATGACCTGAGATGTTAAAGAGCATCCATAAATAAATCAATCAAAAAAAAAAAAAGCCCAGCTTCAAGTGAATCCTTAAAAGTGCATTGTTGTTGATACAACATTAAAAATGGTATAATATACACCCAAGTAGACTTCTCATGCATCAAAACTATGTTAAATGCCCATCCCTATGTCTGAAAACTGTAACATCATAAGGAAAGTGGCAGAACATCTCAATTGTTGCAATGGAAGTAGTGAAAAGGAAGTTGAACACAACCTCTTATCTAGGCATAGTGAGCTATGCAATATTTTAGATGTTGAATCAAATGTTAACTAGATTTGAATTTAACTCCACAAGATGTTAGGCTCAGAGTAGTGCACAAAGTAACTTTAAGAAACAAGAGTTTCATGTTGAAAATTTGACAATATTTTGTAACCACTGATTCATAAATGGGCAATAGCCACAGAAAATTTAGTACATATTTTACTGATTTTTGTTACATATAAATCTTAGCCCTGATCATCACTCATCAGTGCCCATCTAAATTTGATGCCCCTCCCCAAAGTACTGACTTAAATTTTATAGAATTGGTGACAAATATATTGCATTAAAACTAGACAAATTAAAAAGACCAATGGAAAAGTAATAATCAAATCAGTATCATTTAGCTTTTTATTGCTGGCACCAAATTCCAGTATATTTTTTCAGAATTTTTAAGTAGGACTTGGGAGCTGTCGTAGATGGTTAAAATAAAATATAACATTAAATCTGCTGAGTAAGAGAGAAAAAAAGGTAAAATTATATGAGCATAAAAAGTGTGTGTGTTTCAAGCTTACCTAAAGTGCAATAAAAATTGAAGTTAAAAATGATACTTGCATATTATTTATCTTTCAGAAGTAGAGGATTTATACATTTTTAAGTAAACAGTTTAACTTTTTCAACCCAAATTAATACAAATGTTCCATATATGAGAGTAGGTCCATAAGTTTCTGGCCTTGGTTTTTAGGATTATCGCCTTCACAAAACCCGTATCTGTTAAGTAAATAATTGTACACTGTAACTTTTGCTGAACTGTTCATTTGTTCAAATATAGTTGCATAAAGAAGGCTGTGTGTTGTGACATATTCAAAACGGAGTATCAAGATGTTATTAAGTTCTTCACAAAAGAAGGACTTACTCCAAATGAAATTGAACAGCGATTGGTTGGTGTATATGGGAAAGCATCCCCCTCATACTCTATCATAAAAGAATGGGCCAAACGTTTTCGAATGGAACATCAAGAAAGCATTGAAGATGAAGAGAGTGCAGGTCTCTGCCCTTAGAGGTGCTCGCTCCTGAAAACATCACTCTTGTGGAAGGAGAAATTATGGAACACCAGTAGCTCAAAGTCAGAAATAGCAGCAAGGTTGGGTCTTTCTAAAACAACAGTTCTTTGAATTATTAACATTTAAACATGAATAAGGTTAGTGAAAGATGGGTGCCTAGACTTCTTCAGTCCAAAAGCAGCAACAAGTTATCTGTTGTCAGGGATTTTTGGAGCTCTGCAAACCATTGTTACAGGAGATGAAACTATGGTCATCAACTATGATCCCTTGTCCAAAAGAGAATCAATGGAGTGGCATAAACCTGGTAAAGCACCGCCTCTAAAGGCCAAGGTCATTCAGTCAACCAAGAAAATTATGGCCACAATCTTTTGGGACTGTGAAGAAATACTCTTCATTGACTTCAAGGAGAGGAACACTACATTAAATGGGGTATGCTGGTGTACTGCATAGACTATGTGCTTCCATCAAAGAGAAAAGGTGAGGAAAGCTGAGTGGTGGTGTGCACCTTCTTCAGGACAAAGTGCCTGTGCACACAGCTCTTGTTTCAAAGGAAGCTGTGAAGAAATGTGGCTTCAAGGAGATTGACCATCCACCCTACAGCCCAGATCAATCTGCCAGTGGCTATTGCCTCTTCTCAAAACTCAAGAAGGACCTTAGAGGAAGGAAATGTAAGTGTGACGAAGAAGTGATGGATGCTGTTTATGCCCATTTTGCAGACAAGAATTCTGATTCATTTTGGGGGGGGGGGGCATTGATATGGTAGTTCAAGATGTGAGAAGTATATCGCAATAAAGGATATTAAATTGAAAAGTGAAATATTGTTTTTGTGTTTATCATACCTAGAAAATGGTTAGGCTGGAAATTTATGAACCTACCCTCGTATATACTGTGTTAGTCTCCTCATCCTACAAATTGGTAATTAGGCAAACCTGCATTTTATACTTGATGGGAAATGCAGGTCTCTCAAGTAACCCACCTCATTCACCAGACTCATATAAGGAAATTATATTTAGCTTGTACATATTGCTCTACTATTTTTTGTCTTTCTTTTGAATGTAAGAATGTCTACAAAAAGTAAAATATCATTCAATGACCTAGGTTTGTCATTTCACATTGATGTAGTTATTCACATTTGCTTATGTTGAATAAAAATGCTTATTGCAATTTTGATTTAATTTAAATTTTCTTAATTAGGATTTTAACATTAATAAATATCACAGAACAAGCATTTCTCTCTTCCTAGCCAGAAAACCAAACAAAAACAAGATATTCTTTTATGGGCCAGTCAGTATTTGAACCCTGGATCTTTATTGCTAAAACCCAGTACATGCACAATGCAACTTAAGTTGGAATGCACTGAGATGTACATTTTATGGGCCAGTATTTGAACCCTGGATCTTTATTGCTAAAGCCCAATAGGTGCACAATGCAACACAAGTTGAAATGCACTGAGATGTACATAGCAGCCAATTCAGCCGAAATCAATACAAAGCAGGGAATAGTGTTTATGGGATAGTCCTTAAAATGCTGGGATTGTATAACTTTCCAGTCCTAGGTTCAGAAGACCCACTCAGTGTATATAAAGTTTGAAAGTGTATGTATTTATTGATTTAAATTATTTACAGGTACCATGGACCAAGCTAAAACAGCCTCCAAGTGTTAGAGGAGAAACTTATCTTCTGTTTCCTTTGTCGTCTTGTGTCTGGTGTTGCAACTCCCAGTTGGCCACCTTTTGTTTCTCTCTCTTCTGCTTGCTGACACATAAGATGTGTAAACCTGAGTTTGTATTCCCACTGTGTGGTGTTGTGCAGGACAAAGAGGCTGTGGGTTTTTTCAGAATAGAAACTCATGATGCCTTTAAGCAGTGCTATGGTTACGTGAATCACATTAGCGTGGCCTGCTTTGTACATATAAGTATGCAGGGAGGAATGTTGCACTGAGAGCACCGACATTTACAAATGCCGTTATTCTCAGGCAACAGTGCTTTAACTCCTCTGGAAATGTTAACTATGCATTTTTAAAATAACAAATTACAGACATTATAGGGAGGGAGGGGAAGGGGGGGGGCATTTGTAGAAATAAAAGGTTTCCAAGCCGGTCAGTTTGATATAAACTGACAAAGCATTAGTTAGATCTTAAAATTAAGATATTCAATGACAAAGAAATATTATATTACTGTAGTTAAATATAAAGTTTTCAGAGAAAGCTGTGAGGAGTAGAACAGTAGTTGTGTAGATAGTTGCTTAGTGCAACTACAAAATGGTTGGTTGATGGAGCTTTGCAAGAATTTCTGTCTAGCCTGAATGAGTGATTGTGTTAGGGTTGAGTGTTACTTAATTTATCAAAATCATCGTGATATTGAAATATGCACACTCCAATGCTGGAATTTAAGATTTGAGCAGCTAATATCAGAGTAATTGACTATTAAGTTGAGAGAGTATATAATGGACTGGTATTTTGTGAATGTGAGATTAGGACTAGCAGTGTATCATTTAGAACATTTCAGTGTTACATTATCAGTCATTAATGTTTACATCACTTTCATTTCTCTACTTGTTGTTTTTTATTATTTTTAATTACAAAAATCACAATCAAAAAATAAGAATGTAAATGTTGATAATCTGTGGAAATATTTTCATGCTTATCATATTCAACTTATTTTCTGTCTCATTTTGCCGAAACTTTGTTCCTAGCAATTAACAGATCATGCACATTATACTGTTGTCTCTACTTTCACCATTTTTGTGTTATTTATAACATAAAGCTGTGCTGTCCATATTGTGTTTTTATTTATAGATTTACTATAAACATGATGTACAAAAATATTTATAGTACAAAAGGCTATCTTTTATAGTGATACAAATATTGGTCCCTCATACATGTCGGTCCATGTAAGGCACAATGATCTGTATTAAAGCCAAGTGGAGCAGAAGTGTTACAGATTATGTCCAACTGTAGTTAAATATGAGAATTACATCTTCATCAGTTCCATAGCTTTGGCGTGCCTGATCAAGTGACTCGAATGACATGGTACATACTCCTGGAAACAAAAACCAAATGTATATACATTATCATTTTAGTGATAAACTGTACTGCAAATCAAAAGAAGTTTTTTTTTTTTTTTATTATTTATTTATTTCTCTCTCTCTCTTTTTCCTCCCCTATACCAAATTATATGCCTTTGTTGACAGGCACACTAATATAATCTTCACTTTCCTTTTCCATATAATGAGATATGAAAGCAAGCATTTATCTTATTGCCAAGTGCATAAGGTATAACATTTGTTATAAATACTAGCTGACATAAGGGGTTTTGCTTATGAATTCTGATTGAACTAGAATTTGAACAAATGTGAAGAATTAATTTACTTGATAGTCAATTCATATAGTGTTTTGATTTAGCTCTACCTTATTGTACTTGTTCTAAATTTTGAATGCACATCTTGTGTTTTATGTTTCTGCTATTAAACATGCAGAAACTAAATCATGTAGATTAATCTTGTATTAGAGAACAGTGATCTCAGATGAACCAAATAAGGGCTGAGTACCAGTGTTTCCTCTTACCTAGCCTTGGAGTGGTGGAGGAAGGGGAAATTTGCTTCATGTATTTTGGTTTAAATCACTAACTGCTAAATTTGATTTTGTTACAAGTGTGCATTGTGCAGTTCCGTTCTGATTATATATGTATTTCATGACAATCAGTATGCCCATACAGGATTATATGTCATTTGGCTATCTTTGTGTAGATCACTTGAATGGATTCCCCTCTCCTTCACTTGCTACTGCTCAGTATCTATGTTTGAAAAACATGGCCTCGAGGAGCTGGAATTTTCATCTTCCCTTGGTTAAACAGGCATATAGGGAAATAAATTCTGAATGACATGATTAAAGACAAACCTAATATTCCTGATTTCATTTATGTTCTGCTTTACATTTTGAAATCCATTTTCTGTGATAATTTCAATGGCAGAAATTTAAGATTTGTGGTTTTCTAAAGTTTTATTTGTGCGTGTGATATTTTTTTTTTTTTTTTTTTTTTTCCCTTTCTTTCTTTCTTTCTTTTTCCTTACTCAACAACCAGTAGATTCAAATCTGAGCAATGTCATGAATTGTAGTTATGGAAGGAGGCAACTAATAGGAAAATTCTGAATAAATTCTGCACTCCATTTGCATTTAAAATTAAATTTACACACAATGTGTTGCTCTAGAGTAAACTGTCTTAACACTGCTGTGAGACTGCCAGGGAACAGGCTAAGAAATTGATGCTCAAGGACTCTAGGAAGAAAGGAAGCAGAAATAAAGTATTCAAGTACAGCTCCTGCAATAATCTTTTGTTATATTTATATGTAATTAATTTCATGGCTTTCCTTTTTTTAAACTATTTCTGAGTGCTGACATACAAATTTATCGGTAACAGTGCACTGCTTTAGCACAATTCTTACACCTGTATCCTCTGGTACAGCCCAATCCTATCAGAATAAATATGGCTGTATTTGCGCGACCTGATCAGTGGTTGTCATTGTCAATGGTAGATGTTTGCTTTACACTCCAAGATAGCAAGGAGGACAGAATCTGAGAACCAGACAAGGAGAAATGTGCATCATTGATTGCCTGCCCTGCTTCCATAGAAACTCTGAAGGATAAATGCTGCCATACATTGCCAGCTTGCTAAATATAATATTGAATCTTCAGTTAGTTACAAAAATAAAACTTTTTGGATTGTTAATGCTTTACATTGCAGCATATTAATTTTTGTAGCTTTGGTTTTCTCTGGTGCATTATGCATTTACATAAAAGGACATACCAACAGTAAATCTTTTGTACGTCAATATATTTTATTAAAAATTCATTTTCCTATTATACACCTGCTGTAGTATCTTTGATATAGCATTTATGTTGAAATTTGGTAATTTTTACTTTATCAACCTTTTGTTGTATAATAAGTAGTCTAAAACAATGAACAGATTATAATTATGTATATCACTATATTTTATACTCTCTAGTAAGATAACATTATTTTCAAATTAAACTCCTTGTGTGGAGGTAGGGCTGCACCATCTTTTTAAGTCCAGCTGCCACTGAATTATGGGCAGCACTGGCTTATACAAGTTAAAAGCTGATGCATAAAATATTGAATGAGTAGACAAGATTTATTACTAAAGGTCTATAGTTTTACATATATATCTGTGTGTGCGTGCTCACATTTCATGTGCAAAAAAATCTTACTCTTTTAATGTAGACCATTAACAACTTAACAGTTTATAATAAAAGTGTTTCTTGATAAAGGGTTTCTGCTCAAAATATTAAACATTTAATGTGTTTTATCAGTTTGTTTTTTCTTTAAAAAGTGTTGTACAATCTATTCATTGTGGACTACCGTTTCTCTAATGAAGGTTATTTTATTTTTCTTTGCTTGGAGCATTTCTATATAGGTAGCTTTATAAATAAAGTTTTTCTATTGTCTTACCAAACCTAGTTTCACTCTTAATAATATGAAAACTAATAAATTCTATTGTACTTATTCGTCATTTTGAACTTTTTTCTTTTTTCCTTTTTTTCTTTTTTTTTTTTTTTTTTTTTTGCACTAAATTTACATATGGATATATAATTAGTTTGTTTTTACACTTAGTGTTTTATTAATTGGTTGCCCATACTAGATTTTTTTCTCTTACGTTGGTTTTGCTATAATCTGTACAGATTTAAAAAGGCATACCTATTCTGATTTTACGTTCCGATTGGTTATTGTTATATTTGAACTTGCTGATGTTCGGCTTTTGCTTTCTGGATAGTTTTACATATTTAACTCATTTTGTATAAAAGAGAGCTTCACCTCGAAACATTGAATATTTTCATATCTTTTCTTTAACAGTTAATATGATGGAAATAATGCAGATTATGCATTTAAAATACTAACTTCAACTGTACTAAATGCATAACACAGCCTTTTCCTGTAATTTTCAGCAAGTTACAAAGTGTTAAATCCCTGGAAATATGACAAACTTTGGGCTTATTTCCCATTTCATTTTGAAGGAAGTGGTAAATAAGTATTTATAACTGCAAGTGCTCTCACAAGTCTCTTAATTATTTTTTCATGGCTGATTTTCCAAGTAAATATGATCAACAATGAAAGTGCTTCATCAAACAGCCTGTCACATTATAATTACCAATTATGCTACAGCAAAATGAGGTTTAAGCAAAATGATAACCACTTTATTTACATGCCAAGCAACTGTTTTTATCCATATATTTAAGGCAGGTTATGTATGTAGTATGTATGTATGTGTGTATATATATATATATGCTATCTTTTAGTATTCTTTTTTGTTTTCTTTCCTTTCTCCCCTTACAGTCTCCATATGTTAGATTAATGGTATATAATACATTAATAATATGCTAATCATTCTAATTCTTGAACTGAACAAACTTATTTTAAAGGTTTGACATCCATATTTCATTTGGAAGCATGTTGACCCATTTGCATTTCTAAAGTAATCTGGTGCTGATTACTTAAAATTTATCAATATCATACTGATTTATTGTAAATAATAGCCACCTCAAATTCAAGTGGGTGCAAATAAGCACAGGTAATGCATTAATTTACTTAACCACCTGCTTTGTGTTAAATATTCATTATGTTTATTTTAATACATATTACATTTAATAATATATGAATTATCATACAGTACAGAATTGAATAAATAGCATCTAACAATAATCATTTTGAAGATAGCACTTGTGCAGAGGATATGTTTCTCAGTATAGATTAAAATAAGCAGACAATTTATACTATTTAAAATAAATAAAATGGGAAGGGGAGGGGAAATAGCCTATACTTGCACTAACTTAAACAGGAAGAAGTCCTAAATTGTAAATGCTACTTACTGTTTCTGCAGCTTGGATTGTGGAAGAGAAATTTCCTACAAACCACGTCATAACCACAAAGCACAATATAATGACCTGAAATAGAAAGAATATTAAGGCAAAGAAAAATTATTTCTGGCCATCTTCAAAACTGCATTTTGTCAGATAATAATGAGAGAAATGCACTTATACAGGCTTGAATTTAATGTTTCCCATGTTTATGCATTGCATTTCAATTTATTCTAACAGATAGCAGAGCTGTTGTGAACTGCTAAAATTGAAACTGTGTGCTGTTTATGGAAATGGTGCAGTTGAGAGGAACACTATGGGTACACTATCTTACTACTTCAAAATGAATATAGTACTATATTTTGCATTCTGAGGCTTTCTTTCATATTAGACAATAGACTTTCCAATTTTAACATGTTTTAGACCCCTTCTGCCACTCATCATTTTACCACATGTATAGCTATCTTTTGCTTACTGCACGGGGAATGATGAACTGAGGTTTTATTGTATATAAAATTTGCATTTATCCAGTCTTAAAATTCAGCTCAATTAAACTTTTTTTTAAGGGCAGGTTTGTATAGGATAACTTAGAGGTATTTCTTGACTCATGATGGCACCCTTAAATTTTTGATTTGTTTACGGAGGCGCTTTAACATCTTAGGTAATTAGCATTCCATTCTAATCAGGGCGTGAAACGGCCGACAAATTTTGCTTAGAGGCCTCTTTCTTTAGGTTCTTTATCGTGCCATAAATGTACGACACAGGGCCCACAGCTTTACTTCCCTTCCAAAGGAAGCCATATTTAGGATTTTACGCCCCAAAAAATCTTATCGGTCCTGGCTGGGATTGAACCCGTGATCGTGGTTTTAGAAGGCAAGTATGGTTACCACTAAGACCAACACCTTTCAATTATAGAAAATTTAACTGAAATGGTAAATTTATTGCTAGAATTCTTGACAGAAGTAATTTTTCATTTTAAGTTTTTTATAGGAACAAGAGTATAAGGTGTGTATTTATTAAGGCAAATAATACAGATTTATTGATATTTGCCACATGAATTTTTACATTCCATTTAGCATAGAGTACTGTATACTGTAGCATGAGGAAAGAAGAATAGTTGACTTTGAAAATTGTTACGTAGTTCAAAAAGTTGTCTCAGTTCTTAATGTGCTTCCTGACAATGCTTTGTAGGCTGCTGAATCAAGCAAAAAAAAATGTATTTTACACTCTTGTACGATTGTGATATTTTAATTTCTTGTGTAAGGAGAAGAAAAGCAAATTCTAACCTACTGCAGTAATCAACATCTTCCTGTCTAGACTTTGAATATTTCTGTACATAGACACATTTCAGTGAATACACATAGTAGAGAGACTCCAAGTTATTGCATTAAAAAAAAACACAATTATGAGATAAAATATCTGTTTCACAATCAGTTAAATCCCTTGCCATAAGATGCGATTGTCATGAATTAAAATTAACACTACCCCCCCCCCAAATACCAATATATATTGCTGCTGTCAAATATGCTGTCAAATATAAATTCTGTCAGCAACAGAAAAGTACCTAACTAGTTGCTTCGATCATTAAAGCCAGGTTTTTAACAACCAGCTCTTGTAAACATGCTAAAATATTTTTAGTTTTTTGAGGAGGGGTGTACTTTTAACCTCAACATTACAGGTTATCAGGAAGAGTGGCTCTATGCTGTATCTGAATTTGCTGGAATTGTGGTAAGTCCACTTTGTTATATAATTGCAAAAATTACTCATTACCAGAGTAGTTTGAAGTCCATGGCAGCCAGCCAAGTAGTTGAGAGGTCAGTTTATTCATCTTGCACATATCACAATGAAGTAAATTTGCATTTGTAAGGAGGATTGCTGGCCCTGATTTGGATAAGTGCTGCATCAAGTCTCTCCTTGTTAATGATTTCTTGCAAATTGTTATTCCTTTTTCTTCAGCCTCAGCAAAACGCTTTGTTACTCTCTCTTCATCCTGCATTATTGAAAAGGATAGTAACTGTAAGATGTCGCCTTTATCCTTGGCAATCAAGACTGATTTTTTTACTTCAATTAATTCAGTTTGAATAAACAAGAAATTATGCCTGAAAGTCAGTAATACTTGTGTAAAGGTTTGAAGATGTGATCCTCAAAGATGAGCGAAAAGTAAATGAATCATTGAATATTATGTCATATTTAGTGCATTGAAAGAAAACTATTTACTTTGATACATATATATTTGTAACATGTTACTACAAATAAGCCGAATGCAACACATTTTCAAACTAAATATTGGTTGCATAATATTTTGCATTATTCTTAAATGAACAATTTGGCTACTTTTTTTATGTGATTGAAATGGCTTGGTAATTAGCGCTAAACATGAGCACACTGAGCCTTCATAAGTTTGAATGGGATGTAGATTAAATTGTTTTCAACAAACTTGCTCACAAATTTACCATATTATATGTAAATTCATCAGTATTGTAAAAAGAGATTGATGAGGGAGAGGGAAATCATCAAAATAACCAAACAGAATGGTGACAAATTTGTTCTAATAAATATAAACCCATACATACCTTTTGCAAGATTTTTTCATAAAAGGTTTGGCAATGATATCCTGGATGTACACCTAATGTTATAGTACAGTACAGGTGTGGTACATCATATTTATGAAGCAAGTAGCACAAATCAATAGTCCAGGTGCTAGGAGGGAAAAGACATGTTTATATAATAAATGGATCTTTAATGCTGCAATATATTGAAATAAATAATTGTTTCCAAACTGTGTATACAAGTTAGCTGGTTAAATCAAATTTCACCATAAAATTGAACCTAATCATTTACAATAGTCCCTGTAAAACTGCTTGTTTTTGGCTAACATTTCCAGCTGTGCCAAATAAAACTTTATTAAACTCTACCAATCGTGGTAAAGTTACAAATGTGAGGCATAACCCTAATGTTAAGCTATTTGGCATTAATGCACTTTATGGTGTTACCGCCATGGTATAAAATAACACACCTTTTATTGAATCCTTCATCCTTGCATACATCATGGAAGTTATTTAGCAGATGTTCTCGTTTTGCTGGAGGTAAGATCATCAGTACACATGTCAGGCCACAGTCCCAATTGTAACGCTGCTTATGATGAGTTATTCGAAGCTCTGTATGTGGGGGAATACCTGAAGCATAATGGCATCGTCTATTTCAACTTGCTGTAAGCCAAATACCTTTCCACCTTTCTAAGGCATGAAACATGTTAAAAAAAAAAAGCACTGAAAGTTGCAATTGCACATAATGGTGCATTTACCTCCATCTTGCGTGCACTGCATTATGTATTTGTAACTTTTTCAATTTATTCCTCACATTTCATTCACATTCTTCTTTAATCGAATTTGGTCATCTTTTCCGCTTCCATACAGATCACATCCAGATGTTTCAGAGTTATTGTGCACCTATGTATCTTCTTGGTACTACTCACTGCTTCGTGCTCGGCACAGAGGGTGAAGTACTTTCCTACATATTGCAACACGGCAACTGAGTGTTTACTTTAACTTGGCCTTGCAAGCTGAATCAAATGTTAGTCCTGCAATCTGGCAGAAGTGGAATGAGCTGCTGGAGGAAACTTGGCGTTACAAGCTGAATTGAATGCTTGTGGTGTAACCTGGCGAGCTGCTGAAAAGAATCTTTTGCTCTGCGGGAGGAAGGATTTCTTCTCTTGGCGCTAGTCTCCTAGAGGCTGGCCAGTGCCGAGTGACAGCGAAGAGAGCCGAACTCTTCAATCGAAAGGACGAGCATGGTACAGAAATTATTGTTTTACTAAATGTGACTTTGACAAAGCAGCTGTTTCATTGCTCACCTGTAATTTATCATAATACATGTATTGTTCAGAAGAATATATATTTGAATTTGGAAATGCAAAAATATCTGTTTTACCAATCTTTTATTATGTGCACATTTATAACCACAGGGGGAAATAATTGTTCAGGTAAGGTTTATGAGGTTAGAATGGCGATTTTAATTGAGATTGAATATGTGAACAATTAACAGGATGTTGTAAGGCTTACATTTAGTTTGTCAAACGCTACATGATCTGTACAATGAATGAGAATTTTAATGAGATATTAATTAAAACGTCGTCTGGATGCTGGTGGATTCAGCTGCTGTTGGAATCTCCTGCTACTGCTAATGTCTAAATTCACACGAAAGTAAGGTAATGCCATTTAAGTCGATAAATAAATAAATATGAGCGTGATAAGGAATTTATGGTTTACTAAATGTGACGTTGAAGCAACTGTTTTCATTGCTTACCTTATTGTAAAAAATGCACGGTGTTCAAAAGAACACATACTTGAGTTTAGAAATGCAAAAATATCTTCTGATACCAATCTTTTATTATGGGCAAATTAATAATATTAAGTACAAATAATTGTCAAGATAAAGTTTATGGGGTTAGAATGGCGATTTTTAATATGACTGAATATGTGAACAATTCACAGCATCTTGTAAGGCTTCCATTTAGTTTATTCAAATGCTACATGATCTGTACAGTGAATGATATATTAATTAATATGTCTAAGATGCGATTAAACAAGTACTGTGAAGAACATCAAAACAGACTTTGGCATATTCTTTCATCAACTATCAAATTATGTACAGAGCGAAAATAAACGGATATGACCGATAGGATTTATCAAAGAAAACTTCAATTCTGTAACTTATATGAAAATATCTTTGAATAATATATATTTCTCAGTAATATGCATGCATTTTAAAGTAACCCTTGAAACTTTTAACACAACCTGTACATCAGATCATATTTTATATGAATTCTGAATTGTTCAAACCAGCTATTGCTTACTAAAGAAATTAGATTACTAGCACTTTTAAACTCAATGAAGGGCAGGAAATACTAGCCCAAGTGAGGAAACAAGAAAGCTGCAACTATTCTGTTCCCCTATCTGAACAAAAAGATAAAATTGCTTGCGAGTTTTGGATGCATTATACTAAACTTGAAATTGTGAAGAAACACACGGCATTCATAAAGGCAATATTAGCCGCTGTTCAAACCAAAATGAACAAGTACTCAAGCCCAGAACTAAAGAAATGGGGGAAATTGGGGGGAAATTTTCCATGGAGAAGGCTCTTTGCCACCAAAAAAAAAAAAAAAAAATCATCGAATTTGCCTTGCAAATCCTCATACAACAGATACCAATAAGATTGCACTTTCTTTGCTTGCAAAACCTGATACAAAGGACACTAGTCCCACCTCAAATTAAGAAATATCTTGCTTAAACAGTTTGGAATGCGTGCAAAACTCATACCTTTTCCCTTTCAATTACCATTTCTTTACCAGTTACATTTCTTCTTAGCAGTTCCTCATTTCCTTTTGTGTGGTGAACCACAAACATGCTTTTTACTGAGTTACTTTTGATGAAGGTTGCTTGTTTATAACACACTGTTAGAAACTACAAGTAAAACAAGTTCTATAAATAGTGAGATAATCCTGTCAAGTACCCATGGACATGACTCCTTATATGAAGTTACACCAGAACTGTAAAATCTGACAATAACTCGTCTTCTTAACCCAATTCCAAGCAGATTTATGAAGAATATATGAAGTAAACTGTAATGTTATTTTTGTATACAGCCTGTACATAACCTTAAAATGTAAACAGTCTTTGTATATAACGAAGAGTGTAAAAATGTAAGTAGCTATACCTCTCAATGATGATGAACAACAAATAACAATGTAATTTTATTTAAATCCCCCAGAAGTACTAATGTAAACTGTTATATTGAAGGTTATAGTGTACAAAAATAACCTAATGTTGTCTATAGTTTTAAAAGAGATGCACTTTAAAGGCAGTTGTGTAATAAAATACATCCAATGATCGCATACAAATTCAGGAATTATAAACTATTTCACACATGACACATACAAATTCACTGTAATACTTTGCCATGGATGTGAAGAATTAATTTCTTAACTTATAATTGATACCATTATATGATTTAGTTGAACTACACACTCTTAATGCTTCGCTCATGTTAACACTGTTGCTATACTGCCAAAAGTACTGGGTCTACTTGTAAGATTAATTTAACTACAGCATACTTAATGTTTGTATTGCCAGGGGACTTTTTGAAACATTCTTTTATTTTTTAAGATTTACACGGTGATTTCTTATTATGTATACAAGATGTAATTTTTTTACCAACAAATGGTCATCACTGTCGCACTCATGATTAGAACATTGGTCCTAGTGAGCTGCAAAAGTAACATCGCTGAAATGAATTCTGTCTGGTCAACTTGCATGAGCTTACATTATTTTAAATAGCTCTATTCACTGTCGCCCTCATGGTTAGAGCATTGGTCCTGTGAGCTGCAGAAGTAACATCGCTGAAATGAATTCTGCCTGGCCAACTTGCATGAGCTTATATTATTTTAAATAACTCTATTCACTTTCTTGACCATATAGTTAATACTTGGCGGGGACAAATGCAGTAAATATGAAGTTCTTCTTCATACCGATTCAGAAAGTTGTAGATTACAAATAAGCAATGGGAAATATAGAGGAAATTGTAAAATTGCTCTGTAACAACAGTAATAAAAATTATGACATTAAATCTTAACTAAATAATAAAGTACGTAAATCATGTGAGCCCTATAATATGATCCTGAAAATCCAATTACTCTTCAAATTATCATTAGTATAGCATATGAAGCCTTAATTTAGTGCCTGTTAATAACTCTGCTGCTTATAGGATATAATCTTTAAGCTTACTCACAGAGTAAAACACTTGGAAATTACATGTTACTTGGCATCTCAACCCCTACATGTTTAGCCAAGAAAGTTTTCTCAATAAATTACTATAAAACAGCATAGTTCTCCTTTATATATTAATTCTAGGTTTTATGGTAAATTAGATGCTCAAATTGCTGAATGATTGCAAAATATTTCTTAAGCTGTTGAGGATAGCAAACAGAAGCAGAAATCTACCCATTATATATGGAAGTTTCTAACGATTAGGATCATTTGCAACAGCTAAGGCAAAATCACACTTCTTCGCTCTGCTGATTGGCCATGGTCTAATGCAATAATTCACTTTGCAACAAAGGACATAGCACAGCTGTGAGTTGTATTGCATGTGCAGAATTGTGCAGGGCCAGCAGCTTATTATTCCAAAATAAAATGCAAAAGCAGGGAATACACATTCTAATCGTGCTTTGGTCAGTTTCTCTAAAAGTCAAATGGCAGTTACCTTAATGGCCTCAATTGCGCCATTCATTACATTTAATTCAATATATCACTAGGAGTTGCGAGCGGAAGCTGATCGAGGACGGACGTGCCGACACGCGCTCCGTGTTCAGCAGGTGTAATAGTTGTTTCGACAGAAATCTATCGCGCCAGAATTGGCCTTTTTAATAAAAGGAAAATTAAGACGGAAGAAAATGGTTTCAATGATCAAGTGACCATGATTTGGTACGGCTTTGTGTTGATGGCATTATTGGTGATCTGCGGAATGGAATTAAATCCCGGTTCGGAAATGGAGCAGGTCTTCGGAATGCTAAAAGGAATATCAGAAGAAATTACTGAATTGAGGAAGATGGGGAAGAGACTAGATGCGAGAATAAGCAGACTAACCGAAGATACGAGAGAGATTGTTGCAAGCTATCAACAAAGAGTGGAACAGGATCTCGTGAACCATGACCGAAGGATAAGGAGATTGGAAAAGGGGAGGCAAATAACAGGAAAGTAAACATTATTATTTTTGGAAAAGAGGAAAGTAGATAGAAGAGAACGTGGCAAGAGGTTGAAGAAATATGTAAGGAAAAGCTGGGGATACAACTACAGGGCTGGGAAATAAGTGAGTCCTTTGGAATAGGTAGAAAAGGAATTAGACCGAGGCCGATACTTGTTAAGTGTGCCACCATGAAATTTAAATAGATGGCGTTGGAAAGTACAAAAACTTAGGGGTACGAAGATATTCATTGAGCAAGATTACGGGAAAGAAGAAAGGGAATATAGGGTTACTTTATTGAAGTAAATGAAAAAAGCCAGAGAAGAAGGCAAGATTGCTTACGTTAGGGGTTTGACCCTTTTCATAGACGGAAAGAAACAGGACATGAATGGACGAAATACGATAGTTGCGGGCTGAGCTGGCAGAGAGGATCAAAGTCCAGGAATTCAAGGTGGCGGCGGAGAAGAAGAAACGGTAAAAGGAGAGAAGGGTAAAGATGAACAGCTGACGACATCACCACCACGCATTGTACAGTCTCCTCAAAGATATATATTACCCTACAGCAAATGGAAATGAATGTTTAAATTTTTACCCAAAGGTGAGTGGGTATTTCAGCAGCATGTATATATTGATGTGTTTTTATATCCTTTATTCCATGAACTGCTCAGAATGTAGTTCATGAGCTACTGCAGCTGATGAACTATCAGCATTTATAACTGCCCTCAATCTTTAGGGCATAAATAATATCAGATTTCTGCTATAGTGTGAACGAGATGTTACAACATTCCAGGTTAATTAAAAATACAGTGATAAATAATATCCAGTATTTTAATAATAATTAAAATTGGAATAACATGGTGAAACACCCATTAATTATCTCTTCCGGGTCGGAAGTTTAAAACACTCTTTATGGTTTCACTTAAATGAGATTTACTCAGGACATATATTTCGTTGAACTATCGTCCACATCATAAGCTGTTTAACAACTGTTGGATCATTCCTAGGATCTCAGTCGTTTAACAGCTGATGATGTTAATGACAGTTCCATGAAACATGTCCTGAGTAAACCTCATTTAAGTGAAACCATAAAGAGTGTTTTAAACATCTGACTCAGAAGAGATTATTAACCATGTGTATGGACTATGTGTATGGACTTCTGTAAAGGATGAGGGATGTACAGTATTTATGATACAGATGGCACATAGGTAACATAGTGGGGTAATGTTCTTTGGGAGATCCTCTTGACCAGCAGGCCAGTTGGGGCGAGCCAAGTTCCGTAATCTCTTATGGTACCGAAACATTTTATTTTTACTACTCGTAAAAATTCAAGAAACTTTGAACTGGGGAAGAATTTTCACCATTCTGCCATAAATGAATTGTTCTATAGTGACATCATACATTACAGCACAGTAATTTAACATCAATAAACGATCGTTACAAATGAAAACCATTTATGATAAACAAAAGCCTACATTTTATTTATAAAGTTAATTAAGTAACCCCTCTCCTCCAAATGCAGTAGTTTTGCATATTCTGAGTGTTATCAATATTATTGTTTTATTTTATCAGAAGCAAAATTTTTCAAACATTGCTATTCATTTATCTGTTAAAACAGCAAAGGTTTCCAACAAAGAATATCCTAATTACTTTCAAAATATACAATTTAACACTGTATCATAACATAAAGGGCTACATAAATAAGTTTCAAGAAATACATTAAAGGGAATTAATTCATTGCACTTTATGCTCATTAATTAATTACTTATTTGCATCCATTTCAATTTGCAATGAAATATGAAATTATAAATCAAGCGTGCTGACTTCCATTTGCTAATAGGATGTAAATGTGCTATTCATTTATCTTATCCCTAAACTTCCCCCCCCCCAAAATGGCAAGCACACGTGTAAGCCACTTTTCTTCCCTGCACTTGTGTGTTTTCCGAAAAATTGACCCAAAGCTTATTTATATCTGAAATTAAATATGAGCTATAAAACACATGTAGCACTAATAGCGCAACAGTAAAATAACAGCCTTTTTTTTTTTTTTTAATTCCCTAACACGTAAAACGCAAACATTTTGCTAAACGACTGCCACGGGTGTGCGAGGTCATTAAGGCGCGGACTCGTGAGCGGGAGGTCTAGGATTCGAGTCCCGTCAGGACCGTCCGCCTTGACAGGTTTTTTCCAGATTTCCTCAGTCCTCATAAATGGCAAATGCCTGGGAGGTACCCTAAACTTAGGCCTGAAACGTTTCCTTCCTTTAAAAAAAAAATCCCTTCCCAATATATCATTTCATCTCATGTACCATCGGTATCACCGCCTGTGTGCCTCAGTAGTAAAAACGGGCGTTAAACACTAATAAAAAAATTTAATAAAACAGTTTTGAAATGTCTAATCTAAATTCCACTGTAAATAGTACTCATCAGTAATTATAATGTCACTTTTGATAATACTCAAAACTTTAAATAATGTCACTGTGATGATATTTCTATATAATTGAACTAAGAAACCACATTTTACTTTACACCCCATTGTATTCACAGTTACTATTACTATATTTTGGGAAAGTGCGGTGGCAATTATTTTACGTTGGGTGCCATATGTGATAGTAATTAATTTAGGAAGGATGAGAGGAAGTTGATTGGGAGATGTTTGGGATGATATGCAGGCTGCAGAAGTGTTCCTGCGTTTCCTCTCGCTCCTTGCCTCTCCCCGCTGATCTTAAGGTCGTGACTGCGTCGAGATGTCTTGGACTGCTTAAGCTCCGGCTATATGAGACTTAAAGATAGGGGATTTTTGGAAGGTAATACCATTCACAGGTAGAATAAAATTGAACTGGTCCTTGTTCTATGAACAAGTGCGAAAACAAATCAGGTCTATATAAAAGCTTTATTGTTCGTTCGTTCTTACACTCAGGGGTAACGTTAAATTTTAGTTATTGTATAAGTTGTACAAAAGGAACTTCGACTGTTACACCCTCAGGGAAAATAGTTTACGCAAACTTCTTGAAAAACAGGAAACGGAAAACTGCTACGGAATATTTTTTCGTGCCATAGAAGGTAATACCTCACCTCTGGCCAGAGGTACCGCGAAAAAGTATACCAATCTGCAGATTGCGTAACATAAATTCATACTCAACAGTCAATAGTAGTATAGCCTAATATTTTAAGCAGCTGAATTAGACCTAGATAGCGTTAGCATGTACTGACCGACTGCCGCAACATAAAACCTTTCGATTATGTAGAATTCATGAAGTTGGAGAGAGTTGCAGTTGTGGTGAACA
The DNA here is from genome assembly GCA_030762175.1 of Metallyticus violacea. NCBI lineage: Eukaryota > Metazoa > Arthropoda > Insecta > Mantodea > Metallyticidae > Metallyticus > Metallyticus violacea. The sequence goes on along the minus strand of CM060843.1, from coordinate 41,695,211 downwards.
GTGGAAGCGACGAAATTGCTGTTGGGAGTTGAAGCTGGAGCGTGAAGCCAGAAAGTTAAAGAAGCAGTTGTAGTGAACATTTATAGCTAAAGTCTTAACGATATTTCATTTTGAATTAAATCTCATGCGGAAGTTCCTTACAATGAAAGAACAATAAAATTTAACGTAACCCCTGAGTGTAAGAATGGACGAACAATAAAACTTTTATATAGATCTGATTTGTTTTCACACTTGTTCATAGGACAAGGACTTGTTCAGTTTTTTTTTTACCTGCGAATGGTATTACCTTCCAAAAATCCCCCATCTTTAAGTCTCATATAACCGGATCATAAGCAGTCCAAGACATCTCGACGCAGTCACGACCTTAAGAGCGGGGGGAGACAAGGAGCGAGAGGAAACGCAGGAATACTTCTGCAGCCTGCATATCATCCCAAACATCTCCCAATCAACTTCCTCTCATCCTCCCTAAATTAATTACCACCACCTATGGCACCCAACGTAAATTAATTGCCACCGCAAAAGGAAGGGAAATTAGAAGAAAAATGCTATCCAATTACAAACTTATGAATTTATTATATATTTTGTTGAAATACTGTGAAAAAAATATTATTACTCATTTAACGAATTCTGTACAAGATAGATATGCAAATGGAATTTAAACACATCATTTTAAACATAAGTTACTTGCGTGATTAGTTTTTTCAATGCAATATGCATTTGTATCTTTAAGAATAAAGTACAAATAGCCATAAACATGCTGAAATGTTTCTTACCACTCAGCATTTTTTTGGGAACCGAAACAGTTTCAATTCCTTACCGTCTTCCCAGGTGTTGCGCCCCAGTACATCGCACTTATATTTTAATAGATAATGGTACATTTAAACATGTGTCCTGATTTCTCAACAATCACCGCAATATCAAAATAGGCAAAGTTCTTCTATATAACTATATAACTATAAATAACCACTTTCAAAGAGATTCCCCATAAAATTATTTCGTTTCCTTCTATTTACCAACACTTACACACATATTAATGAAAAGTATGTTTCTATTAGGCTAAATAGGTTCAAACACAATTGAAATAGCAGCTTAAGCGCCCCTGTAATTGAGAGACATCTGTCGTAGTTGTCACACAACTAAGCTGTGAATGCAGCGTCAATTTTGTAGATCTTCCCCGGGATTTTTCTGGTTTTAACATGAGGTTCCAAGGTCATCAATGCAGTTGCAAGAGCTTGTACTAGAGTGATAATAAAAACTTCTAAATCACTTAATAATTCATTTATTCACCCATGTCACACAAGAATGTACTGGAGTTGTCAACCTTCATTTTCCACATATATATGCATCTATTTATGAAATTACCCCCTTACCATTCTTGATCTCCCAAAATGTATCTTTATCCTTTAATTTATCTAAAGTGAATGGTTACTGAATAGCATTGCATAACAGAACTTATCATGTAGAAATTTCTCCTAAAATAATCTGCTGACAGAATAAGCAGACACAAGTTGTTTCCTTCACTGTTCAAATAACACTGATTCAGTGCCTTGAGACACAAGCCAATGCAGCAGTTTGATAAGCCTGCCCTCCCGCATGTAGTCTGACATTAAGTTATGGTTTATTGGGCAATGCAGTTCTCTGTTGCCACATCCTTATCGGGTATCTGGAGAACTTAATATTATTTCTAACATTAAATCACAATTTTGATAGATAATTATAATAACTATATGTCGGTCCTGGTGGTGTAGTGGTTACCATACTTGCCTTCTACACCCAAGATCGCGGGTTCGAACCCGGCCAGGACCGATGGATTTTTTCGGGGAGTAAAAATCCTAAGTACGGCTTCCTTCGAAAGGGAAGTAAAGCCGTGGGTCCCGTGTCGTACATTTACGGCATGAAAAAGAACCTCAAGCCTGAAAGAGAGGCCTCTGAGCAAAATTTGTCGGCCGTTTTACGCCCTGAGTTGAATGGGACGCTGATGACTTGAGATCTTAAAGAGTGTCCTTAAATAAATCAGTCAAATAATAATAATAATAATAATAATAATAATAATAACTATATAAGTATTAATTGAAAATTGCAGTTTATACTATTTTATGCCCTTTGGCGAAGGCACAGTCTTTGAAAGTGAAGCAGGTAATGCTGTCTCAAAATTTCCTATTTAAGTATAATTACTTCTGACAACTATAGTAGTAGTAGTAGTAGTAGTAGTAGTAGTAGTAGTAGTAGTAGTAGTAGTAGTAGTAGTAGTAATAATAATAATAATAATAATAATAATAATAATAATAATAATTGTATCTTTTTTCAGGTAATCAAGGGTATTAATATTATAATTAAAAGGAGGACCCCAAAATTTATATGTATTAGTGTATGAATGTAGATATGTCTTTTTGATTAGTAAGCGATATTCAAGTTATCTTTCAGAAACACCTGTTATCTTTGTTATGTACTTGTAAAAGGGAAAGGAAATGCTGTCTTTGTCGGAAGTCATTAGTATACCTGAGAAAAAGGTCTTTCGGTTAAACTTTACCCTTTGTAAAACCCTCACGGACAGTCCAGCCGACACCTGTTCGGCGTCAGAGGTAATAACACCGTAAAAGGCTAGAAATATATATAACTGTACTAGCCGCCAAAAAGGAAATACTGCTTACAGAAACACGCGTTTTCACAGAAAACCAAGATTTAGTTATTTTCAAAGAAAGCCGCGTGCCGGGCTAGGAACGTGTTATATCTCGAGGATCTAGTAAAAGGGTAGAGGCACTTATTTTCTTAGCGTGGGAATAGAACATTTGTATTTCCTGGTAAAAACCCAGAGTCTTCAACCAATCCACATGTTTAAAAATCCTACGTATAGAAGTAAACCTGTAATAGATCATGTTTGATCCAATAATATTCTAGAAGGAACTAAATGCAATTTATTTAAAGGAATTAAATTCCGCGAGGGAGGAGCTAGCTGGCATAAGAGACTTGATATCAACTATGAGAGTTTTAAGTTGGGAGGCATTCGCGACAGCGAGTTCTGAAACAGTCCTAAGAGTAAGAGTCGTGACAGAGTAACTGTAGCAGCAAGAGTAACAATTAATCAGTCATTAGTTAGTCAGCGTCATAGCTGAATAGTTAAAACCGTCGCGAAGAGTTAAAGTAAATCGTTCGTTCAGTGAAAGTCAGTCAAGCAGTGCAACGTAATAGTAAGAATAATCACCATCGTGTTCAAGTGAACAAATATGCGAACGAATGCGGCGAATTATAGTCCGCCGAAGCACAGCATGCTCCAGAACCTTTCGAGTTTTCAAATAAATCAAATGTTCAACCAGTGCCGAACTTCATTATTACAGTGAACAATCTCCTCCCCCCCTAATGGCTTTAAGTAATTAAAAACGGTCCAAAATTCCCCTGAGATTCTTATCCTCAGCATTGGAACCAGAGAGTTAGGAAGCATCAAACTCATTACTCCAAGAGCCGAGGAAAGACAAGAAGAGCATCAAATCGTCCAATTAAATAAATAATGAATCACCAACGTCCTAATATAATGCACACAAATAAATACCGTTTCAAAATTGTCGACCAACGTGTGACCAATAAAGCCCGGTTCCAAAAGTAATAATCTATAATTGAACACATTTTTTCTTAAACGGCACAAGTCTAAAAAACTTGTCACAATTTTGAGATATGCACAAAAAAAATATCAATGTTGTGCACTTTCTCCATCAAACAGCATTCAGTGGGTATTGATAGACATGTCAGAAATATATAGACATGTGTACTTCCATTTGGAAATGCCAGTTCCACAATTAACTCCATTTTGCAAAGAAAGTGAAGTGTATTTTCAGAAAAAAAGAATTATTTATTATATGAATAATACACTATAATTAAAAACCTTTTACTAACTTATGACATCTTACATTTATCATACCTTTTATGTTTTCTGGCACTTCACTCATTGTCAGATGTTACATTTCCAGAGCCTTTGAAGAATTATCATCCGAGCAGCCATCCTCGTACATTTGCAATTTGAATGTAAAAGACTGGTGATCTTCAATGCTATTATTTCCAACTGATGAAGTAGCATTTTCATCTTCATCTAAGTCCAAGCTTTAAAAGTTAATTAAGATTTATGTAAACTGAACTGAAAAAAGTAGCATTAGCAGTTTTTTTTAACAATTTCTTTGAAGGTATTGCATGAATTTCTTTAACTATCACCTTTTATTTCTGATTTATAATCTCCACTGTTTCCCTCTCTCATTATCATTGTTTAATTTATCCGTGTCCACAAAAGTTTTAATGGTTAATTTTAAAACAATTGTAATAGAAATATGCATAAACCTGATATGCATTTCACCCTTAAATAACTAATGAATGCTTATCTCAACAGCGAGCTCTGGGCCAACTTTCTCCATTGAATAAGAACCCCACAATGTTACAAACCCAGTCACTATTTGTAGCCTGCAATACAAATTGTTTTACCTCTTGCTGAAAAATATTATGCACATTCATATAATAATGATGGCTTATTTTTATTTTGAATATCAACAGCATAAATAGGATTATACAAATATAGAAACCTAATGAGCTAACAATGCAATACTTGTTATATAGCATACTTGTGTACTTATATCGAGCTTTTTCCCATTCAGTACATTTCTCTACAATTCTGTGATATTTCTTAAGGTGGCATATAACAAAAGGATACAAGAGGTATGTATTAGATACAATTCTGAAATGTTTGTGTGGCTTCATGTAAACCATTTCATAAAGGGCTTTGCTTTTAAAAACAGGTGCATTTGCAAATTGAATGAATAACATGGAGTGAAAGATCTACTGCATTACTCCTGAAACTAAATGCAAAATGAAAGCTTTAGAACCAATCTCCCTCTTCATTTATCTTATAACATTTACTTTTCAAGCATTTAATTGATTTTGCGTACATATGGTTTAAAAGTGCTAGTAATCTAATTTGTTTAGTACGCAATAGTCGGTTTGAACAATGAATGTTTCAGAATAAAGCTCCTCTGTTATAAAATATTATCCGATATACAAGTTGTGTTAAAAGTTTCCAAGGTTACTTTAAAATGCATGCATATTACAGTGAAATATAGTTATTTTCATATAAGTTACAGAATTTGAAATTCTCTTTAGTAAAAACCTATCAGTCACATCTGTTTATTTTCGCTCTGTACATAATTTGATTGTTGATAATATGCCGTAATCTGTTTTGATGTTCTTCACAATAATTGTATACTTAATCACATGACGTTTTAATTAATATCCCATTCAAATTAAACTTCTCATTCGTTGTACAGATCATGTTGCGTTGGAATAAACTAAATGGAAGCCTTACAAGATCCTCTTAACTTATTCACATATTCAGTCTCATTTAAGATCGCCATTCTAACCTCATAAAGTTTAGCTTGACAATTATTTGCACTTAAGATTATTAATTTGCCCATAATAAAAGATTGGTAACACAGATATTTTCGCATTTCCAAACTCAAGTATATGTTCTTCTGAACACTGTGTATTTATTACGATAAATTACAGGCACGCAATGAAAACAGCTGCTTCGTCTACGTCACATTAAGTAAACCAATAAACTCTTTTATCACGTCCGTGTTTATTTTTCAAATGAAAGTTCAACAATACTTATGAGACATTTGCTAATTGCTAACAAAATGATTGAAATAATATGACCTTATATTCGTGTGAATTTAAAGTCATTAGCACTAACAGCAAGAGATTCCAACAGCAACTGAATCCACTAGCATGCAGACGACGCTTTAATTAATGTTTCATTTAAATTAAAATTCTCATCCATTGTACAGATCATGTTGCGTTTGAACAAACTAAATGTAAGCATTTGCAAGATCCTGTTAACTTGTTCACATTCTATCTCATTTAAAATCACCATTTTAACCTCATAAACCTTAACTTGACAATTATTTGCATTTTCAAACACAAATTTATGTTCTTCTGAACACCACATTATCAATTACAGGTGAGCAATGAAAACAACTGCTTCGTCATCAATTTAAATAAACCAACACATTATTTACCCTGCTCTTATTCATTTCTGAAACGGCTCCCAGTTCCTTTTATTGTTTGAAGAGTTCGGCCAGCCGCTAGGAGACTTCCTCGCGCAAAGCAAGAGGTTTCTTTTCGTCAGATTACAACACTAGCATTCAAACTAGCTTGTAACGCTGTCTTGATGAATCTCTTGCTGCTAGTCTTCCACTACTGCAGACTGCAGCACTAGCATTCGATTCAGCTTGTAACTCCAAGTCTCGGAGACTAGTACCAAGAGCACAGACCATAGATAATGCCATGCACCTCCATTTGCGTGAACACCCCCTGGCACAGACCATGAGATTCCTTCAGCAGGCTGATTCCACTATTGCAAGAGATTCAGATTCAGTTTGTAACGAGGAGTGTCACTCTGTGTAGGCTGGCTACAATTTCTCTGGGTATCAACTTAAATTGAGTGACACGTAGCAGAAGGCTCTCACCGGATAATGCTTTTATTTTTATTTTTTTTAACAAACCAATTGGTATTTCGAAATAACATACAACATAATTCTCTGCAATATTTGGAATAGTATATACTACAAATCAGTACGAACTTGTACCACATAGGCTTTTACTGCCTTACCTAATTATGTTCCAGTCTGCCAATCATTACATAAACATAAATAAAATGTTCTGCAGATTAACCAACAAAACATTTTTCCCGAACTAAATGCTACATGTGTTGGCTATATTGGACGTTAGTCAATTGCACGTCAATTGTTAACTAATGGCAGGTTATAGTAGCAACAAGGTGTGAAAAACATCAAATGTGATGACAACCGTAGGTGAAAATGCTTCCCTTAACTCATCATTTATCGATATAATATGGCAGTATATGTATGAATTATCAAACTTATTTTTCGGAGTTATTGGTCTAACTTCGAATATTGGAGTTGAAGGTACTCATTCTACACATTTCGCAATCGAATTCTATGAAAATATTATTAATTGGTTAGCTTTTGACGAGTTTCAGATAAAGTTATTAAAAGGTTTTACTTTTATTCTTTGTGCAAACGTATTTTTGATTATTTTATCCTGGAGAGTGTTCGGTAAAAGAATTTCCGAAAAGTTCATGAAACCTGGTAAGTTATCGTCTATTGATTCTGAAAATATTTACATACTAATGACAGTTATTAATAAATTGACATTTTGTAATTTTAGCGACCTCGAAGGCGATTGAAGATTTGAAGAAAAGTGTTTCCCTATTAAAACTTCCCAAAGAACATTCTCCACGGGTTTAAGCGTTTACGTTGTCATCAATTAAAATGGCAGATAAAATAAAGAAATTTTTTCAAAAGAAAAAAGTTGATGCCAAGTTCAAGTTAGCAGGACCTGGACACAAATTAAACGAGGAGCAGACTGCTAGAAGACAGAGCAACATAAGTACTTCACAAAATGTAGTGCCCCGTGCAGCACCATCTCGAGAGTCCAGTAAAGCAGCAGCTGCTGCTTTAGCACGAATTGGTGGTCAAAAGCAAGATCATGCATTCAATACGTAAGTCATTTTGAAAATAAAGCGTATGGTAGTCTTCATTTAAAGCAATATGACAAGTCTGCTTGCACACAAACATCCCTTGAAATGTGTCCTAAATAAAAGAAATTGCATGAAACTGTATGAACACTCAGGAAGCAATATAGATAGCATCATTCTGAAATATAACTAAACCATTCATAAAGCACCAAAATTGAACACTTTAGCAGCAAATATTCTTATTACTTTATCAATGTGGCACACACAATCATTTTCATGCTTTGTATTTATTAATCACTTTAAGTAATATGTTTAAGCTAACTGCAAGGAAATTCAGATTTCTTTCATTAAAAGGAATTATATAATTCATCTGTACCTAGATTTTTAAAATTAAAATATTAATTGGATTTTCATATGTGTTTATAATTAAGAGTTCTTGTATATTTTATAATTTGTATTAGTTTTTTAACTTTATACTAGCAGTTAAATATATATTTTAGAACTCTTTCATTTGAGTAGGTTATATAAACACCTCTCCCTGGATTTTTGAAAATTAAAATATTGATACTGCTTTCTGATCTGTTTTTAAACTACAGTTTTTATATATTTTAAAATTTGTATCATTCTCAGCTTTATACTTGGAGCTAAGATTAGAAAATTAAACTGCAAAACAGCAAAATAAACTGTATAATGTCATATTTCATTCTGGGAGAAAACTTTTTGTTTTTGCTGCAAGCGGGCTGGTTTTTATTAATTAAATGCTTTATATATTTAAAAGTTAACATAAAATTAAGTTTGGAAGTCAATTTGCTTATAGAATAGGAAAAGGTAAATTTTAGGGATATGGAAAAATGTTATAATATGGAGAAATATTTCCAGTTTTGTTTTTAAATTTTTACAGAAAAGTTGAAAAATTTGGGAATAACTCCCAGATCCCTTAATACAAAGATTAATAGTTATGGTAATTGTTTCTGCAGCCATACCATGTTCATTCATTCTTTCATTATGTTTAGTTTTTTTTAAATATGTAATGGATTACCCAACCTTTTTTATTCAATTAATTGAATTTTCATTAAGCTTCAGGTGAATTAGTAAATTCAATTAGAGCTTTAAATTTACATTTTGAGTATTGAATTCCTTTAACTGATAAATTTTCATGCAGTATTGAAATAATGAAATACATTGCTGGCCTTGTTCATAATAACTATGAAGAAATGATTTGCGTCTTCTCATTTGGTATTTTGATGAGATTGTTTGGATCCTTCACAGCTGTGTGTCCATCTTGATCCATTGATCTCATACTTGTTTTGCTGTAAACGCATCTCATCCAACATGATCACCAATTTTTCCGAATGACATCTTGCACTCTTGGTATACCATGGATTCTCCCTTGATCAAATTCAAACACCTGCTAATATTACTATCATATTTTTGATGAGTGATACTCATTCCTTGTGATAAAAAATGGGATTGCATTAATGTGTCTCTTATGTATGCTGTATTTTAATGGCAAGCAGTGAATTTAGTTTTTGATTTTAGGGCTTGTACTAAAATCACCTCTATATATATTAATAGTTCCTTATGTATGTGTGTGAAGGATAATGATGCATTTTTATTTGTTTGCCGCTTTAATGCACACATATATACTTAACACTTAATTATTTGCAAATAATTTAGGAAAACTCCGGAACTCTATTTTTAGGGTTAGGTTTATTTTATTTAAGGACACTCTTTAACAGCTTTTCATTAGCATCCAAATTATATTCCGGGTACGAAATGATCAATAAATTTTACTCAAAGGCATCTTCTTTCAGGCTTGAGGTTCTTTTAGGTGCTGTAAATCTACAACATGGGACCAATGACTCTACTTCCCTTACATCAAAACCCATACTTAGGATTTTTTATACCCCAAAATATTCATCCACCCTGGCCAGGTTGAACCTGCAACCTTTGGTCTACAAGCCACTGAGCTCTATATAGCACAAGTGTACTTGAATTGAATTCTTGTGATGTGCATTTTGACCTAGACGAACTGCATAATATTTTTATCATTCTAATAGTAAATTTCTTTAATTGGTGCTCTCTGATGTTTCAGGTCATTAGCAGCTATTCAAGCTCAGGTTCGCCAGGAACTAGAAGCTGAAAAGAAGGCTGCAGAACAAGCAGCAAAAGAAGCAACACCCCCACCTGATAAAATAAAAGAAGAAACTGACTCTCCGTTTCTGGCAGTCAAAGGAGTATACTTCAAATGTCCAATGATTGGTAGGTTTTAGTTTTCCAGAATCTTAATAACCTAAATTTCAGAAACACTGAAAACTTAATCGCACAAACTGTACTTCACTGTTTTGCATTTTACTGAGCACCACATCTTATATTTCTTCAGTGTTTGTTTTGCTAATTTTTATGGGGAAGAATTTTTTTCCTGCAATTTGCTGTGATTACATGGTACCTTTCCATTAGCATGCCAAATGGAATTTTAACTTACCAAAATCTTCATTACTGATGTAACACTGATGTCCTGATGTTATCTGATCTGCACCAAAGGCAATCAAATGCTGGGTTATTCCGAGAGAAAAAGCTAGCATAACAGGAATGCTGCTATGAGAATCAAGAGCAGCCTTTCAGTAACAGGGCAACTTGAGAAGTCTTGCAGCCTCTACATGAGCAGCCAAAGCATAGAACTATTCTTGCACTGTGCATAGTACCATACAGAAAGGAAATTTACAGTGATGAAATAGCATGGACATAAAATCATTGTTTCTGGATCATGAACATAGCTATGGTTATAATGAATAAAAATAATTTAAATTTAAATTAAACTGATAATGAATGATACAATTTAGAAATAGCATTACCATTATCATTGTCACCACCACCACCACCACCACCACCACCACCACCACCACCACCACCACCACCACCACCACCACCACCACCACCACCACCACCATCATCATCATCATCAACATCATCATCATCATCATCATCATCATCATCATCATCCTAATCATTATGTTATACTTGCATGAAATCTTTAAGTTTCCAGTAGTTTCCAGATACTGGAAACTGAATGCTGAAGTTCCAAAATCTTTTATCATAAAGCTCAAGGAAATTCATGCAGAATGTTAATTAATGTAAAAACAATAATAACACGATTGCATGAGTCTCACAATTTATAAGTTTGGTATTGTGTAATGCTAGCCCAAAGAATTGCAACTCTTCCTTTTTGTTACCAGGTGATATGTATTATGTTCAGTGCTGAGATTAGCAGGTTTGTAATTTCAAAAACAAGCTGGCATGCCTGTCTCTAGTTTTCCAGAGTTAAGTAAGCAGTTTGTATAAAACTGATAAAGCCTCTGCAACTGCATTCATTTGCACTGGAGCCATTAAATAGATGAGCTCATGGAATTAATGCAGCATTTTTAAAATCACCTTCTAAACTGAATTCAATGAAAAAAATTTCCTTGTATCTGTACCAGACTTTCGGAATGTATCTTCTGATATTAAGTACAAAAAGTCAGAATGTTAAATATAGAATCTTAACATATAATCATATTCCGAAATAAATAAAGAAATGGAGATTTTTATAAAGGTACTTTTTGTGCAATTAGTACATATTGTACATTTACATATTCCAAAAATTTTGTTTGAAACTAAAAGAAAATTTTGATATAGAAAAACAATTAACACCTTAATATTTATAAGTGTTAAGAAGCTATTAAAAGCAAAGCAATGAAATCTTCAAAATTGAAAGTTGATACAAACTTCACTTACAAGGTTTTTAAATTAGAACATGTTTCAGGAAACTTCATTCTCATCCTTACCTGTTCACTGATTGCTTGGTAAGTTTTGAGCTGTTTGGTATAGTCATGACTGGAATTGACTCATTTCTCTGTCAGCATCTGTTGGTTGGAATAAGAATTTACTGAATTTGTCCAGAAGTAGAATGTCAAAATTCATTAATTTATCTAAATTTTTTTAAGTTAAAAATGTTTTCCATGTATATTATTTTATTGAAATATGTATTTCTTTTAAATAGCTTCTTGCTTAATTTAATTGTTTCTTTCCCAAAAATGTATGCTTATGCTGATTTTTCTCAATTCTTTTAACCGGATATTTCTAAAATGTTCTTTCTTCCTGCTTTCCAAATTTATATCTTTTTTTCCTATATATTTTAAATTGCAATCTGAGTATTCTATTGCATATATGCCTAATTTTTTTTCTGGTGCTTAAAAACTAAAATATATGTTTCAAAGAGAGGAAAATATTTTTATTTTATTTAAAATAAAAATACAAAAGTATTGGTACTCACCCCAGTTTCCTTTATTCTAGTCATTGAGAGAGAAGCTGTTGCAGTGAACTATGAAGTTTGAACATAAATTGGGCATTAAGAAGTTACGACAGTTACCATAGAACAGCTACTTTTTCTCTTCTGTTTTTTTATTAATGGTGTTTAACTCCTGCTTTTACTACTGAGGCACCGCAGGTGGTGGACACTAATGATATATGAGATGTAATGATATATTGGTAAAGGATTTTTTTAGATAAGGAAACGTTTCAAGCCTAAGTTTAGAGTACCTCCCCGGCATTTGCTATTTTGAGGACTGAGGAAAACGTGGAAAAAACCTCAGTCAGGGAGGACGGTCCTGGCAGGATTCGAATCCCAGACCTCCTGCTTGCAAGTCCATGCCTTAATGACATCAGCCACCCGTGGCGATACTTGTATTTTGAAAGTGCATGTTTTAGCATCAAACAATATCTCTCTTGCATATTTATAAAACACAGTTTTCTATTCACATTTCTGAAATGCTCAGAGTTCCATGTAAAATTTGTCACGTAATTTGCAACTCTGTATTCTTATTTAGGTATGATGGTAATTTTTGATTAGCTTTGCTTTTTAACCATTAATTTGCTTAGTTTTTTCTGTAGTGCTGTTTGTGCTATTGTTTATGTCAGCAACTATTTGATTTTTTCCATCCTTATATAGAATCTGAAGGAACATAAATTTGAATTAATGATGGACTATTCAGCTTTGAGTGCATTTAACTTTAATAATCTTTGCATCTTCTTTGCCAAGCTGATTTACACTAAATAAATTAGTTAAAATTTACCATATAACATGTAATAACATCTAACCAAATCCAGCAGCTTGCAAGGGAAGTAAGTATTTGGAGCTTTGGTTTAAAGAGCTTTACTCTGTCTGGTAATTTCACATTAGGTTATCTACATTCAGATAAAGTTTACAGATTGTTCCAAAAACCCTTGGAGAGAGTGCGCCTGTTAACATCATTTTCACAGAAAATGGGCTTAGCTTCATTGAAAACATTGCTACTTTTGTGTGTTTTACTGGAAATATTTCCTCTCATGCTAAAAGAAAAGTTTTCTCTTACATTAAGTTATCATTCTTCAAAACCTTTACCTATAAGACTCATCATTTCACTCTGATACAGCATTCAAATTTTATATTGCTTTGTCACATCATTTAAGTAAATATGCTTCCATAGTGTTGACTCATCTGCATGTACTTCAAGAGAAAATCCTGAGTTCATGATCACAGTGCATATCTGTAGAAAGAAATATTTTCCAAATCTTTGGAAAATGTTAATTGTTTTGAAGTTGTAACTCTAGCAATTCATTAAGTAGAGATTGTCTAGTCTGTTTTAATACTGTTTAATTGCTGGGCAACAAGCAATAAACTCTGGTGATAATGAAATGAAATAATAATGTGAGAAGAAATTTAATTTGAGAAACAAGCATTCCGGGTCTAAGTTTAGAGTACATCTCCATTATTTGTCATTGATATGGCTGAAATACCCTCAGTCAGGGAGGATGGTCCTGGTGGGAATCAAATCCCAGACCTGTCATTTATAAATCTGTACCTTAACAACCACAGAATTGACAAATTGATTTCAGTTTTGAAATGATTAAATGTGCTACAGGCTTATGTAGACATCAATTGCATCGTTTAAAAACACTGGTTTCCAACTATACTCTTTTCACAGGCATTACAGAAAGAACTTTGGCATTTGTAGTGATATTTTTCAATTAATTATTGATGCAAATGAGCACTTCACTTGGTTTTATTTTTCTCATTGTTGTTTACAATAAGAATATTTTAATCACATGCACTGCATTGTAGTATTCCAACAAGTGAAATACACTTATTTCCCTAACTTGGGTATTGTGGGATGACAAGATTTGGCATTATGTTAGGAATGATTCTATCAAACAACATTAAATTTTTTTCCATGAATGAAATAACCATATAGCATCAACAGAACAACATCTACTGGAGTGCAGAAAAAAAAAAACCTGATCTTGTTAACAAAATGCCATTACATGACCAAAAAATTATTGTATAGTGCTACAGAGGTAACATAATCGTACCATTCTTTAAAGCATTATTTAACATCACATTTTTTCAGCAAGCCTTACAGTGCTTACAGCTGATCTTTAAATGAGGAAAATTTTTTAGAGTTAGGGTCTTTTGTAAGGGATTATGGCAAATGCAATCTGCAGATCTTACCATATGCAGTTTATATTTATGTGGTAACTTTAAAAAATAAAGTGTATCAGAAATCCAGCATATGTTATAAGAACTGAAGAACAATATAAGAAGAGAAATAGCAGCAATTTCACAAAAAGAATAATGTGTGTGAATGCAAATTTACCCAAAAGGTGTAAGAGATTTGTGGCGGCATTAGGACATAGTTTTCAACATCCTTTATACAAAGATAGATGTTATTTAATTGTAATTTGCATGAGAGATTAATGCACTTGAATTGAAGGGATATGTATATTCACCTCAGCCATTAGACAGCATGTTTCCAGCTGTCAACTGAGCCTATCACAAATGAATGTTCATTTAAAAGCACTATTTAATGGCCCAAGTTTCTCTATTAAGTTGTTAAAACAAAAAATGGCAAAACAGCATCAATACATTCAATTATTATTAATTAATTATGTTGTTTAGAAGCTATTGACAATGAAAGGATAATATATTGAATTTGTAAGTGAAGTTTGTATCAACATAATTGTATATCCAAGTTGAATACATTAAATTATGCATTTTTATAATTTTTACTAATCTAAATTTTTTTAGAACTTATGCTAACCTTGAAAAGTTAATGTGTTTTTAATGTTCGTAGTTTATGAATGTAAATCTGTTGCCATTATACGCTTTGTTCATTGTGTAATTCATATGCTAGTATGTTTACTTGTACTGGCAGATCCAAATTCAATTTCCAGTCAGAACATGTTGCATGGTTAAGATTTATTTTAGAACTTTTCCATTCATGAATTCATTTCATTGTCTGAAAGATCTGTTTTTACTACTGTGGCATCAGAAGCAATGGATACTGATGACAAATGAGATGAAATGATAACTTAGGAGAGGAATTTTGGGAAGAAAACATTCCAGGCATAAATTAGGAAGGACAAACCTGATAGGACTCAAACTACAGACTTCCTACTCATAAATCTGCACCATTGTCAGTAATAGTACATCAAACAATGACAAAAATGTTCTATCTAATGCTCAAATTTTCATTATTGCCATGTCCACCTAATCAAATGTTAGACTAGCAATATCCTTATGCAAAGTTAGCAAGATTTACATGGTAGTAGTCTTTCATTTTCATTGAGAAAGAAATATCTGAAAGCATATGCTATGATAATTTCTGATACAGATTCTTAGTTTGCTTTTAGGGCCTGAAATATTAACTAAAGAGGAGTGGAATGTTAAAATAAAAGAGTTCCTGTATGAGCAGCTAGAGGAAGAACGTGGTCTTACAGCTTGTCTCATAATTCACACTTTGAACAAGAGTCGAGAAAAGGTGAGGGTTTATTATGTTTTATGTAAAGCTGTTGAATTTCATTTTTGTTTATTAACATTAAATGCTCTAAATCCTGATTAGTTACTATTGTCCATCTAGCATGTAGGTTATTGCTTGACACTGCAGTAAAGTTCTACATTTATGATACTCATAGTTTATTTTTCTTTCTTTCAGGTTGAAGCTTGCACTGAGACCTTGTGCAAATACTTGGAAAATATAGCTTTACATCCAACAGAGGAAAAATACAGAAAAATTAGGGCATCTAATAGAATATTTGAAGAAAAAGTTGCACCTCTTGAGGGTACAAAAGACTTTTTAATTGCTGCAGGCTTTCAACAGTTTAAATTGCCATTCCAAGATGGTGAGGAAGATTTCTGGGTGTTTTCAGAAGAAAATCTTGAAAATCCAGATACTTTGCAGGTTAGTTCTGGATGTAAAATTGGTGCTACATAATCTCTTCTGAGTAGGATATTTAGAACACTCTTTATGGTTTCACTTACATGAGATTTATTCAGGACATGTTGTGTGAAACTGTTGCAACATCATCAACATTTTTGCCTCTTGTATGCTTATCTCCTAAATATGAGTGTTGCTAATGCAATGCAAGATCATACATTAGAGCAGTTTATGCTATCATACCAAATCAATGCAACTTTTAAGTACCTGAAAACTGGGTAGTTCAGATTGAATTATATGTGTTAACTGATGCAATGAAGCTGGCCTGAGTCTACGTATCTGAATGATAGATGGATCACAGAGATCCTGTTTCATAAGATTTACATTTCGAGAGTGTGAATGATAAATAAATTAATGGTAGTGAATCAGACTAACATAATTAAATTTTTCAGGTGATAGGTATTATTCATTTGCTTTCAGTTTTTTGATAAAACAATCAGAATTACCAATAGTGTGCCATAAAGGATGCAATTTTTCAATCTTATTATCTGA
This sequence comes from Metallyticus violacea, assembly GCA_030762175.1. Lineage (NCBI taxonomy): Eukaryota > Metazoa > Arthropoda > Insecta > Mantodea > Metallyticidae > Metallyticus > Metallyticus violacea. The sequence goes on along the minus strand of CM060843.1, from coordinate 41,678,897 downwards.
ATAGGTGTCTAATAAGCATATATCTCATAAAAAGAATATGGGAATAGAAATGAGCACCTTCATTATCATTAATTTTGTTTGAAATATGTACTATATAGATCACATTAATCAGTATAGCAATAAATTAGATTATTTTGAACTAAAATTTTTAATTGGAATTGGATTATTTTTGTCTGATAATAACACAAATGCTAAATATACATTTAATTTCATGTCAGAACGATTACAGTGAAGCGACTTTATGTTCTTAATTATATAGTGAGTCGATTTGATAATCTTATGCTCCACTTAATGTTGAATTATGCAAAACTAGTTTTGCAGACTTTTGTCTGCATCCTCAGTTGCAAGTCGACTGTCGGCTTCGTTGTTGGTTGGCTGGAGGACTTGGTGTAGCTCTCGTGGACATTTTATGAATTTCTGAATTAATTTGTCTTCTGATCTCAAAGTTCATAACCATATCCTCATATTTTTTTATATAAATTTTTTCCCATATTCCCAGCTCAACGAGTCGATCTACAAATTTCAATAATTTCACTCCCATTTCTATATCATGTTTATCTCTCCAAAAGTGATGTGCAACTGCTGATTTCTCTATCTGATTGTACCTTATGTTTCTCCAGTGTTCCTTCAGCCTGATTCCAATCTTCTTTTTGTTTTTCCAATGTATACTTTGTTACATTCTGAATAATTGATTTTGTATATTCCTGGCTTCTTCTCCTCCGGTATTCTATCATTGTCACCAGAATTGAGCAGATTTTTTAGGCTAAACTTGTTCACTGGGGACAAAGTAATTCCAAACTCTCTGAGTATTTTTTGGAATTTTTTGGTGGCCCAAGGATGATGAGTGAAAAGGAGAAGAAGCCAGGTATATACAAAATCAATTGTTCAGAATGTTACAAAGTATATATTGGAAAACAAAAAGAAGCATTGGAATCAGGCTGAAGAAACAATGGAGAAACATAAGATACAATCAGATAGAGAAATCAGCAGTTGTACATCACTTTTGGAGAGATAAACATGATATAGAAATGGGAGTGAAATTATTGAAATTCGTAGATCGACCCGTTGAGCTGGGAATATGGGAAAAAATTTATATAAAAAAATATGAGGATATGGTTATGAACTTTGAGATCAGAAGACAAATTAATTCAGAAATTCATAAAATGTCCACGAGAGCTACACCAAGTCCTCCAGCCAACCAACAAGGAAGCCGACAGTCGACTCGCGACTGAGGATGCAGGAAAAAGTCTGCGAAACTAGTTTTGCATAATTCAACAGTAAGTGGAGCATAAGATTATCAAATCGACTCGCTAGATAATAAGAAAATACAAATGCTGTTTACAGATACAACAATTTTTCCTAGTTTATTTGCTAATATTTTTTAAGTTAGCAGTCTATCAGTTTAATCTTATATAATTTTTTATGATTTTAAATTGCCATTGACCCAAAACTGCATCCACCAAGTAAAAAATTATTGATTTGCGACTCTCAAATGTGAGCATACTTTCATCAGTGATGATTTTTGTCAGGGTTAACCTGCTGCAGGGACCAGTGGCAGAAACATTGATACTGTGCATGTGGTGAATCTTGCAAGTGATCTTTTATCAAAATGCAAGAAAAAGCATAAATGCTAGTATGTTAATTATAACATTATATTAAATTTTAAATTGGAGTTCCATTTTCAAATTATAAAAGAGTGAGTTTAGTGCTTGAGACATAGATAAATAATGTAGGCCATACTTAATTGCACACTTTTCTTTTGTTTTGTTATCTTCATCTTAACTGGAAATAAATGTTATCCCAGTTTTTATTGTAACAGAACTTCATTAAATTTTTAAAAATATTTCTTAAGGGTATCACGAATATTACAAAAGAATATTACAAATTTATTCTTGTAATGTAACAAATCATTATTGAGGAAATCATTCATATTTCACTAATTTGAACATGTTTCAAAGGCTGTTACCTTCATCTTCAGCATGATTCCACTGTCTGCTTCTATTAAGATGTGCTCTGTGGATTTTACGAACTTGGTGATGAGGTTTGGGAGATCAAAATTAACCAAATTTTCTTGTTTTTGTTTATGAATATATTTTGTCACACTGTTAATTCTATGGGTTTTTGAAGAGCTATTAAGAGTTTTGGTTCATTTTGGAATTCATGGTTCTTTGGCCAGAAATGGTCTGCTGTTGCTGATTTTTCCGTGTGTTCATGTTTACATTTTTCATGTGTTACTTAAATTGTATGGTAATATTTCTTTTTGTTTTGCCTATGTATTTCATATTACAGTCTTTGCAACTGATTTTGAAAATGCCTGATTGTTTTCCTGGCAGAATTTTGTCTTTTGTGTAGGTTTTTAGGAGATTTTTTTAAACTACATTTGTTTACTGAAGCCAAAATGATGTTTGCTTCTTTAAAAATCTTCTGGAATTTTTGGTGTGCCTATGGGTGGAATGTGAATTTCTTATATATGTGATCTCCTTCATAGCCTTTTAGTGTGGAGATATCTTTTATTTGTTTTTGTTTTTTGAATTTTTCTATTTTTTTGTTGACAGATCTATTGTGTAGCCATTTTTCTCTGCTATATCTATGATTATATGGTACTCCGAATTGTATTCTGTATTGCTTATTGGTAGGTTTGTTAATCTGAATGTAAGACTATTGATTATGGCAGGTTATGTTGTGCAGGATTGTGGCTGTTGTTTTTTATATAATTATCTGTGTTGGTATCTTTTCTGAATATGCCAAATTCCAGATTATTGCATTTTTATAATTTTTATATCCAAGAAAGAACCTTGTCGTTTTCTATTTCCATTGTGAATTTAACAGTGCTGTCTTGTAGGTTGAGTAGTTTTATTGCATCCTCTTTCCATTTTTCATTTACTATTGCAAAGACACAATCAACATAACAGTGCCAACATTTGTATATATGTGGAAAAGCCTGAACTAATTGTATTTCCAAGAAACTCGTGCACATATCTGCCAAGAATGGAGAGGGTGGGTTTCCCATTACTAGACCCTTCTTTTGTGTATAACTATTGCCTCTGAATGTGAAGTAGGTTTGATTGATACAAATTTTGGTGAAGTTTAGATATATAGATAAGTTTAGACCCTTCTTTTGTGTATAACTATTGCCTCTGAATGTGAAGTAGGTTTGATTGATACAAATTTTGGTGAAGTTTAGATATAATTCTATTACTTCTTCAGGGAGGTTTATTGAGGATAGCCATTTCTTTACGATATTTATTATATTTTCTTTAGGTAAAATAGAAAACAGAGAGACCACATCATAAGAAACTAGCAAATCCCTGTTTTCCAGTTTAACATGTCTGATTCTATATCAGATTCTATTCTATATTAATAGAATAGAACGTCTTCGAAACATGTACCACATTTTATGACGAGTAAGTGAAGCATTAAGAGTGTTTTGATGACAAAAAATTAAATCAAAGAGATTTGCTAGTTCTATCTATTAATCTATCTGATTCTATATATCAACCATTTTTGCAATATACTGAGTGAATTCCAGGCCAATTGGCCTCAATGCCAAAGCTTTAGAATCATTTTTTTAAACTCTTACAATATTCTTATCATATATGTAGATTTCAAGTGAAAAATAATATTAAATGATTGTTTTCTTTAAGCCAAATTATATGGTTTAAATTTGCTATTTTCAGTATGTCATGTCAATAATAAAAGCACAAAACCCTTGCTTAATTTTTTGAAACAAAAGAAAATATGTGTAGAAAGGAATGGTTGGATTTCTGACTTTGGTTAGGCTCAGCAAATGTAACTATAACATTGTAAATTAAAGTAACATCTCATTTAAATTTGAACACAGGGTATAAAATAAATAGTAGCAATATGTAGGATAAGCTGTAGTGTGCAGCCCAACATTTTGTCCACTACTCATAACATATATGCTAACATTGGACATACCAGATATTAGAGGATTAAGTGCATTTAATTGTAATGAAATTCCATCTGAAGCACATATGAAAGTCATTAATTTAATTTCTGGATATGGAAACACTAGAAGTCAGAACTTCTAAACAACCATCACATCTTTTGAAAGCACTTCCCTTTATGGCAATGCAGCTTTGCACCCTTGGAAATCATGCCTGGAAGCACCCTCTCTAATCATGTTTGGGTATGTTTGTAACTTCATGCAGGTATGCTTCAATAGGCTCTTCTGCACTGCCAAACCATTGTCCCTGAAGTTTCTCCTAAACTTTTTGAAATAAAAAGAAACACATGGCACTAGATTGGGACTGCAAGAAGGATAAATGGACCTGTGATTTTTCCAGAAACTTAATTATTTATTTGTAATGTGTGTTGGGGCATTGTCATGGTGGACAAGAACAACTTGCAGACCTCTCATGAATTTTCTTAGAAACTCTGATAGGCAAGCTGTTTTATACTAATTGGCAGTAATCATTCTTTCCTTTTCCACATGTCCACCTTTCTAGAAGAGAAAGTGGTGCTTTGCTGCTGTTCTTTTGATAGTGAATGTGGCTCCCACTGGAAACAAAATTTTCTCAGAAATGTTGGTGCAGGATAGTATGCATTGATGGAAATGTGATGCCTAGAGTCCATTCTTTGTGCTGGTATATTATTCATGGATCTGTGCAAAGGATATTCTGAACAGGTGCCACATTTTAGTAGTTATGGGAATGACAGGCTGACAGGGTTCTGCTTCATCTTTCAGAGATTTTTTGCCACACCAAAATTCTGCAAATTTTATTCATGATGAAGTAGGGTTGAAAATGCTCTATAGTCAATAAAGGTAAACCAATCATATAAGGAGTTAAAAAATTACTCATTTCAATACCTCCATGGTAGAATAGACAATAATTGACATTTTATTGCAGCTGTAACCATTGGAATCTGCTCTCTTTTGCCATTATTTACCATTCAGGGCATATTCTTTATGTAATAGCCAACATGAAACTAGTATCTCTTATAGTTTTCCTATATCCAGAAGTAAAATAAGTGTCCATAGTATATCATCCAAACAGCTGGATGCATCTTGAGTTAACTACTAGCTTCATCTTAAACAGCCATATTGATCCTATCAGAGCTTCCTACATTTATGGTATCCAATCATTTTATCAGTGTGGCCACACACACACACACACATATATATACTGAGTAGCTGGTTTATATAGTTTACATACTAGAGAGAGAGCTAACTATGACTTCAGAATTTTGTTAACGGCATTGACATTATAAAAAAATTATTTCTGTTAACAGATCCTCTGTGATGCATTGCAAAGTGCTGAACCAATTTCTCTTGAAATAGATCGCAATCTTCAAGTGCTCTTGCCATCAGATGCTGCCAAGAGGGTAGACCTTCCTCCTATATTCTTCACTATTACAGCTGAAGAATTGAAGAGAGAACAGCAAATGAGGTGAGCAGCATTTTGAATATACAGTGCGAGCAGTTTAAAAGTCCCAGTACATAGTTTATCTGATTGGTGGTTAGGCCCCATGTTGCTGTCAGTATTTTTCTTGCATGGACAAAACGTTAGCACTTCACCGTTTTAAAACTTAAGTAAGCATATTAAATAACAGAAATTAATATTCACCATCTTGCTGGAAATATTGCCCATTTTCCTGACAAATAATCCACATTTTCTTAGGAAATTATCTCTGATATGCATCAGTCTCCCATCACTTATGGACCTACTTTGTTAGAAGTTCCTACAGTGTGTGAGAGTTGATTGATTGATTGATTATACTCCTATTTTTTTAATGTCCCCCAAATATAAAAATTACCAACCATAAGATCTGGGAAATAAAGAGGGCTTTAATAAAAGCTATTTCATGGCATTTTTCTTCTGTGAGCACATGACTTCTTAGATTTTTCTTCCCCTGAATCCTCTTGCCAATCAGACACAAAACCTGTTTTATTAAATATGCTATAGCAACTAAAGGGGTGAAAACATTTTCCCTCCTATTCGATTCCTGTATTTTAATGTTGCAGCATTAAATTTCAGTACTAACTTTAATATTGTTTTGAAAAGTAAGTGAAGTGTTTATGAAATGTCGGAATCCACACAGTGGAACTTTTGTTAATCTTATTTTGATTTAAAGTAAAACACTAAAAATCATGTCGTCACATTAAAACTCTCTTTAAGTTTCACAAACTTTCACAGTGTTTGGGTGTTTTACTTTAAATCAAAATAAGATTAAGTAAGTGAAGCTTTAAGAGTGTGTAGTTCAACTGAATCATACAATGATATCAATTAATTGTTTTTCATGTTGGAACCAGCTGCCAGGAAATTTATACGTAATGTCTGTCTTATGTTGCCACATTACTGCCACATTACCTGATGTGATAATGCAGCAAATTGTACAACACTACACTATTTAATGAAATCTCAATCTCAACTACACACCACAACTGACTGACCCTGTAAAAATTCTGTTCAAAACTGAACGAAAGAGAAAACAACACTGCACATGCTGCATGGGGAATCTCAGCAATTGAAGGGAAGTAGGTCAGCTGATTAACTGATCTAAGTTGCAGGACTTTCAAACTGCTCCTGCTGTCTCTGCTGTTTTTAAAGAGCTAGGAAGCATATCATATACAGGAAAGTTCTGTTCTCTCATTACTTTTTTATTTTTATTGTTTTGCATTTGACGTCAGAGATGAAAATGTAAGTAGTTCAATATAAGAACCATTTTAAAAGATTAGTGAACAAAAGTAAAATTATAATGTGCATTGCATCTTTTTAAAATATTATCTCATTCTATATACTGCTCCCTGTCTCAAATCACTTCTTTGGATATGATGCAAACACACTCCTATGTAACCTCTGAAGTTTCAGATGATTCAAATTGATGACTATATTTGTTTGCCCTCACTTTAGAAAAAAGAAAAATATTCATAGCAGAGACAGAACAAAATTTTTACTCATGCTTGTTACAGAAATTCATTTGTTTCCTCTGCAGTGTGAGCAAAAAATTTGTTGCAGTAGAATTCCATGATGTTTTAATTTCAGTGCATTGGAAAGACAATGGACAGACTTTTATCTTGTACCATCAAGCAATAGTTTGTATTTTGTTCCTGAAGGGAAAATGTTAGCTATGACTACTAGTAGAAAAGGAAAGCAGATCATCTTTTTGCTAACTTTTCTTGGCTATTTCATTTTTGTTTAGGAGTCTCTCTGGGAAGACCCAGACTAATAGCTGGTTCTTAGTTTTTGATGATATTGATACATCCAACTTTGATTTTTTTTTATCAAATATCAAATTTCAAGCATTTTCTGTCAGCAATCCACCAAGCACCCTTTTCTTGTAAGTTGGAAGATTGTGGAGAATCCAGCGTCTGCAGAGCTTCTTGAGTGTAGTGTTACACCCAAGATATGAAGTGCTGTAAGATTTCTGAATCTCACCATTTGCACATTATGGATACTTTCATCCACTGTTGCCATTGAGTCTTTTTGAGTAAATGCTGGCATATTTAAGAAATTTTTGTAGGATTGGTGTATCTGCTTACTAAAATAGAATTTTTTATTATTCTGCAGAATATAGCAAGGAAAAGAGTGGAAGTCTAGATAGAAATGTGTTGTGTGGAAAGTCGTGTTAAATTATCGTAGAGGAATGTTAGGGAGTTAAGAATATAATGTGCCAGTGTAACAATGGCCTTACTTAAGTTAATAAAAACTAACAAAATAAGGGATTTTTTTATTGCAACTGATGTAACCGCCACCACCACCCCATCACCACAACTACATTATTCTTTGGATATTTGAGAAAATGCTATGGACAAACTTGGAATTGGAGATATGAATTGATTTCATTATACAGTTAAGCCTCATTAAACATAATTTATACTTTTTGTGGAGTAATTAGGTATGTAAAAAGTGTAAATATTTTGTTGTATTGATTTATGAAAAATAAAAACAAAAAGGACACATGCATAAGTTTCATGACATATTAATTTAAGTGTTCATTATAACACAGCTCTTAAATGCTGTGCACAGTAATTAAGATCATTCTATAATTGAGTCAATTTACACACTCTTATTGCTCCACTTACTTGTTTATAATATGGCTAAGAACCAGTGAGATTAACAATACAGACACTAAAACTCACTGAAATTTGCATTAACTAATCCTACTTTTTTTTCAAGGGCAAAATCTATTAACAAAAATCAGTGGGCGTCCCTTATCTGTATTTCTAGCTAACCTCTTCATGAGCAGATTTGAAACTTACATCACCTTAGCATTCCCATATGTAACCTCAACTTAGGTATTCATTTTTTTCACTAAACTCCATTCACTTACACAAAAGTAAGATGCATTTCGGGAGAATCTCTCCCATCTTTAGTTGCTAACTGAACAGCCGTTCCTCAAAACTATGACTGGACAAACGGATGTTTCTGTGGTGGCCTCTGTTGGTTTAAGTAGGAGTTGCTGAGCTCATCCATAGGAGGAAACTTCAAATTCATTAGGTTTTCTCTAATTTTTAATGTGAAAATTTTTTCCCAAGTGGATAACTCCAATGGGCTGTGAAGATGTTTCAGCAGTTTTATTCCTGGTTTTATTTCGTGGTTTTTGGTCCAAAAGTGAGCTGATACTGCTGATTTATCCACCTGTTTAAACCATATATTCCTAAAATGTTCTTTCCTTCGAATTTCCAAATTTCTTTTTATTTTGCCTATGTAGTGCTGTTCACAATCTACACATTTTATTTCGTAAATTCCTGATTTCTGTTCTGGTGGTATGGAGTCTTTTACTGTGCAACCTAATAAATTCTTGATGTTGTATCTGTTCTTTGGGGCTAACATTATTCCATGTTCTTTGAAGATTTTCTTGAACTTGTGGTAAATTGGATGCTAGGTGAAACCTTTGAATTTGTATTCTTCTTTTGTGTTTTTCAGTGTGGAAACTTCCCTTATCCCTTTTTGTCTTTTAGATTTATTGATAATTTTTATCACTGTGTCTTTGTTGAAACTATTGATTCAATCAACCAGAACAGAAATCAGGAATTTACGAAATAAAATGTGCAGATTGTGAACAGAGCTACATAGGCAAAACAAAAAGAAATTTGGAAATTCGGAGGAAAGAACGAACATTTTGGGAATATTTGGTTTAAGCAGGTGGATAAATCAGCAGTAGCAGCTCACTTTTGGACCAAAAACCATGAAATAAAACCAGGAATAAAACTGCTGAAACATCTTCACAGCCCATTATTTGGGAAAAAATTTTCATATTAAAAAATAGAGAAAACCTAATGAATTTGGAGTTTCCTCCTATGGATGAGCTCAGCAACTTCCTACTTAAACCAACAGAGGCCACCACAGGAACATCCGTTTGTCCAGCCATAGTTTTGAGGAACGGCAGTTCAGTGAGCAACTGAAGATGGGAGGGATTCTCCCGAAACGTGTCTTACTTTTGTGTAAGTGAATGGAGTTTAGTGTAAAAAATGAATACCTAAGTTAAGGTTATATTGCCACTCCATTGTCAACAGCTTCGTAAGTACAATATTCCCATATGTATTTAAAATTTGGTACAGATATGTTGAGGATATATTTGCCATAGTTAACAAAAAACTCATTGATGTATAAAACTTCTAAATATACAAAATAAAGCATATAGTTCACATATGAAACAGAATCAGATAACATGTTACCATTCTTGGACATTAAAATAATGAAGTGTCAAGAAAACCTGGAATTTAGAATATACGAAAGAATACACATTCAGACAATATCATCAAAGCTGACAGTTTTAACTCCAAAACACACAAATATGCAGTGATCAACAGCTTAACACACAGGCTAGTTAACCTACAAATTAGCAAAGAAGAATATTTTAAAGAATAGAAACAAATAGAAAAAACAGCAATTGAAAATGGTTTTAAAAAAGAACTAGTGTGCAAAAAAGTATAAACATTCAAGAGGCAAAAACTTATTAAAGAAACCACAACACTTTCAGCAGGAAAGGATAACTAATTTTTAAAAAATTCACATATGAAAAAATTTTAAGATATTCTAAAAGATTTTAATATCAGGTTAGCACCTGTAAACAGATTTAATGTTAAAAATCTCCTGATAGACAATGTTAATGACAGCATTCCATTGGAGAAAAAAGCTGATTTTTACAAAATAAGTTGTGCAGAATGTGAAAAATCTACATTGGAAAAACAAAGAGGAGCATAGGCACATGGTTAAAAGAACATTTCAGAAACATAAATTACAAGCAAATGAAGAAATCGACCATAGTATCTCATTTCTGGATAGAAAAACCACAACATAGTAAAATTATAAAAATCTGTTTATGACCTACATACTTAGCAACATGGGAGAAAATCTACACTTACAAATACAGAGACAGTTTAATGAACTTCGACACTTCTGGGGATAAAAATATAAACTTTTAAATTCATCACACCTCCACCAGAGCAGAACACACATTACCACAGCATAACGAATTATCCAGCAGTTGACAGCTAAGAATGCAAACAAGGTTCGTGAAACTAGTAATGCACATTATAAACAAGTAAGTGGAGCAATAAAAGTGTGTGGTTTGACTCAATCATACAATGATCTTTTTATATGATTAGCTTCATTGTAAAAGTTCCAATTAACATTTTTAGTTAGTTATGCCAATGTTTGACAGATATTAGGTTATGCAAGAGCATCCCTCCCCACTGCAGTTGACAATGCATATGCAAGGATAAATGTCATATGCCCACTTTAGATACAAGAGGTTAGGCTGTGTTATTTTGTAAAGTACCTTAACTGTATGCCAATCAAGTTATTGCAGAAATGAATTTTCTTCATTATCCAGGTTTTTGTTTGCGTGGATTTGAGCCAGATAAATATATGTATCTCAGAATGGCATGCCCTGACTGCTAGTGGTGTCTTATTTTATTCTTGTAACAACAACAGCAGCAGCAACAATAACAACAATAATAATTTTAATTTTATTGCAGACTTTAGGCTTAATACATGAGTTTCTTTAACTGTCAATACAGATTAAATTTAACTCTAACATGAAAATTATTTTCAAGAAAAGTTACAACAAAACAAAATAAAATGGATAACAGAAAATAAACAAAAGAAATTAACCTACCAGAGAGTGGTGCATTATTTAGCTTTAAAGTTATATAAATTCCCATCTCTCTCAACCTCTTTAATGACCATTTCACCTCAATTCAGACACTACCCAGCTGTGTGCTAAGGAAAGCAACAGACGAACAGTTTATTATAGACTATCATAAGAGAGAAAAAATTAATTTGAAATATATTACACCTGGACCCTGTTTCATAAAAGTATGGTCTTACAATTTTATGGACTGGTAACTTGTAGTTATTAGTAAAATTCTGTTCCACAAAGATTTCTGCTACACTTGTACTTTACTACTCCATGCTTACAAATGTATAAGTGAAATTTTCGTAGTTGTATTCCACAACAGTATTAGTATTTAGTATTAGTCAGGCACTGGTAGTTTGTATAAATTTCTGTACAAGTGTAGGAACATTGATAACTTCAGTTACTAGTACAAAATTTATTATCTTTTTAATGATATTGGGAGCCAGTTGACCCAAATGTGTTAAATATTAGCAAAAGTGATGACATTGATGAGTAGGAATATGTATAAAGAAAGAATAAATAAGTATTTGTGTATAATGATAAAGTTAGATTAGGTGCAAATAAAGTATGACTTATAATTGATGTTGATGTTTCCTGTTCCAAATGCATATCTCAGACCAGCATGTTAGTTAATGTATTTTAAAGGTTCTTGCTACTTGCCATGAAAATAATTTCTTTTCTGTCTTCATTTGTATTTTTAAGGTTATTGCTACATGCCGTGAAAATAATTTCTTTTCATTCTCTTTGAAAACAATTTCTTCTGGCACAATTTTCCAAGATTTCTTGCTTATGAGAATGTGATTGTCAAGCAGTATAAACAAACAAATATAAAGGATCAAATGGGCTAATTAAATGACTGGAGAGCAAACGGGAAGCGCAATTCTTCTGCTATCTCTCGATGGCTGAAATTGATGACCCTAAATGTAGTGTAATGGGACCGTCGTTTCAAAGTGAATTATTATGCTTAAATATCAATAAATACATAACAAATTATTTAAATTATCATCATGTCTGAGAAAAGAACAAGACCCATTTTGACAAATGACAATGATTCGCTCCATGCATTAAAAATTCCTAAAGATTTAACATAACTTAATTCAAGGTATGGTGATGTACGGCAAATAACTGTTCCTCCATCTTGCTTTTATATGATGTCCACATGTTGTCACTTGTAACTTTTTAGTAATACTTCACCAGTGTAGCATTTCTTTCATGAAACAGAAAGTTACAAGACCATACTTTACAAGAACCTACACTAATACACTTGTATATATTAGACCATACTTTTGTGAAACAGGGCCCTGCTGACATAATGAGTTCACTAAAAGGTATCAAGACAAGAGCTGAAGAAGCATTAATATATAACTACTAAATGAAAGAATTAACATCATTCTCTTATGTTTTACTGACATCTTCAATACCTCATTAATGACATCAACATATCCAAATCTTTTGAAGAAAGTCTTTGTATGCACACTCCCTAAAATGAAATCACTGTTATATGTAATGACTACAGACATATCAATATCCTACCTACCATATTGAAAGATTGGAAAGAATTGTACATAAATAGCTCAAAAAATATTTGAACACTCACAATATTCTTTATACATATCAGTTGGGTTTGGACATTTGTTGAAAGTTACTGAAGATATACAAGAGACTATGGATAAACAACTTACAATATTAAGGTTATTTGACATGACATGTTGACTTTGTTGACAGTGAACTAATAATAGTTAAGATTAGAGCATTAAATTTGATATGACCTTATGGTTCAGCTCTTACCTTCATAATCGCTAACAATGCATTTGATCATGTGACAGCTCTTCTATTTGGTGAGATGTGAAGGCAGGAGTTTCACAGGGTTTTGTGTTGGGACCCCCTACTATTCTCCATTTACACAAACAATATTTCAGACTCAATAAAACACTGTAGACATCACTGTTTTGGTGACAATCTACAAATCTATATTCATTGTCATACTGGTGAAATTGACAGAGCTCTATGAAGACCTGTTTTCATTACTATTATGGACAAAAAAAATATGGACTTAAATCCAGGAAAGTCTCAGACAATTTATGGGGTCATCAGTGGTTATTAAATACTGTAAATGTACAAAATTTATCCCCAGTAAAAGTTGGCAGTAGCATAATCCCCTTTACTAAGTCAGTAAAAAACCTAGGGATTCATTTCAATAGAAACATAAATTGGAACATTAATGTTGTAATAATATGCAAGAAAATATTTTCAACACTACACCTCAGTGCCAACTTAACCCAGAAGCTTCAGCGTGTTCATAAAGTTTGCATATACAATGTTTGCAACATTCATCAGTTTGAACATATCACTCCATCTATTGAAGAATTATCCTAGCTCCGTCTTAAAGAATTAAAACTTTCCACTCTTTCACCTTACTTCTCAGATCATTCACACCTCCACCTCAAGCTACCAGGTATGACATTTTCATAAACTATGTTCTCATCATAGCCTCTATACCAAATCATAATATTACTCTTTACTTATGCTACCATTACATCAAACAACTTCATATTAAGGTGAGATTTTCCTGGCTTGAAACCCCCAGGCAATTATCATTGCCAGAGTGGTATTAAATTCAAAATTTATAATATTAAATTGAATCTGTCATCTTAATACTCTTCATGCTTCACTAACCTTAAAAATATACGGAACCGGTTTCAAAGATATGCTATCTCCATCTTCGGCCGTGGATGACTGGTGTGAAAGGTTGTTGTTACGTAGTATCAGAAGCAATGTTCCGCCCTGGTAAAACTTTTATGAACTTAAAATTTATATTTTCTTCTTTCGGAATGTCAAAATTCATCAAATGATCCTTATGTTTGTAGATGTAAATCTTTTCCCAAATATCCAATTCTACTGGTCCCTGTACAGCTTTCAATATTTCAACTTTTTCTTTTATATCATGATTTTCGGTCCAAAAGTGATATGCCACCGCTGATTTTTCTGTTTGTTTGTATTTTAAATTCCTCATATGTTCTTGTACAGCTCTCAATAATTCAACTTTTTCCTTTGTATCATGATTTTCGGTCCAAAAGTGATATGCCACCGCTGATTTTTCTATTTGTTTATATTTTAAATTCCTCATATGTTCTTTTATATAATTCAACTTTTTCCTTTATATCATGATTTTTGGTCCAAAAGTGATATGCCACCACTGAATTTTCTATTTTCTTGTAATTTAAATTCCTCATATGTTCTTTTAGACGTATCCCCAAATAAAAGAACATGTGAGGAATTTAAAATACAAACAAATAGAAAAATCAGCAGTGGCATATCTTTTTTGGACCGAAAATCATGATATAAAGGAAAAAGTTGAATTATTGAGAGCTGTACAGGGACCAGTAGAAATGGATATTTGGGAAAAGATTTACATCTACAAACATAAGGATCATTTGATGAATTTTTACATTCCGAAAGAAGAAAATATAAATTTTAAGTTCATAAAAGTTTCACCAGAGCGGAGCATTGCTTCTGATACTGTGTAACAACAACCTTTCACACTGGTCGTCCACGGCCGAAGATGGAGATAACATATCTTTGAAACCGGTTCCGTATATTTTTAAGGTTAGTGAAGCATGAAGAGTGTTAAGACGACAGATTCAATTCACATGAGCTTCACTGTGTTAGTTCCATATGAAAACTTTTTTTAAAGATTTACAATTTTTAAAAAATTTTAATTTATAATTTTAGTTTTCAAATCAAGATCGTTTCATATTTATTTGTCTAGTTGCACATGTTTCAGAAAGCGTCTTTAGAGATGCGAGAATTTTATTTGTAAGAAGGTTTTGGAAAGTTTATGGCAACCTCGGCCATAAATTTTCAAGATTCTTTAAGTTGCGCAGGAAAGGGACCCTGCATAATCTCGTATTATTATGTTTACAAGCATCCCTAATAAGAACCATTAGCTTTTGTGCATAAAGGAGCTGCCTTAAATAATTCTAAAGAATCGTAACCCAGTCTTTACAAAGCAAAAAGTCGAAGGTCACCATATTATTGTTCTCTCACCCCTGTTACAATCATCCCCGTTATAAAATAACCGTTTTTCTAGCAGTAAACATGCAGGGAGAAGAGCTCATATAGGACACCAATCTGATGATTTCCATAACTCGCATACGGGGCATTAGGCAAATAAATCAGGAAAGCAATTATTAATGCCAAGGTGCATCTTAGTTCAAAGATTTCTAAGACACTTTTAACCGACTGACTGAGCTGGAACAAAACTAGCAGGAAAGGGACCCTGCATAATCTCGTATTATTATGTTTACAAGCATCCCTAATAAGAACCGTTAGCTTTTGAGCATAAAGGAGCTGCCTTAAATAATTCTAAAGAATCGTAACCCAGTCTTTACAAAGCAAAAAGTCGAAGGTCACCATATTATTGTTCTCTCACCCCTGTTACAATCATCCCCGTTATAAAATAACCGTTTTTCTAGCAGTAAACATGCAGGGAGAAGAGGACACCAATCAGATGATTTCCATAACTCGCATACGGGGCATTAGGCAAATAAATCAGGAAGGCAATTATTAATGCCAAGGTGCATCTTAGTTCAAAGATTTCTAAGACACTTTTAACCGACTGACTGAGCTGGAACAAAACTAGCAGGGGCTTCAAAGCCTACAGTTATATGGATCACTTGTATCATAGAGAGGTGTATTATGAGTTGAGTATAATCAGGAATTGTGAGCCATTTTTCAGTTGTCAGTTGCATCAGGGAGTTGTCATATCGTTAGTTGTATCAGTAGTGTCTGTTTTTCAGCTGTATCAGTATAGGAAGTTGCATCACTTTTCACCAGCTTCATAAAGTCCGGTATATGTTTGTACTACTGCTAGTTTACCAGTGCATCTTAAGTTTAAAAAGTGCGTGATAGTATGTACAAAGGAACCAGCCCAAGCTAATTAAATCAAGCCATAGATTATGAAAGTGAACAAACAATGGCACTTGTAGCTCTCATAAGATAGAGATAAACTTTCCTCAGGTAATTTCTTTCAGGAATGGTAAAGAACTGGTGCTCTTGTATGGTGAAAGTTCTTAAGGCTTCTTCTGACCATCATTAACATTTTGTGAACCCTGGGATTGCAAGAAACAATGAATAAAATCACATAGTTAACTCTTCTCCGAAGCCTTTTAATTTAACTATAACCTCTCCAGTTCCTTTTTCTGTGAGATGCTAATCTAACTCCAAAATCACTGGCTGAGTCTCCCAGCTGAGGCATTGGGGACATCAACCTCAAATTATCAAGGAAGCAGATAGGATAAGGAGATAAGGAGAAGAAAATCTATACTAAAGGACTACATTCAGAACAACACTTGACTTCTGCATTCCCCATTGCCCAATTTCTACTCCAAAACCAGGCATCAATAGGGAGCATGATTAAACTATAATTGCAAATTCAAACATTAATCAACTAATTAATCATCGATTCCTCTTTTCATCCCCCTAATCCCTCTTCAAATGGTAACTGCCACATGGGGTTACTAAAATAAACAAATGATATCCTGATTCTTCTATTTGCTCTTCAAATACCCCATTAACTTGGGGCTCAATCCAAATCTTATCACCCCTTAAATAAACTAATATCTTTATCCCCTATTTCCACTTTAATATTCTCTTCTTTCACATTTTTCTTTTGCTCACTCTGAATTCCTTACCTTGAAATATCAAAGGCTGTCGAACCATTTCTCAATTTAAAACTAAATTAAAACAACATATTGTTGTTAATACTCTATAAATTAATTGTGATTATTGATTGTTTTTAATTTAATATTTTCTACCATCCTCATTTACCTACTAGATATGTCTTAGGTCTATATGTATAATTTTAGTATTATATATAATGTAATTCTTGCAACTTTATTTTGTTCATTGTAATCATTGTTTAGGGTACTTAAAATTATTTTGTGATTGATTTACTAATAAAATGCTTAATTTACTTTTTACCAACATTATTGTAATACATTGTATGTAATATGTACTGGTGTACATAAGTGTATAAGTGTACTGGTAGTGCAAAAGAGAAGATCTGATGATCTTAGCATTACAATTTAAATAAATTAATAATCTAATATGTCTAATTTATATAGACTATATTAAGTACTTTTTTAGTTTTGATTTGAAGTTATACCTTTACTTTAGTTTTAAAGTGTTTGATAATTTATTATATAGTATAACTTCTTTACAAACAGGTCCTATTGAGCTATTTTCTACAGTATGAGCCAGAATAACATTGAACAATTTTCAGGCATGACTCAGATTATGTATTTGAATATTTTCTTATAGGGAATACAAGGTGGTATCCAGAATATTCAGGACTGGTGCTGCCATCTGGTCAAAAACTTACTTTGAGACTAATGACTGCCGTCACCCTCGAAGTAGTTCCCTTCCACGCGTATACACTGGTCCCAGCGATTCTGCCAATTTCCAAGTGCATCTCGGAAGTCATATTCTTTGAGGGTGTTTAGCACAGACAGCGTTTCTTTTCGAATCCTCTCAGTTGTATCGAACCGACGTCCTTTCAACTTGATTTTCAGTTTGGGGAATAGAGCGAAGGTGCAGGGTGCCAAATCAGCCAAATCAGGTAGGGGACAACTGTCATGCTGTTTTTCGTCAAAAAGCTCCTGGTGAACTAGGAATTGTGACAGGGTGCATTTTTGTGGTGCAACAGCCAGTTCCCTTGTCGCCAAAGTTCGGACTGTCATCTCCGCATATTTTCACGGGGCCGTCACATAACTTCACAGTAGTACGTGGAATTCACTGTTCGATTTGGTGGGACGAATTCTTTGTACACAATCCCCTTGGTACCAGAAGCATGCTCTTGACTTTGCTCTTCACTTGTCTCACTTTTTTTGGTCTTGATGAGTTTGGGCTCTTCCACTGGGAGCATTGTTGTTTTGTCTCAGGGTCATAAGCGTATATCCAGCTCTCGTCGCCGATGATGACCCTGAACAAGAAGGTTAGGTCATCAGATATGGCCTGACGAAGCTTCGTGCAAACTTCAACATGCTGATATTCTGATCACCATTCAGGATCCTTGGCACAAATTTTGTGACACGATGCATGCCCAATTCATTAGATAAAATTCGTTGACATGTCCCATAACCAATTCCCACTCCATGAGCAAGGTCTTCAATTGTTCGACGTCGATCCTCACGAACGAGGTATGAACTTTGGCAACAATGTCAGGCATTTTGCAACTGATGGGCCTACCAGTGTGAACATCGTCTTCAATAGCTGTACGGCCGGCCCTGAACCGAGCATGCCACTCAAACACATGTGTACGGCTCATGCTTTGTCCCCCAAATACTTGTTGAATCATTGCAAGGGTCTCCGTAGCATTTTTCCCGAGATTTGCACAGAATTTGATGTAGACTCTCGATTCTAATCTTGGATCCATCATAAAATCGCCACACACTGCACACAGAGTATCATGAAAAATACAATAGAGTCTGAACCATCTACCAGGTGCATTAAACTTTAAACACTTGCTCATCAGATGTACTAATGTTGCCACCTAGCAGTACAAAACTCTACTGCAACTATTGTCCAGATGGCAGCACCAGTTCCAAATATGGTGGATAGCACTCATATAAGCTCTAAACATTTTGTTATTGTACTGTAGGGCACTAAAGTTATTAAGCTGAACAGATTGCTCTGCCCGGGTGTAAATTTATAAGGTGCATCAGTGACATGACAGTGCTACATTACATTATATTATGCAACAAATGTTAAGAGTTAACTTTTATAATTAGGCATTGGAAGAGTTTTGGAATACTATATATTTTTGATTTTAAAGGATTCACAATGGTGCAATATGATATTTAAATGCACTCTAACAATGTAGCATACACAAGTTTTAAGTTAAGGAAATAATATTATGATAATGATGTTATAAAACAAAACACAAATTATGTTCCAAAACCATAGGAGCATAGTGATGTTATTCGGCAGAATTTCATCTAACCTGGCATGGCTGTTTAATATATTATGTGCTCTACAGCATGATAATAAAGTGTTTATGAAGATACATTCTCTACATAAAAATACATAACTACATTCCCTGACTTATGTCTGAAGGTTGTTCAGCATTATTTTGACTTGCCTGTATTTACATTCGTTTTATGCAAATTTTCTTTTTTCTTAGTGTTATAGTGATAATAATGCTTGTTATAGTTGGTGGAAAATATTAAATTTAAAAACCAACTTCATGTTAAAACCACTGCAATGAAGCAATTATATATTTTAGATTAGGCTGGTGAGTATTCTTATGTTTCAGAGATACTCACTGGAACTCTGAGTAGTTCAATGGTAAGGGGAGCATAAGAGTACAAAATCAACTCACCAGCATAATCTAGAATATGTTGAACATATGTTGTTATTTTTGATAAATAATCTCTTCCCAGGAGAGACTCTTTCAACAAAAATGAAGTTGACAAGAAATATTGGCTATAGCTCTTTCCCTTGAGGAACAAAATACAGATTATTGCTTGATGGTACAAGATAAATGCCTATCCTCCTAATCTTTGCAAGTTCTTCTTAACTGATAGTTTAAACTCTTCATCAAATAAGAATTTCTTTCCATCCTGAAATTTTCTGAGCTTGGTTTTTCAAATTTTGTTTCTCAATCTCTTTCTCTCTCTTTTAACTCAATGCACTTATACCAACAATATACTAAGTTCTTTTACCTTAAGTAAAAGTCCTAACTCTACAAAACAAGCATCTGTCTGAGCCATGATCTCCATATCTGAGATAAATATTTGTTCAGCTAGAAATTTTTAAGAATATAGGAAGAAGAAAAGTCATTTAGGGCCAAATCTGATGCACATGCTGCATGTGGCACAATTTAAAGGACAATGCACTTTTGAAGTGTGCATGAATATATTGTCATGGTGGAATAGTTTTTTCTTTGACATATGCAGATAGCCTTAATAACATCCTTCATTTGCTGCAGCAATATTGCATAATATACTCAGCTGATGGTTTTGGCTATAAATTGTTTGCTTAGTCGGGAAAAATAAAAATATTCATAGCAGACACAGAACAAATTCTTTAAACTTATTACAGAGTCTTACCATTGCAATGAAATTGAAGCATCATGAAATTCTACTGCAGCAAAAGTTTGGCTCACACTGATATATTACTACTTCATTGTCTACAGCCTCGTAAGTACAATTTATTTGGCTGTCAAGTTTGTAATTGGCTCTTACACAATTTTTTTTGTAAAACTAAAATCCTATTTAAATTTTTTATATCAGCACTGTCCCATATTTCAATTTCACATTGAATATGAAAGTAAACGAAACATTAGTATCCCTTCTTCAGGACAAGTCTAAATAGTGAGAGAGGTTCCAGAGCAAGTATAGTCCAGAGCTCACTTTCTTGCATACTTGATCTAATCATACATAATAATCAATGCAAATTTATTGTGTATATGTTTAGTCCTAAAATTGTGATAGGTTTTGCTTGGTCAATGTATTATACTAGAGTTGTTTATAAATTTCTCATCCTGATAAAGAAAACACAAGATTTTTGAAGATTGAAGTGCGATGGACCAAGTTAAGGAAATTAGATGGATGTGGCAGCAAGTCTGCAATTCATTGATTTTCACTAATGCAATGATGTGTGTGTGAGAGCAAGTATTGTCTTGATGCAAGATTGTTGGTTCCCCCCTCTCCCTTGTGATAAATCTGCCCTTTTCTTGCATATTTTTGTCTTCATTTGGTCCAAAGGGTTAGCATATCATTGCTCTAGTGATAGGTGTTCCTGTTGGAATATAACTAAGTATATCTTTGCCATCCCAGAAAATCAATGCCATTATTTTCTGATTTCAAGCACATGATCTTCTTCAGCAGTGGAGAATTGTGATGCTTTCAATATTTAAAAATTGTTTTGTTTCAAATATGTGATGCACCCATGTTTTAGCACTGATCACAAATCAATGCACCAAGCCAGCTGGATCTCTCTGAAAATGAGCCAAACTTTGCTGAGAGATTTGCATCCTTATTTGCTTTTAATTGTGTCAACAGGTATTATACCCCTCTTGCAGATAGTTTTTTTCTTGCATAATTCCTCTATCATCAAAACATGAATATGTATTCCCTGAAATGCGTACAGCTTCTGCAATTTTAGACTTCTTTAATCAGCGATCACTCAGAACCATTTTATTCACTTTCTTGATAATTTCTTTTGTCATGATGGATTTTGATTGTCTGCTGCAAGACTATCTTCCAAGCTTTCATGGCCAGTTTAAACATGGTGGTTCATTGGAAATAAGTTGAAAATGATGCTATAAAGTCCTCTAGTGTGTTTGTCATATTTGTATGAATTTCTGTTGCTGACATATCCTTCTTCACTAAGTCTTAATAACAACATAATATTTGAAATTTGCCATTTTTCTAATATACACACTGCATCATCAGCTATACTTACTAAGTTCTTCAGTTATTCAAATGTTGTTGCATAGATGTTTCTGTGGAAGATTTTAGGTTTTGATAAGAAAATTGCTTTGGAACAGGTGTTGCAATCTGTGGGTCATTCTCAAATGTTTGTCTATGAGAATGCAAATAATGATCAGTATGTTTTTAAAATATATTGCCATAGTAATTCAATAGATGTTGAAAATTTCTAATGTTTTGTAATTATAACTATTCATTAATTTACATAAAATTGTTTTTTCTTCTAATTTAAGGGCTGAATTAATTGAAAGAAGTATGATGTTGAGAACGAAGGCTATGCGAGAAAAAGAGGAACAGAGAGAAATGAGGAGATACAGATATGCTGTTATAAGAATTCGTTTCCCAGATGGGATTCTGCTACAGGTAACTATATTATATATAATTCTGTAATACAAGAAAAAAACTAATAACATTTAAATTAAAATATAAATTGGAACTTGCACAGTGAAGCTAATCATATAATTGATATCATTGTATGATTCAGTTGAACTACACACTCTTAAAGCTTCACTTACTTGTCATAATGTATGGAACTGGTTTTGAGGACATTTAGTTCTCATCTTCAGCCAGGCTAAAGTTCAACTGTCGGATCATTCGTTGAGCTGTAGGAATGTATATTCTGCTCTGGTGCAATGTGATAAACTTGTAGTTTATGTTTTCATCTCTGGCAGTGTCGAAGTTCATTAGACTGTCTTTGTATTTATAGATGTAGATGCACCCAGATTGCTAGCTCAGTAAGTCCTTGTATGATTTTAATAATTTTGCTTTATTTAATATGTTGTGATTTTGTGTCCAAAAATGATATGCTACTGCTGATTTCTCTATTTGCTTGTACTTTATGTTCCTGAAATGTTCCTTTAACTGTATACCTATGTTTCTCTTTGTTTTTCCAATGTAGATTTTTTCACATTCTGCACAATTTATTTTGTAAATACCTGCTTTTTCCTCTTGTGGAATACTGTCATTAACATTGTCTATCAGTTAAGTTTTTAACATTAAATCTATTAATCGGTGCCAACCTGATATTAAAATCTTTAAGAATATTCTAAAAATTTTTTGTTGCCCATGAATGATACGTGAACTTTCTAAAAATTAGCTTATCTTTTCTTGCTGAAAGTGTTGTAGCTTCTTTGATATGTGTTTGTCTCTTGAATTTCTGCACCTTTTTGAGTACTAGTTCTTTTTTAAAACCATTTTTAATAGCTGTTTCTTTTATTTGTTTGTATTCATTAAAATATTCTTCTTTGCTAATTTGTAGGTTAACTAGCCAGTCTGTTAAACTGTTGATAACTGCATGTTTGTGTGCTGTGGGGTTAAAACTGTCAGCTTTGAAGCGATTATCTGCTTGTGTATTCTTTCTATATATTTCAAATCCCAGATTTCCTTGATCTTTCATTATTTTAATATCTAAGAATGGCAACATGTTATCTATTTCTATTTCATTTGTAAATGGTATGTTTCTATCTTGTATATTTAAAAGTTTTAAGGCATCACCAATGAGTTTTTTGTTAACTATGGCAAATATATCATCTACATATCTGTACCATACCTTAAATATTTATGGAAAAGCTATGTTGATGTGTGTTTCAAATCTATTCATGAAGAGATGAGCTAGAAATGGAGATAAGGGGCTGCCCATTGTAAGTTCTGCTTGCTGTTTATAAAATTTTCCTTTGAAAGTAAAATAGGCTTGGTTTATGCAAATTTCTGTGAGTTTAATGTATTCTTTTATGTGTGTACCCTTAATTCCACTTGTTTTAAGCCAATAATGAAGATAAATTAGGAGTTTCTTTTGGTATGCTTGGATACAGAAATTCTGCATCGAAAGATATTAGATTGTTGGCATTGATTAATAGATTTAATATTAAAAACTTACTGATAGACAATGTTAATGATAGTATTCCACTAGAGGAAAATGCAGGTATTTACAAAATAAATTGTGCAGAATTGAAAAATTCTACATTGGAAAAACAAAGAGAAACATAGGCACACGGTTAAAGGAACATTTCAGGAACATAAAGTACAAGCAAATAGAGAAATCAGCAGTAGCATATCATTTTTGGACACAAAATCACGACATAATAAATAAAGCAAAATTATTCAAATCATACAAGAATGTATGGAACTAGCAACCTGGGAGAAAATCTACATCTACAAATACAAAGATAGTCTAATGATTCGACACTGCCGGAGATGAAAACATAAACTACAAGTTTATCGCATTGCACCAGAGCAGAATATACATTCCTACAGCTCAACGAATGATCCGACAGTTGAACTTTAGCCTGGCTGAAGATGAGAACTAAATGTTCTTGAAACTGGTTCCATACATTATGATAAGTAAGTGAAACTTTAAGAGCGTGTAGTTCAACTGAATCATACGATGATATCAATTATCTAATTATATTTATTTATTTAGTGTGTATAGATAACAATATAACAATATGGCTTGGTTCAACCCAAGTTCTATACCACGCCAATGTTCAGACACATGCAATGCAATAATTTTTACAAATACACTGTTGAATAATTACAATATTTCTAACATACAAACTACCCTGAACAAACCCACTGCAAATCAAAAATGCTCTCTCCTACAAACCCTATTCATTTGTTCTTAACTGTATAAAATATTGTCCCACATTCCTAAATTGACTTTGATCATCAATAATTTTCTTAGCTGCAATGAACTTGTTTAATTTAAACTATTTCCCATTTATCATCCCATTTCCTTGTTCCTGAGTATTCAAATGTGATATGTTCTACATTTTCGCATTTCTATATATAGGACAAAATTCATGCTCACCACTAGTTCTAAAACCCCTTAATCTCCAAATTCCCAATCTAAACCATACTATTCCCTCTCTCTCCTGCTTATTGCATTTACTAATATATCTTTCTCTTTTGGCATCTTCTTTTACCTTCTGATAAAACATTAACAAACTGTTCTCCTGCATTATAGAATGTAACATCTGCCCATATACATATCATCAAACCTTGCTTTAATCTGTTTTCAGAAACCTCTCCAAATCACCTCTTCTTAGCCATAGATCCCCCATTCCATTCCTCCTTAGCTCTTACCCAACTTTATGCACCGAATAACAATTACCTATCCTAGACTCTTGGAATATTAAACATTCTTTCAATTCGGAGGTGTGCTACATCTGTTGTACCCTGAACCAATACTTTAACACGCTCTCCATCACAGACCCTCTTACACCAACCATCTCTATTTCCAAGAGTGCTCGGGAATTTGCAGCATTTTGTGTGTTCCCAACACAATCTTACAAAAACTACTAAGTATCTTATCTATCCATTTCCAACTTTCCTTTTATCCCCCATATTTCAATACCATATGCCCACCTAGACTCCACCATTGCCATATATAATATTTCCAACCAATTACTGACAGTTCGGGCACAACAAATATGCTTTTAAAATGCTAAAACATTTCTGTGGCTTCACTTCCAATGAACATGGAAGCATTCTTAATTAAAACATGTAAAATATTGATGCAATGATAAAATACTCTTAACGTTTCACTCTCAAAATTAAAAAATTCAGGATATGTTTTGTGAGACTTTTGCTCACGTTGTCAACTGTTAAACAACTGGTGCGTAGTGGATCATATTAGGTTTGAAAAGGTTGTGGTGAATCTGGTGGTCTGTTGATGAACTTGTGCAAAATATTGTCTGCTTCTGGAATGTTGAAATTCATAAGTTCATATTTCTTTATGAAAATCTTTTCCCATGTTAAAGTTCCTTGGGATGTTGAACAGCTTTTAATAAAGAGATGCCTTTTTCTCTTTCATGATTTTCCTTCCAGAAATATGTTGCTATGGTTGATTTTTCTGATTTTTCTATCTGTTTGTAACGAATACTTCTCCAGTGTTCCTTCAATCTGATGCTCTTAGTCTTGCCTATGTATTTTTTTTTCAGTCTTTACAATTGATCTGGTATATACCTGATTTTCTTCTTTGGGTTTGGAATCTGCTTCATTTAACTTTAATAATATGCCAACACTGTATCTGTTCTGAGATGTTAATGTAATGTTGTACTGTTTGAAAATTTTTTGAAATATACTGTTGGCTTGTGAGTGGTAGGTGAATTTTTTGTAAGTTTTTACTTTTGATAAGGCAGTCAAAGTGGTCATTTGCCTAATTTCCTTTTGTTTTAGGAATCTTTTAATTTTGTTATCAATCAACTGTTTTTTGAACCCATTAAAAAAATGCATTTCTGTATTAACTTCAGAGATAGTAAACCCCTTGGTTAGCACAAATTTCTTCTGTTTCTCTCATTGACCTGAAGCACTCAAAACGATCCCTAAATAGGAAAATTTATTCACAATTTGTATCTACCCTATAACATTACCCCAGCCCTATCACTTCTCATCCTTCCTCAACTTATTTCCCTTTTTAAATACCTGATTTGAGTCTTTTCTTAATTAACTTTAGGGTCCTATTTTGTGCAGAGCCTTATAATTTCTGATAATACAAACCTTAAACCGATTCCTGAGATGGCATTAAATTTCCAGCATAAAGTAAGCTCGGGATCTCCAGCTTATTTAATATTGGTTTGTGAATATTCACTTGCTGTAAATCTACGGTTATGTCATCTATAAATAAATTGAAAAGAATTGGACTCAACTTGCACCCTGGTCTAAGCTCCCAGTCTTCAACACAGAACATATTACCCTTATAAAGCTCCTTCAGCAAAACAATCATCTCCTTATAAATTCTATTGCAGGAGAATTCTATAAACAGAAAACAGGACTGATAATGAGAAATCCTTTGTCCCCCTTTCTGGCAGATTTATTCTTGGGTACATTTGAAACTCACATAATTTCCATCTTCCCACATTTTAAATGCTTGTACAGATATGTTGACATTTTTAGTATATTGAAAAAAAAAAAAGAATTAGTTGAAGATGCTTTGAAACTTTTAAATATACAAGACAGGAATCCTTCCTGTCTATCCTTCA
Source organism: Metallyticus violacea (assembly GCA_030762175.1). NCBI lineage: Eukaryota > Metazoa > Arthropoda > Insecta > Mantodea > Metallyticidae > Metallyticus > Metallyticus violacea. The sequence goes on along the minus strand of CM060843.1, from coordinate 41,652,316 downwards.
AACTGGAAACAGAAACAAAGGGAATGTTAAATATTGTACTTACGAAGCTGTTGACAATAGATTTTTTTTTTTTTGATTGATTTATTTAAGGACGCTCTTTAATATCTCAGGTCATCAGCCTTCCATTCAACTCAGGGCGTGAAACGGCCGACAAATTTTGCTCAGAGGCCTCTCTTTCAGGCTTGAGGTTCTTTTTCGTGCCGTAAATGTACGACACAGGACCCACGGCTTTACTTCCCTTCCGAAGGAAGCCATACTTAGGATTTTTACGCCCGAAAAAATCCATTGGTCCTGACCAGGTTCGAACCCGCGATCATGGGTGGTTGACAATGGAGTGGTAATATAACCTCAACTTAGATATTCATTTTTTACACTAAACTCCATTCACTTACACAAAAGTAATGCATCTTACTTTTGTGTAAGTGAATGGAATTTAGTGTAAAAAATGAATACCTAAGTTGAAGACAGGGAATGTTGCCATTTTTAGATATAAAAATTAATAAGAATCATGGAAATTTAGAATTTGGAATTTATAGAAAACACACAGATAACTATATAAAAGCAAATGAGTTAAACCCCATAGCTCACAAGCACACAATTTTTAACAGCTTAACATATAGACTGGTGAATTTACCAATCAGTAAAGAAGAGTACAAAAAAGAATTTGAGAAGATACAGGAGATTGCTATAATAAATGTATTAGCAAAAATTTAGTGAACAAAAACTTAACAGATTCCTAAAGAAGAAATTGATCATGAATACCACCACACTATTAAAGAGAGACCAGTTTTTAAAAAATTCACCTACCACCCAATAGCTATGGATAAATTCCAAAATCTTTTTAAAGATATTAACATTAAATTGGCACCTGTTAACAAATACACCCTAAAAATGCTTTAGTGGACAACACTTTTAATAACATTCCACAGTAGAAAAAGTTAGGCATCTACAAAATAACATATAAAGAATGTAATAAGATATACATTGGAAGAAATAAAAGGAACATAGGAACACGGTTAAAGGAACATCTCAGAAATGTTGAGTACAAACAAATAAATAGGTCAATGATACACCATTTTTGGATGGATAATCACGATATAAAAAAAGAAATAAAGTTGTTTTTTGTATCAGGAATTTTCACAGTGAAATATAGAAATAAAGTTACTTAAAGAAGCACACAGACGTACAGAATTGGACAAGTGGGAGAAGATTTACTTTCATGAACATAGGGACCATCTTATGAATTTCAACATTACAGGAGAATGTAATACAAATTTCCACTTTATAAAAAAACCAGAACCACAGGTCCTCATAAATGTTAATTTCTCCTACCATTTGTCAAGTTGGTTGAAGATGGAGAGGATGTCTGTTCGAAACTGGTCCCACCATATTTAAAAGTAAGTGAAGCATAATAGTGTGTTAGATGACAGATTAGATAGAATTTACATTTAAACAGCTAAACTATGTGAGTTCTAACAGAATTTTTAAAAATTTCATATAGTTAAAATGTAAAATGTAAATTGGAACTTGCAGTAATCATATACAATGATATCAATTTCTTATAGTTTTTCAAAAGTTCTTAAATGAATCATCTCCTTACTCATCCCTTTATGCCATAATTTATATCATAACGCCTCTCTATTAACTCAATAATGTGCTTTCTCTAGGTTAAAAAATACTGCATGTAATCTGGCCTTTTTTAGCAAAGCATTTATCTATCATCGTTTTAATAACAAATACATTATCAGCAGTTCTTCGGTCTTTTCTAAAAGTGATTTAAATGGGGAGATTAGAGTATTCTTTTCTGCCAATCACTTATTCCAACAGTAAAAATTCCCGTGTAAACCTTACCAAAATTGGCAGAAGTACGATTTCTCTATAACTTCCTGGTTTATCAATAGACCCTTTATCCTTATATATGGAGTGTATAATAGCTATATGCAAACTCTCAGGTATCCTCTAGGTCTGTTTAATTGAATTCAATAATCCCGTCAAGCACTGTAACACCATACCTGAAGAAATTCTACCGGCAATCCATCTTTTCCTACTGCCTTATTCTTCTTCCTTTTCCCCTTCTGAACCTGATTCAACACCACTTGACAAGACAACTCTCAATCCACCATCTCATTGCATCTTAATTCCAATTTCAAATTACAACCACTCATCACACTGTACCTAAATTTAAATAAGCCTTTAAAATACTGCACCCATTTCTCTGGCACAATTGATGGTCTCCCTGCTCTAGGCTTCTGTGCAATTTCTTGTAATTTCCCATATTTGTTGTGCCTTCCCCAAATCAATTTTTGTCTGTATTTCTATGGCCTTTTTACTCCCCCATTCATTTTTTTTCCAATTTCTTAACCTTTTATACAAAACCTTAGCTCCATCAGTCTTCCTGTATCCTCTTCCTGAGTATTTTCTCTCTACTCAATTAAGGCCCCTTTACTAAGCTTCTCATTATGCTTGAAGGATAATTTTGGCAGGGAGTTTGCAGAGTATTAATTAATTTAATTGTGGTAGGAAAGGAAAGGAGATTTTAGTTCTAATTATTTGATGAAGGGTCAACAATTCGGTGCTTATGGGGGGATGTAAAGTTCTTTGGTGAGAATTCTCCTCTTCTTCTCCCGTCTGTTTCCTGAATAATGGATTGAGGTTAGTAACCTCGCGACTTCGGCCCTTGAGACTCAGCTAATATTTTTGAGACAATTGGTGTCTTGAGGGGAAGGAGTAGAAGAGTTATAGCTAACTGAAAAGGTCTTTGATGATAGTTAACTGTATGGCTTTATTCCATGTCTGTTTCCACCTGAGGGTTCAGAAATTGTCTATGAAAAGTGGAAGAAGTCTTAATAATATTTATAAGTCAACCGCGCCAGGTTTGAAGAAAGTTTTGTCTTTTACCACTCCTGACGAAGATTTGTTTTTATTGGATGTCAGCTACAAGTACCATTGTTTGTTCGTTTTCTATGTATTAATTGACGAAACTTAATGCTAATTTCTATACTTCTCACTTCTGACGCAGCAGTTCTCGTTGACATATAATATACTGATTGTAATAACGCAAGTCATGAAATGCGTACCATACTGGCAACTAATAATTTATCACAACTGATGTGACATTTTACCGAGAATGAACACATTAATGTTGCGACTGATTTGAAGCGGAGACTCATACGAACTGATCTTGCTGTCCTTGAACTAAGATGCAGCTTGGCATTATAAGTAATTTCCTGATTCCTTATTGGTTCAGTACCTTAAACACTAGTTACTGCGATTATCCAATTGGCATTCTTGCTTATCCCTTCATGTTTACCACTGTGATTATCCAATTGGCATTCTTGCTTATCCCTTCATGTTTACCACTAGAAGAAACAGTTAACATCATTTCAGGGGCACGGATCTGGGAGGATGATACAGCAACAGAATGGATTTCTCGGGTAAACACTTAGAAATATCCTTAAAATTTTAAATTTTGAAACATGTTTTTAAGGTTTATTCTCTTTACAAAGGTTATGGTTCTTTGGGGGTATTTGTAAACAGAAAATGACAATAATGGCAGGCTTTTCCTGTGCAATCTGGGAAGAACCGGGTGTTTATGTAAACTTTTCAGGCATGTTGAAACAAACATATTTACAAATAAAACCTTTGCACCTCTACCAGTGCCTTCGGCAGTACAATAAATATAACATGAATATGTGCCCTTGGTTTGCACAGTAATGCCTACAATACTTAAATTTAATGCTACTGTATGACATACGGAATCCTTGATTTGAAATGTAGTATCTACAGTACTTATATAAATTTACTCATACTATATACAATATGTAATATACTCTGGCATTGATGATTGCATGGGGGTTTGAAGCTGGGATAAAGTCTGCCACATCCTGCGTTCATAATCAAAGTAGTTGTTTTTCTTTTCATTCCCCCCATATTTTCCTCGTCCTTATGAGCATCCTATTTTGTACCCACTTGAATACAAATTCTAATAAACTTACAGTCTCTCCCTCCTTGTCTAATTCACTGTACCAGTTGATTTCATAAACACACAATCTTGCCTTTACAGAATTCATAATTAAAATAAACTGTCCAACCTGGGCCTGACTGTATCTATATCTGTCCACTTTCTTACCCAATTCCTCCTGATTGAGTCTGGAATCTTCTTCTTGATATTTAATTTGCCCCTCCACTCTACCACTAGGGGAAAATGAGGGCTATTGCTCACTAGGTTCATCACTTTGAAGTGTGTCACTGAGTTTAAAGACTCCCAACACAAACATATGCAGCATAGTAGTATAAAATGTGTATTAAATAAGCATCAGAGAAATAGAATATGTCTCAGAATTCGCCATGCAATGGCAAAAGAATTTTAAACATTCCTTTATTGAGTTTTTTTTCTGTTTTCCCTGAACATGAAAAGTAAATGTCAGATAATGTTGGGCATTGATAGGCACTGGTCTTGTTGGCATCATTAATTAACATTGTCATTTGTAGAAATAAAAACTTAAATTCTAGCAAAGCACAACCTTCTGTTCAATATACCAAGCCTGTAACAACAAAAAATTCTTGCCAAGAATGCAATTATATGAACTCTTTTTTAATTTATTTTGGCATTTTCTCTTCAGGGCACATTTTCAGTTTAGGAAAAACTGGGCAGTTTGTGCAATTTATTTTAAATCTTGTTTAATTTATTTGGACATTTTCACTGCAGGGCACATTTTCAGTTTATGAAAAACTGGAAATGGTTAACAGATTCCTTAGAGAAAATCTGATAAATGAAGATCTGCAATATGTACTGACAACACCTACAGGTCATGCTTTGACTGAAGAAGAAAATGAAAAGAGTCTGTTGGATTTGCAGCTTGTACCAGCAACAATTTTAACGTTTGCATGGGATTCTTCAGTGCTTGAAGAACTGGGAGCAACACAACATCAAATGCTGTATTTGAAACCAGAAGTTTTGTTGCTTTTACAATCCATATAGTTTCAAACATGTCATTAATTTTGTTGTCAAGTGATACTGCCCCATCATTCCTATTTTCTTTATCAAGAGAGAATTTCTCTCATTACAGATATATAGCCTTTACATTTGTTAAATAATATATCAGAAATTTTCTTGCAGTTATAAGTTGTGCATAAGAATATAAAATGGCTATTTGTACAACAAATTAGCTTAGTGAAATGAACAGGTAAGGTATTAACAGGATTACATATATTACTTTAATAATTGGTAGATTAACAATAAAGCAATTAAAACAATATCCCCCAATATCCTCATGTAGGAGAAAGCGATTATTTAAAAATATTCACACTGAAAATCCAAGAATGGGGATTTAATCAGTGTGAATTTTGGTTCTCATGGATTCTCAGGCATAGTTTGGATTTCAAAAACAAGGAAAAATAAACCAAACATTAAAGGAAAATTGTATTGATTTGGTTCTTTCAAAATGCTTATGCATACTCTGTATTGTTGCTGCAAGTAATAAAAGTTCAAAGATTTAGGTTCCATAGGGGTCAAGATTTTTTTGGTATCCAAATTGTTGAGCTTTCAGTGTTCAAATTGTTACAGCATAAAATTTAATCTTACAAGCAAACTGGAACATAATTTGAACATACAACAGTTTGTGCAGAATGGCATGTGAAAACTAAATCTTTATGTTGAATATTTTATATCTATTGTAATAACATTTTCAACAAAGTTATAAAGGTTAATTATTCTCAAAATATTTTTAAATAACACTTTTGGGAAGCACACATCAGCATGTCTGAAGAATTGCATCAGAATATTCCTAAGAAAAACATGGAGCATATAGAAAAATATTTAAGAGTATGTAGCATTCTAAAATAATTTAGTTTAAGCACAGTTTTTATTTCATTTACAGAAATGAATAATTTATGTTACTAAAAATAATAAATGCGTGTATTTTGTATTACAAGCAAATTTGGTTCTACAATGTGCATAAAATCTGAAAAACAGTACCATATATATTCACATATTCATTCAGCATTAAATATGAGATTTACACTTTCATATTAAAATTTAAAATTCTTTTGACTCTCAGGATTCATGTGTTGAACACTATCTTCATATGTCCATCACTGTTCCATTGCTTTTTGGAATGATTCATTATTCAAGGTATCATTTTAAACTTGTGTAATAAAAAGTTCTAAAATTGGTTTATGTCTAGATATAAAAGGTTAAACTATGTTGTCTACTTTGAAATCATAGATATATTGTGTTATAAAATGTTGCTATTGACTTTGACTGTACTGTTACTGCTTGGAACACATTGCTGGTACTAACATGTGATCCATTCATGCTGAGTGTTCCCACGCATACAGCTTTCATAACACTCCGTATTATATGTTCGCTGTTACTTCTATCCTATCGTAAATAACCATGTGGTTCAGTTCTTTTCTCATTGGCTCTTGGAGGACTTCATCGCTGATGTTATGCGCAGTAGTCCCTAAAGGAAATTGCAGTTTAAACTTTGATACATGGTAGTTTTCATTGATATAGTCATAATCTTAATAGATATCAGACATTATTAATACCTTATTAGACATTGTAATTGTTAGTAATTTACTCGCATGTTGCTCTCTGTTAGTGCAATCAGTTTCAATGCAAAGAGGTGCCATGGCAGAAGATATGCTGATCCCTGGTATATTGTAAAACACTATGAAGTTTTATTTTGATTTAAAGTAAAACATTAAAAATCATGTCATCACATTAAAACTCTCTTTAAGTTTCACAAACACACTTATAAAAGTAATTTTGGTACATTCCTCACATTGTCAATCAAAACGACGACTGAGGAGTCAATTTCAGCAAAGTATGTATGTTACTATGCTTGCTCTGGTGGTCTGTTAATGAACTTAAACAATATGTTGTCTGCTTTTGGTATATCAAAATTCATAAGTTTGTATTCATATTTTTTTATGTAAATTTTTTCCCATATATTAAGTTCTTTCGGATGTTGAATTGTTTTTAGTAATGTGCTTCTCTATTTCATGATTTTCACTCCATAAATGTGCAGCCACTGCTGATTTTTCTACTTGTTTGTGTCTAATATTTCTCCAGCGTTCCTTTAATCTTATCCCCAGATTTCTCTTTGTTTTTCCTTTTGTTTTTTGTGACAAAATATACATAGGAAAACCAAAGAGAAATCTGGGGATAAGATTAAAGGAACACTGGAGAACTATTAGACACAAACAAGTAGAAAAATCAGCAGTGGCTGCACATTTTTGGAATGAAAATCATGAAATAGAGAAGGACATAACATTACTAAAACCAATTCAACATCCGAAAGAACTTAATATATGGGAAAAAATTTACATAAAAAATATGAATACAAACTTATGAATTTTGATATACTGGAAGCAGACAACATATTGTTTAAGTTCATTAACAGACCACCAGAACAAGCATAGTAACATACATACTTTGCTGAAATTGACTCCTCAGTTGTCGTTTTGGTTGACAATGTGAGGAATGTACCTCACGAAACATATACCAAAATTACTTTTATAAGTGTGTTTGTGAAATTTAAATAGAGTTTTAATGTGACGACATGATTTTTAGTGTTTTACTTTAAATCAAAATATGATTAACAAAAGTTTCACTTTGTGAATTCCGACATTCCGTAAACATACGATGAAGTTTATTCGTTGAAAAGTGGCAACAAAGTTTATGTGCAAAATTTTATTAATGAGGTTTATGAATAGTAACCAGAGCTAACAATTAAATATGCTGCATCAACTTTTGGTAGGACTAATAGTGCTACTTAACCAATCAAAGTCATTCACCATGGAATGGTACTTTGTAATTATTTACATTGGGATGGAAGTTACAGAAAAGCCAGTGTATTTGAGAATGCATTAATTCAGAACATATTTACCTTTTGTGATATGCAGCTACTAGCCTACTATAATATAAGTTGACTCAAAATGGCAGAGCAAGGAAATATTTGAAATTGTTATACTGAGCATATCATATTAATTACTTATTATAATTGTTCAAAGATGAAAATTTAATATGTATTCATACCTACAACAAACAGATTCAGCAATGTTCAGTGTAACTGATAAAAGCATAGAAAACTAAAGTGACTCTTATTTGCTGAAGAAGTGCAGTAGTAAATAGATGTAGCATATCCTTCATTTTGGAATTTGAATCATCAAAGTGCTATCCTTTCTTCAATTTTGTGCTCTGTTACTTTTCTTCATACTTATTTATAAATGTGTTTGTTTTTTAAACTGTGCATATTTTTTTCTGCTGGGACTTTTTTTGAAACATTAGTTTGCTGAAAGTTATATATTTTTGCTTATAAATATATTAATATTGTCATTAAATGTCCAGTATGAAATACCTATGAGACACATTTCAAAAGTTAAGGGTCAGTAAGTCATAACACAATAAAAAATAAATTGAAAAAAAACATTATTCTTTTGCACATGTTGCCTTCTTTACTCTTCTACTTAGTCACCATTAAATGCTTTCCAAACACTTTGTGTACCAAGTGACAAGCTTTTGGATGCCATGCGCATAAAAATCTGCCATCTAACCACTTTACCAGTGCCGCTTTCAACTCTTCACTGTTGTCAAACTTTTGAAATGAAGGAAAACATGAGGTTCTGGCAATATAGTAGATATTTAAAAAATCTCCATGAAAATTCATGGATCTTGCTGACATTTTTGACATTAGTCTGTAGATATTTAATGTCCTGAAGGAAGCAATTCCTGATGACATCTTCCTACATCTCGTGTTCTGAATGGCACACCTTGTAATTGTTGTTCCTGGCTCCATAAACTCCAGAAGAAGGACCCAGAAAACAGTGGCCATAATCTTCCATGCTGATGTCTACTTCAAGTTTTTTGTAGTGAAGTTTAATGGTGCCACTGTAAGGATTGTTTTGATTCAACACTGATGTACAAGAGCCATGTTTCAACACATCACATTACAAGAAAAAATTCATCTCCTCTTTCATACTAGTCCAAAAATGGTATCTGCAGCTTCCATCATTTCTTTTTTTTTGCATTGTAGTCAATATCTTAAAACACAGTTTGTGATATGTAAGATTTTTGGTGACAATTCTAAACAGTGTACTCAATGAAGTTCCAGGAAGTTCCATTGCAAGGGCTTTGATTGTGAAATGGCAATTTTCTTAAATTTTTGCATATTCTTGCTCAGCAAGGTCTGAATACTATGCCTTCCAATTCTCTGTTTATCATGAACTTTTATAAATCCTTTCTTAAATTAATGGCATTATTGCCTGGCTTTTACTTCATTTATTACAGTTGGTCCATTAATGTCACACAGTTCATGATAAATTTCAGCAGCACTTTTAACTTTTGTTTGAGAAATTGAATCTCCAAATGAACTTCACATTTGGTGGAATTGTCTCATAGCCCATTATAAACCAATGTTAAAGGCAAACAATAGTTAACTGATTAACAGGACTCGAAATGGAAATTTTTATGAAACGGAACTCTTAATTTAACCTAAAAATTCATCTACATTATATAATGTATTTCCCTCCCCCCCTTTTTTTCCATATTTAATTTGTATTCTCTTAAAACTTGTTATGTTTACAGAGATATGCCTTTCCAAACTTAAAAGTTATTCTCTTAATTCAAAATTTCAATAAGCCATGGGAGTTTTTGAAAGCTTAGCAAAAAATATACTGGTTTCTTTCATTATTTATTTTTATTAACATATATAACAAATGGAATATGAATATAACTGCATAATTTAATATTAAAAAAATAATAAAATGGATTGTTTGTTCATTTAATATATACCAAATCTGAATTACATTACCAAGGCAAAATAAATTCAAACATATTAATGGATATCATTGTATGATTAGTTGAACTACACACTCTTAAAGCTTCACTTACTTTTTATAAATGTATGGAACCGGTTTCGAGAACATTTTGTTCCCATCTTCAGCCATGCTAAGGTTCAACTCAACTTTTTAAATTCAAACATGTTGTTACATTTCTGATTAGTCTATCAGTATCATGCAAACTATAGGAATGCTAAAATACTGGGGCTGTGGGACTGCTACAAAATTTTTCACAGATTTTGGTACATCATTTCTCCTTTTTTTTTTTTTCTCCCCTATTTTTAATCGCAAGATTATCAACTGAGTTCTAACCATGGGACATCCGTGACCTCACATAGTGGTGAGGTGGATTGAATGGCATAAGGGATGGACCAATAGAATTTATGAATATTAGGGTTGCTTCTACTTCTATATTCATAGATGCACAAATTGGTGTCATAATTTCATTCGTAGCACAAAATTTCTTTTACACTCGCTATTTGATGTTAGATTGTCGCTATGTTTTTGAAAAATGGTTAAGTGTTATAGAACTTCTTTTCTTTCATCAAATTTATACAAACAGAAACCATGCACGACAATTGCTTCATCTAGTTGAAACAGTTGACACAATAAACAAATTTGATTGTCTCTATATAGTACGTCTCAATTTGTTGTCTTCTCTTTTAGGCCAGTTTTCAGGATAAAACCTTTCACATTTTCCAATAAATTACTGTATTCTTTTTCTTAATTTAGGTGATATTTTTTCCTCACATCCAAGGTTTGAAGATCTAGATTACTCATGTGACATTTTAAATTATTTTCTGTGCTTCAGAAAAACAGGGTAGGATTAATGGCGTGAACACTGGATCACCCCTCATGAATTAGCACTCCTTTATACTGCATTTTTGTTGATTGCATTAAGTGCATTTGTTAATTTAGGTCCTGGGTAGGATGCCATAGAATTCAATGCTCTAATTGTAATTTTAATCACTTTATCAGCTTCTGTGAGTATAATGCCATGTCTTTGCAAAGCATATATAACTGTCCAAATTCATTTAAAGTATCAAACATTGCAGCTAAACTCTTTATAAATTCTGCATCTATTAAAACCTTTTTGAGTATTTACTTCTCTCTCTCAGCTCTTTTGGGATCGTTCTCTGCTGAAGTGTTCAGAAAACTGGGTAGGACTAATGTAATGATAATAATCCCTCATGAATTAGCATTCCTATGTACTGTTTTTTTGTTGATTGCATTAAGTGCATTGTTGCTTTAGGTCCTGGGTAGGGTGCCATAGAATTCAATACGCTAATCATTTTATCAACTTCTATGAGTGTAATGCCATGCCTTTGCAAATATATAACTGTCCTAAAATTCATTTAAAGCATCAAAGATTGCAGCTAAGTTTTTTATAAATTCTGCATCTATTAACATCTTTTTGAGACCTGAGTATTTACTTCTCTCTCAGCTCTTTTAGGATCATTCCCTGCTGAAGTGTTCACAGAATGTAGGATAGCCATTTATCATACTAACAACTGTATGCATACTAGATATCAACCATTGTACAGAGAAAATTTTTCTCATTTCAAAAATATTTGTTTCCAATAAAATTGCAGCCTGCCTTAGTTCCCCCCCCCCTTTTTTTAGCTGTTTTATGATATAACGAGTAAAACTTATATAAAAAGTACTGAAATGATTGATAAAGGTGACATCACCAAAAGCAAACTCCAATCTGTGATTAGCTCAATGCTAGATCAATAAACTGGGGAAAGCTTTTTTAGGCATGTTGGTATTCCTGAATGTTCTAACGTGGCAGATGTCCCATCACATGCGAATGCAATTAAATTCTCATTAAGAAAAGCTTTTGTGAAACTTTATTTATTCAAATATGCCATCAATTCCTTGGTTATATTTCTTGCAGATATGTTGGATGACTCTATAAATCTATATTGAATATGCATGCATTTCCAGAGTATTCTTCCAACAGTGCTTGAATTGCAATGTCAAATGTTGTTTTGCTGCTCAGTGTAGTTGATTCATCAATTAAAATGAATATTTTTGTGTTAGAGGATATGCTATTACAAATTGTTTTTTTCATTTCTGAAGCTATATGGATAGCAATCTGAGCACATGTTCTGTCAGATTGCAGTATTTAAATGTAGAAATATCATTTAAAACCTGCAGATCAATTTCCAGCAGCAAGTCAACAAATAGTCTCTGAGATTTAACAATTTTATACACTGTTCTAAACACTCTTTTGGTAGTTAGAAATTATGCAGCATACATACTTTCAACACAGAAATTGATTACTTGTTTGTCAGGCTGTTTTGATATTTCAAATGCTCTATGATGAGCATAGTTTCTTCTATGTTCAAATATCTTCTTTCTTAAACTTGACTGTTGACTCTCTTTATTTTTACCATTAGGAACAACAGTACCTTCCTGCCCTTGTTTGACTAATCTAAGATTTCTGTTGCCATTAACACCAACATTTTTGCTTAATCGGCACACTGAGAAACCCAATGATAGATATGTTTTTCACTATTAATCAATTTTTTTTTTTGAAACATCACACTGACCTTTTGTCCAGCAATCTTGGGTAAATGAAGATGTGCATGTCTTTATCTATATACCTAAAGACTGATCAGCACTATACTGTAATTCCACAATGCATGATTTAAATCTTTTTATAAAATTATCTATTTCTGAATTGTTTTGTTTTTTAAAGTTAATTTAAAATACTTGTTTTCTTTGGTGAATGATATATGTAACAGTCAATTGAAAATTATGCTTTTTGAATGCATGCTCAATGAAAATAATATTATTGAAAATTACCCCCCTCTCTGCATTGTCAGTTACTTTATCATTATTGCATTGTTACTTATAAACTAAATGTAAACTGAAAGCTTTAAAATATGCAAATTAAGGTAACATTGATTCTGTAAATATTCATAAATCCATCTCAGTATTTAAATCATAAATAATCATGATTGTTTATTACTATTTTAATTACTTTAGAATTCAAAAGTGTAAGATTCTAAAATGGAGGTATACAACAGATGCTTAGGTTGATTTGAAGTTAAACTCAAGCAGTAATGTTACACATTACAAAGTAGTAAGATGTTTTTGCATATACTGGTAACCATGAACATGATAATCATTAGAACTATATGTTATTGGACACTTGCGGTACTGCAATGCAGAATGTTTCATACTAAAATGAACTGGAACTGCACAAACTAATTTCTTACGAGTCAAAATGGAAAACATCCAAAATTTATGAAGTTGTTGGTAACATTATACTTAATAGCAAGTTAATGAAGCTTTTGTGTATTTGTGATCTGCTCAACATTGTTTAATGAGTGACTGGTCCTTTCTTTTGAAATGCACATCATATTAGCATTATAAATTAAAATTATGTGTGTAAAATAACTCAAAAGCTAAAAAGAAATACATTTACATTTACACATAATAAAACCTCATTTGAACAGAGAGGTGGAAAACATATGCTAAAAATAGTCTACCAGAAATTTGGGAAGTACTGTTTTAAAGCTTTAACACATATTCTGCACTTTTGCCTATTGCTTTAGTTATGTAATCAGATGTATTTGTTTCTAAATATATTATACTTAGATATTTAAATATAGCTGGAACTGTATGAATAAAGTAAAACAGAGATAGTAAAGATTAATTTCTAATATGATAGGTAAGAAAAGAAAATAATGCAGAAAGTTTATAATTGTTTGAAGGTGAATCATCTCAGGACACATGTCACTTATCTAATTTATCTTATGTCCTCATTGGTGGTACAAAATCATCTTATATCCTCTTTATATATGTACAAGAATGTTTAGTATTAGTCATCTGGTTCGGACAGAAGACTAATGCAAAACTTACTGAGAGCACAACTATTGACTAGTAGCCTTTGAACTTCATAACAGATATAATGTTTTAGCATAAGATTTTTATCTCTTGCAGCATTATTTACATTCTTACAGCTTGTTGTGTGCTATTTGTTATCTAAAAGATGATTAAGTTTACAATTTTTATTGTTGTCTTTAAATGTGAAAGTTTTCATGTAGACATTCACTGCCTTGCATACCAGAGTGCAAACTGGCAAAAAGCAACACATATTATATAATTGCTTTTGGTAAAATGAAAGGAATTGGGTATGTTCTGTTTTATCAGGTTTTTTTTAATGATTGACCCATGTTTAACCAGAGATTAAACATTAGAGTGCAACTGCAAAAGAAGATGCTTGAGTTATTTTTATGTGAGTCATAAAAGTATTTATCTACACATAAATAATTTGACTGTTTGTCCAATGAAAAATATTTAGTACTTGAACTGCCAGAATGCAGTAGCGGGTAACAAACCTGCACCCATTGAAGGACAACAAACATCTACCATAGTGCTGTTCCAAGTACATTTACTTTTGCCATTGTATACAGCTATAATCCTGTAAAATGAACTGAATTTATTCCTTTGAAGTAAAGAGAAGGCAGAAGTCTAATTTATCGAATATGTTAATTGAAAGTTAATAAGAGAAGATTGTCCAATGTTATATGTATACAGGTGCATGTAAAGAGAATGTGAATGAACAGTTTCAGCTTGAATGATTTATGTAGTGTTTGGTTTGACTGTAGGTATTAAAATTGTAATCTAACCAATAGCTCTGAGATGTACCATAGATCTCAATTTCAGCATTTATCTCCTGAAAAGTGTGGAACATTGTAGTTCATTTTTTCTGAAAGTGAACTTTTGGGATTGCTTGAAAAATTATTTTAAAAGTGATAAATGTGATGGCAACTCATTTGTTGGTAACAAAAGGCAGTTGCATAGTCCATTTTCTAGTCAAATATTATTGAGCACTTTTTGTGCTATATGCTATGGTTTGCAAACCCCTTGGGGGTTCCCAAAATCTTGCATGGGCTTTGCCAAAATTGGGACTCCTAAGGCAGGCCTATTTCCCATAACTACCAATTTGAATAGTTAAAAATTCAGGATATTCACAACTTCAATATCATCGATGTCCAATGGTTTTGATTGATAGATTAGGAAAAACATTATGTTCATCAGTTAATATAAGATTCGTAAAGAAGGAAAAGCAATAAAGATTAAAAAAACTAATTTAAGGTTTTTACACATTTTTTATATTAATAAGAGATTTAGCCAGCTCAGATATTTATGGAGCAGGTTCATGAGTTGAAAAATGTTTGGTGGCATGATATCTCACGCCAGGCACAAGATTTGGAGGAAAACCATTTCTTCTGATTTGTTGGAGTGCACTGAGAGGGAGGCTTTTTCATCTGGCCTCTGCACCTTCAGAATGCCTCCTCTTTGGAGCTCTTTAAGATGTGTGTGGAACTCATTTTAAGGATGTGGTTGATGTAGTGAATAAATGGCTTTGCACACAGGACAAGAGCTGGTGGCTGAACCTCTATTCTTGATAATGATAATGGTATTTGGAATTTGGGGTGTAATGTAGGAGTGACTGAAAGAAAGTTGTAGTACCTGAAGGAAATTTGGAAGAATGCCATTATGTGGCATATCTTCTTGAAAGTCATAGACATTACCTGGCGTTTTAAAATTGTATTTGTAAAAGAGCACATGAAAATAATTTATATGTGGAACTGCAGATTTGGAAAAACAGGCAAAAATCATCTTGTCATTTTTTTGGAATAATATTTAATTATTTATTAAGTGTGTATAGATAATAATATGACCTAATAGCCTGGTTCAACCCAAGTTCTGCAACAGGCCAATATTGAACACATGCCAACACAATAATTTTATCTACACATTGATAAATAATTACAATATAGGGGAATAATATTGAAATTGGATAGAAACGTGACATCATAATGCCTAATGGTTGTGAAAATAAATATTTTATGATCAATATAATGAAACAGTGAAATAATCAGGTTAGTGAATGTATTATTAAAGTTTTATTTAGGTGATCACAGCTTTGTGAAATAATTATTATAGGTAAATGAATATGGTAAGATAATTTGGGAAGATGTCAAAATGATTGTTCTCACAACATGCTATGCAGGCATAGAGCATCTATGCAATTTTATTATGTTATAATTGTCATAGCTCACATAAAATTCAGGGAATATAAATAGGAGAAAAGGTTGGATACCACTGGGCTAAAGTGAATATATGAACTATGTGTATATTTTCCTTTCTATCACTGCTTAATGTATGAAAATAAGGGGTGAAAGGATTTAATGTTTGATTTGTCGATGTTTAAGTAGATAGCTACTGTTCACTGTCCTATGCTGAACTAAGAAATCTTGAGCTGCACATCTCATGTTTATATGTTTATCCTCTCTCACTCCCTCCTCTATCCAGGATTTCTTAGCCCAGCATAGAGCAATATTGTATATAGCAAAGCAGATGTACATATCTAATAATTCTGTACAAAAATGTAATTACAAGCTCTTGTAGCCCTCTTATTAAAGCAGGCTTTTGGGGGTTACTGGGTAAAATTAAAGAAAATTAAAGAGAATGATGTAAAAAGAACAGTTAGGTAGGCATGTAGAGGTACCAGTAGATACCAAGCAGTGATTAAAAATTATTTATAAATTGCATGCTGAGTGGTCTTAGTGTAAAACAGATAAAGAAATGTTAATATTCTTCATTGCTATATTCTTTGCAGTTTCTAATCTGTTTTAATGTGCAGTAACTGTTTTGATTGATGTACATAATGATTTTATGATGATTAAAGCGAGCTATAAGAATGCACACTATTTGATGCTTTCACAATTGTTCCTTTGTACAAAATTTTAAAAACTATAGCCTCTGTTTATTTTAGTTCCAAATAATTCAGTTTTTTCTTTGGAGAGCTAATATTTAGATCCAAATTAGATAAGAATAAGAATTAATTTTTTTTTCCCCCTGTTTGAGATAACTTGTAATATATATTCGCTCTAATTTTTTAATATCTCATCAAAGAAACAATAATGCTGATTTATAGGCTTACTGTTCTTGATCAATCTTGCAGAATTTTAAAGCATGTTTTAATTTTGTGTCTTTTACACAATGAGAATGATTGCTAAAATAGCTTAATAAACTTACTTGATATATATGATTCGCACTCTTATGAAACTCTATGATGATAAGGTGCATTGCATATTGATAAAACTTGTCATGTATAGAGAAAAAACGAAATCAACTATATGTGAAATTAAGCACATCAACATATATGATCATTATTGTAGGGCTAGTTAATTCATTAGCATTTCATTTCATTTGGAAGACCTGTTGCAAAATGTTAAGACCAAGCTGAATACTTCTTGATCTTCATACACATACATTTTTTTGCAGCTGCAGAATGAATAGTCTAGTGTGTGCTGTGTTTGTGAAGAATGCACGACTAAGAAATTATGGTTCAGAAGACAGAGTTATCCACTTTTTTAAGTTAAAGCCTACTAAGAAGATCATGGAAAAATAGCGAGAGGGCTTGACAGGTCACCATGCATGAAAAACAACTTCCTGAAACTAGGAAATAATTGTGGAATAAAAAAGTCACCTGTAAGACCTCAAAAACTTACATCTGGATAAAAGAGGCAAGAAGTGATTAGAAAACTCAGCGCTGGTGGAATATCACAGGAACAACTTGTTCTTGATCCATTAGTCATTGTTCACAAATCAGCATTGTCCAGGCTAGTCATACAAACACATTGAAATATAAGAAAGAGAAGGGCTAAGGAACATACCACCTAGAAGGAAAAATATAATATTTATCAATGAAAATAAATGGAAATTTGAATGGTTCTGATGTTTGGGCATGCTACAGGCATAACCTCAGAAAAGAAGAGGGAGTGTTTGCAAAGACAAAGCAAGAAGGAAAAGCCAATTGTGATTTGGGGTGGATTCAAGGTATGGAGGGAAAGCACATTTAGTATTTCCTGCAGGTCTTGTGAGAGCCATACACTGTCACAACTGCTTGAAGACAATCTTTTACCTATTTCAGAGAAGATTGGAACAGAGAATTATATATTTCAGCAAGATAATTGTAATAAGTGTAATTAAGTTTTTTGTGAAAAGATGGTTCATTTATAGTATATTAAACATAAGTACTTTGAAAAAAAATATTTTTATGCTAATCAAAAAAATATTAATAGCATATTTCTGCCCATCAAAAAAAAGTTTTTTGGCTGCCCATCTTTCCCTTAGGAAAAAAAAAATGCTTTTGACTGCCCATCTTTGCCATATGTAAAATATTATTTATTAATAACAGTAGTAACAATTTTCTGTCCAAAAATATTTTATTTTTCAGCTGCCCATATTTGCCTTACGAAAAAGTAAGCAATTTTTCTGCTGGCTATTTTGCCTTAGGAAAAAAAAAATAATTTTAATAATAAAATTTTAATGCCCATCAAATTTTTTTGTTCCAATGTCCATCTTTGCATTGTGAAATAATAATATTTTCTGCCTATTGAAAAAAAAATTCAAATCCCCATCTTTTCCTCAGGAAAAGAAATAAAATTTTCCTGCCCATCAAAAATATTTTTAGCTGCTCATCTTTGGTTTAGAAAAAAATTATAATTAATTTTTCTGCCCATCGAAAAAAAAATGCATATTATTACTACAACTATTAATTTTTTTCCTCAGGCAATGATGGCAACCAAAAATTTTTTTTACTATGAGCAGAAAATTTTATTGTATTTTTTTCATAAGACAAAGATGGGGGGCAAAAAAATTTTTTTTGATGAGCCCCAAAATGATTATTATTATTATTATTATTATTATTATTATTATTATTATTATTATTATTATTATTATTATTATTATAAGCAAAGTGGCCATCCGAAAAACATAAGTTTTTTCAATGGGCCAAATAATTTTATTAATACTATTATTTTTTTTCTATGCCAAATATGGGAAGCCCAAAAATAGAAAAAAAAATCGATGGGCAGAAACTTTTTTCCCCTGTGGCAAAGAAGATGCGCAGATGAAATTTTTTTTAAGACTAAGATGGGTGATCGATTTTTTTCCCCCCTAATGCAAGGATGGGCAGCCGAAAAAATGTTTATATATTTTTTTTATTTTTCGATATGCAGAAATTATTATTTTTCCTAAGGCAAAGATGGGCAGTCAAAAATATATAAATACTACATTTTATTGTTTTTCAAAGGCATGCGGCGGTATTTGTAATTATCTATTTTTATATGTTTAGGCTTGGATTAATTATTCTTAAGGAGGTGATCGAAGTTCATAAATTAATTGATATTTTTTTTTTCAAATGCATGCGGCGGTATTTGTAATAATCTATTTTTATATGTTTGGGCTTGGATTAATTAATTGTTCATAAGGAGGTGATCGAAGTTCATAAATGAATTGGTATATCAGAGGTGATTGGTCGAACCTTCATTCAGTACCGCCGTCTTTTAATGTTTTGTCGTCGGTTATAAGTTCAATTTATTAGCTGAACGTTTTTGTGATGCACAATCACAGAGAAAGGAGATGATAAACAAGCAATAATGTAACAATATAACTCTCGTAGTTCCAGTTTTTACCATTTATTAGCACAATGTCATAAATAGAGTTCCTATCAGGTCACGATAGAATCTTGAAAAACGTTTCCGCTTATCGAACTGATTAATTGAGAGTTCCTTCACACAATTTTATCTTCACTTCAACTCTGACCTGACTTAACTAAATGGCTGGCTGACTTCTATAATTTATGTAAATTGTCTAGTTGATAAATTCCCGTACCGTGTAACTTGTGATTATTACTGTTCCAATCTTTCACTTTTTCGTACGCTTCCCTTTCATTGGCTATTTAAAGTTTCGAACAAGGTCCTCCCACAATCGATTCTTAGATCTTAGTTCTTAGGTACTGATCTGAATAACTAGACTATAAGGGAAAGGCGTATCGGAAAACGTTATCAATAATAAAAGGGTTAAATCCCTTATTAATCTTCTACTTAATAATACCTCTAATTGAAAAAAAAAAAAAATTGTTTTTCCCATTCTCTATATTAAAACATTAGACACCAATAATATGAGTTTATGATTTTACAATTTCCTTTATGAGTCTCTTCGACAAATGTAGTAAGAGAATAATTTCCTTGGAATCGCGATTAGTTCCCTTATCCGGCCGTTTTCAAGGTTCCATTTTGACCCGAACCTCACAAAAGGAAACCCTCTTAGTCTAAAAGGTTACATACAATGCTTGTTATTTCTGGGAAACCTTCCCTTCCAATTGTATTTTACCTTATTCCTGTCAACATGTGTAAACCATATGTTTATGACCCTTTTGTGATTTTATTATATATAAATATTATTTCTAAGCAGGTCTGGGATCGACGCTAGATAATAATTGTGTGAGGTAAAAATGGACAGTCAAAAAAAAAAGTATATATTATAATAGCTTTTTTTCCCTAGAGCGAATACGGGCATTATTTTTTCGATGAGCAGAAAAAAAAGAAATATTTCTCCCAAGGCAAAGGTGGGCAGCCCATCGTTGGCATAAGAAAAAAAAGTAACATGTCTTTGCCCATCGAGCAAAAAATTATATTTTCTTTTCGGCTGCAAATCTTTGCTTTAGGAATAATAATAATAATAATAATAATAATAATAATAATAATATCATTTATTCTGCCCATCGAAAAACTTCTATATATTTTCGGCTGGCCATCCTTGCCTTAGGAAAATAAATAATCTTAATCAAAATTTCCTGCCCATTGAAAAAAAATCCCGATGCCAAAGAAAATGAGCAGCGGAAAAAAAATTCAAAGAGCACAATTATTATTATTATTATTATTATTATTATTATTATTTCCTAAGACAAAGATGGGAAGCAAAATATGTTTATTATTTTTTCTAAGGCAAAAATGGACAGCCGAAAAAAAAATATATATTATAATTTTTTTTCCTAGGTCGAATACGGACAGCAATTATTTTTTCGATGGGCAGATAATAAGTATTATTAATTTTCATATGGAAAATAAGTACAACAGTTTTTTTTCGAATTTTATTATTATTTATTCATATTTTTCTAAGACAAAAATGGGAATAGGAAAAAATAAGTATTATATTTCTGCCCATCAAGAAAAAAATTATATTTTATTTTCAGCTGCAAATCTTTGCTTTAGATTAATAATACTAAAAATATTATAATAATAAATTTTTTCCTAAGGTAAATACGGGTAGCCGATTTTTTTTTTTTTTTCAATGGGCGGAAAAATATATATTTTTTTAAAAGGCAACATTGGCAGCTGAATATAAAAGTATTTTTTATTGACAGAAACATACTATCCGTATTATTTTCAATGGGCTGATTATTATTATTATTATTATTAATTTATTATTATTATCATCATCATCAAAGCAAAGATGGGCAGCCGACAATTTTTTTTTTTATGTTCAGAAAATATTATTAGCATTATTTTTTTCCTAAAACAGAAAAAGCAAACAAAATAAAATCGATGGACAGAAATATATATACTTTTAAAAGGAATGTAAAAAGCTCTCACTAGGAGACCTGACACAACTTAAAATGCACAAAGACACTGTAGAACACTGCAGAAATTTTTGGAGCCAGGATCTTGATCGCGTAGCTGGAGAACAATGACTAAATCTAGCATATCACGCGGCTTGTGTGCCTTACAGTCTGCTGAGTTGGCGGGCAGAAAAACCAACTTAAAAAAAATGAAATTTCTGGATGCTGGTGGGACTTTTTTTTTAATTTATATGTATTTAAATTTATTTATTTATTTTTTAAAGAGAGGTGTTTAAGCCCGGAGGGGTGCGTGCCTTGCGAAGAACGGTTTGAAAATCTTGTCTTTTTAAAACTTTAAAAGTTTAGCCTATTTTGCCTTTTTTGAAAATGTGTGAACTTTAGCCTTTCTGTGCTTTTATAAAATCTGTAAATTTTAGCTTATTTTTGCATCATTTAAAATCTGAAAAAATTGGAATATCTGTCTATTTTAAAAATCAGAACTATTTGGCATGTCTTCGGCTTTTTGAAGAACTGAAAATTTTACCCTATCTATGCCTGTTTAAAATTCTGAATATTTTAGCATATCTTTTCCTTTTGTAAAAATGTGCAACTTTTCACCTATATTGCGTGTTTGGAATGTCTGAAAATTTTTCCCATCCTTGAATTTTTTGACTATCGGAATATCCTTGCCTTTTTTAAAAATCTGAAACTTTTAGCCCATCTTTGCCTTTTTAAAAATTCTGAAAAATTTTCGTCCATCTTGGACTTTTTGGGAAAGCTGAAATTTTGGAATGCCTTAGCATTATTTAAACATCCAAAAATATTGGGTTATTTTTGCCTTTGTAAAATTTTGGAAATTTTAGCCTATATTTGCCATTTTTAAAAAATCTAAAAATTGGCTTAAATTTGTATTTTTTAAAAATTCTGAAATTTTAGCTTATCTTTACCTTTTTAAAATATATAATTACAATGCTACATTTACTATTTTAAAAATCTGAATTTTTTGAATTATCTGTCTTTTCATACAATATGGAAATTTTAGCTTATTATTCTTTTGTTAAAATCTGAAAATTTTCTATTAATTTGCGTTTTTTTTAAAAATTTGAAAATTGTAATATTTTTGAAAATTTGATTTTTTTGGGATAACTTTTGCCTTTTTGTAAATGTGGAAATTTTAGCCTATAGTTATATTTTTTGAAAATCTGAAAAATATAAAAATAATTTTGCGTTTTTTAAATCTCAAATTTTTTGCATATTATTGTATTCTTTTGGTTCTTCTGGCTTTCTTAAAACCTGAAAATTTTAGTTTATATGAATTTCTGAAAATGTTTAATTGTCTTTGCATTTTTTTTAAAAATATGATAATTTTTTTAATCTTTCCTTTTTTTGAAAATGTGTGCTTCTTGACACATCTTTGCATATTTGGAAAATTTCACGTTTTAGCTCTTTTTAAAAATCTGAAATTTTAGCATATAATAGCATTTTTTAAAAGTCTGAAATTTAATCCATCTTTCGTTCTTTAGAAAATCTGAAAGTTTTTGGCCCATTATTGAATTTTTTGCCAACCTTACAATTTTGGAGTGTCTCTGCTTTTTATAAAAATCTGAAAATGTTGGCATACATTTGCCTTTTTAATAATCTCAAGATTTTAGTCTATCTTTACTTTGTTTAGAAATATGAAAAATTTAGTCCATCGTTGCAGTTAACGGAAATTTGAAAATTTGGATAACTATTTGCGTACTTAAAAATCTGAAAATATTGGCCCAATTTTGCTTTTTTAAAAAATGTAAAAATTTTAGCTAATATTTACATTTTTTGAAAACTATAAATTGTAGCCTTTTTTTTTTCTTTTTTAAAAAAATATGAACATTTTGAAATGTCCGTGCCTTTACAAACAATATGGAAATTTCATCTTATTTTTGCTTTTTTGATTTTTTTTAGTAAATATGAACAATTTGGCATTTCTTTGCTTTTTTAAAAATCTGAAATTTTACTCTATATTTGCCTATTTGGATAATTGGAACATTTGGGTTATCTTTGCTCTTTTTATAAATCGGTATATTGTAGCCTATGTTAGCATTTTTTTAAATCTGTAAAATTTGAAAATCTTACCTTTTTTAACAATTCTGAACATTTTAGCCTTTTTTGAAAATTTGGTAAAATTGGTATTTATGTGCAATTAAAATGTATAAAATTTAGATCCTTTTTCTATTTTTTTGAACTCTGACAAATTTGGAAACTTTTTCCATATTTTAAAAATCTGAAAATTTTGACATATCTTTGCCTTTTTTAAAATCTGAAAAATTTATCCTACATTTACCTATTTTATAAAACGAATTTGTAGCTTGTTTTTGTCTTTTTAAAAATCTAAAAAATTTTCCCTTGTTTTAATAATATGATAATATAGCCCATATTTACCTTTTTTTAAAAAACAAATGTTCAGCTTATTTATTTTTGAAAATTCTGAAATTGTTGCCATAATTGCCTTTTTAGAAAGGTAGGTATACTAACTGTGACTTGTCTGTGCTTTTTTAAGCAATATGGGAATTTTAGCTTGTTTTTCCTTTTTTTAAACAAAATCTACACAATTGGACATTTATTTGCTTTTTAAAAAATCTTACACTTTGACCTTATTTTGGAAAAAGTAGAAAATGTTGAATACCTATGCCTTTTTATCAATATAGAGGTTTCAACGTATATTTGTCTTTTTTAAAAACTGAAAATATTAGTCTATCTTTGAAAATGTGAAAAAAAAACATTTAAATTATTGCCTTTTTTAATAATCTGAATTTTTTGGCATATTTTTGCCTATTTTCAAAATTTGAAAATGTTAGCCTATCTATGAATTTGGAAAAGTCAGGAAATTTTAGCATATATATATATATATATATATATATATATATATATATATATATATGGCATTTTCAAAACTCGGGAAATTTTAGCCTATATTTGCCCTTTTTTTAATGTGAAACTTTCAGCCTATTTGTATTTTGTGGAAATGTGAAATAATTGGAAAATTATTTAAATTTTTAAAAATTTAAAAATTTGCTATAATATTGGCCTTTTTAATAATATGAAGTTTTTAGCCTATTTTGACATTTTTTAAAAATCTGTAATTTTTAGATTTTTCTGAAAATGTTAGCATATTTGTCTTTTAAAAAGGCAGATATACTAACTGCTGCTTGTCTATGCCTTTTTAAACAATCTGGAATTTTACTTTGTGTTTTATATTTTACAATATATAAACAATTGGGAATTTATTTGTTTTTTTAAAATCTGACAATTTGACTTTATTTTTAGAAAATTTGAAAAATTAGAATAACCTGTGCCATTTTTATAAATCTACAAAATTTAGCTTATATTTGCCTTTTTTAAAAATCTGGAAATTTTAGCCTATTTTTGGAATTAATGAGAATCTGAAAAATAATCAATGATTTTCTTCTTAATAAATTTGAAAATTTTGCCACATCTTTGCCTATTTTCAAATTCTGAAAATTTTAGCCTCTCTATGCATTTTTAAATATCTGAAAAGTTTGTATATATTTGCCCTTTTCAAAACTCCGGAAATTTTAACATATATTTGCCTTTTTTAATGTGAAACATTCAGCCTATCTTTGCATTTTTTGAATATCTGAAAACTTTGGGAAATCTTTTCCTTTTTAAAAATCTGAAAAATTTTATAGATCTTTGCTTTTTTAAAATATTACATGTTTGTCCTATCTTTACCTATTTTAAAAAACCAATTTTTAACTTATTTTTGCCTATTAAAAATCTGAAAATTTTGTCATATCTTGACCCTTTTTAATAATATAAATATTTAGGTTCTCTTTACATTTTTTAAAAAACTGTTATCTTTAGCTTAATTTTTTTATGTTTTAAAAATCTGAAATTTTTGGCATATCTCCTTTTTTAAAACTCTTAAATTTTATTTTAACTTTTCTGACAAATTTTAATAAAAATAGCATTTTTTGAATATGTGAAAAATTTTAAATCTTTGCTTCTTTTGAAAATGTGATAAGTTTGATACATCCTTCCCTATTTTGAAAATTGAAAATTTTAGCTCATCTACACCTTTTTCAAAAGCTGAACTTTTACCATATTTTGATCTTCTTTAAAAATCTGAAAAATTTAAACTATCTTTGGGTTTTTAGAAAATCTGAAAAATTTTGCTCATCTTCGAATCCTTTGACAATCTTAAAATTGTGGAATATTTCTTCATTTTATAAAAATCTGAAAATTGTTACATATTTTAGTCTTTTTAAAAATCTGAAGTTTTGTCCTCTGGTTGAATTTTTTAAAATTCGGAAATATTGTACAAATCTGAAAATTTAGGCACATCTTTGCCTTTTTTAAAAATATTAAAAAATTAAATCAACTTTCTTGTATTTTCAAAGCTGTGTTTAACTTTCGTTTAAGGGTAGCGGTAAATATTTCAAAACTATATTTCTATCCTCCATATGAGGTTAAAGAAATAATATAGACATCATCAACGTTTTCTCCTTAAGTGTTCAGTCAATTTCTTTACGTTAATTTTTTTTTTTTTTTTTTTTTCTCCTGAATGAGAAATCTATTTTAGAAATTCACGTTTCCAAGTTATTTAAGTCTTATTTGCGTACATCTTGTAGAAATAAACAGATAAATAGCACAAAAATATTTTTAATTTTAACAAGAAGTTCTAAATATGATGAAAAATGATCATTTTACATGAACTTTCGAAGTTTTGCCTACGAATGTAGGTCTATTTAACTTTTCATGAGAGGTGGTGATTACTGTTTTAAAACAGTGTTTAAATCTTTCATAC
Source organism: Metallyticus violacea (assembly GCA_030762175.1). NCBI lineage: Eukaryota > Metazoa > Arthropoda > Insecta > Mantodea > Metallyticidae > Metallyticus > Metallyticus violacea. Next base: position 41,626,232 of record CM060843.1, on the reverse strand, counting down.
AAGAAATAGTAATGAATTCTGAACGTTTTCTCCTTAACAATCTTCTCTGACGAATCACATTAGCTTTTAGAGTTATGGTCGTTTTCTGCGTAAAAGTTTCTGTAACGACTGTTTCAGATAAAGATAAAGAATTTTCGTGAAATGCGAAGCGTAAGTTTGAAAATTATGTTTGCAAGTTTTTCTATCCTCAGTTTTGCTTATGGTAGGGGGAAAAGAAAACGTGATAATACCCACAAATATTTTTTTCATTTAAATGGATCATTCTGAAAAATATATATAAAAAAATTCTATTTAATGAAAAAATTTCGAAGGTTTTCATTACACCAAAAGTTTTTTCATGGTTAAAAGTTATCTAAAAATAAAAAAATGTGCTAAAATCCATTTTCGAAAATGTCAAAGCTGTATTTAACATTTGTTTAAATGTAGCATTAATCTTTAAAAACAATGTATCTAACTTCCATATAAGGTTAAGGTAACATTTTAGACGTCGTCAACGTTTTCTCCTCATAAGTGTTCACTAAATATCTTTTGGGTGAACATTTTTTTTTTTTTTTTTTTTCCCCATGAATGACTAACGTATATTAGAAATCCGTGTTTCCAAGTTAATTCGATCTTATTTACGCATACCTTTGAAGTATAGAGATAAATAGCACAAAAATATTTTTTTAAGTTTAACAAGAAGTTCTGAAAATAATGCAAAAATTGATATTTAACATCAATTTTCGTAGTTTTTCTACGGCAAATGTGTTGCCTACGGATGTGAATCATGGTTTAAAAAAAATACAATGTTATCTTAAAATAAAAAAAAGTAGTTAGAAATCACGTTTCCAAGATTTTGAAAGATCTATTTAACCTATCATGAAAGTTGGCGATAGCTCTTTCAAAGCAGTGTTTCTAATTTTCATAGAAGCTTTAAAGAATTTGTAATGTAAGTCATCAACTTTTATTCCTTAAAAGTGTACATTACGACTCTGAAGTTTCTTTTGGTGAAAATAAGCTTTCGTGAAATTTGAAACCTATGATCGAAATTCATTTTTGAAGTTTATTCTGTCTTATATACCTCTATCGTAAACAAATAAAGTGATAAATCGCACCAACATATATTAGGTATATGAGTGGAGCGATTTTATTACGGGGGGGGGGTGGAGAGTTTATTAAGTGTGAGTGTTGTATTCTTGCCCCACGATGATAGTGTGTATGGATACGGCTTTCTGGAAGGTGTGTAAGGGGGATGTGGTTCTGTTGTTGACTGCTGGTAGTTGTTTCGTTGTTCCATCGACTCCTAGCCCAGTCGTCTGCTCCAATTCTATTATGATGAATCTCAGGGTTCACTGGAGTGTTTTGTGAATCAGTTTTATCCACGGAAACGGGAAATGTATCGCACGAAAGATACGTGCGATTGATTCCTTCACAAAGAGTATATTCAATTTTAAGACACCAGTTATTAATACCTGATTGCTTGCCGCTGCCTAATAAATTCCCATTACTTTGTTGTACCAATATAATGTTTGCTACTTAATCTCTTACACTGGCGTAAACTGATTGCGTACTCTGACCGGCCTACGCTAACTTCCCGACTCTCACTACTCTGTCCGCTCCCGAAATCTGCTCTCTAACCTTTTTCTCCGTTCACTAATGCCTTCGCCCCTCTGCCATACCTTTTTCTGTATTATCGCCACCCCCCTCGCTAAATTAAATTCCCTCATTTATTATTTTATTCCCGACTTATAAGTTCACCATTGGCTATCTTAAAATATTCATTAAATGGCTAAGTTCTCCTTATTCGCTTATTTTTATGCAATGAACATTGACTAAAATTACTTTCCCGCTTCTGACATTCAGTTTGCCCACAAACCTGAATTTCCTAGAAACATCCTGTCATAAATTTCGGCATTTTCCTTAGATGCTGGACTTTTAAAAGTAATGTCCCTTTTCTACCTTAGTCATTTTAGATCGCAAAATGTTCTCATAGATAACGCACGCATATTTGCCATTTACTTTCGCACTCATTCTCATGAATAGGCAGCACCTTTTGACCCCGGCCTGTCTGCAATAAAACATTTCGTCTCGATTCCGACATTTCAATTCCGTTTTAGAATCATTTCTATATCTTTCAGAGAATGCTCCTTGTGTTGTTCTACTGTCCCATTACAGCCATTTCCTCACTTGACCATCTACGCTTTTGTGTCTTCTGTCGGCGAATTTTCTTCCGAAATATTCACATGAAGAGAAAAACTCGTGACTTGACAAAGAAATCTTTCCCCTTTTGTGTATCTCTGCCTTGGGTTAGAAAGGGCATATTGGGGAACCGTCATTAGGGTACACATATACAATAGTTATCTCTGTGTCTTTCTTACAGGTTTACAGGTGGCTGCAGTCAACACATAATGAATTACCGCTACCTGCCAAAATTATACATACACGTACATGTCTCAAATCATATCAATCCAGAGTAAACGTATCTCTAAATCATGTAATTGTATACCCGTACATACATAGTAAATATCTATATGAACTCAATACTTTTATAAATATAGCTCTGCATCCTCAGTTTTTATATCTATGTAATTCATTACAATCAATTTATTAACCTAATAAAAGTAGCCTATAATACGGCTGCAAGGGCCCCTGTAATGAGATTTTGTTGTGGTAAGACAAGAAAAGATTATTATATTATTATTGCAGTGTTATACTATCATTGTTCTTAATACTATATTTACACACTTGAATGAACTTATTCCTTATCCATGACACATTTATAATTTGCACTTCGAGTCTGTTGTTCAATGTTTTATTGTTCTCAGCTCTGGTATGAATGTTATTTTGTATTCTTACAGTTTGAATTATACACTTAAGATTTTACAATGAATTCAGTCTTTATTTTTGAATAAACACTCTGAAAGAAGATTTTAAAAAAATGTTGGGGGTTATTTACTCAGCTGATACGCTTTGCGTTTCATCTTTTGCCTTTGCACATCTGTTTGCGATAAGCGCGGTTCACTTTTTCTCACTACACTTCACTGGTTGCTGCTCGCGTTATGCTTGTACCTTGACTCACTTTTTAGTTTTATTGCTCTCCCATATTAGATTTTTCTTACATGAATTAACTCTAGCATGCAAGTGCTCATTATTCATAATATACCGTGAGTGTTTTTGCACCATAGTACATACTATCATTGATGCTAATTACTGATTGATTATTTAAAATACTCAAAAGCTTCTTTTCAGGGAAAATAATTTTTCGTAAAATTTGAAACCTATGATCTAAATTCATGTTTTGATGTTTAATCTATCTTATATACGCCTATCGTAAACAAATAAAGTGATATATCGCACAAAAATATATTTTTAGATGTAAGAGTACGTTCTGAATATAATTTAAAAATTGCTTTATTTTAATACAAGTTCGAATTTTTGAACAGAATAAGTGCTTTCTAAGGAAATATAATTGGGATGAATAAAGTTGAACAGTTATACTAAAAAAAAAAAAGAAGAAAAAATCATGTTTCCGAGCATTTGAAGCTCTATTTAACCTTTCAGAAAGTTGGCAATAAATCTTTCAAAGCAGTGCTTCTAACTTTAATGTAAGCTTTAGAGAATTTCTAATGGGGTCTTCAGCATTTATTCCTTAAAAATGTTCATTAAGGATCTAGAAGTTTCTTTTCGTTGAAAAAAGATGTTCGTGAAATTTGAAACCTATGATCGAAATTCATGTTTTCAAATTTATTCTCTCTTATATATCCTTTTGTAAACAAATGAAGTGATATGTCGCACAAAAATATATTTTGTTCACAGTGAAGCAGAGAGGTTTCTGCTTCAAAATGTGCTTTAATATTATTGTCCAAGCCCAAATGGTAAAACACGAAACAAATTGTTTTTCGCTTTGTTTTTGTGTTAGAAGTCTTATAATGCCAAAAGTTCAGTACAACATTTTAACATATTGTTAGTATAAGAAAACCATCTCTTGCAGTAATGTGAAACGGATATTTTTTCTCTAAAATTTCCCCGCTGTTTCCGCACCTCACAGATGTATTGTTCGTATCCTTGTTAGTGTATTTAAGAATGTTGAGACTGTTTTTTTTTTTAAGAAGCGGATAATAAATCGCATTATCCTTGTCGATGGAAAACTTGATGATATTGGGGGAAAATGGGAGCAAAGTCCAAAGAAATCTTCTCGAAAATTTGCCGATTAACAGAATTTTGAAAACACCAGTTGCCACCAATGTTTCTTAATAAGCCTTTATATGATAATCGTTGATCAAGATTGCAACTGCTTTGATGCTGTAAGTTGAGCAAAATTATGTAATAGGTATTTAGGTAACTACTGACCTGTATTTTTTTTTCCAAGGACAAAACAAGTTGCGAAGTTCAATAAAAAAAACGTAAACCAATAGATCTAGTAGTGCAGAAAACCCAAACGTGTTCGAGAAATATCCATTGCTGAAATAATAATATAATTCTAGTATAAAGAGAGAAAAAAAAAAATAAAATTAGTAGTAAAGAATACTTGTTATGAAAAGTGTCTTAAATGGAGTAAATAAATGTAATATAATATAAGAGTATATATTTTAAATGAAATTAATATATAAGAAACGAGATAACTTAAAAACCACTTAATTTATAATTATAAATAGCTTAACTATGCATTTTCGTAAATCAGAATAAAATAATGTTATAGAATGTTCTATTTTAAACAGTATTAACATTTGCACACACCATATATTTTAGCTCAGTATATTACTTACTTGTAAACGTAATGAATATCTACATAAAACTCCAAATAAACACTAAAAAATATTAATAGTTGGAACACTAAATTAAGACAATGCACTTTTAGTTGATTTTGACATATTGTTTTGCTACAGAGGAGCTATGAAATAAGAATATAAATTTTTATTATAATTAAAGTAGTTTTGTGGAACGGTATTACTTTTATAACATTTAATAAACATATTCAAACGCTACGTCTTGCCTGCTTATGGTAGAGAGTCCAGCCTTCAGCCTAAGATGGCATTGGCTGTACGTATATTACAGTTTTAAGTTTGTATACAGTAACCATAAAGTAGCCACACTAAATTGGATAAATTCAGAGATTTATAATGAAGTTATAAAAAAACAATTTCAATTAATTATGTGCAAAAGAAAACAAAACAAAAAATGCGGAAATTTTGGTATTCTGCAATCGTTCGTACTTACCGAGTTACAGAATATTTCCTTGCAAGTCAAAGACAGTTTCATTTAAGTAGACAATAAACGAATACACCCAAAAACTGTAACGATTATGATCCCATGTGACTGAAAGTGGGAAATATGTCCACGAATGCCAAAAATAGAATAAATTTACACGATGCGCGTGACACATAACAGCATTCAATTAAGATATAAGAGCACAACTGCTCCAGAAAATAGCATTCAGTTTCTGAACATGTCAATGTAACGCTAAATCAACACAGCTTCGTTAAAGTAACGGCAGTGCAAAAACAACAGAAACATGTAAAAGCAAAGACAATTCGGTTCTGCCGCCGGTTTCAAGATGATATCCAGCACAACTCTGTAGTATTGGACATCTTGTGGTTCACAGAGGAAGCATATCAACCTTTGCCCCCGCGGGATATAAAGCATCCTATATCCTCCTCTATTAAATTTAACAGTTTCACCCTGAACTCCCTTTTGATCAAATCAGAAAGAATTCCTAATCTCTATCTATATAAGCTGGCCTGCCTACTTTAAACTTATTACCGGTCATGACCATTTCTAGAGTCACCTGTACAGAATTGGACTGACTGAAACAAATACATGCACTCTTTAAGACCATGGCGTATCAATGACGGAACAGGACCTCATCATTTGCCCGTTGTTCCTGTTTCTCTTTACATGTTATTGACATTGCCTTTGGGGATATTTTTTTATCGTCCATCGTTATCGTGGACACATGACCGAGCGGTTGGGGACGGGCATAGGATACAAAATAATAAATCAACTCTCAATGTTCAAAGTGCTGGTTACTACTAATCCTCATGCGATATATATCACAGTTGCATCTAAAGCAAGTGGGGGTATGTTTTCCCATCCTAGTTTAAGAATTTCTGTTCAAAAGTATTTTCGGAGTGGGTTAACATTGCTGCTTACAAGCGGATATTATTTGTGTTTAGGAATAAATTATAACGCGGAACTAACAAAATACGGGGGGAAATGCCGTACATGAAATAAGACAATGAAGGTTATCTCCAATTATTTTGATAACGGAATCATTTCTGCAGATCGTGGTTACAGCGATCCTCTGATTTTACTACCAGTAACTTCTATTATGGTCTAACTGAAATAAATTTTATTCTATAACAGATATTAAATGCAGATAAGTCTTGAGAATTAAATCAGAAACAATGATACTACAACTATGAAAACGTTATGTAAAACGTTATACGAGAACAAATGGGTTTAACGATAGGAGGCAGACATCTTAAAAATCTTCCACGATATGCAACCGCCTCACAGTAAGTAAAGGAACACACCTAAAACTGTCACATCTGTAACTCAACTTTCTCTTTAACTATTCACAAAATATTAGGCCGCTTAGTTAAGAATCGTCTTTTGGATTGTTTTGAAAACAATGCATTATGTTAATCAAGAGAGGACTAGGTTTCTTTAATTAAGTAATACTTTATGTTTCAAATGTCCACATAGTTTTTTTTTTTTTTTTTTTTTTTTTTTTTTGCATTGAAAATGGCATCTGATAATTGCAACCCAACTTTTATGTAACGAAACTGCGTACAGCGAATTCTTTTTTATTATGATCGTAAAAATAATCTTTGTCATAAAATTTAATCTTTTCTTAAAAAATGTATAGGTACAGATTTTGGTGCTACAATTTATTATTCTATAATTACATTATTTGTACCTTGGAAGAGGAATATGTGTAATTACACTTAATATACATTTATGTATCCAATAAAACATGTGATAAAGCCCCATATAAAATATTTATATGTTTTAGCAACATACTACACAGCCTTTCAGGGAAACATTTCACAACTTCTTTTGGCTGCTACTGGATTTGTTTAGCTCTGCATTTAAGAGAAGGTAATAAAGCATCTGTATCTACTTTGCGAAGTAAAATATAAGCTGTAGTACTCTGTTGAGAAGAAGAGAGTAGTTCTTTAGTTCTTATGCTGTTCAAAATTCATAAGGAAAAGAATTCTTTATTTTTGAAATTCTTTATTTTCTCTCTTGTATGCAAACCAGCTTATGTATCTTTAATTTTTACATCATTATTTAAAAAAATATTAAATACAAAATATTTCATGTTCAAAGTTTACAGATCGATATGAAGCTGGCTGCAGTATTTTTGATGATCACTTTTGCCGCAGTAGTCTGTGGCACATCTGGACAACATGGCACTACATCTTTGGTTAAATCTGCTGATATCCAAGAGATGTTCAAAGTATTAAAAGCGGGTAATATGGAAAGGGGTGCTGAAGATTCGCTGAAGGAGCTCGTAAAGGTATGACACAAACAATCTGATTTATTGAAAAGGTAGCTGCAATATAAAATCTTCATTGTTTAATGTTTTACTATTACACACACTTAAGTGTAGCATAGAGTTCTATTGTTCCAAATTTTTATAATAATATTTCGAACATTTATTTTAAAATTTAAAATAACATAATTATGGTAGCCTGTAAGAAGCGGTTTTTGTTTATGAGCTGCTATTTGTTGGTTGACCTCAAGCTGGTGTCAAGTTGGTAGGAGTGGGTGTTTTTAATACTGATGTTAAGTAGCCTTTGTTGTCGGTCCCCCCGCGCTGAAATGCCCTAATTTATGGAGTATCTTTTCAATGGGTTAAGAACTGCTCGTCGTCGGTGACGGCAGTTTCTCAAGGAATTTTCGCTTTGTTTTGTTGAGTGGGGCTCAACGGGACTGATAGGAAAATATGGAGATGTAAATGTAAACACGACTTAATATGTTTGTGACATTAAGTTCTGTTTGATCTTTTGGTGCTCCTTAGTTTTTAATGAATAAATAAATGTTTATAGTGCATTACGCTTTAACGAAAGACTCCAAAGAAAATTCTCCTCAAAATTCTCTCGTCTTATTTATGTATTATGAATGAACATTAATGGTTTATAATATTACTTATACTGATAATGCCTTGACTATGTGACTGAAAATAAATATACCTGATAATATTACATTGATAAAATATAATTAAAAGGCTGTAAAGAAAAACACTAAATAATTGTATACAGTGGATATTAATTACATTTACTTGGGGAGAGGATCAAATCAAACCGTATATTATTTTGTCGTTTTCTGCTCTGGTTTTGTTCTGCTTTTCCCATTTAAGGCATATTTTTCTTTGATTATGCATAAACCATGTTTTATTAAATATAATGTATTCACTTATTCTCGTCATGTAGTTACTGAACATTCCTGTTAATATTATAGTGCCTTTCTCATTTACGTTTTCTTCTAGAAGGAAATGTAATGAAATTTTGATTAATTATCGTAGTTCATATTAATTTCTAAGATTCTGTATATTATTCATATCAAGGATATTTAAAGAAAAACCATTGCTTTAGCCCTTAACCATAGGTAGTAATATACTGGTCACATAAATGTTTTTTGCATTGATACAACGTTATTCATTCGCTTAAACATAATCATTCTTTAAATATTATATTTAGCACAGCTGTCTAAATCATGTTTGTGTTATTTGGTAAAAATTATAAAATTGAGTATCGTACAGTGATATCGTACTTTGTAAATGAAAACTGAACCTCATGGGAAATTCATATTATATTTATAAATGTTTAAGGACAACTTACTTGGTTAAAACGATAAAAATGCACTTCTTAATTTAAACTTAGGTATTTATCCATGAACATAACACACACGCAGAATGACTAAAAAAACTCAGCTACACACTTCATGTGTAGCCTAACATTTTCTTACATGACCATTGATTTTACGGGTATGTAATTACGGAAGCTATTGTCATTTCAAAGGAACGTATAAGATACATTCTTAATTAAAACTTGCCTAGGAATAAGTTCTAATTTCGCTCTTACTGTTAGCAAATAAATATATCTTTGCATGAAATTATGGTAACAGTGTTAAGAATGTATTAGCACCAATATAACCAAGTTTTATCAATGACTTTTAACTTGAATACATCATCACACTCCACAATTGAAAACAAGTCCAAAGATTTAACGGAATTCCATTGTTAAGCATAAATGAATACAAAGCCGATTACTTTTCAAAATATATCTTTTGAGATGTTGAGGAAATTTACCGATCTGAAATCTTCAGATGGGTTATGCAATAAACAAAAAGTTTGTGCAATTATTTTAAACGTTGGGATTGAAAAAATGATTCGTTTGATGTACCTGTTTTCAGCAGAAAAAAAAAATTGATCATTAATACAAAACTTTTCGATGGGAAAAATGCAAACCCAATTTAACTCCCCCTGATTACCAAAATTTCCTTAGCAAAAACATATCGTAGGTCAGTGTTATCGAAATTTCAAGAGAATATTGCTGTTGTAAATGTTTTTTTCAGAGAGGATATATTTGATTGATTGGTTTATTTATGGACGCTCTTTAACAGCTCAGGTCATCAGCGTCCCATTCAACTCAGGGCGTGAAACGGCCGACAAATTTTGCTCAGAGGCCTTTCTTTCAGGCTTGAGGTTCTTTTTCGTGCTGTAAATGTACGACACGGCACCCACGGCTTTACTTCCCTTCCGAAGGAAGCCATACTTACGATTTTTTACGCCCGAAAAAATCCACGGTCCTGGCCGGGTTCGAACCCGCGATCTTGGGTTTAGTAGGCCAGTATGGTAACCACTACACCACTAGGACCGACAGAGAGGATATAATAACCTAGGAATATTACCGCAAATAATTTAAAAAATATTATGTTGAAAAATAAGATTACATTTCAAGTTAAAATGTTATACAAAACTGTTTTAGAATGCACCCCTATCTGTAAAGTGAGGACATATATCGTGTGATTCAAACCTCTTTTTAAAAATTTTGCCATGTCCTAACTCTCGAACTGTCTTCATTTAGACATACTCCTGATAAAGAAATAAGGCGAGATATTGCCAGGTACAGACTAAAGAATTCTACATTAGGCATAATAAACTAATATCCTTCCTTGAATAAAACTCCTTCTAGTAATTTCAATTTATCCTGACTGTTCTCTTTAATGTACTCATTCCTTCTGTCTTGAATAACCTAATCATTTCTCTTGTGCAGGCTGTTTTGGAGAGAATGCCAGGTCGATCTGCTACTGACATATTGCATTGTTTCACAGAAGTAACTACAGCCGGTCAAGATATGTACAAAAAAATAATGGAGGTGAAGAGCGAATGTGATAACATTTTCTCTTAGAATACAGGGGCGATGGAACAAAATACACACATTTGTAGAGACGTTGCCTAATGATAAGCACAGTCGAGCCATGTTGAATGAAGTAATTAAAATAAAATACATGTAAACATTAATTTATCTGTTTTATTTCTCTGTCCCTCTATTTGTCCTACTAGTATACTGCAGAACGCAAACATGTTATAAAAATCTCACATATACAGGGTATGTATACAAATAGAGTTAGCCAATCTACGTTATTCTGCAATAATGTTGACAGTGAATCAGGGAAGTCGCTGCTTCAAACGCTGCTTTGATATTTTTATCCAAGCCCAAAACAGTTGTTGGAACGTTGTCTTTTTACCGTTCAACTTTCTTTAGATTTTAATTGATGAAAAAAAAATGTTTTTCGCTCTGTTTGTGTGTTAGAAGTGATATAATGCCAAAATATCAGCATAATAGTTTAATATTTTATTCGTACATGAAAACCATTTCTTGCAGTAATGTGAAAGCGCTATATCTTCTCTGAAATTTCCCCGGTGTTTCCGTACCTCACAGATATGTTTGTTCGTATCCTTGTCAGTAGATTTAAGAAAGTTGGGACATATTTTTTTTTTTTTTTTTTTTTAAGAAATGGAAAATAAACCGCATTATCCTTACTGATGGAACATTTTATGATATTGGGGGAAATGAGAGCAAAGTCTAAAGAAATATTCTGGAAAATTTCTGAGAAACAGAAAATTTGAAAACACCAGTTTGCACTGTCACCGAACTTTTAAAAATAAATACTCATATGAAAATTATTGATAAGGATTGCAACTGCTTTGAGCTGTAAGTTTAGCAATTTTTTTGTAATTGGTATTTTGTTAAAGTCTATTGACCTATATTTCATTTTTTCCAAGGACAAAACAAATTGCGATGTCCCCCCAAAAATTGTAAACAAACAGATGTAGTAGTGCAGAAAACCCAAATTTGTTCTAGAACTGCCCATTGCTGACCAAATATGTCTTTGGCTAGTAGTGATCACCTATAGAATTATAAGGCCTGTATTTTATATAATATGCCATAATTGCATATAAACGCAGATATAAATAATACATATTATTCTTTGAAGAATTATCAGACATGAAATGTAAACAGGTTAACTTTCACAAGACTCCGCAACAGCGCTAACAGCTGATGTTTGCTTATTGTTATTGGAGGAACAATTTAAGGTCAGAGTCAATATTATAAAATTAAATCAACTGGTACGAGAAATTATCGTATGTGACTTTTATTTATAGAGTAACTTAAAAATAAAATTAATCGTAATAGGAGTATATGAAAAAAGGACGGAATAAGAAAAAATAAGATAGTATATGAAATTATTTTGCAGCAATTTCACAATAACTAATGCATGTGAATGCATAAACTTTTAATGGTTCCAAAATCTTGCATATAAAAGGTTCCAATAGTCATATTTCAATATACCTAATTTGTAGTAACTTTTCTAGTGGTCGACTTGTTACTTAGCTGAATTGAAAATGTATTACTTTGATTGTTTATCCAGAGAAATTCGAGCTAAATACCATTTTTTGATCTTCAAAATTTATTCCTCTTAAAAATGGATTTGAGAGTTATTATTATATTATAAGCTGTAGCTTAGAGCAAGTTATTTATCATCATATTATATTACTAGATTCATAATAATAATAATAATAATAATAATAATAATAATAATAATATGCACATGGCATAAAATAATTGAAAAATTCAGTATTAAATTCGAACATGTAAAAGTTAAATCTAGCATTATTGCAGTCTAAAATACTTAGGAAACAATGCATATTTAGGAAAAATTAAATTCTTATTTCCTTACTGCTTATCGATTAATGTTATATTTTATAATTTAAGATTTGCACATTTAAAGTAAAATATATGACTTTTGATTTGGTAATTTAATGAAATTTGATTTGTATAGCTGAACTACCTAAATAATATATTTGCAAATTAAATTTAATAAAGCAAGCAATCTTTCATGCGGAGGTAATGTCAAGAAACTTGGAGAAAAAAATTGTTCATTATTTCTTGATTTATTCCGTATTATTCGATTACACAAACGAAATGAATTGCACATATTTCCTTAATGAGGCTATTTGCTTTCTCTTCAACAGAAAAAGGGGTTTGTATTTTATTTTATATACACGCCTAGTCGCAGACGATTTGCCACACCTCTTAGCGGCAACACCATCAACACCTGTTGCTCTAAACATGTGGTTATCTCCGTGTGGTATGAGTAGGAAAAATGACGGTTAATGTCCCAATACCAGGATATTTAGAAATGAACACAAGATTTAATGCTGTTTGTTGTTACTTTGTATATACTGTGATACCTAACTGAAGCAAGGGTCAAGCATGTGAATTTAGAGCAATTTTATAAGACAAATTAAATACATAAAATGGAAAAATATATTCCTTTAGCGTCATAGAACGCAGGCGTATATAAGGGTGACAATAATATGAATATTTGATCATCAGTCAGTTGCAATAACTTCACCACAGAAATCCCGAAAAATCTCCCAAGAGCACCTCGAGCATTGCGACTCGTCGTCTTTTGTTATCAAGTCCTTTTCCTGATTCTCTCCAATATATTTTATATTGGAGACCCCTAATCGAGTGATTCTCCACTCACGTCAATTATCATGCCAAATTTACATTCAAGCAAATTTGTATGCGTTTCTGCGAAATTAGCGATGTCAAAGCTACAAACCTTGTCCTATTGTTTCTTTGAGTAGTTCGCTTATCCATGTTTATCTTTGGGTACTTTTCCTACGTGTTTTCCAAAAAAGAACTTGGTGGGTTAGATCGGGACATCTGGGTGGCCAAACAGTTTTTAGTGGTCCATCGCGTACGGGTCCTGAAAACATGACACAAAGTAAGCATGTAATTTTACATTTTTTCTTCTTTTACTCGGGGTTATGGAAGATTGGAGTTTTAAGATAGCCTTGTTAATTGTTTTGTTGGTGAGATCAGTGATCGCTCTTTATTGTTTCTTAAGTCTTTTTGGATCTACTAAATGTTGAGCGAAAACGCTATCTGTTATCTCTAACTTCTTAACCCACTTGTTGGTGCAACATTTTGATGATACACGTCGTTCACCAACTTCAACCTCAATTATCATCTGGTACGTATTTAATTAACCCACCTGCCGGTATTTACGGAGGAGAAACACGCACTTTCCGACCGTGTACATTGTATATCAGCTACATGGAAATCACAGCTGACGAAATGCAGTAAAGCGGAAATATGAAGGTCACTGGAAGAGTGCGTAATATCGCGGGAGGCTCAATGCTGTTTTGAATCGCTGAAGTTCTGCATGTGTATACATTTGCGCTATGTAAATGACGCAAATGATTGTAGAAAAATGTTAGGACATATAGCCAATCAATCAGAGGTTACTAGTTACTGTAATGTATATTTTAAAAAATGAACCGTATAGAAGAAGAGACACAGAAACAAGCATCAGAACAGAAACGGGTATGAAGGAATGTATGATAAATCACAAAAACAGAAAATACTAATATGGTTTAGACATGATGGTTGAATTAGGAATGAATTGAAAACTTTAAAATGTATCATAAAAAGAAGTGATAGGACGTGGTAGATGACGCGTTGAGTTAAGGAAATGTGATAATAGATAATGGTCGTGATTTGAAACATCGAGGGCAAAGAAGAAGTGCAAATCAGGACATTAACATTTTTATTATTGCACTGCTAGTTCTGCTTTAAAATTATACGTCGAATATTTCTGTTTTGTAAATATTTTACCAGCTTCATTATCGCGTCACAGGATACTTTATTTGACCATATAAGTCAGTCCTGGTGGTGTAGTGGTAACCATACTTGCATTCTAAACCCAAGGTCCCGGGTTCGAACCCGGTCAGGATCAATGGATTTTTTTCGGGCGTAAAAATCGTAAGTATGGCTTCTTTCGGAAGGGAAGTAAAGCCGTGGGTCGCTTGTCGTACATTTACAGCACGATAAAGAACCTCAAGCCTGAAAAAAGAGGATTCCGAGCAAAATTTGTCGGCCGTTTCACGCCCTAAATAGAATGGGACGCTGATGACCTAAGAAGTTAAAGAGCGTCCCTAAATAAACAAATCAAAAAAAAAGTTCACCATATGACCCCTTTTAGGTTTTAAAAGTCAGAACTATTTTTTTTTGGGGGGGGGGGAATTATTGCACATTGTTGTATTTGAGTTTAATAGTGGCAACTGTGTTAGGGAAAAACAAAGTATTAAATTAAAGATGGAGGCTTTTGTGACAAAGTTGTCGACGTTACAGTAAAATAGATAGTAATGTAGTTCAGCATGGAGAATTAGGCAGTGTTTTGCTGGGTAATAATAATAATAATAATAATAATAATAATAATAATAATAATAATAATAATAATAATAATAGGTGCTTCAGGTAAATAACAGTGAACGGAGCAATGCATTGATTGAGCCAGAAAAATGAAGAGAGAGCAAGAGGGAGGGATACAGAATTTATTATTACAGAATAATCATTAAAGCTGCAGATCTATCCCATGCAGTTGAAAAATATATTAAAACAATAAAATTAAGGATAGTGTACTTATGTTTTAGAAGATGTTATAACATTAAACTTGATTTTCTTGTACTTAAAGATATACTGGGAGATATCTTTTGCGGGAATACTTTACGTGGAATTGGTCGTTTTTGACTGAGCTCTGCAAATTCTCGTCTCATTCCTACGCTTGAAAGCCGGTCGGGGAACTGGAGGAAAACACCAGTACGAGTTTAACTGTCTTAAAGGATGAACGTATTAGTGTGTATTGTGTAACAGCCTGATCTGTATTCGCCATCGGCGTAATACAGTGTATCATTTAAGTTACTAGGGCTCAATTCAGATATTTATTCTCCAAAGACCGTTTCTTTATATTTCCTATGTGAGTAAAGAATTGGCTCGTCATGTACGGAGATTTTTTTGACAGTTATTCCCTAACATTGAATTTTAAGGAAGAAGTTCGATTCACAGATTAGTAAACGCAAACGGAAAGTTTTTTTTTTTTTTTATACAGCATTCATAGAAGAAATGTTAGATAATATTGGCATTGCTCTGGAACATTCCCCTTAAATCCCTTCGAACTCTTTCTCGGCTAATAAACAGTTCCTGTTTCTTTCTCATACGTCTACAAAGCCACTGAAGTTAAAACCAATACAAAATTACTGTAGTACAAGAATTTATACCGAGTGACCTTGTATCTAGGAGAGGATCTTGTGAGAGTTTTGATTTGTGAACATGACGAAGAATTTGACCCTAATATAATTTTTTTTACGTACGAATCTTGGTTTCATGTAAGTACTATGTCAATTAAAATAAATAACCGATACTGCAGATCAGAAAAACTAACTTGGCTAATGAGGTAGCCCTACATAACCGAAAACAAGGTATGTGGTGCGATATTAGCGTCGAGAAAAAACAATTATTTTTTAAGAAACAATTAACAGTGACAGACACTAAAAGGGGTGGACATTGTTCATATATGTGATGAAATGTTAAGATTGCAAAGAATTTTTATGAAGGAAGGAGGCCTTTTAGGCCTAAGTTTATGTTACCCCCCAGCTTTTGCCACTTATGAGAACTGTAAAATTCTGAAAAAGTGTTAGTCAGGGAGGAAGGTACTGGTGGTAATGGAACCCCAGACCTCACGCTCAGAGTCTGCGCCTTAACGACCCGGAACCCCCTTGCCGTACATATGGTGCAGATAAGTGCAAAATATTGTGCATCTAGTTTTCCGTGAATTAACTGTAAAGATACAGTTTGACTTTCCAAAAAAGACTCTGCAATGGCATACACAGCCCACGCTTCTTTTCATGCAATTAATGGAAATGTGGACGATTTATGTGTTTTTTTTTATCAGTTAATACATTTTAATGGCGAGAAACTTAACTTTATGTTGCACATAAAATATAAGGTAACCGCAGTAAATTGGATCTAATGAAAGCATGTAAGTGCTTAGCAGTCAGCTTCAAAATTACTTCTGAGACAGTGTTGGGCTTTGCTCTTGGAAATATTCAACCTGTATATTTGGAATTTCAAAGATAGTCAAGAGTTCTCTTTTTATGTAAGTATCCGCTATATTATAATGCAGCTAAATGTGATATAATGGAAATATTTTCAGTTAAACCTGGGAGAATTCTTTGATAATTAATAATAGACATATACCGAACAGCACCGATTATCTGAACCAGTTTAGATCAACAATAGATATAACATTCGATTATTGTAGTGAGTGAATATAGAAATAACAGTGCATAGCCTTTGAAGGTTTCTATAATATTTTATTACCATTAGGTTCATATTTGCTTATCTTATAAGTTTTCTTTCTCTCTAGTAATTGTATGTCGGTGGATTATCTTACGTTGTATACATGACTATTATCCGCATAAAATCTTGTATATGTGTTTACAAAGCTAAATAACGGTTCTTTTCCTTCTTTATCTTAAGCAAACTTGTCCTTCGTCAATACCAGCAAATACATTTGTAACAAAACTGCGTATAAAAAGGAAATGGTTCGAGCTAAAATTACGGTGGTTTGGTGCGTGTTTGCACATTCGTTTTCATTGCATCTAATGGGATTCTTAAATTTGGTAGCACCGAAAAACTATAGGATGATTAACTAATTAACGCAATTCTTTCTTTATTTATTTCAAAACGAATGATACTAGCCAGAATTATTTGTACGTGAAATGAAGAGATA
The DNA here is from genome assembly GCA_030762175.1 of Metallyticus violacea. Classification (NCBI taxonomy): domain Eukaryota; kingdom Metazoa; phylum Arthropoda; class Insecta; order Mantodea; family Metallyticidae; genus Metallyticus; species Metallyticus violacea. The sequence continues at coordinate 41,609,096 of CM060843.1, read as the reverse complement.
TGGGGATTATTAACTTCTATAGAAACCGTTGAAAATATTCCCCCACCTGCATAAGGCCTAACTCAACACGTCGTTCAATATTGCTGGTCGATTATTGGAGGACTGTGTTGTCAATACCATTAAGCTCTTGTGTAAAGTTGTGCCTCATTTAGGTGAATGTCTGAGGGCATGTGGCACACACACTCTGTGTTTAAAGTAGCCCCGTAGGTGTTGTCAAATCAGGAGATCTCAATGGCGACAGGTTCTTGCAGACTTTCCGGTCGTCAAAGAAACTTTCATTTATCTCCATTACTTGACTTGATATATGACATGTAGCGTGATCTTGTTGAAAATACCCAGGTCTGCATGGTCCAGTTGCTCAAAACCCTATGAAAATTTGGAGGTATTCTGTAGTGTCCACATTCTGGTGTATATATATATATATATATATATATATATATATATATATATTCAGTTCCTCTATTCTTTGTAGGGATATTGCGCAACAAAACCCTGTTTTAACTAGGTGCTTAGAATGACGCTTTATGCTTTATGAATGACATGCGGATTTTGACAATATGCCAGGTTTGCACTATGAATGCCTGAAACCAACAGCAGTACTTAACTCTTTTATCAATTCCTGGAACTGATAGCCAGCTGTAACTCTACATGGTTTAGGTGAGTACTTTTATGCAATGCTCTGACACATTGAGTAGGTGTTTCCGGTTTGCTGTGACAAACGTCTTAGTAACTTACGTGGTGACCGCTCTAGCCTTGCTCGGACGTGAAAAACAAATTTGGGCAGTCTAGTTGGACAATGTTTGGCTTTTTCTAACCAGAGATCCATTTATTTCAAACTTTTAACCAGTGTCAGTATTGAAGTTCTTTCAGAGGGACTGTGAACACAAATTTCTCCGGTATGTACTTGGAGAGGCTGTAATTGAACGCATATTCCAGTATTGCTTCATAGGAAGAGCTGTTCATATTGCGCATACTGCATTTAACAGCGCTTAGATCTAAATATCGAAAACAATTGCCCAATATTAATTCCAACAATAAGAAATAAAGATTATACATTTGCACATCTCCTCCCAAATACCCCGCTTAATTTGACGCAGAACTAGGGATATTGGTAATTTCCAGTCGAATAAAGAAAGGAGTTGATAATATATGAATCACTCTACAGTTATGACTGCACTTCGTAACACGACTATGATTCCCTAGATTTGAAGGTCATGCGTAAGATTTTTCAGGCAAATAATAAAGAATATTCGTACTACAGGGAATAAATTTGGTTAATGATATCTATTGTTAACCTATTTCGATTTTGTATAATGTCTCTTAATGTATACGACACGGTGCACAAAGTCGAGAACTTCGTCACAGTTTAGAAGACGATAGAACACGACACTTAACTTTAGTTTCCCAACTGAACTTTTGTTCGTACTTATGAAAGATGGTAACAAATATTTGCATGTTACTTTCCGAAAAGGAGATATAGTGCGTAGGTTTAAATGAAGGGTAGTAGTTGGGATATTTAAAATTTTGTATGATTGGCGTTTGGCGTGGGAAATAATACGTTCTGTTGTATAATTTCCAACCTGTTATTTTGGTGGCACAAATTAATGCAAATATATGCTTTGTAAATTACAAATGTGTCGTAATGAAAACTATGATTACTTTCAGATCAAGATGAAGTTAGCTGTGATTTTATTGATGATCTGCATTGCCGCAGTTTGTAATTCATCTGAGAAGTCTGAAACTAAAGCTTTGGAATCCTCTGTTAACGAATCCAAAATTTTTTCCATATTCAACATAACCTTGATAGAAAAAATATTATGGATGGTAGAGAGAAAAAGACTGCTGGGGATTCACCGTTGGAGCCAATGAGGGTAAATATTTCATCAAACACACAAACACACACACACACACATACTCTCTCAAGCCCACAATAATGAGGTGCTCTTTGTTTAACGACAATGGGTGTTAGATTGTCAAGTAAATAAGATAGCTCTTATAACAAATGAAACACTCTCTCTTTCTTTTCTTTGTTGTCCAATGCTAGCCCATTGTTACTATGAACTTGTGAGCATTCCACCCTGGCATCGGACTATTGTTGCGGCGAATTTGTGAAGCTGGGGTGCCACAGGGCGTTGTTCCAATGAAGATGATGGTGAACGTAATATGGTTATGGTGCACTAGTTGAACTTTATATGGAATGAATGAAATGAATTAATAATAGTGCATTTGGTCTTGGAATCATTGGCATCTAAAGGCTATCTTCTTAGAGTAAGAAAAATTGTCGAAATAAACCTTATCTAAACGGATTAACTGGACGGGAATCAAATGGCAGGAGCTTTTATCAGTTGTCGCACATTCAACCACTTGACTAGGAGGCCGCCCGTGGTTTAACGACTCGACCAAAAATTGACAAAAATGCTATTTAGTATGTTGTAAGTGTCTCCACTTTGGGAGCCAAATTTGTTATGGGGTTTGTCGAAAATCGTTCTTCGATATTCGTCTTATTTTGTAGTGGCGTATCGTCGATTGAATAGTGATCGCTTTGGTGATGTGTTCTCACTTCATGATAAAAATATACTAGGGTAATATTCTGTAAATTTATTGAGTCTTATACAACAGATCTGTGAGAAAAGATAAAATGTGTTAGCAATCAAGCTTTGCGACAGTATATATAAGGAGAACTTATTTTCAGTCTCACAGCGTGTAGAACGTAGAATGCGTGCCTTCATGGAATGTAAACTTCAAGTGTGTCTCACCGCGTGAGTAAATTCAGTCCTTCTTGTCAAGTGCAGAGATTCGAGTGAGCCTCGCCGCGTGTAGAACTTCAATTGTGTTTCGCCATCTGTAGAACTTAAAGTGCCGCAGCAGAGGAAAAGTCTCCTTATATATTTCACTCAAATATGCGTTTGCTTGAGAAAGTCAAACAAGAATAATGTAACTATCGTGTTTTGCTTCAAAAATTCAAATTATACATATACTACTAGCCGGCTTAAATTCCCCTGCCAACGCATGCCGCCCTCTACTATTTGAAAGTTTAAAACATTTATTTACATTGTTTAATTTGAAGTTTACTGTATAACCTGCAGCGAATTCTTTCCGCTAACGTATGTAAAAGCCTTGGATTTAAATAACCCTCGCCAACGTTGGGTCTTTTTAAGAAGTGGCACAGCACTTGTCTTTTGAGTTTACTCTTCCTTTGTATTCGGTTTATTATCTCTTTGTCGCTGCCCCTTTCTGGTAGGTTTTCCGTTAAAAGTTAAACCAGAGAACTTTCTCTATTGATGATGTATATTTCTCATATTGAAATTATAACTTTTGATACACATACACACAAACACACACGCATACGTATCTATATATACACACATAATATTTACATTACTGATGCAAATACACAAAAATGATTAAATTTGCAACATAGATATTATGATATATTTGTATTTCTATTAGACTGTGATAGAACAACCACACAATATTCCCTCATTTTAGGATTTCTTTAAACAATTGTGCACAAAAAAATTATATTTTCATACAATATACAAAATATGCGTTACAGGTTACATAAACTTTGTTAAAATTAACAGTATTACTCGGCCATTTAATTAATGTACATCATTGTTAATTTAGTGACCAAAATGCTCTATGATTGTATAATGCTTAATACCTTTTAACCTCTTAGTTTCAGTGTGAACTTGTCTGTATACTTACTCACATTAATATGTTTTATGCATCATGAATGTGTTTGCTTGTTTTTATATTTGTTTTTATTTTCTTATATTAGATGGTTGTTAATGGTAGTTTTACATAACATTTTTTACAAATAATTATTTGCTCGCCTGTTTGTTTGTTATTATCTTGTAATTAGCAATTCACATTACTTCCACTTGCTCACAGTGAATTATCCCACTTACACTTACACTTTGATTTAGCGGATTATCTAAAATTAATTTATACTTTGACATTATTAGAAGCACAGTTCTAAATATACATACCTTATTACAACTAAAATTATGTGCCCATTCTTTCCTATGAAAATACACAATAGGCAGAGTTGAACATCTGACGTTCTCTAAATTTCTACATAAATAAATGCATTCATTTGCTATATTAAATGAGAAATATAAGTTGTAACTGAACATAATATCAATAGCGCCATTTCTAGGCCGGAGACTAAAGACAATAATTACGGTTTCTGATACCTTTCTGAAATTTTGTTACTATTAGGTTACATTAATTCATGGCTATAAGACCCAAATCTGTTCACAATACGGTTGGGCCTTTTAAACAGCAGTTCCAATCTATGGTAAGGGCCTCTTAATAAACTGGATAATTTCTTATCCTTAATTAGCACCAAATCATTTAATTCGAGTTTCTCTCTCGTCTACTCCTTTAGCTTCTCAGTCTTGCTCTTAATTTCTTTTTGGCTTATTTGCACAACTCTCGCTCGGTGGGCTGAGTTACATTGGAGGGAATTGAAATCGGTATTGCTGCATCAAGTGGCTCAAGCTCTTGGTTAACCAACTGTTGGTCAGGTTCCCTCCCAGTGTTTTGGCTTACGGAATTGCTTATGATTCTTTCTGTATATTCACCGAGTTTCACGCATTTCGTATGTCTTTTATGGTATAATATACTAAAATGCAGTGAGATGTGTTTAGTGGGGTTTTCCGTAGGAAAATAATTTGAGCAATGATACAATTTTACAATAAGTTTTTCTACATTCTCTATAACATAATTGTTCTTAAAACCGTGCCATGTTGTGACAAGTACTTCGTAATGTAGTCATTGCAAGCTTCTTCATGTACGCTTTGATTGTTGCTATTAATGGGAAAATGTTTACAAAGTTGAATGTTTCTCTGGGTTGCCTGCCGTTTTTCAATCACCGTGGTGGTGGCCAAGCCTGATATTCGTCTTCCATGGTCTATTTGCATTTAGGCGATTAGCAGTGCAATGGGCTGCCTTTTGGCGGTACTAATTACCTCCCCTTACTGTACCTGTAAATTTAGTTATTTTATAATTCACGCAGAGTCTTCGGTCTATACGATATGCTAAGGATTCACGATTGTTTTGCAACCTAGCCCTTTGCCCCAAAATGTCTTTGGTATTTTTCAAGTTCTTTCCCTTTCCTGGCAGTTTTTAAAGATAGGCTCGTTTTCACGAAAACCATTACCTATTGAGCGCTGGATATCAAAGGATATTAACTGCTGCTAAAGTTATAGGATTGGCTACACCAGGTGATTGCTGATGTAATCTTGGAGGTGATCCGATACTGGTAAATTAGCTCTTCATCAGACACTAATGGGTAGAGTAGATTTATTCTTTTTTTCAATGAACCTAACTAGGAAATGTTGTTTAATGGTCCCGTAACTCGAACGGTAATTTACTAATTCAAAGCCTGCCCTTAGAGACATCTCCTTAGAAAATAAATTTTCATGTGTTTCGGAACTGCCTTAATTCGAAAGTGTTCCTCTAATTCTGGAATGAATTGAGGTGGGTTATCCCCTTGTTTCCCACAAAAGTATTGAGGCATTTTTTCGTTAATTAGGTGATTAGGCTATTAGGTCGTTCCCGGCAAGGATATCTTGTTTGTATTCATACTATTACCTTCTCTAATCCATGTGTCGGCCGACGATGCAGCATTCATTGTATTAGTAGCGTCACCTTGATTTTTTTGGGCCAACTTGTTACATTGCTAAAGCTATATCATTATGACAGTTGTGTTCATTTTGCATAATAGATTCACGTAATTTCGAGATTTATTGGTTTATTTTGCTCTGGTTTGCATCCAGGAACTGCATAGCTATTATGATTGTACTGAATTCCTCAAACTCGGATAGGTCATTGCATTTCATTACATTTTTAACTATTCCTAATTCGTCTTCAATAAGAGCCTCCAATTAGTCATACTTCTTTTTATAATTGCATATCCTGCTTGAATATCAGATTCCACCTTTATCCTAAGGTGATCGTGATCTAACCTGAGTTTACCTATTTTCTTCCTAACACATCCTACTTCTTGTCTAATGTTACTAATATCCTGATCATATCTTTCCTGACTTTCCATCATCTATGTCTTTATCTCCTCTTGAATCCTTTTACATTCCTCAAACGTCCCATCTGAGTTTCACTCTAATTCTTTCTGGTTTTCGTTAAGTTTGTTCACTAATTTTTGCTCTAATAATGTTTGGATTGTACTAAAATTCTGAAAAGGTTTTATAATTCTTGCTGTAAGTCCGTTTGGTATTCACTAAATTCTCAAAACTTTGCTTGAGTAACTGGCTCATCGTCAAGACTAGCCTCTCCTCAATGCCTAAGATACCTTGACTTTCATTTGTATTCTGCTCACTGAGTTCTACTAGGCCTAACTCAGTTATATTTTTGGCTACATTTTCTGCTTCGTTTCTTCCGACAAGTTGCTAATTATCAAAATCAATGATTCTACAAATTATGAAAGTACGTATTTAATTACAACTCGCTAACTAAATAGTATAGAAAAACTTATGTTTCTGACCTTTTTGGTAAAATCTTTCGGCTGTACCTTGTGTAAATCTTCCTCTGTCGTCGTTGTTAGTTGTCCCATGTCCCAAAACAGCGTCAGGGTAATTAGCGGTGTCAGGCAGCATCGGCCCTTTCGAAACGTATAAGGCTTCTCCAAGCAGAGCCAGGCTTCTCCAAATAATATCAGGCTTCTTCAAACTAATTCAGATATGCCCCAGCAGCATTAGGCTTCTCCAAGCAGCGGCAGGATCTCCAGACATCACCAGGCTTCTTCAAGCATCGTCAGGTCTCCCCCAGCAGCATTAGGATTCTCTAAGCAGTGGCAGGCTTCTTTAAAGAGCACCAGGCTTCTTCAAGTAGCGTCAGGTCTGCCCCAGCAGCATTAGACTTTTCCAAACAGCGGCAGGCTCTCCAAACAGCACCAGGTTTCTTCCAGCAGCGGCAGGCTCTCCAAATAGCACCAGGCTTCTCCAAGCAGCATAGGCCTCTGCCAGCAGTATTAGGAATCTCCAAGCAGCGGCAGGCTCTCCAAAGAGCACCAGGCTTCTACAAGTAGCGTCAGGTCTCCCTCAGCAGTTTGGTTTCTCCAAACAGTGGCAGGCTCTCCAAATAGCCAGGCTTCTCCAAGCAGCATAGGCCTCTGCCAGTTGCATTAGGCTTCTCCAAGCAGCGTTGTCTCCATTTAGCTGCGTTGTTTTCGCTCAGTAGCGTCGTTCGACTCTCCCAGCAGCGTCGGGTCCGAAGTTTTGGTGGGAAACCTATGAAGTGATTTATTATGTTGTAACATAGCTTCATGTTGGCGCCAAAGTCAATAAAAGTCAAAAGTCAAAGACACAATAAAAACTGCAATTTTTCGGCTAAGAAAAATGTATTACATTCGTATATAATGAACAGTCATTTGGGTCAAGTTATAAAAATAATTTGATTTTACTAAACTAAATTAGCCTAGTCCTAAGTAATTTATACTTACTGCTTTTCTTTCTTTATATTAATATAAAATAATCGTTCCTAGGCACATCATGAAATGAGAGGATACTTTAACCAGATTCTTGGGACAGTGAGGAAGCTGTTGACCTGCTTCAATAGGCTACTTGAAGTCTTTAAGATGGCGTACACCAAAGCTGTGGGCTAGGTCTGCAAGAAATTATTTTAAAGTAACTTGGAGGATTTATTGAGAAAACAATGTGATACACCACAGTTGTAGCAGTCTATTGTACAACGAGTTCTTTGTTTATCAAACCACCTGAAATAAGACCTGAATATAGAAATAAAATATAAATTGGTTGTTTAACTTCTTTGTATTTTTTTCTACTGATATACCCACACGTCCAAAACGAATACCTTTTTATATCCCACACTACCACGTGTCGAGTAAGAAGAATTCGCTCCATTTTACAAAAGCATTCATTAGGCTGAGATTAGAATATATTTCAAAAGAGAAAACAGGACTGTAATGAAAATGAAGTTTAGTATTATTTGTAATATCCTACGTTACCTGTTTACACTTTGGGAAAGGACTTACATATTCTTTACGAGCTTAGTTGCACCTAAGTGGTATGTAAACTTAAAAAGCAACCGATTCTGGAGATCAGAAAAAAACTAGCCTGCTTCACAAGGAACCCGTAGATGAGTGAAAAATAGGAGTGTCGTGCGCATTTTCGCAGAGATCAGAGATCAGACTGATCCATTGTGTTTAAAACAATTAATAGTTTTAATAGTGTTTAACACCCGTTTTAACTACTGGGGCATCACAGACGATGGGCTATGGATGTGCAATCTTATTAAAATACATTTCAAAAAAACAAAAAAAAAAAAAAAAAAAGAGAAAGGGAATGGTTAACAGCAAGCTTCTATTTTGGCTATAATCAATTGAATAATTAAAATTTAATTTATAATTATAAACTCTAATACCAGCAATAGAACAGTTAGGCAAGGGGGTAAAAACCATCGCCAAAGAAATAAAAGAAAATATGGAAAATAACAATGATTCGACGGCCTCCGCAAATGCGGCCTGTTGATTGGTATAGAGATGGTCACATGATATCTCGGCCCCATTTTGGGCTGAAGGTATGACTTGGAAGTTGGAAATAGAGCAGAGCATAAATATGGTTTACAATAAAAATTACAGATTATTGCGCATACGGATGAGTACGACAGTAACAAACTACTACCAAAACTGAGAAGTGGCAAGGACCGAAAGCCGGTAGACGACATAGATATTTTGCAAAGATTATTAACAATTTAGTAGTTTGTTTACAGTTATCGCGTTTACTGTTGCATAATCGCATATTTAAAATTTCTATAATATATTGCAAGACGGACTTCTAACTTCATTATAATATATTTATCCATTCGTTCATTTGTATTATTTTAAGCCAGATTGTTAAAGTACTGTGTGTAAAGTATATAATGAACTTTTAACTGTCCAGATCCCATCAGGTTTATCATCTATCATGTATTAACATAATTAGCTTTTAAAATATTTTATTTGTTATGGACTTTCATTTATCTGTATTGTACATATATTCCTTTGAACACATATCTAGCGCTATGTGAGCTAAAGACAATTATTAATCTTCAAAATTATTTCTGAAAAAGAAATATGTAGACAATTATTAACTTCTCGGTTAGCTCAGGACAACAATGAAAATTTTCTTTAGTGAAATTGTAAAATTACAATTCCAATTAAATAGAATATAAGACAGCTCTAAGAATCGTATTCTATTTTCAGTATTTGAAGCCAACTCATTGTCAAAATTATGAATCTAATGACTTGCAGATAAACTATTGTTGATTTATTCCAAGATTATATTCAATGGTTAGAGAACACAATTCTCGAAGAAATGAAACCAACCAGTTTAAATTTTGTGGTTGTGGAAGCATTGTTCTGAGAAATGTATTAAAATATGTAAATATATGCAATATAAAATAAAAGTATAAATGCAATATAACTACTACGTAAGAAATTAAATTAATTAGTAAACACTGGGTCAATAATTACTAACATGTCGTAATTAACCAATTTCAATAAAACAAAAAAATATAAATTTGAAAGGATGTTCTGTGTCAAAGAGATAATAGAAATTATACTAAACTACATGTTTATAAAATCCCTTGCTTTTAAGTATAATGCACATATAGAGAAAATTTTAAATGAACCACCAAAAATACTGTAACCAGTAGGTGCAAATGTCAAATTCAGACAGTAACTTTTAGTTTTCTTTTGCTGTAGAAAAACTAACAGATAAGAGTGCAATTGATGTTACTATTACTGTAAGTACCTGAGACATGCATATGTATTTTGGTGTTATTTTATGGAACGGTATTTTTATAACGATTTAATAAACACATTCAAACCTTACCTTGCTTGCATAGGGCAGAGAGCCGAGCCTCCAGCACAAAATGGCTGCCTCGCATTGGTGTTCCGCACTTTATATTTATAACTTTAAGTTTATACACAGTGATTCCTGTAGAGGCAAATCTACAAAATCTAGTCATAAAATACAAATTATATTACGAAATTAATTACAAAAAGTATAATGAATTGAAAATATAAACAATTGGAAATAGGAAAGTGCCAACAAAAGAAAACGACAGTATACAGGAATACAAGAAAATGGAGTATTCTGTTTAAGTAGGTGTGTTGGTCGTCAGGTCTTTTCTTGCAAGCCAACAATAGGCCAGGACCATTTTGAAAAGGACAAGTTCCATCGAAGTCGGCAATACATTAGTTAACTCAAACTAAGATCCCTTCTGTAAACGACGTGCGTGACAAACTGGAGCATTTAACTAAGAAGTCTTTTCCCGCTATTGTTCCAGAAAATAGCATGCAGTTACTTATCATGCTAACACAGCAAAAATATATTTGACCGTTAAGGGTTATTACGATACAACTAAAAAAATTGTGTAAGTAAAGAGAATTCATTTCCCCCGCTGGTTTCAAGATCTCATACAGCACAACTCAGCAGTGTTGACTATCATAGATGAGGCAACTGTCGGTACACCTCAACTCTCAGATTTCAAAGTACTGGTCTACTGCAAACTCACATGTGATATATGAAACAGCTGCACCCAATGCAAGTGGGAGTTGTTTTCCCATGTCTGTTTAGGAATTGCTTAGTAAACCAACGTATTTCTAGGGAGCTGTTAATGCTAATGTTTACAAAGCAGATTCACAGAATTTTGGAGAAAATTATGACGTGGAGCTGACAACAGATGGGTGGACTTATCATACATCAAACAAATCAATGAAGATTTCCTCCAGTAATTTGATAACGGGTATCGTTTCTGTGGACCGCTGGTCACCGCGATGACCTGATTTACCAGATCTGATTTTTCTTTTGGGTCTATATTAATAAAAAAATTAATTTCGTAAAAGACCTTAAATCTATTTACAGCTAGAGAAGAATATAGAAAATATTGTGGTGCGACTATAAGTAAACCTTAATACGGCACAACCAAATGTGTTTAGCACCGTTCGATGGGTTCTCCAGCACCTTCCACGATACGCAACTGCCCCACAATAATCAAAGTAAAGACTAATAAAAATATTACTACTCTAACTTCTCATTTATTCGTAAAACTTTGGGTCGTTTGTATAAGAATCATCTAGTGGATTGTTTTGAGAACAGTGCATTATGTTACCTGAAAAAATGATTAGGTGTTTTAAGTAAAGTTAAATTTTATATCCTAAATGTCTGCATTTAATACTGTATATGATGAGTGCAACACGACTGTATTAAATGACGTTTCGTACAGTACAGGAATTTTATCATTATCGTAAAAATAATCTTTGTCATAAAACTTAATCTTTTCTTAAAAATGTATGCTTACACTTTTTAGTGCTTTAATTAAAAGTTTTTCCATTCCAAGGATAATGTTTTTTTAATAACAGTTAACATACATTTATGTGGCGATATCACAAGGATATTTATTTATTTGTTTTTGGAACATGTATAAGCAGCTTAAAGCAAAGTTCTTTATAACTTCTTTTGGCTGCTACTGGACTTGTATATTTCTGAATCTAAGAAAAAGTCACAACAGCTTCTATAGATATTTTTCTGATGAAAATTGAAGCAGCATTAATGAGAGAATTTATTATTATTTCTGCACATTACAATTACAGTTTCACAATATTTTCTTGGTCTTTTAGTGCTTATTAATTCCGGATCCTATACAACAAACATCCCAGTTCTTGTATAAATGGATCCTACAATACGCTAATATGTAATATTGTCAAGGACATGAACTGTAATGAACCTTTTAAAAGTAGATAGCAGTAACTGAAATTGGTTCCTATGCTGTTTCAAATGACAGGCTAAATAGTTATCATTAGAAAGTATTCATTGTTTAAAGCTGTGTTTCTCACTAGTTTGTGAACTGTACCGTTGTATCGTTATTGTTGATATCTTTATTTTTATTAATGTAAAATATAAACTATTTGAATGCTTAACTTTTATAGATGTATACATTTGCTTCTAAAGTACTCAAATAAAAAATGTGAATAATTTCAAATCCATACGGCATTTCTTGGTTATTTTTTGCGCAGTCTCTAGTACATATGGCCAAAGTCCACTACATTTTTTAACAAATTTACTATGAACCCAGAAGGGTGAAGAGTATTAATAGTTGGTACTATTAGAAAGTGAGCCGAAGATTCGCTGCTGGGTTAGTAAATGTGTAGTAAAAACAAACTGATTTATTTAAAATATGGTTGGAATATAAATTTTCCACAATATCTGTTTTTATTGTCACGCATCCTAAAATATTATGCCTTTAATGTTACAATTATTTATAATTAATTTTGCATAATCATTATTTTACTTATGCACAAAAACATAACTTTTTATAGAATATTTTTGGTCTCTGTATTATGCTTTGTACTATGCCATAACAATTTATCAAATGTAATGTGTTCTCTCACATTTGTCATATAGTTGCAGAATGTTCCCATCAATGTTATACGTACCTTAGTCATTCCCTTTACTTTTTGTTTTAATATCACAAGGAAATACAAAGAAAATTTTATTTATTATTTTACATTATATAATTTCTTAGATCGTATACATTCCTCACATGTATGAAATTTAAAGGGAAATTTATGAGAAATTGGTTAAATTCTAAAACTTGACCATGCAAATGGCACCAAACTGTTTTTTACGTTGTTACATCCGCTAATCATTAATTAAAATGTCGTAATTGTTGCCATTATTTTATTTAACACAGCATTCTAAACCATGATGGTTGTGCATATTCCATGAAATGGAGCAAATTGTGCAGAGATAAAGTTCTTTGTAAAAGATAATTGAACGTCCATGAAACTTCATATTAAAATTATAAACCTTTTAGGAGATTCTTCTTGTGCATTTTCAACGATTAAAATATGTACTGCTGAATTCATAACTATATCCATGAAAATACCCCACGCGAAAAACGTTCAAATAGCAAAACTACAGATGTCACTTAATAAATGCATAATATCCTATATGATAAACGTTAAATATGGTAAATAATAGACACGTGGACACATTACTGAAGTTTTATTTAATACAAACCCATTTGTTTGGCCAAAACAATAGTTTTTTTTCTTATCTTAATTAGTATAGTATTTATAAAGCCTTAAATTTTGAAACTACTTTTACATTTGCCAGCGTAACTTTAGCATTGTTACTACAGCACTATAACGAGAGAAGTATATTTAAAGCAGTGTTGATAAAGCAAGATAACCAAGATTTGTTTTGGTAGAGGAATATCACTAGAGCGGATTAATTAGATTAATGTTACTTCAACATATAGCTAATGCTATGTAGGTGAAGAAATATCTCTTAAGTCGGTGTAACTGGAGCAATGTATCTAGAGCATTGTAGTTGGGACAGCGCTGCTAAGGCCATATTATTGGAGAATGTAATTAAAGGGATATGCTAGAGAAGTTTAGCTACATCAGCGTCTGTAAAATGTGTAGTTAGTATAGGGTAGAGAATGCAGGTAGTGTGACGTAAGTAGAGCAGTGAAACAGGGTGTTGTTGTAAGAACAGTGCAGCTACAATACAAATCAGCGTCACTAAAATGAATCGACCGAGCAATGTATCTAAAAGAATGCAGTTGACTGGTGTAGCTTAAACAACGAATTTACAATAGTGTCGCTAAAGTCGTGAACCTGTAAAGGTGTCAGAGTACTAGAAGAGTGGTGTTGCTTGAAAGCGTAGTTAAAGCACCGTCAGCACAACATTGTTCCTAAACAGTTTCGCTAAATTAGTCAAGCTAGAGCATGTAGCCAGAAAGATATCTTTTGAGTTGAACCTAGAGAAGTGTCGCTGAAGCAGTGTCGTTAGAGTAACAATTTTCCTATTGCAATGTTAGTGTAACAGGTCGCTGAGGAATTTTGCTGGCTATCTAGGAAGTATAGCTAGAGGAGCAATTTTCCTAGAGCAATACATTTACGTTTTGTAAGAATAGCAGTGTAAATAGAATAATGTCGCTAGAGAAGACATGTGACTATATAATGTACCGAATAAAAATCTGTAAACTTTTTCGTTGTAGCAATTACGCTAGAGCGGTGTCATTTCAGAATGTGCCTAAACCATGAAGGTAGAATAGTTTTGCGAAATCGGGGTCAATAAAGAAATGTCGCTAGAGGGATGTCACTCAACGTTAATGCTAGAGCAGTGTCGCATTATTGGTGTTGCTAGTGCAGTGTTTTTAGAGCTGTGACATTAAAACGCAGTCGCTAGAGCGAATTATCTGATTAAGATTATCTAGAACGGTGACGATGAGGGTTTATCTAGAGGTGTGTAGCAATGTGTCTAGAGTAATGTGGGTAGAAGATAACTCCTTAAACAGTGTTTAATTGTAGTATAGCAGGACAAGTGTCTATGATTCCGTATATTTAGAGTAGTGTGGGTTCTTTATTTGCAGGCACTTCTCTACAAACTTCAATAAACTTAGCCTACAATTTCCCGCCCCCTATAAGTCCTCATATTTAATATTATAAAAAACTCTAACTCCGGTCACTGCAATGTACACTTTTTATAGCGATTTAACTTTCATTATGGTGCCCTATACAGGGTAAAAGGATGTTCTATGACTTTACTGTTAACCTAAGAAATAACACGTTGTTTTGATTTTTGTTTAAATTTACTTTTTCTTAGGAGATATGAAAATAAAAATAACAGTGTTTAACGCCCGTTTTTGCTACCTAGGCACCACAGGTGATTGACACTGATGATACATGGGATGAAATCCATTTTTGGGAAAGGATTTATTTTTAAGGAAGGAATCGTTTCAGGCCTAAGTTTAGGGTACCTCCCCGGCATTTGCCATTTATGAGGACTGAGGAAAACCTGGAAAAAACCTCAGTCAGGGAGGACGGTCCTGGTGAGATTCAAGCCGTCCCGCTTATGAGTTCGCGCTTTAACGACCTCAGCCACCCATGGCGGTAGAGATATTAGACCCAGAGATAATTATAACTATATATTGCAATGCAGGAGCTCACCTAATTGCATAAATACTTAAATTATTCAATTGTGAAACTAAATCCTTGGGATCCACAACTAATTAACATATCTGAAAGAACTTGTTAATATTAAGATGAATATTAGGTAGTTATTTGGTGATACTTTTATGGTGATATAATATAGAATAGAAAAAAATAGAATTATTTAATGGAACTATTCACAAGAGCTATGTAAGTATACATAATAACATAAAAGTGAAAGTGAACAGATTCCTTGCATTATACACAACATCAAACATTACTCTGTGAATATAATGACAAATTAGAATTTATGAATAATTGCGATAGAATCTTTATTACATTCAAAAGTGTGACGTCTTGTAAACAGAAATCACAATTGTGATATGCAAGAAGAATCGAACAAAATCGGATGTTTATCCAGTAGTGGAGACGAGAAATATTTTCAACATGATTTATGTTCGCAAATGCTAGATTATCTTTCTAGACAGTCTTTCAACGCGAAAGAGGGGAAATGAAAGGCAATGTTGGGAGTCTTGGGAAAGGTTGAGTAAGATGCACGAAATGACAGGTCTCAACACTAAAGTGAACTGATCCGAAATATTGCGCTTCTCAACATTAAAATGACGAAAGAACAATACTGGTAGTTTCTGCTGAAATAGGGAAGAATGAACAGCGCGTACATGCATTACCAACAATACGATAATGTGACTGTTGCTAGGGTGGAGTGATGACCACTTTTAATGTGTTCATAATTTCTTTGGGTTTGAACTGTTCATTTTCCTTTGTGACTCTAAAATTTTAATAAAATTTTTATTCGGATATGTGCATTTAAAAGAAAGGAAATATAAAAATTTTAAGCTGTTTATTATTAAATCAGTTTGTTATTGAAAGCAAAATAACTGGTCAATACTGCATAAGTGGTTACAACTGGTTCAAGTTTACTTGAAATTTACGAACTTTCCATTATAAGCCGATGTTTCATTTTGTACCTCTAGAGAGTGAAACAAATGTTTATTACTATCATAAAAATATATGCTCATTAAATAGTGATATTTCTTTTGAAAGCAATAAATAGATGTAATTACATGTTTTATGTTCAGTTTCATTCCTTAATTATATAATTATATGTTTTTTTCCCGTTAATGTATTTTAATGACCGGAAAGGAATTTTATGTTGCACATAAAATATCAGGTAATTACAGTAAATGGATTTTCATGAACATATATAAATGCCTAGCAGTCAGCTTCAAAATTACTTCTGAGAGAGTGTTGGACTGTGCTCTTGGAAATATTGAACCACTTTATTTCGATTTCAAATATAGCAAGAATTCTCTTTCTATGTAAGTATACGCTATTTACTAATGTAGCTAAAAGTGATAAATAGAAATATTTTCTGGCTAAAAAAAGGAGAATTCTTTTATGTTTGATAATAGATATATACAGTAACTACCTAGGAACTAATTTAGACTAAATAATGATGTAGTATTCGCTATACGTCCAGTTTGGATGCAAATTGCAAAATGTGTCATATAATTTGTTCTTCATTTTCAAAGAACAAAATGTCAAAAACAGCAGCCAAACATTAATGTCAACAATAAGGAATAAAGAATAAACATCTGCCCATCTCGTGGCAGGAACGTAAACTCCCAAATATCCCAATTAATTGTATGTAGAACTCGGCACATTGGATGAATTTCTATCCGAATAAATAAAGGAAAAAATGAGTTAGTTCTATATATGTCATTCTGTATTTTCTAATTGCACTCCGCAATATTTGAGGGGCATGTATAGGAAGTTTCAGGCAATTATTAGAAAAGATTCATATTCCTTTTTTCTGTACAGCGAATAAATTTGGTTATTGATATTAGATTGTTTTTGCATAATGTCTCCTAAAGTACATGATACGGTCCGCAAAGTACATAAATTTCAGCAAAAATCAGAAATCAATACCACACGACACGACATTTAAATTTAGTTTCTCAAACTGTACTTTTGTTCGTGGCTATGGCTGAGAGTTTCAAGGTACTTTTCGAAAAGAATTTGCACAGCTCAGAATTAAATGAAGTGTTATAGTTCGGATATTTGACATTTATTTGACTGATTTTGGGATAATGAACGTTCTGTTGTATTATTTCTGACCTCTTAGATTGGTAACATAAATTAATGCGAATATGTGCTTTGTGAATTATAAATGTGTGTAATGAGAAATATCATTACTTTCAGATCGACATGAAGTTAGCTGTAATCTTGGTTATGATCGCCATTGCTGGGGATTGTAATTCATATCAGAAGTGTGCAACTACATCTTTGGAATCCTCTGTTATCGGCCCCAAAGTGAGAGAGGGTGTGTTGACTGCAGGAGGAGAGAAAAGGGCTGCTGGAGATTCACCGTTGGAGCTCGGGAGGGTAAATATTTCAACAAACCACGCATGCTCTCAAACACATCAAAATGAGTTGCGTTTGGTTTAACGACGATGGCTGTTGGATTGTCAAGCTGTTACACTAATCGCAGTCCCCCATTTCTCTCTCTCTCTCTCTCTCTCTCTCTGTTTTATTCCTTGCCTGCCCATTTTTCTAATAAACTAATGAGCATTCCATCCTGGCAGGGCAAAATTGTAGATACGGCTTTCTGAAGCTGAGATGCCATTCGTCAATGTGTTAATGGAGATGATAGTGAACGTAATATGATTATGGTACACAATTTAGGCCTTAAACATACAGGATGATTGAAATGAATTATAAATGTGCAAATGAGCTCGGAGTCATTAGCGCCTTCAGGCTATGTGGCATGCACCTTCTACTTATCCAAACAGATCTACCGGATCGGAAATCAAATTTAGGACCTCGGATCAACAGTAGCCAAGGCTATATCACTAGATTAGCAGTCTTCCTGGAGTTTAACAGGAAAATTACATAATATATACATTGATTATCATGAAAATTTGTTTTAAAATTTTTATATTGCTGCATTAAAAAGTAATTTAAAAGGTATATAAATCAATTCTGAGAAGAGTTTTTCGGCATATACACGAATTTTAATCTTATCATACATAAAATGAAAACGTTGTTAAGAAGAAGCATCAATATTTTAACACACTTTATACAGACTTTATTGCTACAAGTTGTGAAAGCATAACTTAAAGAAAGGGAATGCGAGATTCGGGTTTGAAGACATGATTGCAACAAAATTAGAAAGAAAGCAATTAGGACGAGGACTTTGAAATTATACCGCAACAACGTTAATAAATACATTCCGTGTAACTTATTTAATTGGTATGGAAACAAAACTAAGCAATTACAATTTTATAAATGTAACAAAATTCTTTACACATATTTTTATAGAATGTTAGTAAAAAGAGGTAAAATAGTAAACGTACAGTGTTTTTATAAATATAATGTAATAATGAGAAAATGGTTTTTCCCAGAGTGTGCGAAACACTAAAAAGTGCTCTTTCTAACTGAGAAAAATTTATTTTGTGTATAATAAAGAGCCATTTGTTTCCATTCAATAAAAATATTTATTTTAACATAATAAACTATCCTAGTCATGAATAATTTACACTTGATGATGTTTCTTTTTATATGAATATACGATAATCATTTCTAGGCTCATCATGGTATAGCAGGGCACTTTCGCAAATTTCCGAAGAATCCCAAGCAGTTACCGGCCTGCGTCAAGAGCCTGCTTAACACCATCCAGTTGGCATGTGACAAAGGCATATCTGTGCGCCAGGCCTGCAAGATTTTACTTTGAAGTTAATTGAAGGATTAATGTAGAATA
Organism: Metallyticus violacea; assembly: GCA_030762175.1. NCBI lineage: Eukaryota > Metazoa > Arthropoda > Insecta > Mantodea > Metallyticidae > Metallyticus > Metallyticus violacea. The sequence goes on along the minus strand of CM060843.1, from coordinate 41,590,347 downwards.
CCTTGTGACGTATCACAATTTTTGCAGTGATAGCGTTGTGTGTGCAACATCCAAAGCGTTCATATTTATGAAACCAGCTTAAATAAGAGATGAATAAAGAAATAAAATATTAATTTGTTGGTTAGTTTACTCCTCTGCCGTTTTGTATTACTAATAACCCACAAGTACAAAAGAAATTCCTTTTTATGTTTTCGATGTAAACTAACGGGTATAGTGAGAAGAAGTGACTTCAATTTTACAAATTCATCCATTAGGCTGATTTGAAAATATAGTTCAAAAAAGAAACCAGAAGTGTAAATTAAATTGAAGCTCACTCACTCTGCCTTTTCTAATATCTGACATTACCTGTTTATATTTTGCGGAAGTGACTCAGCACAGCTTGGTCCCCTGATATTAGAAGTATTTCAGTTGGTCAAAGTCCCGATCCGGGTCGTTGGCACATTATTGAATAGACACTTAATAGTCATGGAAAGCCTGGCTTATAGTAGGAGAATGTACTCATCTGATAGCGCAACATATTGAAGAGAGTGTGTTAGGTGGAAAATATTTCTCTGGGAGGCCTTAAGTCTACGAAAAATGTGAAGCATGCATTTTCTTTATCTCAAGAATCCAAATACTATTGGTGACTTGATTGATACAATTCGTTAAATCAGTTCACGATACACCAATAAGTAACAGATTTTAATAGACAGGAAAGTTGATGAAGCCTCTGATGTAATATTACAAAGTACCACAAAATGAATGCGCAAATTAGCATGCAACATTTCCAGTTTCTATTCCAGTGCTTTCAGGTTGTAGCATTTATGAACGACATCCTACTTCTTGTAAAGATTATGTAACATAAATACTGTGGATCATTTCGACAACGACAGCGAGGAAGTAAAGTATAGAACATTTAATACACTTTAAAATGAGATACCATATTACTATCTGAAGAAAAATAAATTCTCGCTAGATATCTCTTCAGTATAAAGCATACACAGTGAATCCAATTGCTTCTCAATATATTTTTAAACAAAATGTATATTAAAAAGATTTTGTATCTTTAACGTTTCGGAAAAAAAATAATAATGGGTATAAAATTTGTTATATCTTTTTTATGAAACTAAACTCTACAATATTATGCGCTGTAGCTTAGGGTAAGATATTTATCACCATACTTTAATAATAGGTTAATAATGAAATACATACTGCATTAAAAGGAAATTGTAAAATTAATTAATTATTTCCATAAAGCAAGTGTAAAGCGTGGGCATATTATAGCCAAAAATGCTTATTAAAACAATAATCACCGAGTGAAAATTAATTTTTTTTTTTACCTCACTGAATAAGCTGCTCTGTTGTAAATTATAATTTAAGTTTTCACAATTTAATTTAAAATAAACATAAATTGTGATATATATATATATATATATATATATATATATATTGTGAACACCTTAATCAGATATTGATAAGTAAATTTATTAAAATAGGAGAAAATAATTATTCATTATTTCTTGGCTCATTCCGTATTATCCAATTGAATGAGTAATTTCAATTAAACACATTAACTTATTGAGGTCGTTTGCTTTCTCTGCAACAAACAAAGAGTTTGTACTTTATTTAATACACAGGGCTACCCACAGAAACTTCGCTACATCTCTGTGCTGCACCGTTGTTCTTCCGCTATGCACTCAACATGCGCTAATCTCCTTATGGTGTTTTGGCAGCATGGGGTGGAAACTGACGGTTTAAGGTCCCAATCCCAGGATATATTTGGTGACTTGAAGCAGCTCCAGATTTCAGCACATGCTGTTTAACCTTGTTTATCGTTACTTTGTGCATACTGTGATACCTGACCTAGGCAGGCGCCGATCAAAAGTTAATAGAGCATTTTTATAAAACAATTTAAAGGCTGGAATATCGAAATATGCCTATAGCCCACTCGAACACTCTAGATCCATAAGCATTGCATTATACTATGAGCATTTGATCATCAGTCAGTTGCAATAACTTCACCACAGAAGTCCCTTAAAATCTCCCCTTCGTTATTGCGTCTCAGGTCAGTCTTTTGTTACCAAGTCTTTTCTCTGGTTAGAACTCAAAACATATTATATTTTATTTACTTCGTACACAGGGGAGAATCACTTGAAGTATCATGTTAAGTTAATGTTCAAGCACACTTGTATGCATTTCTATGAAATAAGCTACGTCAACGCTACAAACACTTGTCATATTGCTCTTTGAATAGTTCAATTATCCATTTCTATTTGCAAACTTTTCGTATGGTTTTTCCAAAGAAGAAATTGGGGGTTTTACATCGGGACATTTTGATGGTCAAAGAATATTTCGTGCCCCTTAACGCATGGGTCTTGAAAACATGACTCACAGTAAGCATGTAATTTTACAATATGTTTCTGTTCTTTTACTCGGGGATATGGGAGATTAGAGTTTTAAGAAAGTCTTGTTAATGATTTTGTTGGTGAGGTCAGTGATCGCTCTTTATTGTTTCTCACGTCTTTTTTGAACTACTAAATGTTGAGAGAGAACGCTTCACGTTATCTTTAACTTAACCAACTTTGATGTTATACATCGTTCACCAAATTCAACCTGAAATTTTATCTGGCATATATTTAATTAACCTACTTGCCGGTATTCACGGAGGAGGAACATGCACTTTCCGATCATGTACATTGTATGTCATGCTACATGGGAATCATAACGCACTAAATGTAGTACTGCGGAACAATGAAGGTCACTGGACGAGTCCATTATATCGCGGGAGGTTTAATGCTATTTTGTATCGTTAAAGATTTGTAAGTATATAAATATACAAGTTATTATCTAAATAACGCAAATGCTTATAAAAATAAAAGTAGGGGCGACTAGCGAATAAAACAGAGACCAATGGCTACTAAAATTGACATTTTAACAAATTCACTGTTTAGAAGAAAACGATGTGACATAAAAACAAGTATCAGAACGGAAATGGGAATGAAGAATTATGTAATAGATCAGAAAGGTAGAAAAAACTATTCGGTTTGAACATGTTAGTTGAATTACAGATGAATTGAAACATTTAAAATGGATTGTAAAAGGAGGCAAGAGGGCGTCATAGATGACGCAATGACTTAAAGGAATATGATGATGGATAAGTATATAAGGGCATATCCATTGCTTCTCAACAATAATCCCATTCCTTTCAAATAGTATCAAGCAAACAGTCAAAATTTCCCTAGGATACATTTTGCGCTTCCTTGGAAAAAGAATAGAAGGTGAACATCCCCATCTCGACAAGAGGCGATAAATATTTTTCGTCCCACCTACACAAAATCAGCACTAGAATGGGGCAGCAATAATTAATGAACCCCATCTCCGCACCAATGTAGGACCATAACAATTAATTCTTCCCCTCATGATTCATGTTCCGTTGTATATTAGAAAATACGAAAATACAAAATAAAAATTAATTGTATCAAATTTAAGTAACTACATTTAAGCGAATCTCCCTGCAGCGTGAAAGCAGAATACAAGTTATAATAAGACATGCAATTTAAGAAATGGTAAAGATCTTGCTGATGCACCTTATTGTGAAGGAACGGCAAATGGAAAATGCAAGGCAATATGGACACAGCTGTCGCTATGGTACTGGAGGATCCTCGCGACATTTGCGCAGATTGCAGAAATAACAACAAGGCCTTGTCAAGGGATATAATGCCCTTCACCTACCGCCATGGGTTGACCGAGGTCGTTAAGGAGGGACTCGTTATCAGGATGTCTGGGGTTCGAATCCCACGAGGACCATCCCCCTTGATTGTAGACTTTTTCCAGGTTTTCCTCAGACCTAATAACTGGAAAATGCCGGGGAGGTACAGTAAACTGCCTGGAACGTTTTATTCCTTAAAATACCCCATTCCCAATTCATCATTTCAATTTATGTATCACCAGTGTTCACCGCCTGTGGTGCCACAGTAGTAAAAACGGGCATTAAACACCATTCAAAAAAAAAAAAAAAACACTTTACCGACTCTCCGCTTCTATTATCGTTATGCCCCCTCCCCTTTACAACATAACTCTGAATAAATATCTGAGAGTCTGAAAGAGAGTTATTAAGTACTTGTATTTTATCTGGTAATATCAGCGTCGAACTGTATAGGGTAGAGTGAGACATGTGAAACCGAAATTAATGGAGTATTCCTTATGTTAAATATACCACGAAAATGGCTCTGTGGGGTTATCATAAGTATTGTGTGTTCATTTGACTGTATTTAAGTAAGCGTTATTTGTCGTAATTTTGCTTGTTGCCGACTTGTTACTTAAGCTGAATCGAACGTTTATTACTTTAATTGTTAATCCAGCGAAATCCGAGCTAAATATCATTTTTCATCTTCACAAGTTATTCGTGTAATAAAACGGATTTTGGGAGTTATTAACTTCTCGGATATTTCTGGCAGTATTGAAAATTTTCTTTTTTGAGATTTAAATATTACATTCCAACTTTACAGAAATGAACACATCATAACCATTTCTCAATATTTCAATCGAACTAAGGGGTCAGAATTATCTAAAAGTGACATAATATATTATATTATATATTCCAGTTGCCTTTAACAAAAGACACCAAAAGAAAACTACTATACATAATTCTTACGCCTTACTTATGTATTATGAATAAATATTTATGGTTTTATAATATTAATTACAGTAATATAGCGCTCACTATGTGGGTGCAAAAAATATACTTGATAGTATTACATTGACAAAGCACAATTAAATGGCTGTAAAGGAAAACAAAAAAATTAATACCGTCCATATTAATTAAATTTACTTGGGGAGAGGATCAAATCAAACCATATATTATTTTGTCGTTTTCTGTTCTTGTTTTGCTCTGCTTTTCCCATTTAAGGCATATGTTTCTTTGATTATGAATAAAACAATTTTATCAAATATAATGTATTCACTTATTCTCGTCATGTAGTTACTGAACATTCCCATCAATATTACAGTGCCTTTCTCATTTACATTTTCTTATAGAGGAAAATGTAACGAAGTTTTGATTTATTATCGTACATCATATTAATTTCTTAGATTCTCTATATTGTTAATATGAAGGTAATTTCAAGAAAAATCATAGTTTTAGACTTTAATCATTGATAGTAATGTACTGATCACATAAATGTTTTTTACATTGATACAGCGTTCTTCATTCGCTAAAATATCATCATGTTTTAAATATAATATTTAACAAGTTATCTAAATCATGTGTGTTGTGTGTATTTGGTAAAAATTAAAAAAAAATGTATCTTACAGTGATATTGTACTTTGTAATTGATAGTTGAACTTCAGGGGAAATGCGTATTAAGTTTATAAATATTGAAGGACACCTTGCTTGGTTTTGAACGATAAAAAATGGACTGCTTAATTTAAACATAGGTGTGTATCCATGGACACAACACATACGAAGAACGTCAAAAAAAATCTCTACACACTTTACTGGATAAATCATAATATTTTCTTAGATAACCAGTGAATTTACGTACATGCAGATACGGAGACTATTGTTATTTAAAAGGAAACTATAAGCTATATTCTTAATTAAGACTTGCTTAAGAATAAGTTTTGATTTCGCTCTTACTATCAGCAGACAAAAGTGCATTTGCATTAAATTATCGTAAAAGTGTTAAGAATGTATTAGCAGCAATATAACCGAGTTTTATCAAAGATTTGTAACTTGTTTACATGATCACACTCCACAATTGAAAACAAGTCCAAAGATTTAACGGTATTTTATAGTTAAGCACATAAGAATACAAAGTCGATTACTTTTCAATATACATCATTTTACCAATTTGTGGAGGAATTTTACCAATCTGTTATATTCAGATTGGTTATGCAATAACTAATAAGTGTATGCCATTCTTTTAAACGAGGTGAAAGGAAAATAATTCGTTTGAAAAGCTTGTTTTCAGCAGAAAAATTTTGATCCTCAACACAAAATTTAGCAATGGGAAAAAATGCAGAATTCACTCTATTTAACAATTTAACTCCCCCTGATTACCAACATTTCCACAGCTAAAACATATCGTCTAGGTTAGTTTTTTCAAAAAATTCAAGAGAATGTTGTTATTGTAGACGGATTATTCAGAGTGGATATAATGACCAAGGAATATTAGGGGAACATTTTTTAAAGAATAACATTAAAAAATAAATAAAAATAAAATTAATGTTCAAGTTAAAATCTCATACCTTCGTTGCTATACAAAACATTTTTTGAATGCACCCGTATCTGTGAATAGAGGACATATGTCGTGTGATTTAAACCTCTTTATAAAAAATACGCCATGCCCTAACACTCGAATTGTCTTCATTTAGACATACTCCTGATAAAGAAATAAAGCGAGACATTGCCAGGTACAGACTAAAGAATTCTACATTAGATGTAATAAACATAATAAATAATATCCTTCCTTGAGTAAAACTCCTTCTAGAAATTTCAATTTATCCTAACTGTTCTCTTTAATGTACTCGTTGCTTCTGTCTCATGTAACCTAATCATTTCTCTTGTACAGGCTGTTTTGGAGAGAATGCCAGGTCGATCTGCTACTGACATATTGCATTGTTTCACAGAAGTAGCTACAACCGGACAGGATATGTACAAAAAATAATGAGCGAATGTGGTTAAATTTTCTCTTAGAATACAGGGGCGATAGAATAAAATACACTTTTGTAGAGACGGTGCCTAAAGATCAACACAGTAGAGCCCGGTTCAATGAAGTAATTGAAATAAAATACAGGTAAACATTAATGAATCTGTTTTATTTCTCTGTCCCTCCTTTTTTTCCTACTTGAATACTGCAGAACAGAAAAAATATTATAAAAATCTCCTGTGAATGGTGTATGTATTCATGTAATGTTAGCCAATCGACGTTATTCTTCAATAATGTTCACAGTGAAACAGAGAGGTCTCTGCTTCAAAACGTGCTTTAATATTATTGTCCAAACCCAAAAGAGTTGTTGCAGCGTTGTCTTTATGCCGTTCCACATTCTTAAGATTGTAATTCATGAAACAACTTGTTTTTTGCTTTGTTTTTGTGTTAGAAGTGTTACAAAGCCAAAAGTTCAGTACAACATTTTAATATATTTTTCGTATAAGAAAACCATCTCTTGCAGTAATGTGAATTGGCTATTTTTTCTCTAAAATTTCCCCGGTGTTTCTGCACCTCACAGATGTGTTGTCCGTATCCTTGTTAGCGGTTTAAGAATGTTGACACTGTTTTTTTTAAGAAGCGGATAATAAATCCCATTATCCTTGTCAATGGAAAACTTGATGATATTGGGGGAAAATGGGAGCAAAGTCCAAAGAAATCTTCTAGAAGATTTGCCGATTAACTAAATTTTTAAAACACCAGTTGCCACCAAAGTTTCTTAATAAGCCTTTATATGATAATTGTTGATCAGGATTAGAACTGCTTTGATGCTGTAAGTTGAGAAAATTTATGTAATAGGTATTTAGTAAAGTCTACTTACCCGTATTTATTTTTTCCAAGGACAGAACAAGTTGCGAAGCTCAATAAGAAAAAGGTAAACAAAAAGATCTAGTAGTGCAGAAACCCCAAACTTGTTCGAGAAATACCACAAATTGTTGACCACAATTTATGTGTGGTGAGTTGTGACTACCTATACACCTGTACTTTCTATAAAATACCGTAATGGTACATAAAGAATTATCGGATATGAAATGTAAACAGGTTAACTTCCACAAAACTCCGCACATCTCTAACAGCTGATCTTTGTTTATTTTTAATTGAGGGACAATTTAAATACAGATTCAATAATATAAAATTATATGAACTAGTACAGATATAATCGTGTGCCATTTCTATTTATCGAGTAAATAACGAATCGTAATAGACCGCATATGATAGAAGGAAATAATATGATACTATACCAAAGTATTTTGCAATTATTTCACAAGAACTAATGCATGTGATTGCATAAGCTTTTAATGGTTATAAATATTGCTTATAAAATGTTGCATTAAGCATATTTTAATATATGTAATTTTTTGTAATTTTTCTATACCGACTTGATATTTAGGAAAATTGAAGATATATTACTATGATTGTTTATCTAGAGGAATGCGAGCTAAATACCATTTTGATCTTCATAATTTATTCCTGTAATAAAACGGATTTTTAGAGCTATTCACCTCTCGAATATTTCAGGACAACATTGACATTTTTTTTAGTGAGATTTAAATATTACATTCGAAATTCACCAGGATTTAAGACAGCTCCAAGAATCAATATCGTAATCTGAATATTTCAAGCCAAATTAGAGTCACAATTATCTAAACATTACATAATGTAATGTAAGCATTACATAACATAATGCAATATTTGGATAATAATATAATCCTAGTATAAAGAGAAAAAAAATTAAAATTATCAGTAAAGAAGAATTAGTATGGAAAATGTCTTAAATGGAGTAAATAAATGTAATATAATATAAGTCTATATTTTAATTGTAATTAATATATAAGAAACGAAATAGCTTAGAAATCACTCAATTTATAATTATAAAGAGTTTAACTATGCATTTTCGTAAATCAGAATAAAATAATCTAATAGAATGTTTTATTTAAAACAGTATTCAAATTTACACACACCATATATTTTAGCTCGGTATATTACTTACTTGTAAACATAATGCATGTCTACATAAAACTGCAAATAAACACTAAAATATATTAATAAGTATTTGGAACGCTAAATTAAGACAATGCACTTTTATTTGACTTTGACATATTGTTTTGCTACAGAGAGGCTATGAGATAGGAATATAAAATTTTATTATAATTAAAGTAGTTTTGTGGAATAGTATTACTTTTATAACATTAAATAAACATATTCAAACGCTCGTCTTGCCTGCTAATGGTAAAGAGTCGAGCTTTCAGCCTAAGATGACTGCCTCGCATTGGTTGTGCGTATATTACAGCTTTATGTTTGTACACAGTAATCATAAAGTAGCCAGACTAAATTGGGTATATTCAGAGATATATAATGAAGTTAAAACATAAACAATTTCAATTAATAATGTCCAAAAAGAAAACAAAAAAAAATGGGAAATTTTTGGTATTCTGCAATCGTTCATACTTACCGAGTTACAGAATATTTCCTTGTAAAGTAAGACAGAAAACAAATTTCATTCAAGTAGAAATAAATGATTACACCCAAAAACTGTAACGATTATGATCCCATGTGACTGAAAGTGGGAAATGTGTCCACGAATGCCAAAAATAGAATAAATTTACACCTTGTGCGTGACACGCTACAAAGTTCAATTAAGATATAAGAGCACAACTGCTCCAGAAAATAGCATTCAGTATCTGAATATGTCAATGGACCGCCAAATAAACATAACTTCGATCGTTAAAGTAACGGCAGTGCAACAACAGCAGAAATATGCAAAACCAAAGACTATTCGGTTCTGCCGCCGGTTTCAAGATGATATCCAGCACAACTCTGTAGAATCATGTGGTTCACAGAGGAGGCATATCAACCTTTGCCCCCGCGGCATATAAAGTGTCCTATATCCTCCTCCATTAAATTTAATATTTTCACCCTGAACTCCCTTTTGATCAACTCGGAAGGAATTCCTAATCTCTATCTATATCAGCTGTGGAGCAGTAAGTAATGGGGTTGATGGCGGAATGGCGTGGGCGTATGTTGTTTGGCCGGGGTGCTCACCGATGCTCACCGATTACCTCAGCTCCAATTCTGTTGAATTTTGGTCTCATAGTCCACTGGAGTATTTCGCGGATCAGTATAGATCCACGGAAACGAGAAATGTGTTGCCCAAAAGAGACACCAAGTTGACTTGTTCAAATATTTTATTCACAAATAAAAATACGGGATGTTACTTCCTGACTGCTCGTCGCTTACTTCACTACTCACTTAGAAGGCCTTAGAATGTCTTCGACCGCTTTAGAATGACTTAGACTACCCTCGACTGACTTTAGAAATTACTTAGACTGATTGCTTTTGGATGACTTAGGCTACCTGCTTCCTTATATCTCTTGAGTGAATCTTCTCGTGTGTCTCTCGTCTCTCATCTGCCTGCTTTTGTATGATTTTTTTTTAATGATTTATTTATGAACGCTCTTTAACAGCTCAGGTCATCAGCGTCCCATTCAACTCAGGGCGTGAAACTGCCGACAAATGTTGCTCAGAGGCCTCTCTTTCAGGCTTGAGGTTCTTTTCGTGCCGTAAATGTACGACACGGGACCCATTGCTTTACTTCCCTTCCGAAGGAAGCCACACTTAGGATTTTTTACGCCCCGAAAAAATGCATCGGTCCTGGCCGGGTTCGAACCTGCTTTTGTATGACTCTTGAGTGAAATCTCATGTCTCACTTCTCGTGTGTCTCTCGTATCTCAGACCTCTCCTCTAGTGTGTCTCTTCCTCTCGTCTCTCCGACTTCTCTCTCGTATCTCCCGTAGGTCTTTCTCTGACTTCTGTCATCTAGTTTTCTACCACATCGCCACGCCTCTCGCTAAATTAAATTCCCTCGTATATTATCCTATTTCCGTGTTATATGTTCATCATTGGCTATCTTAAAATGTTTATTTGTATCTAATCTCTCCTTATTCGTTGACTTTTATCCGATGCCCATTGACTGGAATTATTCTTTCCTTCTTGGTCTACAATATCTTCCTACGATCCTGAATTTTCCGAGAAAAGCCTGTCATAAAATTCGGCACTTTCCTTACATGCTTGATTTGAAAAGTAACATCTTTTTCCCTTTAGTTATAGATTGCCAAATGTTCTCAGAGATAACACACGTATTTATGGGCGGTTTTTAATACCTTGTATCCCTGGCTTTCCTGTAATAAAACATTTTCGTCTCCGTTCTGACATTTCCATTTTCTCTTAAATTATTATTGTGTCTGACATTGTTCGAATTGTCCCGTTACAGCCATATGTTTTCTTACTGTGAACTCCTAAGTATTCTATGGGCAGAAGTTTCGTGACCTGACAAAGGATATTTTACCCTTTCCTCAGCCTTGTCTAAGGAGCGGTCAGCGGACGAGGTATCAGGTATACATCTCTATCTCTTTCTCACATCTTTCACCACAAATTGTATAGAAAACCCATTTGTAAGTTAAAATCATCAGTCAAATGACATACACATAAGTACAAGTTACACATGATTTCAATTTCTTTTATACCTATCTCTAAATTATTTCCTTATACATATACATAACAATTACCATTATCATATCTAATGCCTTTAGAAATATAACTCTGCAGCCTCCAGTTATTAAATTAATATATACAGCCTTATTTCCAGCTTCAAATGCCCCTGTAATCAGATTTTGTATTGGTAACACAACAAAATATGGTTACATAATCCCGTGAGATTATTACTGTCTCGTTTATTGCAGAGTTATATTCTGATTATTCTTAATACTATATTTACACACTTGAATCGAATTGATTTTTTTTATCTATGACACATATATTTGCACTCCGAGTCTATTATTCATTGTTTTTATTGTTCTTGGCTCTGATATGAGTGTTATTTTGCCTATATGAGTTATACATTTAAATTTTAGTCTAAGCTTTTACACACAAAATTTGAAAATATATTTTTAAATGTTTATGGTATCATGTATTTAGCTGATATGCCTTGCATTTTAGCTTTTATTTTTGTACCTCTATCTGCACTAAGCATGATTCACTGCACTTTTTATTATTATTATTATTATTATTATTATTATTATTATTATTATTACTATTATTATTACTATTATTATTATTATTTACTGCACTGCACTGGTTATGTCACCCACTTGCTTTTCACTTAGTACCTTTATTCGCGTATCAGCGCCAATGCTATACCATGTTATATTCTTCTTAATTACGTGTTTACCCAATATTTCCACTAGAGTGTACAATTGTTTTACTTAATTACTATTATGCAAGTGCTCATACAAGATTTCCTATTAATTTCCCCTAATAATGCTTCGCATAACATATTATCACGTCACATACACTTTTTTTTTCTTAATTTAATTTAGCTTAATGATTATTTTCCTCTTCCTCTAATATATTAAAGTGACGTAATATCTGTTTATGGTACTTACCTAATAACTTATTATTCTTGGAGTCAATCAGCTCGAAAGTGTGGTCTCCTAACCGCCTATTGATTTTGTAAGGACCACGGTAAATTACATCTATTCTGTTATCTTTTTTGGGGTATGCTGGAAATTTTCCGATCCTTCCAATACGAGGTCTGCCTGTCTTGGATTCCATTTTCGCCTTCTCCGAATAATTTTGGCGAACATTTTCTCCGCTTTTTCCTTCATCTTCCTATACATACTTCTTAGGATCTCCTCTTCTTCTCTGCTTTTATCTCCGGACGGAATCGGGAATGGAAGTCCTGGGATCATGGATTCTGGGTCTAAACTTAGCATTGCCTCCACTGGTGCAACCTGTGTCGTGGGATTTATCGAGTGATTAACCATGTGCTCGATGATGGGACAATATTTTGCCCAATCAGTGTGTTTCCTATGGCAGAGAATTCTAAAAAATAATGACACTTCCTTAATAGCACGTTCATCCGGATTACCCTCGGGAAAATACGCTAATGAATTGTAAATTTTGACGCCCAATTTTTCCAATGTTTCTCTAAAGATTTTACCTCTGAAAATAGAGGCATTGTCAGATAGTATCGCAGACATACATCCATAGTTTTTTATGTAGTCTTTTGTAATTTTGTCTACACAAGCTCTGCTAGTAATCGTTCTCAATGGATAGATTTTGATGAATTTTGAAAAAAACGTCATAAAGAATCAAAACATATCGGTATCCGAATTGCCCTCGAGGCATTTCTCCATGGGTGTCAATGGCTACTAGCTCTCGGGGCTGTTCTCGTAAGATAGTTTGCGGCTCGTTGCCGAACTTACAATTCATTGGTTTGGCCTTCTGGCACAATTCACATGGTGATACTATTCTCCTTACTTTTTTAGCGAGATGTTTAATATAGAAGTTTTCAGCGATGTTTATACAAATGCGCTTGGTTCCCGAATGAAGCATTGATAGGTGAAATGCCTTTATTAAGTTTTCACCATCTTTCTGAGAATTATTGGCTTCCATTTCTGTTCTTCTTTCCCGTGCAATTTGGAAGGGTCATCATTTCTTTTTGCTAATTTTCATATCTTATCTATTTTATATTTACAATTATTTACATGCTCAATTTTTTTATTAATCAATTATTCATCTCCTTTACATTCTGGTACTGATTTCTCTTTGTGGTCTGAATTGAACATGGACGCGCCATGGAGATTTCCATTGCCGTGACTCTGTGTCCTCTGTCCTGGGTTCGATACCAGATTCTTCCGCGCATCCGGATGGTCTCTGATCTCCTGAATTTACGCACTTTACTTTGACTAGGGGTTCCGCAATTTTTGCCTCAAAATATTTATCTAATTTCTCTGATTTAAAGAGAGGTATGTGCCCCTGTCCGTGATGTCTTTGGATCGAATCCTGATCACTAATTTGTTTTCCTTCTACATTTTCTTGACACATTACCTGCTCCCGGCTCCTTTTTTCCTCGGGTTCTTTATATCGTTCTCCTATTTCTAAGCTTGTTTCCTTATTACTTATCGTTTTTCCCTCTGGTTCTATTTGGCTATTGTCATTTATTTCCCCTAGCTTCTCGTCATCGTCCTTTTCGCCCTCTATTTGCTGTCTATCATTACTAAATTCCCCCGAATTTTCCTCTAATTTCCTTTCTATATCCGTGTTAGGTTCTAAGTTTAATTCCTGGTTCTGTTCATGGATACTAGCGTGCACAATTTGCATGTCTTGGGTTAAACTATTGCTAACTAAGCTACTGGTTTCTATCTCAGACTGCTTTATTCTGCTATCTTGATTTTCTTTTATTTTATCAGTGGTTTCTTGGCCCTTCTTTAACCTATCAATAAATTCTACCTGGGAGTTTTGAAATTCCTTTTTAAGTCCTGCCTGGGAGATTTGAAATTCCTTTTTGATTTCTGCCTGGAAGATTTGAAATTCCTTTTTTTTAACTTCTGCATAGGAGTTTTGAAGTTCTGCATGGAAGTTTTGAAATTCCTTTATAAGGTCTGCCCGGGAGTTTTGAAATTCTGCACGGAACGACTTCAAATGATTCAATAATGTTTCGAACTCGTCCTTGCTAATATTGTTATTCACCCTTTGGTGCCTAGCCTTTGTACCTATTCCTTGGTTTGCTTCCCCTTCCTGACTATTCTCTATTTCTATTCTATTTTCATCCATAACTATTTCTTCCTGTATTCTATTCTATTCTATTCTATTCTGCCATCTTAATTTTTCTATTTTTCAATAACATATATCTAATAGTTCTATCCTATTTTTGTATCATTCGGTTCTTTTAAATAAGGAAAGTTTTTTTTTCTGTGCCTTTCTTCACAGCTCTTGAGTACTGTCGTTGTCCTCGTAATCGTTTGATCCTCTTGTCCTCTTCTGGTTCAGCTATGCTGCTCCGGTGACTTAGTAAGTCGCACTTCCTTTCTGGTTCCTTCCCGATGTCGTCTGCGGCTGCTGGGCTGAGGTCGTTCGCTTCTGTTGGGCTGTTGTACGCTTTTCGCCTCCAGTCTTCGAGCTTCCACGTTGGGAAGCCATATGGAGCAGTATGGGTTGGGGCTCGGGGGATGTCGTGGTCTGTGGTCTCAATGTTCCCCGGCTGCTCACTGATGACTGTCGTCTGCTCCAATTCTGTTGAATTTTGGTCTCAGGGTCCACTGGAATATTTTGCGGATCAGTATAGATCCACGAAAACGAGATATGTGTTGCCCAAAAGATATAAAGATATACCAGATTGATTTGTTCAAATATTTTATTCACAATTAATAATAGTGGAGGTTACTTCCTGACTGCTCGTCGCTGACTTCACTACTCACTTAGAAGGACTTAGAATGTCTTCGACAGATTTAGAGTGACTTAGACTGCCTTCGACTTACTTAAGAAATGACTCAGACTGATTGCTTTCGGATGACTTAAGCTGCCTGCTTCCGTATATCTCTTGAGTGAATTCTCTCGTGTGTCTCTCGTCTGCTTGGTTTCGTATGACTCTTGAGTGAAACCTCTCGTGTCTCTCTTCTCGTGTGTGTCTCTCCTATCTCAGATCTCTCCTCTCGTATGTCTCTTCCTCTCGTCTCTTCGACTTCTCTCTCGTATCCCCCATAGGTCTTTCTCTGATTTCCGTCCTCCAGTTTTCTACCACAAGGCCACGCCTCTCGCTAAATTAAATTCCCTCGTATTTTATCCTATTTCTGTATTATATGTTCATCATTAGCTATCTTAAAAATGTTCATTTGTATCTACGTTCTCCTTATTCGTAGACTTTTATCCGATGCTCATTGGATAGAATTATTCTTTCCCTCCTGGTCTACAATATCTTCCCACGATCGTGAATTTCCCAAGAACACCCGTCATAAATTTCGACACTTTCCTTACATGCTTGATATCCAAAGTAAGATATATTTTTCCTTTAGTATAGATTGCCAAATGTTTTCACAGATAACGCATTTAGTTATGGGCGGTTTTTAAAACCTTGTACCCTAGGCTTTCCTGAAATAAAAATTTTTGTCTCCGTTCTGACATTTCCATTTTCTCTTAAATTATTGCTATGACTGACTTTGTTCGAATACTGTCCCGTTACAGCCATATGTGTTCTTACTGTGAACTCCTAAGTATTCCATGGGCAGAAGTTTCGTGACCTAACAAAAGATAGTTTACCCTTTCCTCAGCCTTGTCTAAGGAGCGGTCAGCGGACGAGGCGTCAGATGTACATCTCTATCTCTTTCTAACATTTTTACCACAAATTGTATAGAAAACCCATTTGTAAGTTAAAAGCAATTGTCAAATGTCAAACACATAAGTATCAGTTACAAATTATTTCAATTTCTGTTACACCTATTTCTAAATTATTTCCTTATTAATATACATAACATTTACCCTTATCAATCTAATACCTTTAGAAATATAAATCTGCAGCCTCCAGTTTATAATTAATATAGACAGCCTTATTTCCGGCTTCAGCTGGCCTGCCTGTTTTAAACTTATTACGGGTAATGACCATTTCTAGAGTCACCTGTACAGAATTGGGCTGACTGAAACAAATACATGCACTCTTTGCGACCATGGCGTATCCTTGACGGAGCAGGATCTCTTCATTTGCCTGCTGTTCCTAATTGTTTCTCTTTCCATATTATTGACAATAGCTTTGAGGATAATTTTTTATCGTTCTGCTTTCTAATGGGGTGCTCGTGGACTTATGACCGATGGGTTGGAGACGGGCATAGGATAAAAAATAATAAATCAACTTTTAAAGTACAATGTGCGGGTTACTACTAATCCTCATGCGATATATGAATCACAGTTGCATCTAAAGCAAGTGGGGGTATGTTTTCTCATATTTGTTTAAGAATTTCTGTTTAAAAGTATTTTCGGAGTGGGTTAACATTGCTGCTTACAAGCGATATTATTTGAGTTTAGGAATAAATTATAACGCGGAGCTAACAAAATACGGGGGGAAATGCCGTACATGAAATAAGACAATGAAGGTTTTCTCCAATTATTTTGATAACGGAATCATTTCTGCAGATCGTGGTTACAGCGTTCCTCTGATTTTACTAGCAGTAACTTCTATTATGGTCTAACTGAAATAAATTTTATTCTATAACAGATATTAAATGCAGATAAGTCTTGAGAATTAAATCAGAAACAATGATACTACAACTATGAGAACGTTATGTAAAACGTTATACGAGAACAAATGGGTTTAACGATAGGAGGCAGACATCTTAAAAATCTTCCACGATATGCAACCGCCTCACAGTAAGTAAAGGAACACACCTAAAACTGTCACATCTGTAACTCAACTTTCTCTTTAATTATTTACAAAACATTAGGCCGCTTAATTAAGAATCGTCTTGTGGATTGTTTTGAAAACAATGCATTATGTTAACCAAGTTAGGACTAGGTTTCTTTAATTAAGTAATACTTTATGTTTCAAATGTCCACATAGTTTTTTACATTGAAAATGGTATCTGATAATTGCAACCCAACTTGTATGTAACGAAACTGCGTACAGCGAATTTTTTTTATTATGATCGTAAAAATAATCTCTGTCAAAAAATTTAATCGTTTCTTAAAAAATGTATAGGTACAGTTTTCAGTGCTAAAATGTATTATTATATAATTACATTTTTTATCCTTTGGAAGAGGACTTTGTGTGAGTACACTTAATAAACATTTATGTATCCAATAAAACATGTGATAAAGCCCCACATAAACATATTTATATGTTTTAGCAACATACTACACAGCTTTTTAGGGAAACATTTCACAGCTTCTTTTGGCTGCTGCTGGATTGGTTTAGCTCTGCGTCTAAGAGAAAGTAATAAAGGCTTCTGTATCTACTTTACTAAGTAAAATATAAGCTGTAGTACTCTATTGAGAAGAAGAGAGTAGTTCTTTAGTTCTTATGCTGTTTCAAAATTTATAAGGAAAAGAATTCCTTATTTTTGTAATTCTTTATTTTCTCTCTTCTATGTAAACCATGGGGTGTATCTTTAATGTATACACCATTATTTAAAAAAAAATATTAAATGCAAAATATTTCATGTTCAACGTTTACAGATCGATACGAAGCTGGCTGCAGTATTTTTGAAGATCACTTTTGCCGCAGTAGTCTGTGGCACATCTGGACAACATGGCACTACATCTTTGGTTAAGTCTGTTGATATCCAAGAGCTGTTCAAAGTATTCAGAACGTGTAGTATGCAAAGGGGTGCTGAAGATTCGCTGAAGGAGATCGTAAAGGTATGACACAAACAATCTGATTTATTGAAAAGATATGTTTCATCAATCATTGTTTATTTCAACTTCATTGTTTAATGTTTTACTATTACACAGACTAAAGTGTAGCATAGAGTTCTATGTTCAAATTTTTATAATAATATTGCAAACATTTACTTTACAATTTAAAATAACATAACTTAATTATGGTAACCTGTAAGAAGCGATTTTTGTTTATCAGCTGCTCTTTGTTGGTTGACATCAAGCTGGTGTCAAGTTGGTAGGAGTGGGTGTTTTTAATACTGCTGCGAAGTAGCCTTTGTTGTCGGTCCCCCGCGCTGAAATGCCCTAATTTATGGAGTGACTTCTCAATGGGTTAAGAATTGCTCGTCGGTTACGGCAGTTTCTTAAGGAACTTTCCCTTTGTTTTGTTGAGTGGGGCTCAATGGGACTGATAGGAAAGTATGGAGATGTAAATGAAAACACGACTTTATATGTTTGTGACATTAAGTTCTGTGTAATCTTTTGGTGCTCCTTAGTTTTTAATAAATGTTTTATTACTATGTTTATAGTGCATTACGATTAACGAAAGACTCCAAAAGAAAACTTCTACTCAAAATTCTCACGTCTTATTTATGTATTATGAATGAACATTAATGATTTATAATATTAGTTATACTGATAATGTCTTGACTATGTGACTGCTAAGAAAATATACCTGATAATATTACATTGATAAAGTATAATTAAAAGGCTGTAAAGAAAAACACTAAATAATGGTATACAGTGCATATTAATTACATTTACTTGGGGAGAGGATCAAATCAAATCGTATATTATTTTGTCGTTTTCTGTTCTTGTTTAGATCTGCTTTTCCCATTTAAGGCATATTTTTCTTTGATTATGCATAAAACAGTTTTATTAAATATAATGTATTCACTTATTCTCGTCATGTAGTTACTGAACATTCCCATCAATATTATAGTGCCTTTCTCATTTACGTTTTCTTCTAGAAGGAAATGTAATGAAATTTTGATTAATTATCGTAGTTCATATTAATTTCTAAGATTCTTTATATTATTCATACCAAGGAAATTTAAAGAAAAGCCATTGCTTTAGTCCTTAACCATAGGTAGTAATATACTGGTCACATAAATGTTTTTTACATTGATACAACGTTATTCATTCGCTTAAACATTATCATTTTT
Organism: Metallyticus violacea; assembly: GCA_030762175.1. Taxonomy (NCBI): domain Eukaryota; kingdom Metazoa; phylum Arthropoda; class Insecta; order Mantodea; family Metallyticidae; genus Metallyticus; species Metallyticus violacea. The sequence continues at coordinate 41,571,290 of CM060843.1, read as the reverse complement.
TAAATATTATATTTAGCACAGCTGTCTAAATCATATGTGTTTGTGTTATTTGGTAAAAAATCAAAATTGAGTATCGTACAGTGATATCGTACTTTGTAAATAAAAATTGAACCTCATGGGAAATTCATATTGTATTTATAAATGTTTATGGACACTTGGTCCTTAAACATTTATGTCCTTACTTGGTTTTGAACGATAAAAATGCACTTCTTAATTTAAACATAGGTATTTATCCATGAACACAACACACACGAAGAACGTCTAAAAAAACTCAGCTACACACTTCACATGTAGCATAACATTTTCTTACATAACCATTCATTTTACGGGTCTGTAATTACGGAAGCTATTGTCATTTCAAAGGAACGTATAAGATACATTCTTAATTAAAACTTGCCTAGGAATAAGTTCTAATTTCGCTCTTACTGTTAGCAAATAAATATATCTTTGCATGAAATTATGGTAACAGTGTTAAGAATGTATTAGCACCAATATAACCGAGTTTTATCAATGACTTGTAACTTGAATACAACATCACATTCCACAATTGAAAACAACTCCAAAGATTTAACGGAATTCCATTGTTAAGCGCAAAAAAATACAATGTCGATTACTTTTCAAAATATATCTTTTGAGATGTTGAGTATTTTACTAATCTGTGATCTTCAGATGGGTTATGCAATAAACAAAAAGTTTATGCCATTATTTTAAACGATGGGATTGAAAAAATAATTCGTTTGATGTACCTGTTTTCAGCAGAAAAAAAAATTGATCGTTAATAAAAAATGTAGCGATGGAAAAAATGCAGAATCCACTCTACTTACCAATTTCACTCCCCCTGATTACCAAAATTTCCATAGCAAAAAAATATCGCAGGTCAGTGTTATCCAAATTTCAAGAGAATATTGCTGTTGTAAATGTTTTTTTCAGAGAGGATATAATATCCTAGGAATATTACCGTAAAAAATTTTAAAAATATTATGTTCAAAAATAAGATTAAATTTCAAGTTAAAAGCTCATTCCTTCATTGTTATACAAAACTGTTTTAGAATGCGCCTGTATCTGTAAAGTGAGGACATATATCGTGTGATTCAAACCTCTTTATAAAAAATTTGCCATGCCCTAACTCTCGAACTGTCTTCATTTTTGCATTGCCCTGATAAAGAAAAAAAGCGAGAGAATGCCAGGTCGATCTGTTACTGACATATTGCATTGTTTCACAGAAGTAACTACAGCCGGTCAAGATATGTACAAAAAATAATGGAGGTGAAGAGGGAATGTGGTAAAATTTTCTCTTAGAATACAGGGGCGATAGAAGAAAATACACACATTTGTAGAGACGGTGCCTAATGATGAGCACAGTCGAGTCATGTTGAATGAAGTAATTAAAATAAAATACATGTAAACATTAATTTATCTATTTTATTTCTCTTTCCCTCTATTTGTGTTACTGTATACTACAGAACGAAAAAATGTTATAAAAATCTCACATATACAGGGTATGTATTCACATAGAACTAGCCAATCGACGTTATTCTGCATTAATGTTGACAGTGAAGCAGAGAAGTCTCTGCTTCAAACGCTGCTTTGATATTTTTGTCCAAGCCCAAAACAGTTTTTGGAACGTTGTCTTTATGCGGTTCAACTTTCTTTAGATGGTAATTGATGAAAAAATTTGTTTTTCCTTTTTTTTTTTTTTTTTTTTTTTTTTACGGAACGGAAAATAAACCACATTATTCTTACTGATGGGAAATTTTATAATATTGAGGGAAATGACAGAAAAGTCTAAAGAAATATTTTGGAAAATTTCCGAGAAACAGAAAAAATGAAAACACCAGTTTGCACTGTCACCAAACTTTCAAAAATAAATACTTATATGAAAATTATTGATTAGGATTGCAACTGCTTTGATGCTGTTAGGTTAACAATTTTTGTAATGGGTATTTTGTTAAAGTCTCTTGACCTATATTTAATTTTTTCCAAGGACAAAACAATTTGCGATGTCCTCCCAAAAATTGTGAGCAAACAGATGTAGTAGTTATGAAAACCCAAATTTGTTCTAGAACTGCCCATTGCTGACCAAATATGTCGTTGGCTAGTGGTGATCATCTATAGAATTATAAGGCCTGTATTTTATATAATATGCCATAATTGCATATAAATGCAGATATAAATAATACATATTATTCTTTGAAGAAGTATCAGGCATGAAATGTAAACAGGTTAACTTTCACTAAACTCCGCAACAGCGATAACAGCTGATGCTTGTTTATTGTTATTGGAGGAACAATTTAAGGACAGAGTCAATAATATAAAATTAAATCAACTGGTACGAGAAATTATCGCATGTGACTGCTATTTATAGAGTAATTTAAAATAAAGTTAATCTTAATAGGGCGTGTATAGAAGATGGACTAAATAAAAAAAAATAAGATTGAATATGTAATTATTTTGCAGCAATTTCACAATAACTAATGCATGTGAATGCATAAACTTTTCATGGTTCCAAAATCTTGCATATAAAAGGTTCCAATAGTCATATTTCAATATACCTAATTTGTAGTAATTTTTCTAGTGGTCGACTTGTTACTTAGCTGAATTGAAAATGTATTACTTTGTTGTTTATCCAGAGGAATTCGAACTAAATATCATTTTTTGATGTTCAAAATTTATTTCTGTTAAAAATGGATTTGAGAGTGATTAACTTCTCGAATATTTCAGCACAACATTGCAACATTTATAACAAAATTTAAAATTATTTTTATCTTCTATAGAAAAATTATGTTATTATGCAAACATTGCATTATGTTATGTAGTATTAAATTACATTACGATATGTAATGTTTAGATAAAGGTGACTCTGGGTTGACTTGAAAATTGCGATTAGGACATAATTCTTAGAGCTGTCTTAAATTCTATTGAAGTTGGAATTTAATGTTTAAATCTCACTGAAGTAAAGGTAGTATATGTGTAGAAGTATTAAGCAGTATATGTGTAGAAAAATAAATACTATCTTGATAACTCTCGAAAAAAAGATTTCGCGAAAAGGACATTACTTCTCAATAAATTTTTAAACCCAAAGGTCTATTAATACATTTTCTACCTTAAAAATTGAGAAATAATCATATTTTGTGCAAAGTTTGTAATATTCTTTTCAATGATCTGTTTTATATACCCTAGAATATTAAAAGCTGTAGCTTAGAGAAAAGGACATTACTTCTCAATAAATTTTTAAACCCAAAGGTCTATTAATACATTTTCTACCTTAAAAATTGAGAAATAATCATATTTTGTGCAAAGTTTGTAATATTCTTTTCAATGATCTGTTTTATATACCCTAGAATATTAAAAGCTGTAGCTTAGAGCAAGTTGTTACCATCATATTATATTACTAGATTAATAATAATAATAATAATAATAATAATAATAATAATAATAATAATAATAATATGCACACTGCTTAAAATAATTGTAAAATTCAATAATAAATTCGAACATGTAAATGTAAAATCTACCATTATTGTTGTCTAAAATACTTAGGAAAACAATGCATATTTAGGAAAAGTCAAATTGTTATTTTTATTATTTTTTTCCTTAATTGTCCCAATATCAGGATATCTAGAAATGACCACAAAAGTTAACGCTGTTTGTTGTTACCTTGTACATACTGTGATACCTAACTGAAGCAAGGGTCAAGCATGTGAATTTAGAGCAATTTTATAAGACAAATTAAATGCTATAAAATCGAAATATGCCTTTAGCGTCATAAAACGCAGGAGTACATAAGGGTGACAATAATATGAACTTTGATCATCAGTCAGTTGCAATAACTTCACCACAGAAGTCCCGAAAAATCTCCCAAGAGCACCCCTTCGTTATTGCGACTCGTCCGTCTTTTGTTATCAATTCCTTTCCCTGGTTCTCTCCAATGTATTTTACATTTTATTTACTTCATACAGACCCCTAACCTAGTGATTTTCCCCTCACGTCATTTATGATGCCAAATTTACATTCAAGCAAATTTGATTGCTTTTCTGCGAATTTAGCGATGTCAAAACTGCAAACCTCGTCATATTGTTTCTTGGAGTAGTTGAATGTTTATCTTTGTGTACTTTTCCTACGTGTTTTCCAAAGAAAGAACTTGGGAGTTAGATCGGCACATCTGGGTGGCCAAACAGTTTTTAGTGGTCCATCTCGTAGGGGTCCTAAAAACATGACACAAAGTAAGCATGTAATTTTACATTTTTTCTTCTTTTACTCGGGGTTATGGGAGATTGGAGTTTTAAGATAGCCTTGTTAATTATTTTGTTGGTGAGATCAGTGATCGCTCTTTATTCTTTCTTAAGTCTTTTTGGATCTACTGAATGTTGAGCGAGAACGCGCTTTCTGTTATCTCTAACTTCTTAACCAACTTCTTGATGAAACACTTTGATGATACACGTCGTTCATCAAATTCAACCTGAATTATCATCTGGCACGTATTTAATTATCCTACTTGCTGGTATTTACGGAAGAGAAACAGGCATTTTCCGATCTTGTGCATTGTATACATGGGAATCACAGCTGACGAAATGCAGTGCAGCGGAAATATGAAGGTCACTGGACGAGTGCGTAATATCGCGGGAGGCTCAATGCTGTTTTGTATCGCTGAAGTTCTGCATGTGTATACATTTACACTATGTAAATGACGCAAATGATTGTAGAAAAATGTTAGGACATCTAGCCAATCAATCAGAGGCTAATAGTTACTGTAATGTATATTTTAAAAGATGAACTGTTTGTAAGAAGAGACATAGAAATAAGCATCAGAACAGAAACGGGTATGAAGGAATGTATGATAGATCACAAAAACTGAAAATACTAATATGGTTTAGACATAATGGTTGAATTACGGATGAATTGAAAACTTTAAAATGAATTATAAAAGGAGGTGATAGGACATGGTAGATGACGCGTTGAGTTAAGAAAATGTGATAATACATAATGATCGTGATTTAAACACCGAGGGCAAAGAAGAGGTGCAAATAAGGACATTAACATTTTTATTGTTGCACTGCTAGATCTGCTTTAAAAATATACGTCGAATATTTTTGTTTTGTAAATATTTTACCACCATTCATTATTGCGTCACAGGATACTTTAGTTGATATAGGACCACTTTTAGGTTTTAAAAGTTGGAACTATTTATTTGTGAAATTATTGGCACATTGTTGTATTTGAGTTTTATAGTGGCAACTGCGTTAGGGAAAAAACAAAGTATTAAATTAAAGCCGGGAGGCTTTTTGTGACAAACATTCGACGTGACAGTAAAATAGATGGTAATGTAGTTCAACATGGAGATAGTGTTTTGCTGGGTTAAAAAAAAAAAAAAATACTAGGTGATTCAGGTAAATAACAGTGAACGAAGCAACGCATTGATTAAACCAGAAAAATGAAGAGAGAGCGAGAGGGGGGACGGAGATATAGAATTTACTATTACAGAATAATCATTAGAGCTGCGGATCTATCCCATGCAGTTGAAAAATATATTAAAACAATAAAATTAAGGATAGTGTACTTATATTTTAGAGGATGTTATAACATTAAACTTGATTTTCTTGTACTTAAAGATATACTGGGGCTATATCCTTTTAGGGAATACTTTACGTGGAGTTGGCCGTTTTTGACTGAGCTCTGCAAATTCTCGTCTCATTCCTACGCTTGAAAGCCGGTCGGGGAACTGGAGGAAAATACCAGTACGAGTTTAACTGTCTTAAAGGATGAACGTATTAGTGTGTATTGTGTAACAACCTGGTCTGTATTCGCCATGCGGCGTAATACAGTGTATCATTTAAGTTACTAGGGCTCAATTCAGATATTTATTCTCCAAAGACCGTTTCTTTATATTTCCTATGTGAGTAAAGAATTGGCTCGTCATGTACGGAGATTTTTTCGACAGTTATTCCCTAACATTGAATTTTAAGGAAGAAGTTCGATTCACAGATTAGTAAACGCAAACGGAAAGTTTTTTTTTTTTTTTTTATACAGCATTCATAGAAGAAATGTTAGATAATATTGGCATTGCTCTGGAACATTCCCCTTAAATCCCTTCGAACTCTTTCTCGGCTAATAAACAGTTCCTGTTTCTTTCTCATACGTCTACAAAGCCACTGAAGTTAAAACCAATACAAAATTACTGTAGTACAAGAATTTATACCGAGTGACCTTGTATCTAGGAGAGGATCTTGTGAGAGTTTTGATTTGTGAACATGACGAAGAATTTGACCCTAATATAATTTTTTTTACGTACGAATCTTGGTTTCATGTAAGTACTATGTCAATTAAAATAAATAACCGATACTGCAGATCATAAAAACTAACTTGGCTAATGAGGTAGCCCTACATAACCGAAAACAAGGTATGTGGTGCGATATTAGCGTCGAGAAAAAACAATTATTTTTTAAGAAACAATTAACAGTGACAGACACTAAAAGGGGTGGACATTGTTCATATATGTGATGAAATGTTAAGATTGGAAAGAATTTTTATGAAGGAAGGAGGCCTTTTAGGCCTAAGTTTATGTTACCCCCCAGCTTTTGCCACTTATGAGAACTGTAAAATTCTGAAAAAGTCCAGACCTCACGCTCAGAGTCTGCGCCTTAACGACCCGGGCCCCTCCTTGCGATACATGTAGTTGTAGATAATTGAATAATATTGTGCATCTATTTTCCGTGAATTAACTATAAGACACAGTATGACTTTCCAAAAAGACTCTGCAACGGCATACACAGCTCACGTTTCTTTGCATACAATTAATGAAAATTTGGACGATGGAGTCATGACTTACAAAATATGGGCCCCTCGTCCCATGATTACTCTCATGGGAGGCCCAGATCGTTGTTAACTCGTGATATGGTGTCCGATATCCACTAGGACCGTTCACTCTGACTGAGGTTTTTTCCAGGTTTTCCGAAGTTCTCATAAATGGCAAATGGTAAGGCTACACCTGAAACGTCTCCTTCTTTAATAAAAATCCTTTCGCAATATATCATTTCATCAGTGAATTATTAATGTCCACCCCCTGTGATACTTCAGTAGTTAAACAGGAGGCGTTAAACGCTATTAAAAAAAGTCCCAAGGTCCCATGACTTAAGTCTCTGTATTTTTATCTCTGGTACACATTAAAGGAACTAGTGTACAAGGCACATTGAATGAACTGAAAAATAACCATCGCAACGATAGTCAAAAGGATCTTGCAAAGGGTATGGATTAATATCATAAGTCGATTTCATACATGTCTGGAGAATGTAGGTAGGCAGCTTACGTAACAATAATAGCTATGGAATTTCGTCTCGCGTTACCAGCGTGAAGCGACCGACCGATTGTTATGAAGGGTCCCGAGAGGGAAAAACAACCTATAATTAATAAATAGTGCCTTATAGAAAAAACTGCTACATATCTAATTATGGAGGAATTTGTGTGCAACGGTATACTTTCTGCAAAATCTAAGTACCATCACCTCGATCGAAAGTATGCGATGTGATGCAAACTTGAAATGAGCGGAATATAGGCTTTCGTCAAAATGATTGTACACAGAACCTTAACATGCTCTGTGCATGCATATATGCAGTATATGCATATATTATAGATTTTAGCCGAATTTCAGAATGAATTTTAGAAACTGGCATTTTTCTGAATTTTTAAGATGAACACTGCAGTTGGTAACCACTTGCTCTGAACTGGTTATCTAACTAATGTGGACAGAGTTACTGCTTTTAATCAAACAACGCTGGCACATTTGTCGTTTCAGTAAGTGTGTGTGTGTGTGTGTGTGTGTGTGTGTGTGTGTGTGTGTGTGTTTGCCAATAGACTGCACTTTAAAATCAGTTTATACAATAACTCTCCTTTGCTTGCAAGTAGCAAAGGGAAACGAAAGTGCTACGCGCACGCCCTGAACGAAAGCGATGAGTATCGATGTGCATTCGTATCGAGCTAAAATCGAGTTTTTAACGCAAGAAAAACAAATTGCCAGAGTAAAGGAGAAAGAGGACGGATATGAACAAGCTTGTGGGTAATTTTCGTAATCTTGACACTGTTTGTAATGGATGAATCGAAACAAACCACAAACCAACAATGTAATTTATAGACAGGATACTAGAAATCACCAAATAAATAAAGCGGAATAGGGAGGGGGAGGGGGAGACCATCGTCTTGGAGCCCCTCAGGGGCCCAATTTATTGGGTACGGGGCGTAGCGACCCCGAGGCACCCGAGCTGCTCCCTCAGGTCCGCGCTCTGCGCGTTTGACTCCTTTTTATTTCGCCTCTTTTATTGTTTTATTTGTCCTACTTCCCTGTTCTTTGTCTGATGGGTGCCCCCGTGTTTGACGCGGTAAAATGTGACTGGGTAACGGCGTAACTCCCAGCACAGGGTTATCATGTAGGACAGGAGCGTATCCCCTGGTAAAGGCCAGGCCCGGGGAAGGGCCATTGCATGAGCTGTAGTCTTCCTGCAGGCGATTGGGTCCCTTCGTCAGCCCACAGGAAGGTGTGACCCTGAGGTTACTTTGTTCAGGCCAGAGCCAGTAACCTAAGCCGGGGTGGCGCCCAGGAAGCAGCCCGCCATCGGAGACGGTTGCAATGGTGGAGGAATAAATCGCTATGGTACTGGAAAATAATCCTTTACATTTTAAACGTAAGAGAGTTGATGCAAAAGAAGTAATCGAGAAGTCTTTCCCTCGTTACTTAGTCATTAGTCGAACTGAAGAGAATCAGTCGTTTACGACCGTAAACCCATTTAAAATTCAGAAGGGCATTGATGCCATAGCTGGACCCGTTAAGTCCTGTACCCGTCTACGCAACGGATCACTTTTGGTGGAGACACTTGGCCTGTCTCAAAGCAACTCGTTGCTCAAGGCGACGCTACTCCACGGATATCCCGTCCGTGTCGAGAAACATAAGACCATGAATTCGTCGCGAGGAGTTGTTACAACAAATGTTCTAGACGGAATGTCCGACCCGGAAATCCAGAGCTGTCTGGAAGACCAAGGGGTCACCTCAGTTTATCGTGTGCAGGCAAGGAAAGAGGGGGAATTACAGCCGACCCGGACTCTTTTCCTCACATTCGACAGGGTCGATTTGCCGCAGAGGATCAAGGCGGGCTACGAGGTGATAGAAGTGCGCCCGTATATCCCGAGCCCGTTGCGATGTTTCCAGTGTCAGCGTTTTGGACACACTCGCATATCATGTAAAACTGCCATTTCCATCTGTGCAACCTGCGGTCAAGCAAGTCACGAGGGAGCATGCCCATCCGCTCCTGTCTGCGTCAACTGCCGCGGTGAACATCCAGCCTCGTCCCGCGATTGCCCTCGTTTTCGAGAGGAGCGCTGTATCCAGGAGATCCGGGTGAAGGAAAAACTCTCCTTTACTGAAGCCCGGAAGCGATTCCAGTCTCGCCAACCTGTCGTGCCTAAGACCGGCACCTACAGCGCAGCAGCTTCTTTTGCGCCCAAGAAGTGCGATAGCAGTACGCAGACCTGCGATCTTGTGTTTACACGGGTCCAACCTACGCCTAGTTCTCCAAAGCGCTCTACCGTGAAGCCCAAAGCGGTTGTTTTTAATGCCCCTGAAATTAAGTTCAGGACGAGTTTTACGCGTACAGATTTTTTAAAGTCATCAACTCAGGTAGAGCAGAAAAAGAGCCCTTCTCCTCCTCGGAGGTCACGCTCCCATGATGGGAGCAAACCCGCTAGGCGGTCGCCGTCGCCGCCTATATCTACATCCAACCGATTCCAGGCTTTGGAATCGGTGGATGCTTCTCAGCGGGAGAGCCCTCCCTCTGAGGATGTGATGGAGCAGGATGTGCCTGCTCCTTCAAAACCACCGAGTCCCACGCGACTGAAAAAAGGACGTTTGTTTCGCCCTGCACCGTCCAAAAAGTAAGGTGGTAAATTTTTAGCTTTTTTTATCTAATTTTAACAATGGCTATCCTTTCGTGGAATGTGCGTGGTCTCCGTAGTCGAAGACCTGACCTCGAATTAATTTTACGTTCTACTGACCCTTTGCTTGTGTGTCTCCAAGAGACTAAGCTTCGCCCAAGTGATTCTTTTAACTTACGCGGTTACTCTTCGGTGAGATTTGATCTCCCTCCCGAAGATGGCACTCCCGCTCACGGCGGAGTCTTACTTTTAATTCGAAACGACGTGTACAGCACCTCATTACAGCTCCAGACTCCTTTACAAGCTGCTGCAGCTACCGTTCACTTTTCTGGCCTTAGTTTTTCAGTCTGCAATGTTTATTTACCTCCGTCCGGCACCATCACCACAGTTGACCTGGACGATCTTTTGTCTCAGCTACCACCCCCTGTTCTTCTTTTGGGGGATTTCAATGCACACCACCCCCTATGGGGTTCCACCACGGAGTGTGCAAGAGGTACCCTCTTAGCTGACTTTATGCTAAATCACAATCTTATAGTTCTCAACACTGGTCAACCTACTTTTCTCTCTGACAGCACTCATAGCTTTTCACACTTGGATTTATCCATTTGTTCTGCCTCGCTTGCTGTACATTTCACCTGGAACGTCCTCTCCGACACATATTCCAGTGACCACTTTCCGTGTCAGATCCATGTACTCTCTCCGAACGCACATTCACAGCGCACGCCAAAATGGCTCATTGATAAGGCGAATTGGACTCTCTATCGATCTTTGGCCGAATTTTCAGGGTGTGACTTTCCATCTATCGACGTCGCGATCGAGCACATCCGTACTGTCATCATAACAGCCGCAGATAAGGCTATTCCCCGGTCGTCTTGTCACCCCAGACGCTTACCGGTTCCTTGGTGGAACGATGAATGCCGGGATGCATTGCGTGCACGCCGAGGTGCTCTCCGAGTTTTTCGTCGCCACCCTACTTCAGCAAATATGATCTGCTACAAACAACTTCGCGCCAAATGCCGCCGAGTCATTAAGGATAGCAAAAAGGCCTCTTGGATTTCTTTTACCTCTTCTTTTAACCGCACAACGCCTTCATCCGTAGTTTGGGAACGGCTACGCCGCGTTGCTGGCAAACCAAGGTTTACCCCTATACCCGGTCTTAGGATTTTAAATCGAGTGCTCACCACTCCGATTGACGTCGCCAATGTTTTAGGGCGAACCTTCGCTGATGTTTCTAGTTCTGCCAATTACCCGGCTACATTTCGCGCATTAAGGGAGCAGGTTGAGAGGAAAGGTTTCTCGTTTGCCTCCGACCATCAGGAGAGCTACAACGTTCCATTTACCGCCAGGGAACTGGAGCATGCCCTTTCTACCTCTCGACATTGCGCACCGGGACCTGATGACATTCATGTTGCCATGTTGCAGCATTTACCAGCAGAAGGCAAAGCATTTTTATTACGAACTTTTAATTTTATTTGGTGTAACGGCGCATTTCCCCGCGCTTGGCGATTGGCTACCGTCATTCCCATACCTAAGCCTGGAAAGGACCCACATCTTCCTTCCAGCTACCGTCCGATTTCCCTCACCAGCTGCGTTTGCAAGGTGTTGGAACGCATGATTAACGGACGGCTTATGTGGTTTTTGGAGTCGAAAAATCTGTTGACGAACGCTCAGTGCGGTTTCCGTCGTCACCGCTCCTCTGTCGACCATCTCTTATCTCTTTCGACCCACATAATGGACGGTTTTGTGCGCAAGTGCCAAACGGTTGCTGTATTTTTCGATCTGGAGAAAGCGTACGATACTTGCTGGAGAGGCGGTATCCTCCAAACGCTTCACGATTGGAACATACGTGGGCGTATGTCTGTTTTTATTGAGGAATTTATGAAAGACCGGGTTTTTAATGTTCGCGTGGGATCAGTTTTATCGTCGAATTTTATTCAAGAGAACGGTGTACCTCAGGGCTCGGTACTAAGTTGCACACTTTTTACCATTGCGATTAACTCTATCACCCAGTGTTTACCGCCAGGAATACAATCGTCGTTATTTGTGGACGATTTTGCCATATATATTTCCTCTCGGAGGACCTGTCTCCTGGAACGCCGCCTCCAATGCTGTGTCGACCGCCTTCACGCTTGGAGTGTCTCTCACGGGTTCCGTTTCTCCGCAGAGAAGACCGTCTGCATGAACTTCTGGCGCCACAAGGAGTATCTTCCACCTTCGCTCCATCTTGGCCCAGACGCACTCTCCTTCGCAGACGAAGTTCGGTTCCTTGGCTTGGTGCTTGATAGGAAATTATGCTGGTCATCGCATATAGCGCAACTCAGAGGCAAGTGTGAACGTTCTCTTTGTATTTTACATGTTTTAAGTGGCACATCTTGGGGAGCTGACCGGACTGTTCTCTTACGTTTTTATCGCTCTCTAATCCGGTCCAAATTGGATTATGGCAGTGTCGTTTATGGCTCTGCGCGGCCTTCTGTTCTACGCCGCCTGAACCCGATTCATCACCGGGGTATCCGTGTTGCCATTGGGGCATTCCCCACCAGTCCTGTGTTGAGTTTGTGAGCGGAGTCTGGAGAACCTCCGTTGTTTTATCGTAGGGATGTTTTACTGACTGCGTACGGTTGTCGCTTAGCTGCGCAACCTCGTCATCCCACGAATGGGCCATTTTTTAACATGTCTTTTGATCGTTTTTACGCTGCTCGGTCTTTTACTCCTAAGCCCGCTGGCTTTCGTTTTAGGGAGCTTTTACGGACGTTGGACATGGAGTTACCTGCTTTTTTCTTAGCCGGGGAAACTTCTTCTCCCCCCTGGATTTTAGCAGAGGCCCCCGTTCATCTCGGGCTCACGTCCTGTCCGAAATCTTCGACCGCAGCACATATTATTCGTTGTTCTTTTAGCGAGATCAAATCCGCTTTTAATGGCTGGAATTTTATCTATACCGACGGCTCAAAATCTGACACAGGTGTAGGATGTGCTTTTGTTTTTAATGGGGCTAGTTTTACGTATGGTCTTAACGTTGCAACATCTATTTTTATGGCGGAGCTTTATGCTATCTATCGGGCGGTTTTATTTATTTCAGATCACGGGCTGGGGAACAGTGTTATATGTTCCGACTCTTTGAGTGTTATTTTAAGTTTTAAACAGCTGTACAATCACCACCCTCTTGTACAGATGGTCCAGAACGTGGTGTTAACCCTTTTCGACGCTGGCGTCAGGGTAAAACTAATGTGGGTGCCTGGACACGTCGGACTCCCAGGTAATGAGGCCGCAGATGTTGCAGCAAAATCCGCCCTTTTAGACCCTGCTGAGCGCGAGCTGCGTTTTTATTTCGGGGATTTTATACATTCGTTACGTAGAGCCATTTTTTCGCGCTGGCGCGAGGAGTGGGAATTACTCCCAAATAATAAGCTCCGTGAATGTAAATTCACCCCTTTTAACTGGTCGACTTCTTCTCGCGCTGTTCGTCGCGAAGAAGTAATTTTAGCGCGTCTTAGAATTGGGCATTGCCGTTTTAGCCACTCTCACCTTTTTAATGATCAACCCGCTCCAGTTTGCCCTCACTGTGACCACCCCTTTACGGTGCGTCACGTTTTAATTGATTGTCCTCATCTGACAGCTTTTAGAAATAGCTTAGGTTTGCCGTCCTCTATTGAGGTTTTACTAGCAGATGATGTGGTTGCTGTTGAGCGTGTGCTCCGTTTTATCCGTGTTTGTGGTTTTTGGAGCACGGTGTGAGGTTTTAACTTTTACCATTGACGGCATTTTTAGACTCTTTTAAGACTTGTTTTTTCAGCTTTTGCTGAATTTTGTTAACTAGTCTTAAATTGTTGTTTTGCACATTACCCCTGTTATTTGTTTTGGGGTTTTATTGTTACCATTGTAATCTTTTATAAGACTGGTTTATTTTCAGCTCTTGCTGATTAGTTTAGATACCGGTCTTTGTTTGTTGACCTGTGTTTGCTTTGGGATTTTATTGGTTCTTTTTAGTCCATTACACGACTGTTGTGGTTTTCCGCTCTTGCGGCTGTGTTTTAGTAACACCTTAATGTTTGTGGCGCCTTATACCCTTGTTTTTTGTTTTTGGGTATCAGTTTTATTGCACAAGTACTACTGTCCGTTCGTTATGCGCAGGATTTGCGTTCTTTGTTTATTTATTTTTTATTTCTGACATAGTACTCGATGTGTTTGGGCGCTAATGACCACAGCAGTTTTGCGCCCTTAAACAATAATCATCATCATCATCGTCTTGGAGAGCTCGCAAATGGGATCAAGTGATTGGCTTAGAGATGGCCACATGGTATTTCCGTGCCAATACTGCTTGGAGATTAGATACAAATACAAAGCGAAGAGTTTAAGAATGTTTTGCAGTAAAATTGCTGACTGTTGTGCCTATAGTGATTAGAGCAGTAACAAATTGTACTATATAAACTCAGAAATGCAGAAGGAAAAATTAGTGCCAAAGACTGAAAGCCATGAGACGACGTAGACATTTTACAAACTTTAGTAACAACATAGCAGTTGGTTACTGTATTCGTGTTTATTATTGCATAATGGAATATTTAATACTTCTAAAATATATTATAATATATAAGACGCACTTCTAGACCTCATTATAATATCTATATCCATTCGTTCATCCGTGCTAATTTAATCGAGATTAATAAAATACTGTGTATAATGTATATATAATAAACTTTTGTTGATTCGAATCCCATGTACGTTTTTTTATATAAAATGTTTAATATAATAAGTTTTTAAACATTTTCTTATTATTGACTTTTTAATTAGCTGTATTGAACATGTACTATTTGAACACATATGTAGTGCAATTCGCGCTAAAGACCATTGGTAATCTTCACAATATATTTCTGAAATAAAAATGTTATATAGTTATTAACTTCTCAATTAAGTCAGGACAACAATGAAAATATTTAATGAGACTGTAAAATGACAATTCTATTTCAACAGAATTTAAGACAGTTCGAAGAATCATATACCCTTTGGGTGATAAGCACACTCAGAGTCAGAATCGAATGATTAAAATGGACAAAAAGCGCGAAGATTCGAAATGTGGAATCTTGAATCTTTTTTAATATCCGTGGGATTCGTGAAGTGGAATGTTCTCTCCGTAGTAATAGTGCTTGATTCTTCAAAAGTGACATTTAACAGACGCGGTAGGATCTAAAGTGCGTTACAGCTTTGCTTAAATTTGATGTTTTTATCTTATTGTATACAGCTTTACATTCATTCAATATTCACTTATTTTATTTGTATCTTTGAAACTGATCCACAATTAAAACCCCAGGGCGTTAGAGCTGGAGATGGAGATACCACAACGATTTACCAACTTCTCTTTAACCACAGATACCACAATTTCACGCATTTAAATTCGATTTGTATGAGCTGTAGCACAACCTTGCTGGAACACATCGTTCTTTGATTTTTGTACAACTTACTGAAGAAAATCTCTTTAACAGTAAGGACATGTTTTGGTTAGCATGCACTGTTTCATGGTAAAAATGTAATGCGATTTATAATTCCACAAACAATGGATTTCCAAAATTTCCTTCATATTCTGCTGTTTAATGTAGGAGATTTTAACACTTTACTCAGTTATACACGTGGAAAAATAATTCGCCAATGAAAAAAACAAAATGTAATTTCTAAACGAGGTTAAGGTTGGTATACACAGATTTATGATGGAATACCTGATCACTTATAAACGCTTTGTAAAAGACACAGAAGAAGACAAAAGCAGCACAGCAAAAGACACAACGGACTCAGATTGCAGATGCCTTTCTATATTTTGTATAAGACATGTGCATATACATTGGTACACCAGAATTCTAAGCGGTCATTATTGTTAGACGAATTCCTGAAAAAATTCTGTAATATAAAGGTAATAGCATAAGATTCCCATAGTAACAAATCCGTCATTAAGTAGTTCTCATTGCTAAAATGCTGCCATTGTCTGATTATTATGCTACGATATAATTAACGAAGAGCTTATATAATATTAAAAACAGAGCTCTTTTTTATCTTCATTTAAAATGCATAATTGCAGAATTAATAAAATTAATATGTTAATATTAGCTATCTACCAAATAAATTAATTGATTTTGGTAATACTATAACACACACACATTGTATCAATTGTTGAGGATTTGTTAATATAGTATTGTGGGAGAATGTCGTTGGTTATTTTGAAACGACTGCAACGGTTTGTAGTGTCAGCGAGAGAACATAGTAATTAATAAAAGGCGAAATTAGTTACCTGTTTTCTGACTGGTGGTAGATAGTATCCCCTCGTAAGAGAATCGCAAAAATAGTTACATGGAGAGAAATCAAGCAGGAAAGACGTATTGCTGTCACGTTTCCCTTTCTTCCCTCCAGATCCGAAAAAGTAAGAGAGTTACATGTTTTTTATCACTTAATGCATTTTAATGACGAGAAACTAAACGTTGTGTTGCACATAAAATATAAGGTAACCGCAGTAAATTGGATCTAATGAAAGCATGTAAGTGCTTAGCAGTCAGCTTCAAAATTACTTCTGAGACAGTGTTGGGCTTTGCTCTTGGAAATATTCAACCTGTATATTTGGAATTTCAAAGATAGTCAAGAGTTCTCTTTTTATGTAAGTATACGCTATATTATAATGCAGCTAAATGTGATATAATGGAAATATTTTCAGTTAAACCTGGGAGAATTCTTTGATAATTAATAATAGACATATACCGAACAGCACCGATTATCTGAACCAGTTTAGATCAACAATAGATATAACATTCGATTATTGTAGTGAGTGAATATAGAAATAACAGTGCATAGCCTTTGAAGGTTTCTATAATATTTTATTACCATTAGGTTCATATTTGCTTATCTTATAAGTTTTCTTTCTCTCTAGTAATTGTATGTCGGTGGATTATCTTACGTTGTATACATGACTATTATCCGCATAAAATCTTGTATATGTGTTTACAAAGCTAAATAACGGTTCTTTTCCTTCTTTATCTTAAGCAAACTTGTCCTTCGTCAATACCAGCAAATACATTTGTAATAAAACTGCGTATAAAAAGGAAATGGTTCGAGCTAAAATTACGGTGGTTTGGTGCGTGTTTGCACATTCGTTTTCATTGCATCTAATGGGATTCTTAAATTTGGTAGCACCGAAAAACTATAGGATGATTAACTAATTAACGCAATTCTTTCTTTATTTATTTCAAAACGAATGATACTAGCCAGAATTATTTGTACCTGAAATGAAGAGATATGGGGATTATTAACTTCTATAGAAACCGTTGAAAATGTTCTCCCACCTGCATAAGGCCTATCAACACGTCGTTCCATATTGCTGGTCGATTATTGGAGGACTGTGTTGTCAATGCCATTAAGCTCTTGTGTAATGTTGTGCCTCATTTAGGTGAATGTCTGAGGGCATGAGGCATACACTATGTGTTTAAAGTAGCCCCATAGGTGTTGTCAAATCAGGAGATCTCAATGGCGACAGGTTCTTGCAGACTATCCGGTCGTCAAAGAAACTTTCATTTATCTCCATTACTTGACTGGATATATGGCATGTAGCGCCATCTTGTTGAAAATACCCAGGTCTGCTTTGTCCAGTTCCTCAAACTCTATGAAAATTTGGAGGTATTCTGTAGTGTCCATATTCTGGTATATATATATATATATATATATATATATATATATATATATGTGTGTGTGTGTGTGTGTGTGTGTGTGTGTGTGTGTGTGTGTGTGTGTGTATAGTTCCCCTATTATTTGTAGGGATATTGCGCAACAACCCCCTGTTTTAACTAGGTGCTTAGATGCTTTATGAATGACATGCGGATTTTGACAATATGCCAGGGTTTGCACGATGAATGCCTGAAACCAACAGCAGTACTTAACTCTTTTATCAGTTCCTGGAACTGATAGCCAGCTGTAACTCTACATGGTTTAGGTGAGTACTTTTTTCCAATTCTCTGACACATTGAGTTTCCGGTGTGCTGTGACAAACGTCTTAGTAACTTACGGGGTGACCGCTCTAGTCTTGCTCGGACGTTTAAAACAACTCTGGGCAGTCTGGTTGGACAATGTTTGCCTTTTTCATTAAGCAGAAATTCAGTTATTTCAAACTTTAACCAGTGTCAGTATTGAAATTCTTTCGGAGGGACTGGGAATACAAATTTCTCCGGTGTGTACATGGAGAGCCTGTAATTGAACGCATATTGCAGTATTGCTTCACAAGGAAGAGCTGTTCATATAGTGCATACTGCATTTAACAGCGCTTAGATCTAAATATCAAAAAAAAAAAAAAAAAAAAAAAAAAAAAATGCCCAATATTAAACCCAACAAGAAGAAATAAGGATTTAACATTTGCACATCTCTCTCAAATACCCCGCTTAATTTGACACAGAACTAGGTTAGGAATATAGGTAATTTCCTGGCGAATAAAGAAAGAAATGTGTTAATAATATATAAATCACTCCACAGTTATAACTGCACTTCGTAGCACGACTATGATTCCCTAGAGGCATTCATCATTTGAAGGTCATGCGTAAGATTTTTCAGGCAAATAATAAAGAATATTCGTACTACAGGGAATAAATTTGGTTAATGATATCTATTGTTAACCTGTTTCGATTTTGTATAATGCCTCGTAAAGTATACGACACAGTGCACAAAATCTAGGACTTCATCAGAGTTTAGAAGACGATAGCACACGACAATTAACTTTAGTTTCCAAACTGAACTTTTGTTCGTACTTATGAAAGATGGTAACAAATATTTGCATGTTGCTTTCCGAAAAGGAGATATAATGCGTAGATTTAAATGAAGTGTAGTAGTTAGGATATTTAACCTTTCGTATGACTGGCGTTTGGGGTTGGGAAATAATACGTTCTGTTGTATAATTTCCAACCTCTTATATGGGTGGCACAAATTAATGCAAATAAATGCTTTGTAAATTACAAAATGTGTCGTAAGGAAATTTATGATTACTTTCAGATCAACATGAAGTTAGCTGTAATTTTATTGATGATCTGCATTGCTGGAGTTTGTAATTCATCTGAGAAGTGTGAAACTAAAGCTTTGGAAACCTCTGTTAAGGCACCAAATTTTATTTCCATATTCAACACAACCTTGATAGAAAATATATGATAGATGGTAGAGAGAAAAATACTGCTGGAGATTCAACGTTGGAGCCAATGAGGGTAAATATTTCAACAAACACCCCCCTCGCTTTCTCTCTCTCTCAAACCCACAATAATGAGGTGCTCTTTGTTTAACGACAATGGGTGTTAGATTGTCAAGTAATTAACATAGCTCTTATACAAATGCAACACGCTCTCTTTCTTTTCTTTGTTGTTCAATGCTGGCCCAACATTCTTGTGAACTTGTGAGCATTCCACCCTGGTATCGGACTATTGTAGCGGAGGATTTGTGAAGTCGGGGTGCCACAGGGTGTTGTTCCAATGAAGATGAGGGTGAACGTAATATGGTTATGGTGCACTAGTTGGACTTTATTTGGAATGAATGAAAGAATTAATAATAGTGCATTTGGTCTTGGAATCAGTGCCATCTAAAGACTATGTGGCCTTTATCTTCTTAGAGAAAGAAACTTTTTCTAAATAAACCATATCTATACGGATTAACTGGAGCATGAATCAAATGCCAGGACCTTTTATCAGTTGTCGCAAAGGCTACCACTTGACTAGGAGGCCGCCCGTAGTTTAAAATCTAAAACGACTTGACCATAAATTGACAAAAATGCCATTTTTGGCGCCAAATTAGTTAAATTCGTTCTTCGATGTTCGTCTTATTTTGTAGTGGCGTATCGTCGATTGAATAATGATAGCTTTGGTGATGTGTTCACGCTTCATGATAAGAATATACCAGGGTAATACTCCGTAAATTTATTGAGTCTTATTCAACAGGTCTGTGAGAAAGATAAACTGTGTTAGCAATCAAGCTTTGCGACAGTATATATAAGGAGAACTTATTTTCAGTCTCACAGCGTGTAGAACGTAGAATGCGTGCCTTCATGGAATGTAAACTTCAAGTGTGTCTCACCGCGTGAGTAAATTTAGTCCTTCTTGTCAAGTGCAGAGATTCGAGTGAGCCTCGCCGCATGTAGAACTTCAATTGTGTTTCGCCATCCGTAGAACTTAAAGTGCCGCAGCAGAGGAAAAGTCTCCTTATATATTTCACTCAAATATGCGTTTGCTTTAGAAAGTCAAACAAGAAATATGTAACTATCGTGTTTTGCTTCAAAAATTCAAATTATACATATACTACTAGCCGGCTTAAATTCCCCTGCCAACGCATGCCGCCCTCTACTATTTGAATGTTTAAAACATTTATTTACGTTGGTTAATTTAAAATTAACTGTATAGACTGCAAGCGAATTAATTTCGCTAACGTATATAAAAGCCTTGGCTTTAAATAACCCTCGCCAAGTTAGGTCTTTTTAAAAAGTGGCATAACACTTGTCTTTTCATTTTACTCTTCCTTTGTATACGGTTTATTGTCTCTTTGTCGCTGGCCCTTTCTAATAGGTTTTCCGTTAAAAGTTAAAACAGAAACTTTCTCTATTGATGACATATATTTCTGATATTGAAATTATACCTTTCGATACACATACACACAAACACACACGCATACGTATATATACACGTAATATTTACATTACTGATGCAAATACACAAAAATGATTAAATTTGCAACATAGATAATATGATATATTTCTATTTCTATTAGGCTGTGCTACAAGAACCATATAATATTCCCTCATTTTGGGATTGCTTTAAACAAATGTGCACAAACAAATTATATTTTCATACAATACATAAAACATGTGATACAGGTTACATAAACTTTGTTAAAAATAGCAGTATCACTCGGCCATTTAATTAATGTACATCATTATTAATTTAGTGACCCAAATGCTCTATGATTGTATAATGCTAATTACCTTTTAACCTCTTAGTTTCAGTCTGAACTTGCCTGCATACATTACTCACATTAATAAGTTTTATGCATCATGACTGTGTTTGCTTGTTTTTATATTTGTTTTATTTTCTTATATTAAATGGTTGTTAATGGGCATTTTACATAATTTTTTTTTTTACAAATAATTATTTGCTCGCCTGTTTGTTTGTTATTATCTTGTAATTAGCAATTCACATTACTTCCACTTGCTCACAGTGAATTATCCCACTTACACTTACACTTTGACTTAGCGGATTATCTAACATTCATTTATACTTTGACATTAATGCCTAAGATACCTTGACTTTCATTTGCATTCTGCTCACTGATACTAGGCTTAACTTAGTTATATATTCGGCTACATTTTCTGCTTCGTTTCTTCCGACCGTTGGTAGAGTTTGCTGTTTCTCAAAATCAATGATTCTACAAATTATGAAAGTGCGTATTTAATTACAACTTGCTAACTGTATAGTATAGAAAAACTTATGTTTCTGACCTTTTTGGTAAAACCTTTCGGCTGTACCTTGTGTAAATCTTCCTCTGTCGTCGTTGTTAGTTGTCCCATGAGCATCCCTCTTTTCACAGAGACGTTTCTCACCTCCCAAAACAGCGTCAGGGCCATTAGTATGTGTCAGGCAGCATCGGTCTTTTGGAAACGTATAAGACATCTCCAAGAAGAGCCAGGCTTCTCCAAATAGTATCAGGCTTCTTCAAGCTGCCTTAGGTCTCCCCCAGCTGCAATAGGCTTCTCCAAGCAGCGGCAGGCTCTCCAAACATCACCAGGATTCTTCAAGCAGATTCAGGTCTCCCCCATCAGAATTAGGATTCTCCAAGCAGCGGCAAGCTCTCCAAGCAGCACCAGGCTTCTTCAAGCAGCGTCAGGTCTCCCCCAGCAGAATTAGGATTCTCCAAGTAGCGGCAGGCCTTCCAAATAGCACCACGCTTCTTCAAGCAGCGTATGGTCTCCCCAGCAGCATTAGGCTTCTCCAAGCAGCGGACAGGCTCTCCAAAGAACACCAGGCTTCTACAAGTAGCGTCAGGTCTCCCCCAGCAGCATTAGGCTTCTCCAAATAGCGGCAGGCTCTCCATATAGTAAGGCTTCTCCAAGCAGCATAGGCCTCTGCCAGCTGCAGTAGTTATCATCAAGCAGCGTTGTCTCCATTTAGCTGAGTTGGTTTCGCTCAGTAGCGTCGTTCGCCTCTCCCAGAAGCGTCGGGTCCAGGGTATTAGTGGAAAACTTATGAAGTGTTTCATTATGTTGTAACTAGCTTCATGTTGGCGCCAAAGCCAATAAAAGTCAAAAGTCAAAGACACAATAAAAACTGCAATTTTTCGGCTAAGAAAAATTTATTACATTGTATATAATGAACAGTCATCTGTGTCAAGCTATAAAAGGAATTTGATTTTACTAAACTAAATTAACCTAGTCCTCAGTAATTTACACTTACTGCTTTTCTTTCTTTATATTAATATAAAATAATCATTCCTAGGCACACCATGAAATGAGAGGATACTTAAACCAGATTCTTGGGACTGTGAGGAAGCTATGGACCTGCTTCAATAGGCTACTTGAAGTCTTTAAAATGGCGTACACCAAAGCAATATCTGTGGGCGAGGTCTGCAAGAAATAAATTTAAACTAATTTGGAGAATTCATTGAGAAAACAATGTGATATATCACAGTCGTGGCAGTCTATTGTACAATGAAATCTTAGTTTATCAAACCACCCGAAATGATACCTGAATAAAGAAATAAAATATAAATTAGCTGTTTAACTTCTATGTAAATTTTTTCTCCTGATATACTCACAGGTCCAAAACGAATGCCTTTTTATATCCCACACTACCAGGTGTCGAGTATGAAGAATTGACTCCAATTTTACAAAATCGTTGATTAGGCTGAGATGAAAATATATTTCAAAAGAGAAAACAGGACTGTAATGAAAATGATGTTTAGTTATTGTGCCATTTGTAATATTTGACGTTACCTGTTT
The DNA here is from genome assembly GCA_030762175.1 of Metallyticus violacea. NCBI lineage: Eukaryota > Metazoa > Arthropoda > Insecta > Mantodea > Metallyticidae > Metallyticus > Metallyticus violacea. The sequence continues at coordinate 41,548,396 of CM060843.1, read as the reverse complement.
ATACTTTGGGAAAGGACTTACATAGTTCTTTACGGGCTTAGTTGCACCTAAGTGGTATGTAAACTTAAAAAGCAACCGATTCTGGAGATCAGAAAAAAAAATAACCTGCTTCACAAGGTACCCCTAGATGAGTGAAATATAGGAGTGTCGTGCGCATTATCGTTAAGAGAATAACAGATCCATTGTTTTTAAAGCAATTAATAGTTTTTAATAGTGTTTAAACCCCGTTTTAACTACTGAGGCATCACAGGTGGTGGGCTATGGATGTGCAACCTTATTAAAATACATTTCCAAAAAAAAAAAAGGAGAAAAGGGATGGTTAACAAGCTTCTATTTTGGCTATAATCAATTAAAATAATAATTCAAATTTAATTTATTATTAAAAACTCTAATACCAACAATAGAACAGTTAGGCAAGATTCTAGAAACCATCGCCAAAGAAATAAAAGAAAATGTGGAAAATAACAATGATTCGACGGGCTCCGCAAATGCGGCCTGTTGATTGGTATTGAGATGGTCACATGGTGTCTCGGCGCCATTTTGGGCTGAAGATATTACTTAGAAGTTGGAAATAGAGCAGAGTATAAATATGTTTTATAGCAAAAATTACAGATTATTGCTCCTACGGATGAGTACGAAAGTAAAAACAACAACTACCAAAACTGAGAAGTGGTAAGGACCGAAAGCCGGTAGACGATGTAGTTATTTTGCAAAGATTATTAACAATTTAGTAGTTTGTGTACAGTTATCGCGTTTACTGTTGTACTCATATAATTGCATATTTAAAATTTCTATTATATATTACAAGACGCACTTCTTAACTTCATTATAATATATTTATCCATTCGTTCATAGGTATTAATTTAATCCAGATTGTTAAAGTACTGTGTGTAACATATATAATTAACTTTTAACTGTCCAGATCCCATGTACGTTTATCATTTATCATATATTAATATAATTAGGATTTAAAATATTTTACTTGTTATAGATTTTATTTACCTGTATTGAATATATATTCCTTTGAACACATATCTAGCCCTATATGAGCTAAAGCCAATTCTTAATATTCAAAATTATTTCTGAAATAAAAAATATTTAGACAATTATTAGCTTCTCGGCTAGCTCAGGAAACAATGAAAATTTGCTTTAGTGAAATTGTAAAATTACAATTCCAATTAAACAGAATATAAGACAGCTCTAAGAATCGTATTCTATTTTCAGTATTTGAAGCCAACTCATTGTCAAAATTATGAATCTAGCGATTTGCAGATAAACTGTTGTTGATTTATTCCAAGATTATATTCAATGGTTAGAGAACACAATTCTCGAAGAAATGAAACCAACCAGTTTAAATTTTGTGGTTGTAGAAGCATTGTTCTGAGAAATGTATTAAAATATGTAAATATATGCAATATAAAATAAAAGTATAAATGCAATATAACTACTACGTAAGAAATTAAATTAATTAGTAAACACTGCGTCAATAATTACTAACGTGTCGTAATTAACTAATTTCAATAAAACAAAGTAAATACATTTGAAAGAATGATCTATTTCAAAGAGATAATAGAAATTATACTAAACTACATCTTTATAAAAACCCTTGCTTTTAAGTATAATGCACATATAGAGAAACTTTTAAATGAACCACCAAAAATACTGTAACCAGCAGGTGCAAATGTCAAATTCAGACAATAACTTTTAGTTTTCTTTTGCTGTAGAAAAACTAACAGATAAGAGTGCAATTGATGTTACTATTTCTGTAAGTACCTGAGAGATGCATATGTATTTTGGTGTTATTTTATGGAACGGTATTTTTATAACGATTTGATAAACACATTCAAACCTTACCTTGCTTGCATAGGGCAGAGTGCCAAGCCTCCCACACAAGATGGCTGCCTCGCATTGATGATCCGCACTTTATATTTATAACTTTAAGTTTATACACAGTGATTCCTGTAGAGGCAAATCTACAAAATCTAGTCATAAAATACAAATTATATTACGAAATTAATTAAAAAAGTTATAATGAATTGAAAATATAAACAATTGGAAATAGGAAAGTGCCAACAAAAGAAAACGACAGTATAGGGAATACAAGAAAATGGAGTATTCTGTTGAAGTAGTTGTGTTGGTCGTCAGGTCTTTTCTTGCAAGCCAACAATAGGCCAGGACCATTTTGAAAAGGACAAGTTCCATCGAAGTCGGCAATACATTAGTTAACTCAAATAAGATCCCTTCTGTAAACGACGTGCGTGACAAACTGGAGCATTTAACTAAGAAGTCTTTTCCCGCTATTGTTCCAGAAAATAGCATGCAGTTACTTATCATGCTAACACAGCAAGAATATCTTTGACCGTTAAGGGTTATTACGATACAACTAAAAAAATTGTGTAAGTAAAGAGAATTCATTTCCCCCGCTGGTTTCAAGATCTCATACAGCACAACTCAGCAGTGTTGACTATCACGTGGCTTATAGATGAGGCATTGTTCAATCTGTCGGTATACCTCAACTCTCAGAGTTCAACGTATTGGTCTACTGCAAATCCACATGTGATATATGAAAGAGTTCCACCCAATGCAAGTGGGAGTATTTTTCTTATGCCTGTTTAGGAATTGCTGAGTAAACCAACGTATGTCTAGGGAGTCGATAATGCTAATGTTTACAAAGGGACATTCACAGGGTTTTGGAGTAAATTTTGACTTGAAGCTGACAACAGATGAGGCGACTTGCCATGCGTCAAACGTTTCAATGGAGATTTTCTCCTGTAATTTGATAATGGTTATCATTTCTGTGGACCTCTAGTCACCGCGATCGTCTGATTTTACCAACTATGATTTCTCTGTTGGGATTATGTTAAATATATAAATTTCGTAAAATACCTTAAATCAATTTACAGCTAGTGAGGATAGTAGGAAATATTGTAGAGCAGTAAAAATAATACGTCGCAACCAAATGTGTTTAGCATCGAACGACGGTCATCTTCAGCACCTTCCACGATACGCAACTGCCCCACAATAACCAAAATAAATACTCCTAAAAATATTACTACTCTAGCTCCTCAATTTATTCCTAAAACATCAGGTCGGTTGTATAAGAATCATCCATTGGACTGATTTGAAAACAGTGCATTATGATACCTGAAAAAATGATTAGGTATTTTAAGTTAAGTTATATTTGATATCCCAAATGTCTGCATTTAAAACTATATAATAATTGCAACACGACTGTATTTGATAATTGCAACCCAACTGTATTTAATGAGGTTTCGTAGAGCGCAGGAATTTTTATTATTGTCGCAAAAATAACCTTGGTCATAAAACTTAATCCCTTCTTAAAAAAATGTATGCTTACACTTTATAGTGCTTTACTTACATGTTTTGCCATTCGAAGGATAATATTTTTTTAATAGCAGTTAATATACATTTATGTGGCGTATAACCTTGTGACATCGCCTCGCACCAACATAATTATTTCTTTCTGGAATATGTATAAGCAGCTTGGATGAAAAGTTCTTCATAACTTCCTTTGGCTCCTACTGGAATTGTATAGTTCTGAATCTAAGAAAAAGTAATAACAGCTTCTATAGATATTTTTCTAATGAAAATTGAAACTGCATCAATGCGAAAATTTCTTATTATTTCTACATATTACAATTACAGTTTTGCAATATTTCCTTGATCCTTGATTGCTTATTAATGCCGGATCCTATACAGCTAACACCCCACTCCTCGTGTAAATTGATCCTACATCACTCTAAATATAACATTGTCAAGGATAAAAGCTGTAAAGATGTACATGTAAAGCTGGTACATGTAATGTACCATTTAAAAGTAGATAGCAGTAACTGATTGAGTTATTTTGCTGTTTCAAATGGCAGCCTAAACGGTTATCATTAGAAATTATTCATTGTTTAAAGATATGTTTCTCACTTTTTTGTGTACTGTCCCGCTGTATCGTTATTGTTAATATCTTTATTTTTATTAATATAAAATATAAGTTATTTGAATACTCTCCTTTTATAGATATATACGTTTGCTTTTAAGCACTCAAATAGGAAATATGAATACTTGCAAGTCAGTAGTATGTATTATGGATTAAGCCAACGGATAAACGATAAATCCGCCACCGGAGCGCTAGTGTCGCTCGGATTTTCCCCGGAACATCCCCGGAACATCGTTAATCTTAACGAGTTAATCCATAATCCTAACAATTTAATCCATAATCCTGACGATTTAATCCGTGATCCAATTATACAAATAATCCACCGGATTATCGTTAATCCATTCCGCGGAAAATCGTAAATCCATACATATTTTTACAAAAATGTATAACAGGCGCTAGTGTCGCATCATGATAAATCATATTTTATTAGAAACAAAATGGCGCCGCGGGTTAAACATTTTTGTGGGGGTGGATGCCTTAAGAAGTATTAGGGGGAAATATGCATATATTTAAATACAACTATGAGTATTACAGTATTTGTTGCTACATGATAAATCATATTTTATTAAAAACAAAACGGCGCCGCGGGTTAAACATTTTTTTTCTGGGGGTGGATGCCTTAAGAAGTATTGGGGGAAATATGCATATATTTAAATACAACTATGAGTCTTACAGTATTTGTTGCTAAAAAAAAAGACTTTGAATAATAAGTATTGTTAAAAATGCAAAACTGTATTGTTTTAATTACAAACTGTATTTATTAAACGCAAAAATGTATCGGATTACTGTAATGTTCAATGTAAATACAACTTGTATGTGTTGGGGGAAATATGCATATATTTAAATATACAACTATGAGTCTTACAGTATTTGTTGCTAAAAAGAAGGACTTTGAAAGATAAGTATTGTTAAAAATGCAAAACTGTGTTGTTTTAATTACAAACTGTATTTATTACACGCAAAATGTGTATCCCATTACTGTAATGGTCAATATAAATACAATTTGTTTGTTAAAAATGCAAAGTGTATATTTTAATTGCAAGTTTAATATAATTAAAGCAATCAACACCCACAATTGCAGCACGCAATAAAATAAATTCTAAAAATGGTACCTTATGTTCCGGCTGTTTCACAAGGGGCTGCAATCTTCGGCCCTGCCATTCAGAGACTGACGTTCAAATTTAGACCAGGTTGTTATTGTGAACTGTTAACTTTCACCATATCTCAAAACAAAGTTTTCGCTTTCATTTGTGCTACAAGGTTACGCCCACTCTGCTCTCGGTTTCCGACATAAGGGCCTGTTTACTCGGATAAAATTATTTCTCAGGGGCTGAGTTTGTTACATTCGTATATTCACAAATTAAAAGGTTTCCATGTGGTTGTTTAATACAGAAAAAAGTCGTGATAGCACATGTCAACATTGACGTCAAAAGTCGATGAAAGATGTCCGCTAGCGGTGCGAAATATTTATTCGCTGTGTAGCTATATGGGAAAATATAATGCAAAAGTGTTTGTTCTTTTAAGGGGGATAACAATTATATTATATATTTTCACTAAAGGCATACATCGGCTGTTGTTAATATTAAATTGCTTTAGAGAACATTACGATATATATATACGATAGAGATGTCATTTTTATTTTAATATAAATGTGATGATAGCTCTAACTGGTTGCTGTTAATATTAAATTGATTTATTCATTAATAGGAAAATATCATAGACAAAAAGTTTTAAATTGATGTTGATTTCTCTGTGAAACCATGTAGGAAAATATAATGCAAAAGTGTTTGTACTTTTAAGGTCGATAAGACGCGGCCTGCATTAAACTAAGTTTAACATGATGTTATATATATTCTAGTCGGTGCGAAATATTCGACGTCCAGCCTTAACGTACAGTTTGAATTGAAAGAACTCGATCGGAAAGGAATTCCTCTGCAATGTTCGTATTTAGATACACATTATTTTATAGATGTTGAGTACTGTTATATACTATCAATAGTGTGAAAACAATGCTGTAATCATTCAAAAATAAAATGAAGGAAAGGTTGACAAAATGCATACGTGCTATAAAATGCGTGTGAACATTATGTAAGAGCTGTAGAAAACGTTTCGCTTTACTAAGCACAATATATTATTCCATCTATTTGTAGGACACAGACAATGTTACTGTAATAATAGTTTTTGCCTAAGAAAAACATTTCACAACATAGGTCTTCATTGGCCATAAAATCCAAGTGGGCATGGTGAAGGGTGGGAAGATGTACAAAAAGACTGAACAATTCTCGATAATCGGTTAAATCACACAATGGCAAAGCTTAGTTTCAACAGAAAGGACAACGGGCAGGAGGTGGATCTAATCGAAGGCTTCACCCCCGCAATAGGTATAAACTATGCTGCTTCTTCTTCTTCTGGCAGGAGAAAGGACACCGGGCGGGAGATAAATCTTATGGAAGACAACGATGCTGCTGGCGATGAACCACAGGTGAGTGTTGCCTTGCAGTCTACTTTTGAAAATTACAGGGCATAAAGAGAGATCGGCCAAAAAGTTTTACTCGGGGTATGCCGAGACCGAAATTATGGTTAGTTCAGCGCCCAAAGATACAGATCCTAACCAAGGGGTTTCTAGGGTTTTTAACGATTATTTATCTTTGTTAACGACAATCTGCTAAAGCACCAGCCAGGTTGCATGGGAATCACGATTCATGATACCAAACATCCCGAGAGACCATTTAATATGAGTGTCCGTAGGTTCGATCAAGTGAATCCCGAAGTCATTTTGATTTCGTTGGAGAAAGTAATGCAGAGTAATAAAGATATTTTGTTAGGGGGACCACTCAAAATTTCGTGTGTTTGGACAAATGAAGTATCAGGTTCATGCTACAAACACTGCGACGACTGTAGTAAAATCAAAGGCATCATTGAAATAAAGAACAGTGATCAGCTTTGTCTAGCTAGAGCCATCGCAGTGTCAAAATCCAAAATTGACGGGGACATAAATTATGATTTGATTAGAAGGCGGGAATTTCATCAAAAACTAAAGGCTGTAGAGTTATGTGAGAAACTAGGCAAAACTAATGGACCGTTTACGCTTGAAGACGTGAAACTCTTTGAGATGGCGCTAAAGGATTACTCCATAGCAGTTTTTAGTGACCATAGTGGGAAAAGTGTCCTCTACGAGTCAAAAAATAGCTCCGATAAACATATCGACTTAATATTCCACGATAGTCATTATAACTCTATTGTAAACCTGCACGGGGCATTCAAATGTAAATGGTATTGTCGACAGTGCAATTTTCCCTCAGCAAATAGAAAAGAAACTCACAGGTGCGTAGACAATTGTGCAAAATGTCGTCAGAGGTGCCCACCCACGTTTGATAGGTATGTGAGATGTGACGCGTGTCATTGCGATTTCAACGGGCAGACAGCTTTAATAATCATTTGATTAAGGGAAACTATTACCCCAAAACAATGTCAGTGTATGACGTTGAAAAATTCTGTCCGATGTGCGTCAAACTTGTTAATAAGAGGTGTAGAAAAACTCCTCACCAGTGCGGGGAGACTTTTTGTAGCACCTGTAAAATTCATGTGAATGCTAACCACCAGTGCTACATTCAGCCGTATAATTCGCCCAATATGCGAAATAATTTCATATACATGTTCATAGATTTTGAGTGTACTCAGAAAACTCCTTATTCCGAGGGCGTGTTTGAACATGTCCCAAATCTACGTGTGATGTACAAAAGCTGTGGATTATGCATTGACGAACCTCACAAGATGGCCTAATGTACGCAGTGTGGTGTTAAAGAACAGGTATTTGACAAGGAGCCTGTGAAACAATTGTTTGATCACATCACACAACCCGGGTTCGAGTCTCGGGACATTATCGTGCTTACACACAACCTGAAGACCTATGATGGGCAATTTCTGCTAAAGCACATGGTGGACAACCTAAATTGGGACCCGGAGCTCATCATGAACGGAAGCAAAATATACAGAATGAAGTATAAGAGTGTGGCATTTTTAGACTCTTTGAATTTCATTCCTATGCCACTGTCTCGCTTTTCAAGGGCCTTTCAACTTCCCGAATGCAAAGGTTACTTTCCCTACCTGTTTTACACAAGGGAAAATGAAAAGTATGTTTGTCCTGTACCGGGGCAGAAATATTACTGTCCTGACGGCATGAGTGTAAGCGACCGCGAAACCTTAGAGAAGTGGCATGATGAAATGGTGTCCTCAAACTATGTCTTTGACATGAAAAATGAAATGGTGTCATACTGCTAAACTGACGTATTTCTCCTGAGTCAGGGCGTTTCCAAATTTAGGAAACAATTTATTGATGAAAACGGCATTGACCCGTTTAGACAACGCGTCACCAAGCTCATGCATGTATGAATGTTTACAGGAAACGGTTCATGCCAAGAAATAAAATTCCACTTATTCCTGGAGGTGGGTACCGCTTAGTTGATAAGCAGTCACGAATAGCGTGTATCTGGTTGTCATGGTGGAACAGCAACAATCAACCACCATACAGCATACTTATCGGTGCCGGGAAATTAAAATTTTAGGACATAAAGTGGACGGGTGCAGAGACAAATGTGTCTATTTGTTTCACGGATCCTTCTACCAGGTTGCACACGTTGTTACCCGAATAGAAAGTCTAAGTTATACAACACGGGTAACGAAACCATGGCTCCAGATATGAGGACACCGTAAGGGTCACGAAGGTGATGAGAGATGCAGGCTACCACGTGACTGAGATGTGGGAATAGGAGTTTAATGCCATTAAGGCTGACGGGGTTTTGGCAGATTTTGTCAAGAGTTTTCCCTACTCCGAACCTCTCAACCCACGAGATGCCTTCTTCGGTGGGCATACAAATTGCACGAAAACCTACTGCGAGGCCTCTGGAGACATGAAAATGTTTTATTATGACGTGTGCAGTTTGTACCCGTTTGTCAAAAGACAAAAGCCTACCACGTGGGACATCCAAAGATTCATGTTGATAAATGTCCAAATTTGAACGATGTTGAGGGTGGCATTGTGAAATGTAAAATTCTTCCCCCGGAAAGACTGTACCATCCAGTTCTGCCATCGCGCATTAACGGCAAGCTTATGTTCCCGCTGTGCCGCACATGCGCAGAGATCGAGAAACAGACAGAGTGCACGCATACAGACACCGAAAGATGCATGACAGGTACCTGGGTAGTGGACGAAATTAAAGTCGCATTAGAGGAAGGCTATAGGATGATTCATGTATATGAACTATGGGAGTACGAAATGGTACGCTACAACCCTTCCACTGACGCAAAGGGGCTTTTTCAGGACTATGTGAACCAGTTTCTGAAAATTAAAACCGAAGCCTCCGATTGGCCCAAAGACTGCGACAAAAATGAGTATATCGCGCAATATTTGGAAAAAGAAGGCGTGGCACTGGACAAAGACACCATCAAAATCAATCCTGGCAGGCGCGAGTTGGCTAAACTCATGTTAAACTCCTTTTGGGAGAAATATGGCCAACAGATAACTTGTCCACATGTGAGCTTGTGAAACATTATTCAAGGCTCATAGACCTACTGAACGACCCAGGTGTAGAGATACAGTCTTACCTGCTCGCTACAGAGGAGATACTGTACGTGGTATGGAGACACTGTAAACAGAATCCTAAATTGAATTGCACCACCAACACAGTCACCCATATAGAGCTGCATATACAACTTCCCATGCTAGATTAGAGTTCTATTCCTATCTTAGGAGATTGTGCAAACGAGTGTGTTATTTCGACGCTGATTCTGTTATTGCCACGTACAGACCGGGGGAATGGATGTCTGTCGGTCCTGGTGGTGTAGTGGTTACCATACTTGCCTCCTATACCCAAAACGCGGGTTCGAACCCGGCCAGAACCGATGGATTTTTTCGGGCGTAAAAATCCTAAGTATGGCTTCCTTCGGAAGGGAAGTAAAGCCGTGGGTCCCGTGTCGTACATTTGCGGCACGAAAAAGAACCTCAAGCCTGAAAGAGAGGCCTCTGAGCAAAATTTGTCGGCCGTTTCACGCCCAGAGTTGAATGGGACGCTGATGACCTGAGATGTTAAAGAGCGTCCATAAATAAATCAATCAAAAAAAAATGGATGCCTCCCACAGGACCATTTTTGGGCTGTATGACAGATGAACTAGAAAATTACGGAGCAGGTGCATATATTTCCAGATGTGCATCTACAGGCCCAAAAAGCTACACCATAGAAGTCAAGTGTGGGTAAAAGACGCACTCTGTCTGTAAAATTTAAGGCCATACCCTCAACTCGGGGAATTTAAAGAAGGTAAATTCAAATGTAATCATCAACACTGCACTGAGGGAAAATGCAATGTCGGTAGTACTTGAAGGCACTCAGATGTCTAGGAAATTTCTACGTTCTGTAGTAACTGAGCCTTCAAAGAAAACCTATAGATGGTTAACAAGCGAGTACAAAGTGAAAACATTGATTCTTACCCTTAAGGGTATAAAAGAAGACGTAATTAATCACTTTTATGACAGTCGTCCAAAATGTGTGCAAACCAACACTTTAAATTTAGATTTCCGTGTACCATGCTAATTGCAGGTCCTTCGCGGTGTGGTAAATCAATATTTGTTAAAAATTTAATTGGTAATGCAGGTGAAATGTTTGACAGGCCTTTGAGAAAAGTGTTGTGGTGTCATCCACCACTAAACCAAGTCCGTTCTTCGGGACCCACGCAGACATACCAGATTTGGAGACTGTGAACGAAGGAGATCTGGTTATTTTAGATGATTTGATATACGAATCAGATGGGGTGAACGTGTCAAATTTTTTCACCAGAGACTCGCATCACAAACGTTTTGGAATTATTTACATACTCCAAAATGTGTTTCTACAAGGAAAGAAATTTCGAACTATGTCTCTGAATGCAAACTAAATTGTCGTGTTTAAAAACAATAGAGATAAAACGCAAATTGACACGCTTTGTCAACAGATCGAACCAAAGAACTCTAGGTTTCTGCTAGAAGCATTTGAAAAGGCTACCGAAAACCCCCACGATATCTAGTGTTGGATTGCACTCAGTACACGCCTAATCAATTCAGGTATCGAACCAGCGTCCCTCCGGGTGAAACGTCTTCTTATTTTATACCCAATTGTTGATCGCATTCTGAAGGTTTTCGATGCCCCTTAAATAGGCGAACAATGAACACACTAAAGTCATTTTAACATAAGCACATTCAGGATGAGCATTGCCAGACTGAGTAGCCCGCTGATAGCGAGACGCACGCAAAAATGACAGTACCTCCAAGGCCAAACCCACTTTGAGACAGAAACTGTTAAAAAGCGCTAGCCCTGAGCTAATAAAAGCCATTTCAGAGTGTATGCTCAACGTGTGCAGAAGGCATGTCAATTTGCCTGTAAATTGCTTGAAGCGTTTAAAGAAACACAAAACTTGCCGGATAAAGTTAATCAACAAACGACTTTCCTTAAAGAGCAAGAAAAACATTCTTGTACAAAGAGGTGGCTTTTTGCCTGCTTTCCTACTTCCGATATTGGCTTCGCTGGGCAGCGCACTCTTGTCAAAATGAAGTACGGTAAGCAAATTATAGTAGCTTCACAGCCTAAAGCTGTCGAAAAGCTTCATCTCATAGACAAATCACTTAAACAACTAATCAAACAAATGAATAAAGTGCACCGTGCACATTTGGCAGCCCCCGAGAAATGGCGCTTGATAAAATATAAGTTGGGGAAATATCTCGATCTTATGGCACAAGTGAGAGAACCATACCTTGAATCAAAAGAAGAAGAAGAAGAAGAAGAAGACGTGTTTGAAGTAAAGAAGGGGGAGCCTGTAAAGGTTAAAAAAAAAAAAAAGAGCCGAAAGTCCCATATAACCTTCGCAAACAAGTGTGGGAACAACTGTAAACGCATTGAAGAAAATTTATTTCAATCCAGAACATAATGCAGGTTTTGGTACAGCAGAGAAACTTCGCAAGGCCACAGGCATACCAAAATCAAAGATCGAGTCCTTTCTTCAAACGCAGGATAGTTACACATTTCACAGACCTATAAGGAAAAGATTTTCCACCAGAAATTATCACGTGACCAACATGGACGACCTTTGGGAAGTTGATCTAAATGTGATGAACAACGTAAAAGAACACAACACGCCTTTCGTTTACATCTTGACGGTGATTGACGTTTTCTCGAAATATGCTTGGGCTATACCGTTAAAATCTAAAGCAGGGACGGAAATTACACATGCTTTTAAAACTATATTCTCACATCGCAGGCCCAAGGTGCTGAAAACAGATAAAGGAACCGAGTTCACCAACAAAACTTTTCAAACATTTTTAACCAATAATGGTGTAAAGTAATTACACAACAAAAGCAATGTCAAAGCCAGCGTTGTAGAGCGTTTCAATAGAACCTTAAAGACGAAAATGTGGAAATGTTTCACTCATAAAAACACTTATAGATACTTATATGTCCTTCCCGCCCTTTTAAACTCGTACAATAGTTCATTTCACAGGTCCATAAAGATGGCTCCAAAGGATGTCGATGAACGCAACATTTTACAAGTATACGAAAATGTTTACGGTCAGAGTGCTGACAAGCCGAGTAAAATTAAATTTAACGTGGGAGATCACGTTCGCATATCAAAACAGAAAATGAAGTTTGCCAAGGGTTACGAGCAAAGCTGGACAGATGAAATTTTTCAGACTGACAAGGTGGTATACGGCGACCCCGTCGTGTATAAATTAAAGGACTTGGGTGGTGAAGCCATAGATGCCATCTTCTACTCCGAGGAGATACAAAAGGTTGCTCTCCCGAAATCATTTAAAATAGACAAAATACTCGATACTAAAGGTCGCGGTCGCAATAAGCAATTACTTGTTAACTGGAAAGGTTATCCTAAAAAATTTAACTCTTGGATTCTGGCTTCATCTATCAATTCCATATGATTAGAACATGCCTGTTTTCCCTCATGCTCGTGAGTAATGCCTCTATGGACCATTTCAATAGCAATACAACTTCCAGATTTTCAAACATCTTACCGGAGAGAATAGTGTTGCAAGGATAATGGGAAGTAGCACTTCAAAAGGTTAGGTACCCCGTGAAATTCTATAACGTAACAAATCACGATAATCAAATTATTGGAACCATGTATAATATGGCCGAACCGGTGACACATTCAAAATTTAACTTACAATTGCCCCATGGGTTTGTACACAACTCTAAAGACTTGGTACACGTCGTTAACTCTGTTATACGCGAAAACTTACAGGTCGAAAACTTTTTCATTTATAACGAGGGGGAAAATATTGCCGGCGTTAACATTAAAGCCACACATGCCAGCCATATTCCCACCAGCAAATATGTAGGTTATGTAGAAAACGCTGCACCTTCCAAAAACAGGAGAGGTGTGTCGAACCAAACATTGAAATCTAATGTTCAGAATAAAAGAAATCCTCCGACTAAACAACCAACTCCTAAGTCAACCCCACCTAAACAACCGATCGTTCCTAAACCGTCAACTTCTCCTCCTCCGGTCACGCAAAAGAACCTTATACACATGTTGGTTTTGTCGCCATCTCTGGCCAAGATGATGGGGTTCGAACCATATACAAACGGGGTAGAACAGGAAATTTGCATACACACTGTAGATCCATACATGGGGTTCCCTTATGAGATGTTCATTTACTGCAATCTGATAGTACCACAAGTGGTGGGCAACACGTTTGTACAGGTTATTGAAAGCGTTTCTGTACAGTATGAAAAACGTGACAATACATTCATGACTATTGAAAAGTATTTCTCTCCACTTAACTGGGTACCTTTGATGCAGCAAAACTTTAAAAGCGTGAATATAGATTTAAGGAACGGTTACGGTGATTTCTTGCCATTTCTAGACGGACTTTCATCTACTATAGTTCTAACATTTCGCCCGAAATGGAGTTGAACACTGTCACCAGATATTACCTAAATCAGGCTGGAGGAGCTTTAGACAATCGATATTTTCTCCTGTATAGGGGCAAGCGTTATCAAAAAAGTAGCGGCTTGTTCTCTGCTCTCGGCGGACTTTTCAGAGCCATGTTGCCGTTTTTCAAGAGCGGTGTGAAAGCTGTCGGTAAAGAGGCGCTGAAAATGGGCGCTAATGTGCTTCCAAACGTTGCAAGTTCGGGGATTTCCCCAAAGGAGTCGTTAAAGACTAGACTGAAGGAGGCGGGAAATAATTTGAAGAGGAAAGCTGACCTAAAGATAGACTCTGATAGGTAGTGGCCTATTAAAGCGCACGAAAGGGAAAATAAACAATCGTCTAAGGCTAAACGCCGTGGTAGAAAGGTGATAGACGTGTTTTCATAATGTCTGACGAATCGCTGGTGCACATGAATTCGGAACTAGACATCTTCAAAGACTTGCCCGTTCAAATGAACGTGGAAGAGTACCGCTACATATCTCTAAACCCTCAAAATACACTCATGAAAAATTCTCCAATAACATTTCATTACTCTTGCAATGCAGACGATTACCTAGACACGACCTATGTAGCACTAGAGTTGTTCGTGCGAATAGTCGATGACGGAGGAAATGACTTGAAAGAGGACAAAAAGGTCACCTTTGTAAACAGTACTCTAAATTCGCTGTTTCAACAGGTAGAGGTGTCACTCAACAATGTCACCGTTTCCATGCTTCAACTAGGCTACCCCTATAGAACGTACATTGAAACCCTGCTCAATTATTCGGAGGATGTCATGAACAGCAGACTAGAGTCCACGCTCTGGAAAAAGGACACGGGGAATACATATGCAACAAATGATGGTTTCAAGTGGCGTGGCGAGTATACCAAAGGAAGCAAAGTTGATCAATTAATGGGAAATCTTTCCAATGCACTCTTTAATGAGGAAAATCTGCTCTTGAACAATGTAAGCGTCACCATTAAACTCTCGCCCTCTTCGCCAAATTTTCATCTCTTTTCGGACATAAAGGACTTTAAAGCCTACACCGAGATTCAGTTTGCTAGACTTATTTTGAAAGCTGTGAGACCGTCGCCAACCATCAAGCTTGCTCATCAGGCAGTGTTAGCAAAGAGTAATGCAAAGTACCATCTCAAATATGTATGGTTTCACGCTCTCAACATTCCAAAGGGGGTTAGTAGCATGACTTTCAATGACGTTTTCATAGGTCAAATACCCAGAAGAGTGGTTGTGGCTATGGTTACCGACCAGGCATACAACGGCAACATTAACAAAAACCCATACAATTTGCAACACTTTAAAATGAACTCTTTTCAACTGTATGTAAATGGTCATAAATGGTCAGCCATTTCCCTCACAGCCCCTACAGCCCAATTTTGATGCCGGTCATTTTCTCCAATGTTTTCAAACTCTACAGGACGGCCTGGGGATACACTTTAAGAACGAAGGGCATTCAATTTCAAGACATCAATATTCACACGGTTATACCATTATGGTATTTGATCTAACGGCAGATATGAGCGCTAACGAGTCTTACATTTCGGGGCAACGGCAGGGCACCGTGTCTATAAATATAGGTTTTAAGGATCAAACTCCAGAACCTATTAATCTGCTAGTGCTGGCTGAAGTACATCCCACTATAGAAATCTACGTTAACAGGGTCATTTTGGTATCATGAATACGTTGCAAATACGTCAGCTTCTGTCTAAATGCACACGACACTTTTTAGGTGTGTACGTCTGTGATCAATTACCTTTGGTAAATTTGCATAATAGACAGCTTCCCATAGCGGTTGTCGTTGACACCGATCCTAGCACGAAACCAGGGAAACACTGGGTCTGTATCTTTGTTGCAAAGAAAGGCTGGGGGAATTTTTCGACAGCTATGGTTTAGAACCTTTTTCGGGGCATATTCTAAATGTTTTAAATCCTTGTTGTGGTATAAGATGGACTCACAACACTAGAAGGTTGCAAGGCAATGTCAGCACACCTGCGGCCATTATGTTGTTGCTTACCTATCTCACCGCTTACGAGGCCTGAAATTCTTTTCACAATTCAGCATAAGTGACTTTAATCACAATGATGACACCATTCAAAAAACCTACAGTCTTGGCGGATGCACACAAACTACACATCAGAGCTGCATATCATTAAAGGTTAGTATCACTTTTGTATGAATAGACTATATAACACTTGTCACCTTTTTATGTTGCTAATTTCTCCCGGTATTTTTTTTTTTTTTTTTCAGAACACGCGCGCGCCAGCTGTTCCGAGATGCTAATTTCTCCCGGTATTTTGTGCGCCAGTTGCTCCGAGAGAGGCAAACAGGTAAGTCGCATTCATTATCGTATGTGCGCGTGTGGCTAGTGAAAATATTATGCTACATAGGTTATGTTCTTGCTTTCAGTGGCACGGACGAGAGACCTTTATCGGATATTTACTTCTTGAACAGCAAGCAGCCCAAGTTTGCTGTCGTTGGGTTTTCACCTAAACCTCCACACAAGATCGTGGGTGGACGACGCAGTGCTGTGGTCCTGGATTCGACAGAGTGGCAGAAACTTGCTGAGGCGATGCCGTCAATACAGGATTTAACTTCTCATCTAAAAGAGTGGCAGTTGAACAATCGACTATCCATCGTTTTTAAACGTGTATTTGAAGCACTAAATCTGGTCATCAAATTGGATGGAAGCTGCATATCACTGAGCATGGAAGAATGGGACACGATAGTAAGCCTACAACGTATTATTATCGACATCATCAATCACAAGCAGAAGGACCAGATAGAAGTACAAAATCATATAGCTGCACATCGTAATTATTTGCATCGCGCAAGGGAGAAAACGAATTTCACCGAGTATACAACGTATATTCGTTGTGTCACATTTGGAGTGTTGCTGGAGATGGAGCATTTTCTAAAAGCACAATTCATCAGAGAAACATGTCACAACAGGTCTGACGACGTCACAAACATGCTTTGAAAAACGAGCTCGGACATGTTGGTCATAATATACTTTGCCTCCGCACAAAAGCAAAAATAGGCTATCTTCATGACAAACAACTTTCACCGCCGCACAAACTAAAATCCAGGTCGCCTTGATGAAACCTCACCAGTACCAAGAGTTCGACAGAGCAATCAACGACGCGTTACGCCAACTAGCTGCAGTAGCAGCCAACACGGAGTATATCTCAGTGTCTAAGCTACAACCGAACGTGCCTTACGTGGTGAAAGGAGTCCGGAGCATCTCGACAAAGAACGGGCCCAGAACGCTTGTACATCTCGAGAACGGCCAAGACCAACCAGATTCAACAATCTTTCTGCAGAACTCATCGACCAGCTTAACTCTTTTGACTGTTACACCGTCTACGGGGGCGAGGAGGTTCTCAGAAACGGATACCGCAGGCACATCGTGAACTTTTCACCATCATAATATGGCGTGCCAAATAGACCCGGTGGGAATAGGCAACAATCTCCTTGTCAAACTCCTTTTTAACAATCAAAATCAAGTCACAACTAGCGGCGAGTATTCTGCTTACATCAAACTGCTCTCCGCAGAAATTTTATTCTTTGGCGAGGACAAAACTGACACGTCAAACTAGTAACCAACAACTCCAACGTTGTGGAAGTCCAATGCTTGCTTTCAAAATCACAACAATACGGCATAGACGCACGCTGCACCATATACCTCGGAACCACCCCGGCATTAGACAACAAGGTCACTTCGGCAGGCTGCTTCCACACTGCATCCATCAACGGATTTGTTGTGCCCATGTCCATTCCGTCGACCCAGCAACATCTCAACAATAACTTTTCCCACATGCTATTCACATGCGTCACGACCCGCACGAGGAGGAGGAGGACGACGACGACGACGAAGACAGTGATAGTGATGTGTCTTTTACCAGAAAAACATTCACTACATATTTTAAAATCATATTTTGCAGTGAATCGCCGCTAAAACAGCGACTGGGACAGTTATTAAAACATTTTGTTATTAAACATCTCCAAATTTTAAATTCATAATTGTAAAAACAAACATACTACATATTTTTGTGCCGCCATTTGTAATTATATGTGTGAAATACATTTTTGTATCTGCGTGTGAATAATAAAATCTGTTATGGATTAAAATAATATATTTCACGTGTGTTTTGTCAACATTTACGTATTTCCTTCACACGTCCACTTGGATTTTATGGTCAATGAAGACCTATGTTGTGAAATGTTTTTCTTAGGCAAAAACTATTGTTACAGTAACCTTGTCTGTGTCCTACAAATAGATGGAATAATATATTTTGCTCAGTAAAGCGAAACGTTTTCTACAGCTCTTACATAATGTTCACACGCATTTTATAGCACGTATGCATTTTGTCAACCTTTCCTTCATTTTATTTTTGAATGATTACAGCATTGTTTTCACACTATTGATAGTATATAACAGTACTCAACATTTATAAAATAATGTGTATCTAAATACGAACATTGCAGAGGAATTCCTTTCCGATCGAGTTCTTTCAATTCAAACTGTACGTTAAGGCTGGACGTCGAATATTTCGCACCGACTAGAATATATATAACATCATGTTAAACTTAGTTTAATGCAGGCCGCGTCTTATCGACCTTAAAAGTACAAACACTTTTGCATTATATTTTCCTACATGGTTTCACAGCGAAATCAACAACAATTTAAAACTTTTTGTCTATGATATTTTCCTATTAATGAATAAATCAATTTAATATTAACAGCAACCAGTTAGAGTTATCATCACATTTATATTAAAATAAAAATGACATCTCTATCGTATATATATATATATATATATATATATATATATATATATCGTAATGTTCTCTAAAGCAATTTAATATTAACAACAGCCGATGTATGCCTTTAGTGAAAATATATAATATAATTGTTATCCCCCTTAAAAGAACAAACACTTTTGCATTATATTTTCCCATATAGCTACACAGCGAATAAATATTTCGCACCGCTAGCGGACATCTTTCATCGACTTTTGACGTCAATGTTGACATGTGCTATCACGACTTTTTTCTGTATTAAACAACCACATGGAAACCTTTTAATTTGTGAATATACGAATGTAACAAACTCAGCCCCTGAGAAATAATTTTATCCGAGTAAACAGGCCCTTATGTCGGAAACCGAGAGCAGAGTGGGCGTAACCTTGTAGCACAAATGAAAGCGAAAACTTTGTTTTGAGATATGGTGAAAGTTAACAGTTCACAATAACAACCTGGTCTAAATTTGAACGTCAGTCTCTGAATGGCAGGGCCGAAGATTGCAGCCCCTTGTGAAACAGCCGGAACATAAGGTACCATTTTTAGAATTTATTTTATTGCGTGCTGCAATTGTGGGTGTTGATTGCTTTAATTATATCAAACTTGCAATTAAACAATACACTTTGCATTTTTAACAAACAAATTGTATTTATATTGACCATTACAATAATTGGATACACTTTTTGCGTGTAATAAATACAGTTTGTAATTAAAACAACACAGTTTTGCATTTTTAACAATACTTATCTTTCAAAGTCCTTTTTTTAGCAACAAATACTGTAAGACTCATAGTTGTATATTTAAATATATGCATGTTTCCCCCAACACATACAAGTTGTATTTACATTGAACATTACAGTAATCCGATACATTTTTGCGTTTAATAAATACAGTTTGTAATTAAAACAATACAGTTTTGCATTTTTAACAATACTTATTATTCAAAATCTTTTTTTTTAGCAACAAATACTGTAAGACTCATAGTTGTATTTAAATATATGCATATTTCCCCCAATACTTCTTAAGGCATCCACCCCCAGAAAAAAAATGTTTAACCCGCGGCGCCATTTTGTTTTTAATAAAATATGATTTATCATAATACGACACTAGCACCTATTATACATTTTTGTAAAAATATGTTTGGTTTAACGATATTCCGCAGGGTGGATTAACGATAATCCGGTGGATTATTTGTATAATTGGATCACGGATTAAATCGTTAGGATTATGGATTAGCACGTGGATTAACGATAACCCGGGGATAATCCGGGGGTAATCCGAGTGATACTAGCGCTCTTGTCGGATTTATCGTTAATCCGTTGGCTTAATCCATAATACATACTAAAGTCCATACAGCATTTTTTGGTTATTTTTTTCGCAGTTTCTAGTACATATGGTCAAAAGACCACTAGATCTTTAGATCTTTTGACAAATCTACTATGAACTCAGAGGGTGAAGATTATTAATAGCTGGTAATATGGAAAGTGAGCCGAAGATTCGCTGCTGGAGTACTAAATGTCTAGTAAAAAAAAACTGATTTAAAATATGGTTGGAGTATAAAATTTTTCACGTTTTATGTTTTTATTGTCACACATCCTAAAATGTTATGCTTTTAATGTTACGATTATTTATAATTAATTTTGAATAATCATTATTTTACTTATCCACAAAAACATAACTTTTTTTCTAGAATATTTTTGGCCTTTTTTATTATTTTATATTATAAAATTTCTTAGATTCCGTACATTCCTCACTTGTATGAAATTTAAAGGGAAACCATAATTCTATGAGAAATCTCATAAATTCTAAGATTTGATCATGCAAATGGCAACAAAACTGTTTTTTACGTTGTTACATCACCGCTTCATTCATTTAAATATCGTAATTGTTTCCATTGTTTTAATTAACATAGCATTCTAAACCATGCTGGTTGTGCATATTCCATTAAAATAGATTAAATTGACTATTGTGCAAAGATAAAGTTCTTTGTAAAAATAATTGAATGTCGATGTAACTTCATATTAAAATTATAAACGTTTTAGAACATTCTTCTTCTGTATTTTCAGCGATTAAAGGATGTACTGCTAAATTCATAACTAAATCCATGAAAATACCCCGCGCGAAAAACGTTCAAAAAGCAAAACTACAGATTTCATTAACAAATGCATAATAAGGTCAATTCAAAGGAATGTGTAGGTTATATTTTGAAAGGAGATTTGTATATGAATTAATTTTGATTTCGTGCAAGCAAACAGCGGTTTAAAAAGTATTTTAATGAAAATTTCGCAACAGTCTTGTAGTAGTTTAGCAGCAATATAGAACCGACCTTATGCGTCGACTTAATTGTGGCCACTTGAGCATATCATCTGAAACCAGAATCGAAACAGCAATCAAAAGACTTAACAAAAAAGGGTGGTTAAGCGCATAAATCAAATTGGGTACAATCTTCAGGAAAGGTTAGGCATTGCTCTCTTAGAACACTAACTTTTTGTCGTTAATAATGAATCAATTGGCATAATAAAAACATTCTTTATAAATATGATTTTAAAAGTATTTTAGTGATGGAAAAATTGGAACATTCAATCCAATCACCAATTTACTTCCCCTGACTTCTAGTCTGTTTACAAAACTCACCCACGTCCTTACTGGTCAGTATTTTTCGTCAAATAAAGAGAATGTTATAAAGGAATGTTTCAAAGAAGAGAGAATGACATACTAGTATCACGTGAAGGAACCACAAAAAATATTTTATTGAAAAATAAAAATTATGTTCAAGGTAAAAACTAATTCCTTAATTAATAGGCCAAGAATTTTTAGATATATCTCGTATTTGAAAAGGGATAATATTAATTATATGATATGAACTTCTTTTTAAAACATACGCTATACACTTTCTCTGTAATTTTTCATTTATGCATCCTCATAACGAAGAGATAAAGCGAGATATTGTCATATACAGAGTGAAGTAATTTCATGGTATTCTACCCCAAGGATAATAACACTTTATTTGTGTTTTAGAAGTGCGGCAAGAATAAATGTACGTGAATACGTACACGTGAATACAAACTTTCTTAAAAGGTATTAGGGATGTGTAGTGGCTGATATATACATTATTTCCAATATACTCAATGAATAAAATAGGTGATTTTTGTAACTGAACTTTGCTCCAGATGTCTATGAACTTGTATTGAGAGTGTACTTATATTCAACTAAGCCGTGCTTCTAGTCCTCACATCCATTTGAAACCACTGTTGGAGCTAACAGGACATCTTACTTTTATAAAATATAGCTACAGAATACAATTTCAACTTGAATCAATTGTGATTTACCAACTGGAAATTGCCTTTTATATTAATATTAAAACCCATATTTAGTCATTTGGATTAACAATAATCCTGCCGCGAGACGGCGCTTGTGTCCCTTTTACTTCGTTTAAGAAAAGCTAACTCCTAATCCAGATAGGAAACGTCCTAAGCGGTGGTGAGCAACAGGTGATCATAGTTAAGGTTCACGCGTTCTTGGATCTATTGCACGTAGATGGAGACGACAAATTGGTCAATGGAAGTATTTGGATAGCTTGGTTATCTAGAGCTGGGATTTGATGATTTCCAAGTAGATGGGGTAACAGGTGACACCCCTTATTGAAATACTTTTGAAGTATGCTTTTGACATGCACGACCCCCTCCCCCTATTTGACGACGAGTATATTGGTGACTATCCTCGCCGAAGTAGATTTCGTTAGATAGGAAGTTGGTATTTGAGGGATACTCTGAGTTTGAGTTGACGTGAGAATTGGTGTCAAATAGAAGTTTTGCATTGAGATTGTTGAATACGTCAATGGTATCGGTTTGGCAGGTTATGCTGATAGGGAGGCATTAGAAGAAAGGTGGTCGAACTTGACTATACATCTCTCGAAGGTGTTTCTGAGAATTTTTTCCTTTGGTGGATGATGCAAATGCAAAAGTGTTGAGTTACTTAATGAGCTTTTTAAGACGGCTATTCAATACTGTAAAAAGAAACATTTATTTCCCTTTCCCACCAGTGGCAAGCGTTCTAGGTTCAGAATTAACGGATTTGCTCTAATGGTAAAGTACCTACGGTACTTTGAACTGAATATAGGCACCCTAACAAAGTTAAAGTTGTGCGACAGTCGGACTAGTCGGCAAAATGTGTCGTGAAATATGTCGAGTGTATGGGTGTCTGCAATGATGCCTCTGCAACCGGTATAATGTATCAAAAATGGCAGCGGTCTATCAATGTGTGTGGATTGGGTGGGGAAGTTATAATGCTGCGGTATGCGATAACACACATAATCTCTTTAGCTTCTGATATAAGCCGTTCCTATACTCGTCCACATTCGTGGGGGTATGACGTGTAAAGATGGAGTATCTTGAATGTTAAATTTCTCAGAATAATCGAAAGAAGAGGCTATCTATGTACCTGGAGTTGAGAAAGAAATTTTGGTTGCAGCACCCAGGTTGGTATTCGGTAGATACGTCCTCCTGTACGTTTGGCTGACCTGCATTCCCTGGCTGATCTACTTCACGCGATTTCTTTAATGGCGTATCATGCCCCATGCCCCTGAAAATCAAAATGATCATGTTAGAACATCTGTTTTTTAAAATGCACAACTACAGAATAGATTTGGACGACGTATCTGTGTCTTCGCCTCTTCACGTTTAATGAGGAAACTTACAAGATGTGCGAAGATTTACTTTTTATATTATGCTAAATGCGGAATACTTTTTGTTTGGACATTGTACAGCAGAGATGGGAGAGACAATCAATAACGTTATTCTCTCGGGCGGATTCTCCTCACAATCTTGTAGTGATATGAGTCCAATGAGTGCGGCTTGAATAACCGAAAATGTCGCTAGAGAAGGAATGTAGCTAATCACAATACGTAAACTTTTTCGTTGGAGCAATTTCGCTAGAGCGGTGTCATTTGAGGCATGTGCCTACAATAATGTAGCTAGAGTAGTTTTGCTACAGTGGGGTCAATAAAGAAGTGTCGCTAGAGCGGTGTCACTCAACGTTAATGCTAGAGCAGTGTCATATTATTTGTGTTGCTAGTGCAGTGTTTCTAGAGCGGCGACGCTAAAACTCAGTCGCTAAAACGGATTATCTGAATAAGATGACCTAGTGCGGTGACGATGAGAGTTTATCTAGAGTTGTGTAGCTAGAGCAATGTAGGTGAAAGATAACTTCTTAAACAGAGTTTATATTGTAGTATAACTGAACAAATGTGTATGATACCATATAGTTAGAGTAGTGTTGGTTCTTTATTTGCAGGCACTTCTCTGCAAACCTCAATAAACTAAACCTACAATTTTCCGCCCCCTATAAGACCCCATATTTTAATATTATAAAAAGTTATAACCCCGGTCACTGCAATGTACATTTTTTATAGCGATTTACTTTCATTGTGGTGCCCTATACAGGGTAAAAGGAGATCAATGACTTTTCTCTTAACCTAAGAAATTACATATTGTTTTGATTTTTTTTGTTTAAATTTAATTTTTCTGTAGAGATTTTAGACCCCGAGATAATCATAGCTATATGTTGCAAAGCAGGAACACACCTGTTTCGCACAAATACTTAAATTATTCATTTATGAAACTATATGAAATTAATTCCTTGGAATCCAGAACTACCTTAACACATCTGAAAGAACTTGTTAATAATAAGATGAATATTAAGTAGTTATTTGATGATATTCTCATGGTGATATTATACATAATACAGAATAGAATAAAATAGATTTATTTAATGGAACTATTCACAAGAGCTATGTAGGTATACATAATAACATAAAAGAGAAAGTGACCAAAGTGAACAAATTCCTTGCATTATACACAACATGAAACAACGCTCTGTGAATATAATTTGACAAATTAGAAATTGCGACGGAATCTTAATTACATTCAAAAGTGTGACATCTTGCAGAGCAGAAATCATAAATGTGATATGCAAGAAGAATCGAAAAAATCGAATGTTTATGTAGTAGTGGAGACGAGAAATATTTTCAACATGATTTATGTTCGCAAATGCTAAATTATATGATGTGACAGTCTTTCAACGCGAAAGAGGGGAAAGGGAAGGCAATGTTGGCAGTCTTGGGAAAGGTTAAGTAGGATGCACGAAAAGACAGGACTCAATACTAAAGTGAACTGATCCGAAATACTGCGCATCTCAATGGTAAAATGACGGCCTGTCACATGACGAAAGAGCAATACTGGTAGTTTCTGCTGAAATAGAAAAGAATGAACAGCGCGTACATGCATTACCAACAATACGATAATCTGACTGTTGCTAGGGTGGAGTGATGACCACTTTTAATGTGCTCGGAATAATCTCTTGTTTTGAACTGTTCATTTTCCTTTGTGGCTCTAAAATTTTAATAAAACCTTTATTCGGATATATGCATTTAAAAGAAAGGAAATATAAATTTGTTAAGTTATTTATTATTAAATCAGTTTGTTATTGAAAGCAAACAAACATAAGTGGTCACAACTGGTTCAAGTTTACTTGAAATTTACGAACTTTCCATTATAAGCCAATGTTTCATTGTGTAACTCCAGAGAGTGAAACAAATGTTTATTACTATCATAAAAAGATTTGCGCATTAAAGAGTGATATTTCGTTTGAAAACAATAAATAGATGTAATTACATGTTTTATGTTCAGTTTCATTCCTTAATTAAATTACTATATGTTTTTATCAGTTAATGTACTTTAATGACCAGAAAGGAATTTTATGTTGCACATAAAATATCAGGTAATCGCAGTAAATGGGTTTTCATGAACATATATAAATGCGTAGCAGTGAGCTTCAAAATTACTTCTGAGAGTGAGTTGGACTTTGCGTTTGGAAATATTTAACCTCTTTATTTCGAATTTCAAAGATAGCAAGAGTTCTCTTTCTATGTAAGTATACGCTATTTACTAATGTACCTAAAAGTGATAAATAGAAATATTTTCTGGCCAAACAAAGGGGAATTCTTTGATATTTAATAATAGACATATACAGTATAGCACCTAGGAACTAATTTAGAGCAAATAATGATGTAGTATTCGCTATACGTCAAGTTTGGATGCAAATTGCAAAATGTGTTTTATTTGTTTTGATGTCAGAGACAGTGGCTTTTCTTAGGTTGCATACATTACTATCATTCTGCATGTGTCTATAAATACTTAATTATGGCCTTTTTATTTTCTTTCTTAAGCAGACATGCTCTTAGTCAATGGAAGCAAATACATTTATAAGAAAATTTCGTATAAAAAAGGAAGAGTTCATGCTAAAATTACTGATTTTTTTGTACTTTGCATCTTTATTTTCGTTTCATTTGACGAGCTACTAAAGCTTGCAATATATATATATTGTATTTGGTAGCATGGAGAAACTACAGAATGATTTATGTAGAGCTAACATGTTTCTTTCTTTATTTTTCAAAACAAATTATGCAAGTCACAACTTCTTTTACTTGAAATAAAGAGATATAGAGATTATTAATTTCTATAGAAATTGTTGAATAGGTCCCCCCACCTGCATAAGGCATAATTCAACACCTCGTTCCATATTGCTGGTCGCTCGTTGGGAGGACAGTGTTGTCAGCACCATTAATCTCCTGTTATCGTCCAATGTCTGAGGGCGTGTGCAGTAGACTCTGTCCTATGAGTAATCCCGTAGGAAGAAGTCCGGTGTTGTCAAATCAGAGATCTCGGTGGCCACAGGTTCTTGGGCATTATCCGGTCATCAAAGAAACTTTCAATTAGGGCATTGGATTGGATTAATGTGCGGCAGGTTGCTCCATCTTGTTAAATACATCGTTCAGTTGCTGAAAAAAAATCTGTAAAAAACGTGGCGGTTCTCTGTAGTGTCCACATTCTGGTTAAAAAACAATTAGTCCCACTATTCTCTGTGCGGATATTGTGCAACAATATTCGACTTTAACTAGGTGCTTAGGTGCTTTATGAAACACATGCGGATTTTGGACGACTCAATAGCATGAGTTCTATGAGTTATTTATGCCTCATTTGTGAATCACGTGGTGACAGGATTTTGTACAATGAACGCCTGAAACCAAAGCAATACCTCACTTTTTTATCCATATTTGGTTCCTGCAACTGATAGACAACTGTAACTCTATATGGTTTTACATGAACACTTTTTTGCAGCTCTCTAAAACATTGACAAGGTATACCCGGTGTGCTGTGACAAACGTCTTAATGACTTAACGGGGTGACAGTTCAAGTCGTTACCCGGAAGTCGACAACACCTCGGGCAGTCTAAATGAACGATGCTTGCCTTTTTCATTCACCCGAGATCCAGTTTGTTTCCAACTCGTTAAACCGTGCCAGTATTGGGTTTCTTTTGGGGGAATTGCGAACATCAAATTCTTTCTGGTATGCAATTTGATTGCTGTAATTGGATTCGTAGACCAATATTGATTGCTTCGCAAGAAGAATATACTTTGTGCTGCTTTTTCACTAAGACTAGAACAAAATATCGAAAGCAGCAGCCAAACATTAATGTCAACAATAAGGAGTAAAGAATAAACATCTTCACGTCTCGTGGCAGGGAACGTAAACTCCCAAATATCCCGCTTAATTGTGCGTAAAACTCGGGACATTTGGACGAATTTCCAGCCGAATTAATAAAGAAAAAAAAATTGTTAGTTCTAATTGCACTCCGCAGCACGCCTGATAACCTAGAGAGGTTCAACATTTGAAGGTCATGTGTAGCAAGTTTCAGGCAAATATCAGAAAAGATTCACGTTCCTCTTTTCTCTACAGCGCATAGATTTAGTTATTGATATCCGATGTTATCCCATATTGGTTTTTGCATAATGCCTCGTAAAGTATATGGCGCGGTCCGCAAATTACATCATTTCAGCAAAGATGAGAAGTCAATACAACACGACACATCCACTTAAATTTAGTTTCTCAAACTGTACTTTTGTTCGTGGCTATGGCTGAGAGTTTCAAGGTACTTTTCGAAAAGAATTTGTGCAGCTCATAATTAAATGAAGTGTTGCAGTTCGGATATTTGACATCTATTTGGCTGATTTTGGGATAATGAACGTTCAGTTGTATTATTTCTCACCTCTTAGATTGGTAACATAAATTAATGCGAATACGTGCTTTGTGAATTATAAATGTGTGTAATGAGAAATATGATTACTTTCAGATCGACATGAAGTTAGCTGTAATCTTGGTTATGATCGCCATTGCTGGCGTTTGTAATTCATATCAGAAGTGTGCAACTACATCTTTGGA
Organism: Metallyticus violacea; assembly: GCA_030762175.1. Taxonomy (NCBI): domain Eukaryota; kingdom Metazoa; phylum Arthropoda; class Insecta; order Mantodea; family Metallyticidae; genus Metallyticus; species Metallyticus violacea. Next base: position 41,520,399 of record CM060843.1, on the reverse strand, counting down.
AGCTTCTGTTACCGGCCCCAAATTGAGAGAGGATGTGTTGACTGCAGGTGGAGAGAAAAGTGCAGCTGGAGATTCACTGATGGAGCTCATGAAGGTAAATATTTCAACAAACACTTACATGCTCTCAAACTCACAAAAATGAGGTGCTCTTGTTTAACGACAATGGCTGTTGGATTGTCAAGCTGTTACACTAATTGCAGTCCCCCTCTTTTCTCTGTCTCTGTCTCTCTGTCTCTCTCTGTCTCTGTCTCTCTCTGTCTCTCTGTCTCTCTCTCTCTCTCTCTGTCTCTGTCTCTCTTTTATTTGTTACCTGCCCATTTGTCTAAAAAACTAATGAGCATTTCATCCTGGCAGGGCAAAATTGTAGCAACGGATTTATGAAGCTGGGATGCTATTGGAGGTAGCTATGTTGTGCTAATGGAGATGATAGCGAACATAATATGATTATGGTACACAATTTCGGTCTTAAACATACGGGATGAATGAAATGAATTATAAGTTGTGCAAATGAGCTCGGAGTCATTAGTGCCTTCAGGCTATCTGGCATGCACCTTCTCAGATTAAGGAAATATCGTGAAATAAACCTTATCCAAACATATCTACCGGATCGGAAATCAAATTTAGGACCTCGGTCCAATAGGAGCAAATGCTATATCATTAGATTAGCAGCCGGCTTGGAGTCTAACAGGAAAATTACTTGAATATACATTGACTATCATGAAAATTTGTTTTAAAAATGTTATATTGCTGCATTAAAAAGTAATTTAAAAGGTATGTCAATCAATTCCGAGAAGAGTTTTTTCGGTGTATACATGAATTTTAATCTTATCATACATAAAATGAAAACGTTGATAAAGAGAATCATTAATATTTAAACACACTTTATACACACTTTATTGCTACAAGTTATGAAATCATAACTTAAAGAAAGGGAATGCGAGACTCTGGTTTGAAGACATGATTGCAGCAAAATTGGACGGATAGCAAATAAGACGAGAACTTCGAGGTTATACCGCAACAACGTTAATAAATACATCCCGTGTAACTTATTTAATTGGTATGGAAACGAAACTAAGCAATCACAAATTTATAAATGTAATACAAATTCAAAATTCTTTACATATAATTTTGTAAAATGTTGGGACATAGCGATCAAATAGCATAATTACAGTGTTTTTTATAAATATAATGTAATAATGAGAAAACGGATTTTCCCAAAGTGTGCGAAACACTAAAAAGTGTTTTTCCTAACTAAGGAAATTTTATTTTATGTATAATAAAATCTATTTGTTTCCATTCAATGAAAATATGTTAATTTGACATAAATAAATAATCCTAGCCATGAATAATTTACACTTGATGTTTCTTTTTATATGAATACAAGATAATGATTTCTAGGCTCATCATGGTATAGGAGGGCACTTTCGCAAATTGCCGAAAAATCCCAATCAGTTACCGGCCTGCGTCAGGAACCTGCTTAACACCATCCAGTTGGCATGTAACAAAGGCAAGTCTGTGCGCCAGGCTTGCAAGATATTTCTTTGAAGTAAATTGAAGGATTCATCTAGAATACCTTGTAACATATCACAGGTGTTGCAGTGGTAGCGTAATTTGTACAACACCCAAAGTGCTCTTAGTTTATAAAACTGGCTTAAATAACAGATGAATAAAGAAATAAAATATTAATTTGTTGGCTAGTTTATTTCTTTATTTTTTGTATTATTAATAACCCACATGTACAAAAGGAATTCCTTTTTATATTTTCGTTGTAAACTAACGGGTATAGTGAGAAGAAGTGACTTCAATTTTACAAATTCATCCATTAGGCTGATTTGAGGATGTAGTTCAAAAAGAAACCAGAAGTGTAAATTAAATTGAAGCTCACTCACTCTGCCTTTTCTAATATCTGACATTACCTGTTTATATTTTGCGGAAGTGACTCAGCACAGCTTGGTCCCCTGATATTAGAAGTATTTCAGTTGGTCAAAGTCCCGATCCGGGTCGTTGGCACATTATTGAATAGACACTTAATAATCATGGAAAGCCTGGCTTATAGTAGGAGACTGTACTCATCTGATAGCGCAACATATTGAAGAGAGTGTGTTAGGTGGAAAATATTTATCTCGGATGCAATAAGTCTACGAAAAATGTGAGGCATGCATTTTCCTTATCTCAGGTATTCAAATACTATTGGTGACTTGATTGATACAATTCGTTAAACCAGCTCACTATACACCAATAAGTAACAGATTCACAAAATGAATGCGCAAATTAGCATGCAACATTTCCAGTTTCTATTCCAGTGCTTCCAGGTTGTAGACTTTTATACTGAACGACATCCTACCTCTTGTAAAGATTATGTAACATAAATACTGTGGAATGTTAGGACAACGACAGCGAGGAAGCAAAGTATAGAACATTTAATACACTTTAAAATGAGATATTATATTACTATCTGAAGAAAAATAAATTCTCGCTAGATATCTCTTCAGTATAAAGCATACACAGTGAATCATATTGCTTCTCAATATATTTTTAAACAAAAAGTACAATAAATGGATTTTCTATCTTGAACGTTTCGGAAAAACTCATAATTGGTGTAAAATTTGTAATATCTTTTTCTATGAAACTAAACTGTAGAATATTACACACTGTGTAAGACATTTATCCCATACTTTAATAATTGGTTAATAATGAAATACATATTGCTTTAAAAGAAAATTGTAATTTCAATAATTATTTCCATAAAGCAATTGTTGCAAGCGTGGGCATATTATAGCCAAAAATGCTTATTAAAACAATGATTATCGAGTAAAAATTACATTTTTTTATTATTTTTTCCTCACTGAATACCGTTCTTTGTTATAAATTATAATTTAAGTTTTCACAATTTAAAGTAAAATAAACATAAATTGTGATATATATAACTTAATGAATATATATATATATATATGTATATATATTGTGAACACCTTAATCAGATATTAATAATTGAATTTATTAAACTAGGTGAAAATAATTGTTCAGTATTTATTGACTCATTCCGTATTATCCTATTGAACGAGTAATTTCAATTACACACATTAATTTATTGAGGTCGTTTGCTTTCTCTGCAACAGATAAAGAGTTTGTACTTTATTTAATACTCATGGCTAGCCACAGAAACTTAGCGACATCTCTGTGCTGCACCGCTGTCGCTTTGCACTCAACATGCGCTAATCTCCTTATGGTGTATTGGCAGCATGGGGAGGAAACTGACGGTTTAAGGTCCTAATCCCAAGATATTTTTGGTGATTTGAAGCAGTTCCAGAAATCAGCACAAGTTGTTTAACTCTGTTCATCGTTACTTTGTGCTTACTGTGATACCTAACCTAGGCAAGCGGCTGATCATAAGTTAATGGAGTATTTTTTATAAAACAATTTAAAGGCTGGAATACTGAAATATACCTTTAGCCCCGTCGAACACTTTAGATCCACAAGCACTGCATTATACTATAAACATTTGATCATCAGTCAGTTGCAATATCTTCACCACAGAAGTCCCTTAAAAGCTACCCTTCGTTATTGCGTCTCGCGTCCGTCTTTTGTTATCAAATCTTTTCTCTGGTTCTACTCAAAACATATTATATTTTATTTACTTCGTACAAAGGGGAGAATCATTGAATTATCATGTTAAGTTAATGTTCAAGCACACTTGTATGCATTTCTGCGAAATTAGCTACGTCAACGCTACAAACACTTGTCATATTGCTCTTTGAGTAGTTCAATTATATATTTCTAGTTGCAAACTTTTCGGGTGTTTTTCCAAAGAAGAAGTTGGGGGTTTTAAATCGGGATATCTGGATGGTCAAAGAATATTTCGTGGCCCATCACGCAGGAGTCTTGAAAACATGACACACAGTAAGCATGTAATTTTACAATATTAGAGTTTTAAGAAAGTCTTGTTAATGATTTTGTTGGTGAGGTCAGTGATCGCTCTTTATTGTTTCTTAAGTCTTTTTTTATCTACTGAATGTTGAGCGAGAACGCTTCCTGTTATCTTTAAATTAACCAACTTTGATGCTATACATCGTTCACCAAATTCAACTTCAAATTTCATCTTGCATATATTTAATAAACCTACTTGCCGGTATTTTGGAGAATGAACACGCACTTTCCGATCGTGTACATTGCATATCATGCATGCTACATGGGAATCATAACGCACGAAATGCAGTACAGAGGAACAATGAAGGTCACTGGACGAGTCCATTATATCGCGGGAGGTTTAATGCTGTTTTGTATCTTTAAAGATTTGTAAGTATATAAATATACAAGCTATTGTCTAAATAACGCAAATGGTTGTAATAATAAAAGTAGGGGCGTCTAGCGAATGAAACAGAGGCCAATGGCTACTAAAGTCGACATTTTAACAAATTAACTGTTTAGAAGATAAAGACGAGACATAGAAACAAGTACCAGAACGGAAATGGGTATGAAGAATTATGAAATAGATCAGAAAGGTAGAAGAAACTATTCGATTTGAACATGTTAGTTGAATTACAGATGAATTGAAAAATTTAAAATGGATTATAAAAGGAGGAAAGAGGACGTCATAGATGACGCATTGACTTAAAGGAATATGATAACACTGGGCAACAATGAAAATGTTTCGGGCTTAAAAATAGTGAATTTACATGTATTTCCATCTGCTGAATTCAAAAATCACCATAAAATGATAGATTAGCTCTTGTTTTGAAGATAAAGTGACATTTAATTTTTTAGAGTGAAGAAGGGGGAGTTTTTTTTTTTGGGAGTTGGCACACCTGTCAAATAACAAAACACAAATGCTCTTCAGCTGTTTGTAAGTCATAAACATAGATACTGTTGCTGTGACTGTGAATTACATGTAGTTTCTACTCAAATTAATGCAAAATTTCTGGTTTGCGAGTGCTTTTTTAGTGTAAAATTTGTAAAAATGCCACGAAAATGTGTAAATATGGTGAATAACTTTTGTTATATTTGTGGTGAAATAACATTTTCCTCACAGAAACGCAATCTGACGCCTCTTGTAAAGACTGCCTATCAGTATTATTTCGGTATGAAAGTAGGGGACCAGGATAAGTCTTGGGCTCCACATATATGTTGCAACGCATGTTCAGTTACACTGCGAGAATGGCTGAAAAAGAAGCAATGTACGGCTTTCGCTGTGCCTATGATTTGGCGGGAGCCTACAAACCATACAGATGACTGCTATTTCTGTCTGACTCCACCTATAAAGGCAGGATTGTCTATGAAGAAAAGAAGAACAGTTCAGTACCCGAATCTTCCATCTGCTATTCGACCCATTCCACATTCGGATAGTTTACCAGTTCCTACTCTACCCGAAAATTGTGTGTTTGAAGTAGAAGATGAAGACAGTGTGGAACAAGAAGAACGAAACAAGCCTTCTGACCCTGATTTTGAGGGAAAAGATGATAAACCGCACAGACTGAGTCAAGCGGAATTGGGTGATCTTATTAGAGACCTTGGCCTGTCAAAGGAGAAGGCACAAATTCTTGGGTCTCGACTACAGCAATGGAATCTTCTCCAAAGTGATGTGAGAATCTCACAGTACAGAAAACGTCACATGGAACTGCTTCCCTTTTTTGAGAAGAAAAATAATCATATTGTTTGCTGCGACATTAATGGCTTGATGAAATCTTTGAATTTGAACCATGACCCAACTGAATGGAGGCTATTCATAGACTCCTCCATGCTTAGTTTGAAAGCTGTGTTACTTCACAACGGGAACCTTCTTTCATCTATTCCTGTTGGTCATGCTGTTCACATGAAGGAGACATATGCAAATATGAAAGCTCTCTTGGACTCAATTAAATATCATGAACACAAATGGAAAATCTGTGGTGATGTAAAAGTCATTGCCATACTCTTAGGAATTGGAGCAGGAAATTAAGGGGTGCTCGGGGGATGGCGTAGTTGATCGCTGAGCTGATGGTGGTTTCGATGTCTGCCCGGGCTGCTCACTGATGGTCGTTTGCTTCAAATCTGTTGAATTTTGTCTCAGGGTCCACTGGAGTGTTTCGCGGATCAGTATAGATCCACGGGAACGAGAGATGTGTTGCCCAAAAAATACACCAGGTTGACTTTGTTTAAAATACTTTATTCACATATAAAATATTGGGACTACTTCCTGACTGTTCGCCGCTGACTTCGCGACTCACTTAGACTGGCTTTAGAAAAGACTTAAACTGATTGCTTTAGTGTGACTTAGGCTGCCGGCTTCAGTATATCTCTGGAATGAATCCTCTCGTGTCTCGCCTGAATGAATGTCTGGATGTCTGAATCTGCGAATGTGAATGTCTACTGCATGTCTTAATCTGTCCCTATGACTTCTGTACTCTAGTTTTTTTACTACATCGCCACGCCTTTCGCTAAATTAAATTCCCTCGTATTTTATCCTATTTTCGTGTTGTACTTTCATCATTGGCTATCCTAAAATTATTTATTTGTATCTAAGCTCTCCTGATTCGTTAACTTTTATCCGAAGACCATTGGCTAGAATTATTCTTTCCCCCCTGATCTAATGTCTTCCCACGAACTTGAATTTTCCCAGAACAACCTGTCGTAAATTTCGGCCCTTTCCTTACATTCTGATTTCTATTGATAATCTTTTGCCTTCCTTAGTTTGTAGATTTCCAAATGTTCTCAGAAATACGGCACGTGTTGGTGGACTGTTTTTCGGCTTTCCTGTAATAAAACATTTTCGTCTCCGTTCTGACATTTTCATTTTCTCTTAAATTATTGCTACGTCTGACTTTGTTAAATACTGTCCCGTTACAGCCACATGTTTCCCTTATTGTGAACTCCTAAGTATTTCCTGGGTAGAAGGTTCGTGACCTAACAAAAGATAGTTTACCCTTTCTTCAGCCTTGTCTAAGGAGCGGTCAGTAGAGAGGTGTCAGGTATACATCTGTCTCTTTCTAACATATTTTACACAAAATGTATACAAAACCCTTTTGTAAGTTACAAGTCGCAAATTATTTATATTTCTGATATACCTATCTCTAAAATATTTCTTATACCTATACATAATAATTATCCTTATCAAACCTAATGCCTTTATAAATATAACTCTGTTGCCTTTAGTCATTAAATTCATAAAGGCAGCCTTTTTTCCGGCTTCAGAATGCAACTGGGTTACACAAAGCATTATTGCTTCTTATGTATGTGGGACAGTAGAGATAGGAAATTGCATTATATTAAAGAAGACTGGCCTGCAAGAAATCTTCACCCTAGCGAGAAAAATGTCGTTGCCAAGCCTCTTGTGGACCCAAAAGGCGTTCTTCTTCCACCCCTGCATATCAAGCTGGGTTTGATGAAAAACTTTGTCAAAGCTATGAACCGGGAAGCACGGGCCTTTAAGTACATCAGAGAGAAATTTTCGAAATTAAGTGATGCAAAAGTTAAGGGAGGCATTTTTGTCGGACCACAAATAAGAGAACTTGTAAAGGATCCTGCATTTGACCAAGTTTTGGAGGGGAAAGAAAAGGAAGCTTGGGAAGCCTTCAAGGGTGTTGTTCATGGATTTTTAGGTAACAAAAGAGATGACAACTACAAGCATTTGGTGACAGTGCTCCTGCAAAAATACCGTAACCTTGGGTGCAACATGTCCCTTAAGATCCATTTTCTCCACTCCCACCTAGACTTTTTCCCTCCTAGTTGTGGAGCTGTTAGTGATGAACATGGGAAGAGATTCCATCAGGACATTTCTGTTATGGAACAAATATATCAGGGCCGTTGGAATGAAGTAATGCTTGCGGATTACTGTTGGTCTTTGTATAGGGATTCTGCGGAACTCCATTACAAGAGGCAAGCTAAAAGACGACGAAGTCAGCCACCACATGATTCTCTTCAGACACGACTATCGGCGAAGTATTTTTCCAGCAGTTTAGAACTCTTAGCATGTAATTACCAGTTAAAAAAATCAAATGCACTTTCATTGTTGTTAGCATGTATGTAATTAAAATGTATCCTTTTCTCTCAATCCGTTAATATGTAATACTTCCACCTTGTGTATATCATAGAAACTAGAGCTAATAAAAATTTTCATTGTCATATTTGTTTTTCTCAACCCAAAATTAGTAGGAATTGCCTCATGAAGTGCTCGAAACATTAAAATTTTTTTTTTTTTTTTTTTTTTTTTTTGCCCAGTGTAATGGATAAGTATATAAGGGCATATTCATTGCTTTTAAACAACAATCCCATTCCTTTCCAATAGTATCAAGCAAGCAGTCAAAATTTCCCTAGGATACCTTTTGCGCTTCCTTGGCAAAAAACTAGGTGAACATCGCCATCTTCATAAGAGGCGATAAATTTTTTTCGTCCCCCCTCCACAAAATCAGCACTAGAATAGGGCAGCAATAATTAATCGACGCCACCTCTGCACCAACGTAGGACCATAACAATTAATTCTTACCCTGGTGATAAATGTTCCGTTCTATATTAGAAAATACGAAAATACAAAATAAAAAATTAATTGTATGAATTTTAAGTAACTACATTTAAGCGAACCTCCCTGGAGCGTGCAAGCAGAATACAAGTATTATAATAACACATACCATTTAAGAAATGGTGAATATTTTGCAGATCCGCCATGTTCTGAAGGAACGGCAAATGGAAAATGGAAGACAATATGGACACAGCTGTCTCTATGGTACTGGAGGATCTCGCAACATTTGCGCAGATTGCAGAAATAACAAGGCCTTGTCAAGGGATATAATGCCCTTCACCTACCGCCATGTGCAGGCCGAAGTCGATAAGGCGCGGACTCATGAATGGGAGGTCTGGGGTTCGAATCCTACCAGGACCGTCCTCCCTGATTGGGATTTTTTCTAGGTTGGTGAAGATCTTGCAGATCTGCCATATTGTGAAGGAACGGCAAATGGAGTCAAGAGATATAATGCCCTTCACCTACCGCCACGGGTAGGCCGAGGTCGTTAAGGTGCGGACTCGTGAGCGGGAGGTCTGAGGTTCGAATCCTATCAGGACCGTCCTCCATGATTGGGATTTTTTCTAGGTTTTCCTTACACCTAATTCCTGGAAAATGCCGGGGAGGGACCCCAAACTTAGGCCTGCAACGTTGTCTTCTTTAAAAACCCTTTCCCAATTCATATATTCAATTCATGTATCGCCATTGTTCAACGCCTGTGATGCCACAGTAGTAAAAACGGGCGTTAAACACCATTCAAAAAAAAAAAAAAAAGCACTTCCCCGACTCTCCGCTTCCATTATCCGTTTGCTCCCCGTTTACAACCTAACTTTGAATAAATATCTGAGAGTCTGAAAGAGTAATATTAAGTCCTTGTATTTTATCTGCTAATATCAGCGTCGAACTGTATAGGGTAGAGTAAGACATGAGAAGCCGAAATTAATGGAGTATTCTTTATGTTAAATATACCACGAAAATGGCTCTGTAGGGTTATCATAAGTATTGTGTGTTCATTTGAATGTATTTATGTAAGTGTTATTTGGCGTAATTTTTCTTGTTGCCGACTTGTTACTTAAGCTGAATCGAACGTTTATTACTTTAATTGTTAATCCAGCGAAATCCGAGCTAAATATCATTTTTCATCTTCACAAGTTATTCGTGTAATAAAACAGATTTTGGGAGTTATTAACTTCTCGAATATTTCTGGACAACATTGAAAATTTGCTTTCGTGAGATTTAAATATTACATTCCAACTTTACAGAAATTAAGTCATAACAATTTCTCAATATTTCAATCCAATTAAGGGTTCAGAACTATCTAAAAGTGACATAACATAATGTAATGTAAACATTAAGTAACATAATGCAATATTTGGATAATAACATAATTCTGGTGTAAAATACAAAAACTAGTTTAAAATTTCCAGTAAGAGAAGCATAAATAGGAAACATTTTTAAAGCGTGTAAATAAATGAAATATAATATAAGAGTCTTTATTTTAATTATAATTAACATCTAAGAAGGAGAAAATATAAACTGCTTAATTATGCTTTTTCATAAATCTAAAAAATTGCAGTCACAGCTGCAACCAATGCAAGTGGGGTTATGTTTACTCATGTTTGTTTAAGAATTGAAATTCAAAAATATTTTCGATGAGGGTTAACACTGCTGCTTACAAGCGGATATTTACTGAGTTTAGGAGTAAATTATTACGTGGAGCTAACAAAGTATGGAGCGAACTGTCATACATAAAATAAGACAATGAAGGTTATCTCCAGTTATTTTTATAACAGAATCATTTTGCGGATTTGTGATCAACGCGATCGCCTGATTTTAATAATTCTGACTTCTCTTGTAGTCTAACTTAAATAAATTTTGTTCTGTAATAGATATTAAGTGCACATACAGCTTGAGAAGTAAATCAGAATCATTGCTGATGCTACTATGAGAACGTTAAGTAAAACTTTATACACCTCCAAATGTGTTTAACGACAGACGGCGGTCATCCTAAAAATCTTCCAAGATATGCAACTGTCTCACAGTAAGCAAAGTAAGACTCCTAAAACTGTTACAAATTTTACTCAATTTTCTCTTTTATTAATCACAAAACATTAGAGCACTTGATTAAGCATCGTTTTGTGGATTGTTTGAAAACAATGCATTATGTCAACCAAAAGAGGACTAAGTTTCTTTAATTAACTAATATTTTATGTTTCAAATGTCCACATAGTTTTTACTTTAAAATGGTATTTCATAATTGTAACAAAACTTGTTTACAACAAAAATGCGTAGAGGGAATTCTTTTTTATTATGATCGTAAAAATAATCTTTCTCATAAAATTTAATCGTTTCTTAAAAAGTTTATATGTGCAGCTTTAGTGCTAAAATTTATTATTCTATAATTGCATACTTTTTCCTTTGAAAGTTTAATTTGTGTAACTACACTTAATATACATTTATGTATCCAATAAAACATGCGATAAAGCCCCACATAAACATATTTATGTGTTTTTAGCAACATACCTACACAGCTTTTCAGGGACATATTTCACAACTTCTTTTGGCTGCTACTGAATTGGTTTAGTTCTGCATCTAAGAGAAGTTAATAAAGGCTTCTGTTTCTACTTTGCTAAGGAAAATATAAGCTGCAGTACTCAGTTGAGAAGAAGAGAGTAGTTGGTGTTTTTAGTTCTTATGTTGTTTCAAAATTCATAAGGAAAAGGTTTCTTTATTTTTGTAAGACTTCATTTCTATCTTATATGTAAACCATCCTGCTGTATCTTTAATGTTTACATTATTATTTAAATAATAGTATAAATACAAAATATTTTATGTTCAAAGTTTACAGATCGGTATGAATGATTTTGATTATCACTTTTGCCGCAGTAGTCTGTGGTACATATGGACAGCATGGCACTACATCTTTGGACAAATCTGCAGATATCCCGTAGCTGTTCAAAGCATTAAAAACAGGTAATATGGAAAGGGGTGCTGAAGATTTGCTGATGGAGCTCTTAAAGGTATGGCACAAACAATATGCTTTATTGAAAAGACAGCTGGAACATAAAATCTTCATAATTTTATATTTTATCATTGCACAGACTAAAATGTTGCACAGAATTTTAGTGCTCCAAATTTAACTCAATATATTGAAATCATAATTTTACAAATTCAAAAGAACATTAATTACAGTAATCTGTAAGAAGCGGTTTTCGGTTATGAGCAGCTCTTTGTTGGTTGACCTCAAGCTGGTGTCAAGTTGGTAGGAGTGGCTCTTTGTAATGCAGATGTGAAACCGCCTTTGACGTCGGTCCCCCTACGCTGAGAAGCCCAAATTTATAGAGTAGCTTCTCAGTGGGTTAAGAACTGCTCGTCTTCGATGACGGCAGATTCTCAAGAAACTTAGTTTTGTTTGGTTGAGCAGGAGCTCAACGGGACTGAGAGGAAAATAGGAAGGTGCAATGAACAGAAGATTTAACTGTTTGTGACATTAAATTCTGTGTGATCCTTTGGTACTCCTTCGTCTTCAATAAAGGCTTTTGATCATGTTTATATTCCAGTTGCCTTTAACGAAAGACACCAAAAGAAAACTACTACACAAAATACTTACGTCTTACTTATGTATTATGAATAAACATTATTGGTTTTATAATATTAATTACAGTAATATAGTGTTCATTGTGTGGGTGCAAAAATATACTTGATAGTATTACATTGATAAAGCACAATTAAATGGCTGTAAAGGAAAACAAAATAATTAATACCGTGCATATTAATTACATTTACTTGGGAACGGATCAATAAAACCATATATTATTTTGTCGTTTTCTGTTCTTGTTTTGCTCTACTTTTCTCATTTAAGACATTTTTTTTTTTGATTATGCATAAAACAATTTTATCAAATTTAATGTCTTCATTTATTCTCGTCATATAGTTATTCAACATTCCCATCAATATTATAGTGGCTCTCTCATTTAAATTTTCTTATAGAAGGAAATGTAATGAAATTTTGATTTATTATCGTACATCATATTAATTTCTTATATTCTCTTTATTGATAATATGAAGGTAATTTAAAGAAAAACCATAGTTTTAGCCCTTAATCATTGATAGTGATGTACTGGTCACATAAATGGTTTTTACATTGATACAGCGTTCTTCATTTGCTTAAATATCATCATGTTTTAAATATAATATTTAACAAGTTATCTAAATCATGTGTGTTGTGTGTATTTGGTTAAAATTAAAAAAAAATGAGTATCTTTCAGTGATATTGTACTTTGTAATTGATAGTTGAACTTCAGGGGAAATTCGTATTAAGTTTATAAATGTTTAAGGACACTTTACTTGGTTTTGAACGATAAAAAATGGACTGCTTAATTTAAACATAGGTGTGTATCCATGGACACAACACATACGAAGAACATCTAAAAAAAACTCACTACACACTTCACTGGATAAAATCATAATATTTCCTTAGATAACCAGTGAATTTACGGGCATGCAGTTACGGAGACTATTGTCATTTCAAAGGAACGTATAAGCTATATTCTTAAATAAGTCTTGCTTAAGAATAAGTTTTGATTTCGCTCTTACTAACTGCAGACAAAAGTGCATTTATATTAAATTATCGGAAAAGTGTTAAGAATGCATTAGCAGCAATTTAACCGAGTTTTATCAAAGACTTGTAACTTGTTTACATGATCACACTCCACAATTGAAAACAAGTCCAAAGATTTAACGGAATTTCACAGTTAAGCGCAAATGAATACAAAGTTGATTACTTTTCAAAATATATCATTTGAGATGTTGAGGAAGTTTACCAATCTGTTATATATAGATGGGTTATGCAATAACTAATAAGTGTATGCCATTCTTTTAAACGAGGTGAAAGGAAAATAATTCGTTTGAAAAGCTTGTTTTCAGCAGAAACATTTTGATCCTCAACACAAAATTTAGCGATGGGAAAAAATGCAGAATTCATTCTATTTAACAATTTAACTCCCCTTGCTCACCAATAATTCCACAGCTAAAACATATCGTTTAGGTCAGTTTTCCAAAAATTCAAGAGAACGTTGTTATTGTAGAAGGATTATTCACAGTGGATATAATGACCAAGGAATATTGCGGGGAAAAAATTAGAGAATAATATGTTGAAAAATAAAATTAATGTTCAAGTTACAAGCTCAATCCTTCGCATTTATGCAAAACATTTTCCGAATGCACCCGTATCTGTGAAGAGAGGACATATATCGTGTGATTTAAAGCTCTGTATAAAAAAATACGCCATGCCCTAACTCTTGAATTTTCTTCATTTATGCATACTCCTGATAAAGAAATAAAGCGAGACATTGCCAGGTACAGACTAAAGAATTCTACATTAAACGTAATAAATAATATCCTTCCTTGAGTAAAACTCCTTCTAGAAATTTCAATTTATCCTAACTGTTCTCTTTAATGTACTCGTTGCTTCTGTCTTGAATAACGTAAGCATTTCTCTTGTATAGGCTGTTTTTGAGAGAATGCCAGGACGATCTGCTACTGACATATTGCATTGTTTCACGAAAGTGACTACTGCCGGACAGGATATACACAAAAAAATAATGAAGGTGAAGAGCGAATGTGGTTAAATTTTCTCTTAGAATACAGGGGCGATAGAAGAAAATACACACTTTTGTAGAGACGGTGCCTAAAGATCAGCACAGTAGAGCCCGGTTCAATGAAGTAATTGAAATAAAATACATGTAAACATTTATGAATCTGTTTTATTTCTCTGTCCCTCCTTTTTTCCTACTTGAATACTGCAGAATGGAAAAAATATTATAAAACTCTCCCGTGTATAGTGTATGTATTCAAGTAGTGTTAGCCAGTCGACGTTATTCTAATATATTGTTCGTATATGAAAACCATCTCTTGTAGTAATGTGAAAAGGCTATTTTTTCTTTGAAATTTCCCCGGTGTTTCAGCACCTCACAGATGTGTTGTTCGTATCCTTGTTACTGGATTTAAGAAAGTTGGGAGTGTGTTTTTTAAGAAGCGGATAATAAATTGCATTATCCTTGTCGATGGAAAACTTGATGATATTGGGGGAAAATGGGAACAAAGTCCAAAGAAATCTTCTGGAAGATTTGTCGATTAACAGAATTTTGAAAACACCAGTTGCCACCAATGTTTCTTAATAAGCCTTTCTATGATAATTGTTGATCAAGATTGCAACTACTTTGATGCTGTAAGTTGAGCAAATTTATGTAATACGTATTTAGGTAAAGTCTACTTACCAGTATTTATTTTCAAGGACAAAACAAGTTGCGATGTACAATAAAAGAAAACGTAAACCAATAGATCTAGTAGTGCAGAAAACCCAAACTTGTTGGAGAAATACCCATTGCTGACCACAATTTATGTGTGGTGAGTTGTGACTACCTATACGCGTGTACTTTATATAAAATACCGTAATGGTACATAAATGCAGATATAACTTATACACATTATTCTTTGAAGAATTAATGGTAATGAAATGTAAACAGGTTAACTTCCACAAGACTCCGCTCATCTCTAACAGCTGATCATTGTTTATTTTTAATTGAGGGACAATTAAAGGACAGATTCAATAATATGAAATTATATGAACTAGTACAGATATAATCGTGTGCCATTTCTATTTGTCGAGTAAAAAACGAATCGTAATAGACCGCATATGATAAAAGGAAAAAATATGATACTATACCAAAGTATTTTTCAGATATTTCACAAGAATTAATGCATGTGATTGCAAAAGCTTTTTATAAATATTGCTTATAAAATGTTACATTATACATATTTCAATATACGTAATTTGTTGTAATTTTTCTAGTTGCCGACTTGATATTTAGGTAAATTGAAGATATATTACTTTGATTGTTTATCTAGAGGAATGCGAGCTAAATACCATTTTGATCTTCACAAATTATTCCTGTAATAAAACGGATTTTGGAGCTATTCACTTCTCGAATATTTCAAGACAACAGTGAAAATTTGCTTTAGTGAGAATATAAATATAAATTAAATATTACATTCCAACTTCAACAGGATTAAAGACAGCTCCAAGAATCATATCGTAATCTGAATATTTCAAGCCAAATTAGAGTCACAATTTCTAAACATTACACAATGTAATGTAAACATTACATACTATAATGCAATATTTGGATAATAACATAATGCTAGTATAAGGAAAAAAAAATAAAATTAGCAGTAAAGAACAATTGTTATGAAAAATGTCTTAAAGGAGTAAATAAATGGAATATATTATAAGAGTTCGTATTTTAATTCTAATTAATATCTATGAAACGAGATAATTTAAAAACCACTTAATTTATAATTATAAAGAGGTTAACTATGCATTTTCATAAATCAGAATAAAATAATGTTATAGAATGTTCTATTTTCAACAGTATTAAAGTTTACACACACTGTATATTTTAGCTCGGCACATTACTTACTTGTAAACATAATGAATATCTACATAACACTCCAAGTAAACACTAAATGATATTAATCAGTAGTTGGAACGCTAAATTAAGACAATGCATTTTTAGTTGATTTTGACATATTGTTTTGCCACAGAGGAGCTATGAGACAAGAATACAATTTTTTTATTATATTTTAAATAGTTTTGTAGAACAGTATTCCTTTTATAACATTAAATAAACATTCAAACGCTCCGTCTTGCTTGCTTAATGTAAAGAGTCGAGCCTTCAGCCTAAAATGGCTGCCTCGCATTGGTTGCACATATGTTACAGCTTTAAGTTTGTACACTGTAATCATAAAGTAGCAACACTAAATACAATTAATTCAGCGATCTATAGTGAAGTTAAAACAAACAAATTCAATTAGTAATGTGGAAAAAGAAAACCACAAAAAAAAGCGAAAAATGGGGTATTCTGTAATCGTTCGTAATTACCGAGTTACAGAGCCTTTTCTTGCAAGCCAAAGACAGGAACAAGTAGGCAATAAATGAATACACCCAAAAACTGGAACGATTATGATCCCTTGTGACTGAAATTGGGAAATATGTCCACGAATGCCAAAAATAGAATAAATTTAAACGATGTGCGTGAAAAACTGCCGTTTTCAACTAATAAATAAGTGCACATCAGATCCAGAAAACAGCATTCAGTTTCTGAACATGTAAATGGACAGCTAAATCAACACAACTTCGACCGTTAAAGTAACGGCAGTGCAACAACTACCGAAACCTTTTAAAGCACAGACAATTCGTTTCTCCTGCTGGTTTCAAGATGATATCCAGCACAACTCTGTAGTATTGGACATCATGTAGTTCACAGAGGAGGCATATCAACATTTCTCCCTGCGGCATATATAGCGTCATATGTCCTCATCTATTATATTTAACAGCTTCATCCTGCACCCCCTTTTGATCAAGTTGGAAGGAATTCTTAGTTCTCTACATGTTATGATCTGCTTTGGTCTTGCCATGGATCATGACTACTTACAGTCACCTGTGCAGAATATGACTGACTGAAACAGATGCATGCACTCTTTGCGACCATGGCGTATCCATGACGGAAAAGGACCTCATCATTTGCCTGCTGTTCTTAATTTTTTTCTCTTTGCATGACTATTGACAAGCCTTTGGGGATCTTTTTTTATCGTTCTTGTTTGTAATGGGGTGCTCATGGACTTTAGACTGAGGGATCGGAGACGGGCATAAAATAAAAAAATAATAAATCAACTCCCAAAGTTCAAAGTATTGGTTACTACAAATCCTCATGCGATATTTGAATTACAGCTGCACCCAATGCAAGTGGGAGTATATTTTCTCATGTTTGTTTAAGAACTGCTGGGTACATGCATTTTCGGTGTGGATTAACACTGATGCTTACAAGCGGATATTCACAGAGTTTTGGAGTAAAATATTACGTGGTGCTAATAAAATATGAGGCGAATAAGTCAATGAAGGTTATCTCCAGTTATTTTGATAACGGAAACATTTTTGTGGATCTGTGATCCCCGTGATCGCCTGTTTTTAC
This sequence comes from Metallyticus violacea, assembly GCA_030762175.1. NCBI lineage: Eukaryota > Metazoa > Arthropoda > Insecta > Mantodea > Metallyticidae > Metallyticus > Metallyticus violacea. The sequence continues at coordinate 41,502,897 of CM060843.1, read as the reverse complement.
CAATTCTGACTTCTCTTTGGTCTAACTTAATTAGATTTTGTTCTGTACCAAAAATTAAATGCAGATACAGCTTGAGAAGTAAACCAGAAACATTGATGTGGTAACTATGAGAACGTTACGTAACTGTTTATACACGTCCAAATGTGTTTATCGACAGACGGCGGTCATTTTAAAAACCTTCCACGATATGCTACTGTCTCACAGTAAGCAAAGTAAGACTCCTAAAACTGTTACAACTTTAACTCAGTTTTCCCTTTAATTATTCACAAAATATTAGGTCACTTGATTAAGAATCGTTTGTGGATTGTTTTGAAAACAATGTACTAAGTTAACCTAAAGAGGACTAGATTTGTTTATTAAGTAACATTTTATGCTTCAAATGTCCGCACTGATTTTGTACTTAGAAAAGAGTATCTGATAATTACAAAACGACTTGTATTTAATGGAACTGCGTAGAGCGCATTCTTTTTTATTACCATCGTAAAAATTATCTTTGTCATAAAACGTAATTTAAACGTAATATTTTTAAAAAAAAATGTATACTTATATTTTTAGTGCTAAAATTTATTATTCTATAATTACATTATTTTTACTTGGAATTGTAATTTGTGTATTTACAGTTAATATACATTTATGTATCCAATAAAACATGTGATAAAGCCCCACATAAACATATTTATGTGTTTTAAGCAACATACCTACACAGCTTGTCAGAGAAACATTTCACAACTTCCTTTGGTTGCTACTGGATTGGTTTAGTTCTGCATCTAAGAGAAGGTAATAAAGGCTTCTGTTTCTACTTTGCTAAGGAAAATATAAGCTGTAGTACTCCGTTGAGAAGAAGAGAGTAGTTAGTTACCTTTTTTTAGTTTTTACATATGCTGTTTTAAATGGCACAAGTAACAAAATTATTTATTTTGTTAACCTTCCTTTTCTTTCTTATATGTAAACAAACTTGCTGTATTTTAATGTTTATATAATTATTTAAATAATAGTAAATACAAAATATTTTTATGTTCAACGTTTACAGATCATAATGAAGGTGGCTGCAGTGTTTTTGATGATCACTTTTGCCGCAGTAGTCTTTGGCACATATGGACAACATGCCAGTACATCTTTGGACAAATCTGCTGATATCCCGGAGCTGTTCAAAGTGTTAAAAATGGGTAATATGGAAAGGGGTGCTGAAGATTCGCTGAAGGAGCTCGTAAAGGTATGGCACAAACAATCTGATTTAACGAAAAGACTGCTGAAATATAAAATCTTCATAGTTTATTATTTTATTATTACACAGACTAAAGTGTAATATAGAGAACAGTGTTCCATATTCTTGATAATTTTATTGCAAAAACAATATTTTACAATTTCGGAAAACATAACTTAATTACGATAGCTTGTAAGAAGCGGTTTTCGGTATAGAGCAGTTCTTTGTTGGTTGAACCCTCGAGGGTCCAAGTTGGCAAGTGTGCGACAATGCTGTGGAGATGAGAAGCCGCCACTGATGCCGATGTCCGATGTTGATGAGCCCTAGTTGATACAGTAATGGGTTAGGAATTTAGGGAGTGCTCTTCGTTGTCGCTAATGCTTCGGTGACGGCAGTTTCTCAAGGAACTTTCACCATGTTTTGTTGAGTGGGGCACAACGGGACTGAGAGTAAAATACGAAGGTTTAAATAAACACACTACATATTATGTTTGGGTAGTTTATTGGCTTTAAGTCTGTACGGTCCTTTGGTGCTCCTTAGTCTTTAATAAAAATTTGTTATGGCCACGTTTATAGTCCAGCTTCCTTCAACGAAAGACTCCAAAAGAAAACTACTACTCAAAATTATCACGTGTTACTTATGTATTATGAACAAACATTAATGATTTTATAATATTATTTTCATTGATAAGGTCTTGACTATGTGGCTGCAAAGAAAATATACATGATAATATTACATTGATAAAGTACAATTAAATGGCTGTAAAATCATAAAATAAATATATACTGTGCATATTAATTGCATTACTTGGGGAGAGGATCAAATTAACCGTTTCAAACCCTATATTATTTTGTCGTTTTCTGTTGTTATTTTGTTCTGCTTTTCGCATTTAGGGCATATTTTCTACTGATTATGCATAAAAAGAGTTTATGAAATATAATGTATCCACTTTTTTCGTCATATAGCTACTGAACATTCTCAATATTATAGTGCCCTTCTCATTTACGTTTCCTTCTACATGAAAATGTAATGAAAATTTGCTTTGTCATGGTAGATTATATTGATTTCTTATTCTGTATATTGCTCATATGAAGGACATTTAAAAAAATGACAGTTTTAGGCCTTAACCATAGATAGACGTGCAACTAATCACATAATTTTTTTACATCGATATAGCTCTCTTCATTCCCTTAAATATGGTCCTGTTTTAAATATTTTATTTTACACAGCTGTCTAAAGCACGTTTGTTGTGTGTATTTGGTAAATTTTATTAAATGGAGTATTGTACAGTGATATTGTACTTTGTTATTGATTATTGCATTTCATGGGAAATTGGTAATATGTTTATAAACGTTTAAGAACCCCTTACTAGTTTTTGAACAATAAAAAAGGGCTGCTTAATTTAAACATAGCTATGTATCCATGAACATAACACACACGAAGAACGTCTAAAATCGCGTAAAGCATAACATTTTGGAGCAATAATATAGAGTGTGCGGGGGCGTAGGCGTAATTTGTGGACTGCTGGACTGGTGGTCATGGTTTCGATGTTTGCCCGAGCTGCTCACTGATGACGTCTGCTCCAATTCTGTTGCATTTGGTCTCAGGGTCCACTGGAGTGTTTTGTGGATCAGTTTAGATCCACGGGAACGAGAAATGCACTGCCCAAAAGAAGCACCAGGTTGACTTGTTCCAAATATTTTATTCACATGTAAAAATATTGGGGCTATTTCCTGACTACTCGTCGTTGACTTCACTACTCACTTAGACTGACTTTAGGATCACCTTAGAAGGACTTGGAATATCTTAGTTTGTCTGCTTTCGTATGACTTAGACTGCCTGCTTTCGTATATCTTCTGATTCTGTACTCCAATTTTCTACAACATCGCCACGCCTCTCGCTAAATTAAATTCCTTCGTATATTATCCTATTTTCGAGTTATATATTCAGCATTAACTAAAATTGTTTTCCCCCTTCTGGTCTACAATGTCTTCTCACGAGCCTAAATTTTCCAAGAACAGCCTGTCATAAATTTCGGCATTTTCCTTACATGTTGATTTCTATTGAAACATCTTTTGCCTCCTTTAGTTGTAGATTGCCAAATATTCTTAGAGATAACGCACATAATTACTTTAGCAAATATGAGCTTGTATAGGGGGAAGTAATACCTTGTACCCCCGGCTTGCCTGTAATAAAACATTTTCCTCTCCTTTCTGACATTTCCATTTTTTCTTAAATTATTACTGGATTTGACTTTGTTCAAATACTGTCCCGTTACAGTCATATGTTTTTCTTATTGTGAACTCTAAGTATTCCACGGTCAGAAGTTTCATGACCTGACAAAGGATATTTTACCCTTTTCTCAGCATTGTCTAAGGAGCGGCAGCGGACGAGGCGTCAGGTATACATCTCTGTCTCTTTCTCACATCTTTTACCCCAAATGTATATAAAATCCTTTTGTAAGATACAATCACCTGCCAAATGACATACATATAAGTACAAGTTACAAATTATATCAATTCCTGTTATGCCTATCTCTAAATTATTTCATTATGCACACACACACACACACACACATAATTATCCTTATCATATCTAATGCCTTTAGAAATATAACTCTGCAGCCTCAAAGTTATTAATTTAATAAAGGCAGCCTTATTTCCGGCTTAAATTTTCTTACATAGCCAGAGATAATTTACGGGAATGCAGTTACGGAAGTTATTTTCATTTCAAAGGAAAGTAAAGCTATATTCTTAATTAAGACTTGCTTAAGAATAAGTTTTGATTTCGCTCTTATTCACAGCAGATAAACATGCATTTGCATTAAATTAGAAAAGTATTAACAATATATTAGCAACAATATAACCGAGTTTGATCAATGACTTGTATCTTGTTTGCATGACCACACTCCACAATCTAGTCGGTCCTGGTGGTATAGTAGTAACCATACTTGCCTCCTAAAACCAAGATCACGGGTTGGAACCCGGCCAGGACCGATGGAATTTTTCGGGCGTAAAAATCCTAAGTAAGGCTTCCTTCGGAAGGGAAGTAAAGCCATGGTTCCCGTGTCGTACATTTACGGCACGAAAAAGAACCTCAACATGAAAGAGAGGCCTCTGAGAAAAATTTATGGCCGTTTTACGCACTGAGTTGAATGATGACCTGAGCGTCCGTAAATAAATCAATGAAAAAAAAAATCACAATCGGAAAGAAGTTCAAAGATTTAACGGAATTTAATTGTTAAGCTCAAAAGAGCACAATGTGGATTACTTTTCACAATATATCTTTTGAGCAGTTGAGGAATTTTTCAATGTGTTATCTTCAGAAGGGTTATGCAATAATCAAAACAGTTTATGCCATTCCTTTGAACGATGTGGTTGAAAAATAATTCGTTTGATAAACCTGCTTTCGGCAGAAAAAAACATTGATCCTTAACACAAAATGTAGAAATGGGAAAAATGCAGAATCCATCCTACTGAACAATTTAACTTCACCTCACTACCAACATTTCCTAAGCTAAATAATATGCTGTAGGTCAGTGTTTTCCAAAAATTCAAGAGAATATTGCTTTTGTAGAAGGATTTTTCAGTGTGGATATAATGACCCGAGAACCTTACTGAAAAGACATTTATAGAATATTATGTAGAAAAATAAAATTAATGTTCAAGTTAAAAGCTTATTCCTCCGTTGTTATACAAAGCTGTTTTTAAACTGCAGCCGTATCTGTAAAGAGAGGACCTATATCGTGTGATTTAAACCTTTTTATAAAAAATATGCCATACGCTATTTCTCGAACCTTCTTCATTTATTCTTTCTGCTGGAAAAGAAATAAAGCGAGATACTGCCAGATACAGCCTAAAGAATTCTACATTAGACGTAATAAACTAATATCCTTCCTAGATTGAAACTCCTTCTAGAAATTCCAATTTATCCTAACTGTTCTCTTTAATGTACTCGTTGCTTCTGTCTCGTGTAACCCAATCATTTCTCTTGTACAGGCTGTTTTGGAGAGAATGCCAGGTCGATCTGCTACTGACACATTGCATTGTTTGACGGAAGTGACTACAGCCGGACAGGATATGTACAAAAAAATAATGGAGGTGAAGAGCGAATGTGGTAAAATTTTCTCTTAGAATACAGGGGCGATAGAAGAAAATACACACATTTGTAGAGACGGTGCCTAATGATGAGCACAGTCGAGTCATGTTCAATGAAGTAATTAAAATAAAACACATGTAAAAATTAATTTATCTGTTTTATTTCTCTAACCCTCCTCTTTCCCTACTTGATTACTGCAGAACGGGGGGAAAAAAAAAAAGTTATAAAAATCTGCTGTGTATGGTGCATGTATTCAAATAGTGTTAGGCAATCGACGTTATTCTGCAATAATGCTCACAGTGAAGCAGAGAGGTCTCTGCTTCAAAACGTGCTTTAATATTTTTGTCCAAGCCCAAATGAGTTGTTGGAGCGTTGTCTTTATGCCGTTTAGCTTTCTTAAGATGGTAATTCACGAAACGATTTGTTTTTCTGTTTATCTGTGTATTAGAAGTGTTATAATGCAAAAGATCAGTACAACATTTTAATTATTGTTCGTATATGAAAACCATCTCTTGCAGTAATGTGAAAGGGCTATTTGTGTGAAATTTCCCCGGTGTATTTGTATTTTAGTATACGAAAGGAAGCGAAACAGACAAATTCTATTGCGTTTTTATTTTATTATTTTATTTATTATTTTTTTTTGCATTTTTCGGGATATTAACATATTTAACCCCTTTTCCCCCTCTTTGATACTGTGGTGCCTTTTTTGAAACTTTTTCCCCCGTGTTTTGTTAAAAAAAATGGGCGTAAAAATAAATTATTTTTACTCTTCTTGGTCAGAAAAATAAACGGTTTTCACTCTTCTCGAGTAGCTACAAAAAAAATCTCAATTTGTAGAGCAGAACGAGAGCGGTAAAATTGTATAAATTTGTAGCCTCAATAGTTTCCAAGTTAATATAACAAAACCTGTAAGAAAAATCACGAATTTCAATTAAAGCTGTTGGCCAGAATCACATTTCTCTGAGCGGCCCGTGCATATTTTATATAAAGAAGGAGTTGCTAATAGCTCTATTTTATTGTGTTTGCATTATTGCAGTCCTAGTACCTCCTTACTCTAAAATTCAGTGGGCAACTTTTAATGCATTTTCAGAAGAATTTAAAAGACAGTACATCAAAACCACTGGTCAAATACTTTGATGTGCCGTCTGCGACGTAAATATTGCGATCGATGAGAAGCATCAAAGAGTTAGAATAAACCAGCACATGCAGTACAGCAAGCATGCAAAAAATGTAGAATTCCACAAGTTGCAGCTTAAGCAATCTACCTTGATACGTGCTTTCACTTCAGGAGCTTAAAAGCAGCCGTCATGGAGCCAGTTCTCTACATATCTTTTGTTTATTTATAGACGCTATTTAACATCACAGGTCATCATCGCCTACAGATCTTAACATGGCATTAATTCAGTCATAAATTCCAGTCCACAAGGTCAGCCGTTCTGCATCTAATCATTCCTCGGCAAGAGCACGCAAAGGCTAGTGCTGGATGAAGGTACCCTGAGAAAAAATTATATAAAGTCAATTTATGTGAAAGTTTTCGAGAAAATAAAAGATGTAGTTCGCAAAGATGAAGTGGGATTCATATTGGAATGAAACTACTCATGCGCTGAAAAGATATACCAAGTATTGAATGTTCTAGTGTTTCCATTATCTGGTGAAAGGATGAAACCCCATGCTCTTTGAGATTTATCAAATCGAGAAGACAAACGCCTGCACAGTAATGGAGTCATTCAAAGATTCAAGTATGAAGTTGTGGAGGATATACAAAATGAAAAAGTCAAGCTTGTGGTGACTGATCAAATACGCTACATACTTTCCGCTTTCCAACAGTTGAAAGTCAAGTACACCAATCTTGCCGATGTGACATATATTGCACATGGACTATGCCGTAGTTGTGAACGAGTCCAGTAGCAATACAATAGGGTAAATTACTTCATTGCTACTCTAAAGAATAATCTTGTAAAGGCCCCAAATCTTCAAATGTTGTACTGAGGAGTTACTGGTTCTATTCATCACAATTCCCAGTCATAAAAAGATGGGCTACAAGGATAAAAGTCATTAAGCATGCTCAACAATTGTTCAACGTCAAAGACCTAGAGCTGGAACTTTTCACAGAACATGGTTACACGTATTTGAGTTTACAAGAAAATATGCAGAAGGAGGAACAATGGAAAAGTTGACAATTATGAGGGACAACCTTGACGGAAATGACAAAGTGGAACTTGAAATAATTTTGAGGAACAATCTGGATGTGCAAGTCTTTATAACTTCCACCGCACAACCTTTCCGCTGTTTACAAAATATGCTTCATTGGTTTCAGTAGGTGTTGAACAGGGTTATCCCATTTATACAAGGTGCTCTAAAATGCTCTTTCATCACGCTAGTGCGCCTTCACACACGTCTGGGATTGTTGCTGCAAATTTGTATGACCTTTGCTTCCAAGTGCTTGCTCATACGCCATATTCGCCAGATTTGACTCCCAGCGACTACTTTTTGTTACTAAATACAAAGAAATGGCTGGGCGGACAAGATTAACATAAAATGGTGGGGTTGAAGCTGAGGCAGACGCTTATTTTTCACAGTTGGAAAATCTTATTTTACTGAGGGTATTAAAAAATGGGAAAGTCGTTGGACTAAATGTATGATTTTTAAGTGACTATGTTGAAAAATAATAATAAAAAAACCTTAAAATCTTGTGTTTTCTTGGTCAGGTCGAGAACTTTAAGAACGTCCTGGGCTGAAAGCGCCAGTGAGCTAAATTCGAAAACAGATATGTTGTGGTAATTCATTGTAACAAATTGGTTGAAACCCAGTAAATGCTTCGTTTAGTTACTAGACATCGATTATTTTATGTTTTTGGTACAATGTTGAACTAAGAATGTTAATGAAAGGTTTAAACCTGAATAAAGACAGTTTGTTAGCATCTTTTTTAAACTATCTTTTTGCTATCCAACCACAGTTTAGCCATTCAAAGTCTGTTCTCTGCTGATAGCCTATAAAGATATAGGGTCTTCTTTTAGTCGCCAAGTTTTAACTGCTGTTAAGCCGAATAAAAACAACTTTCAAAAGTGCAAAATGTGAGTGTAAACGAAGACTGCTATTGAAAATCTAGATTGCAATGTGTTAATAAAAATCATAGCAGATAGGAAATTGAAGGAGTTGCAAGCATTAATGTTTTTTTATTATTATTTTTTATTGGTTTATTTATGGATGCTCTTTAACAGCTCAGGTCATCAGCGTCCCAATCAACTCAGGGCGTGAAACGGCCGAAAAATTTTGCTCAGAGGCCTCTCTTTCAGGCTTGAGGTTCTTTTTCGTGCCGTAAATGTACGACACGGGACCCACGGCTTTACTTCCTTTCCGAAGGAAGCCATACTTACGATTTTTACGCCCGAAAATATTCATCGGTCCTGGAAGCATTAATGGTAAAGCCACATATAAGGCAAAGGAAAAATGCACAAGTATAGATGCTTTATAGTTTGTCTGAAGGAATCCTGATGAGTACAGATTACCAAAAGAGGACCCAGCAATGCTACTTGGTGATGCTGGTTACCCAGATGCCCCATGGTTAATCACATCCTACCAAAACTCTGCAGTTTCAGAGCACCTAGCATACAATGAATTCGTTAAAAAGGGTGAGCAAAAATTAAAAGGGATTTTGTCAAGTAAAGCAGCACTTTGCAATATTGCAGAGCAAAATAGATTAGCTACAGAAAAAGTATCTTCAGCTATTTTGTGAGAGAGGGCAACAAAGGTGAGATGATAGTATAAGGAATGCATATGCATTTCAATAAATAACATTTTTTCTGGTACTTACGTGTTACAATGCCAAATAACTTCTGCGCCGTTTTTAGAAACTGAAAATGCAATTCCACAATTTTCATGTAAACTGGAATATCCTTAAAAGTTTACATTGAAGGAAAGCTCTCTCGGTGTAAAGAACATGGAATTAATAATTGCAGCACTTTAACACTAGTAATGTTTTCTCGATCATATGAGTGCCAACAGCGACAGCCCTTGTTAATTGTCAAATTAATGATTGTAATTAAAATATATGCATTCTATTAGTTCATTATAAAATATATAGCAATATTAAACAAAACATATTCCTGTGAAGTTATCATTTACACTTAAGTCTTGAGTTTGATGGATTGTCGTCTCTTGCATAAGATCCTACAAGTCTGTTCGCACTTTTTCTGCATTATATTTTGTTTTCAGTCTTCATTTCCTGCCTACTTCAGTTTCTTTTCTTAAATAACTGCGCTTCTGTGAATCTTATATCAGGGACAGTTTGTTTAAAAGCCTAACCAAGTCCATTAAAATAAGAATAGGAGGGGAGGATGGCAATTGGTCGATTATGTGTGACAGCTGCCTTGAGTTTTGCAACAACATTTGAGGAGTAGCAGCAGTACCAAGCGGATCAAGGGGATCTAGAAATATTCGACAAGGGGGGGGGGCAATTGACTATGCCATAAGGATATATCAGATTTAAGGTCATACTAAAACAGTTGCTTACTAAATATTTAAGTAAATAAAAGAATATTGAAATTACCAACTGTGATGATTATATTTGTAAATAATGAGCCCCAAGCCCACAGAAAATGTCAAATCTTTTTAAAAGACACACATTCAGTTTTACATTCCAAAAAAATATGACTCTGTTGTATTAATTCCATGAATACAATACATACATAAAATAAATTAATTACACCTAGAAAAAAGTGTACGGTAAAAATAATGTTGTAACTTACATGAAGCTGTAATCTCCTGGGATATTTTCTTGGGAAAAGATTAACTACTTCCTTTGGAATCATCTCAATGATGCGGTGGATGTTAAATAGCACCAAACCATTTAATTGCTCCTGTTGCATATTGGATCTTAGATAGGTTTTCATACATCTTTCGGCCATTCATGCTGTTATTGGTATGACACACAAGACAATTAGAAATTCTCTGATATTTGGATAGAAATTGCTTGGAGAATGAGAAGACCTTTAATGCCGTTTTCGGTTTACTTTATTCAATTTCCCAAAAATTAAACCATACTTTTAAAATCGTCTCGAAGCTCTGTAATAGTTCCTGTCAAGTATTGTTCGTAAATGCTTGCACTTTTTATTAAATCATCAATATCTAAGTTCATCTCATTCCAAAAAGTTGGAATCAAGGATTGAAGTTTAAGGATGTGGTTCCCATTATCACGAGAAAATCTAGTGGACAATTCATTGTAAATGTAATCCAAGAATGGAAGAAAACATTAATGCGACAATGGTACACTGTATAAGTTGTAGTAAGAATATTGCTTCGATAAGTTTGTATGGATGTTATTCGAGGCACCTTAACTTCTATATCCATATCTGTTGCTAATGTGATAGCGTTTTCTAAAATAGAATGAAATATTTGATTTTCTGGACATTATTTTCAGGTATTTTTAATTCTTTCAGTCATTCCGTAACACTGAACTAGATTAATGTTAGGATTTATAGTTGTCTGGAAAGGGTTACAGTTACTCCGAATATTTCAGCTATAGCAATAACTGAAGTAATTATGAATTCGAACTTTAGGATAGAGTTGTTAAAATGTGTGTATTTTTTCTCAAAGATCCTGCTTCTTCTAGGAATAACACAAATGCAGGGAAAATCTCCTTAAATTGTAAAATAGCATCGTGCCGCTCAATCCACCGAATTTCACACGGTGCTATAAATTTAATTATTTTGTGCTGAGAGCACAAAAGACTGATGTTATCTTTCATGGGCGACGACCGCTTATTAGACTCCCAAACGAAATTCACAATTTCGCCAATTGTGCCCGAGTTTGTCTAATAGAAGTGATGGAACACGCTTTAGAAACCGATATATTCAGGCATTGCGTAGTATAGAACGCAAGAGGTTGAACAGCTAAAATGTGAACTTGTACGCCACGAAATTGTTCTGAAAAGTTTTCACCATCGTATTCTTGTCCACGCAGGTTCGAAATGTCTAATCTCAAATCTTGCAGTTCATTCACCATTAACTTACACAAATTTCACCACTTAAATCGCGCGTTACAACACATCTTTAAAATTCCTCCTTCACACAACACTTTAATAGGTCAACAAAACGCACGCCAAATGTTAATTATCCGCAGTTGCGTCAAGTAGAATAGAAAAAAATTTCCCTCTCTTAATGTCATCTATAATTTGGTTTTCAATTATGCCAGCACAACAGTTTATCAAATCATATTGTATTGTTTTACTTGTTAGGTGCCTTTGCAAGATGACCTCTGAGAATTTCATCCCCTGCGAAAACTGAAAATTTATGAAGTTCCTTAAAATTCTCCTGTTTTGACCTTCATATTCGTGCTCTAAATCAATGACGCAGACATCCCTGTGCCCTTGAAGTGGAACGTTCTGGCAACTGCACAGAATAATTACACAATGGAGACGTATTTCATATAATTTTCATTTACTCCTTTTTTTTCAATTCATTGCTCATTTGAACTTCATTCTGTTTTTCCCCTTCATACATTCTCCTAAAATTCTCACTTTCAACAACGGCTGTTTTATGACAACTTTTCTCTGAATGTTCTATGAATATTTGAAGTGCCTTCTTAAATTCATTTAGAGGCTTAAAAACTAAGATTGTTACTGAACCCTATTACGACCCTCCTCTTTAGGAACAAATAGAACACACACCCGACAGTAAGCACCCTCATCCTTTTTACTTAAAGTAAGTTAAGGAAAAATATCAGTAGTATGAGACCCGCAGCGGACCCTTGATTGACATCACACTACTAAGGCCGCCTCCAGGGGAAAAATTGGCGCTAATGTCGCTTTTTGTGGTGGTGAAAAGTTGAATTATGGCAGGCAGTGTGATGTCATATCGAGGGACGTCGCGAGATTGGTGCTTTGTTTTTATTGCGATATGTTGAAACTAGTTTAGAGGAAGTTATGGATGGAGTATGGGTAAGTATATAAGTTGGAACACATTTAAACATATTTTAATCTGCATTTAATGGCTGTTGTGTTAATAAAAGTAGTATACAGTTGCATTTGGAACATTGTGGTACTTAAAGGCACAATTATGTGGAAACGGTATGTAAATAGAGTTTAAGTAGCATCATCGTTCTGCTAAGCATTACTGACAATGTGGAACAAAAATAAAATGGTCTTTACATCGCGCTTTGAGCACCATTGGTGTGCACAAGACGCGGGATTGTTTATGTTCTGAACTCCACGCGTAATTACTGCAATTCCTGCACCATTGGTCATATTGTAAATTGTATAGAAATTGCAACTGCAAATAAAGGTATAAAATTGGATGTAACGTAAAGGCATATAGTAAGACAAGCACAAGAATGTGGGTAGAAATGGGAAATACCTGTGTATTGAAACACGTAAGAGCAAGTTCAAAAAAGGATGTATGGTATATAAACACGTTTATTAAAGATAAACAAAGCACAAATAAAAAAAATAAGAATATTTAATTGCTGTTGCAGAAGGGGCATAGGTATGTGTGAGGTTCGTCTATATGTTTTATGATGGGGGAGGTTCCAGTGAGAGGTGTACAATGTTGAAATTTGAAGAAGAGATTTTGCAAAGTGTGTCAAGTTGGTTCCATATCAAGTCAAAGTTGATAGGCGGATATAGTTGAAGGTCCAAAGGTGGAAGCCATGCGACGATAGTTTTTTCCATGTGGTTGAAGATTGTGTTCTTGTGTTAGAGATGAATGTAGATGCCATGGTGGTCCGTAAAGAAATTGGGGAATAAGATTATTAAAAGCATATGTGGTTAAAGAAAGGTAAACGGGAAAAACGGCGATTATGTGTAGGAGAGATGAAATAGTTGGGTTATGCGTTTTGGGTGTGAAAGTATTGTAAAGGTTAAGTAATAAAATACTGCTTACCAGAAGTGAGTAAGTTTAGTGTGGGCAAGCTACTGAGCTAGCCGATGTAATTTTTAATAGTGTTTAAAGGGGTACCACAGGCGGAGCTGACGTGATGTAAGGAGTAAAAAGTATATCAGGAAGTGACATGTAGGGATGTGATTGGTTGGAATACGAGGGAAAGTGCTTGGTGGAAAAGATGAGGAGGAGAGGGGTGTGATTGGATAGAATAATAAGCGCCGTAATTGGAAAGGTCGGTATTCATAGGACGGGGATAAAAAGGGAATGGTAGCGGGGAGATAGTGTTATTTTTAAAGATGAATATGTTGTTGGTAATGTAGGGTTGTTATATTTGGAGGTTAATTGCATTAAGTTTTGGCAGATGCGGGGTTAAATTTTATGATGTGACAGGGACGCCGAATAAAGGGAAGATATGCGGTAAGGATAATAAATTGGTGTTAAACTGTACATGTAGGTGTAAAGATGATGTGGAGTGTGTGTTTAATGCAAGTATAATATGGATGGGGTGGGATTGTGTATAATTGAATCCTGTAACGAGATGTAAAAAGGGAGGTCGGTTTGGGTATTTATATTAAGGTAATCTTGAAATGGGCACGGTTGAATCCCGAAGGGCATGTGTTGAGTGAGAATTTTTGAATGGTGTTTAACGCCTGTTTTTACTGCTGAGGCACCACAGGCGATGAACACTTATAACACATGAGATGAAAGGATATCTTGGGAAAGGAATTTTTTAAGGTAGGAAATGTTCCAGGCCTAAGTTTAGGGTACCTTCCCGGCATTTGCTATTTATGAGGACTGAGGAAAACCTGGAAAAACCTCAGTGGGAAGGACGGTCCTAGCGGGATTCGAACCCCATACCTTCCGCTCACGAGCCCGTGTCTTAACGACCTCGGCCACCCGTGGCGGTGAGTGAGATGTGTAAATGCTTAAAGGGTAGAAGGAAGGGTAAGAAGTGTGAATATTATGGTAATCCGGTGATAAAGCATGCGGGAGGCAATGTGATTATGATGGGAGAGATGTTGGATTGTGAAACGAGGATGAAAGTTATTAAGTTACCGGAGGGGTTGAATTTGATTGGAAGTTGATGGAAGAGGAGAGTGAATTGGTAGTTGCATATAGTGTAATGAGTGAAATTAATTTTTATTTTTCTGAAAATTTTGTGTAACTATTTGGTGAATTTTGGAATGGCGAATGGAATTTGAAGGTAGGGGGTAGGAAAAAGAAAGGAAGAGTGAAGCGTGGATCGCAAGGGAATGCAGACTGTAATATGAGTATATGTTCAGAATATAATGGTGAAACGAAGGGTTTCGGTAAATAATTTAAGGAACGCGGCTAGCGAGAGGTGTAACAGGGAGTGATCATGGAGTAAAGAATAAGATGAGAAAGGAGTGTAAGGATAAGATGAGAAATGTGGGTGGAGAGAGAAAGGATAAGGAAGCGTTGGAAGGGAGAACGAGAGAAAGGGCGGAGATGATGGATAGGATGAAAAAGGAAGTGAAAGAGAAGGAGAAGGAGAATGTAAGTAAACAGCATGAGTAAGTAGGATGCATAAAGATAAATGGAGAATGTGTATGAGAAGTTTGAAGGGTTCAAGGGGTTAACAGGTAAATTAAGGGGGTTAACAGGTAAGGTCTGTATAGGTGATGTATATGATGAAGTTGAATTTGAAAATTATTTAAATTCATGCAATGATGTAGAAGAAGGAGGAGGAGGAGGAAGCAGTTAATATGACAGAAAATAACAAAATAAGGGTTGTATTAAAATGTTGTAATATATATTTTAATAAAATAATGAAATAAATGTAATAAATAATAGATGCTAATTTGAAATAATATACAATGAAAAAGAAGTCAATAACACGTAGTAGTTATTTTAAAGTTTTGCTCAATGTTTTCTTTACTGACAGAGACGTGCTTGGCTGGTGCAAGAGGAATAAGAGGAGTAGGTGCCGGAATGTTCGCCTCGTCATAAAAGGAACTTATAATATTCATCCTAGATGGCAAAGAAGAAATAAGTGATTACTTGTGCACAGTATCATTGGAATCGACAATATTTGTACGTTAGAACATGAGGATTTTGTTTGTTGAAACACAATTATGCAGGTGTAATTCCACCATTTTGTTTTTAAGTGTACAATATGATTATGTACGAGGTATGATTATGTTCGAGGTGGTATCCGGAATATGCAGTACTGGTGCTGCCACCTGGTCAAAAACTTAATTTGAGACTAATGACCGCCGTCACCCCCGAAGTAGTTCCCTTCCACTCGTATACATCGGTCCCAGCGATTCTGCCATTTTCCAGTTGCATCTTGGAAGTCATGTTCTTTGAGGGTGTTTCGCACAGACAGTGTTTCTTCTTTAGTCCTCTCAATTGTGTCGAACCGACGTCCTTTCAACTTCATTTCAGTTTGGGGAATAGAGCGAAGTAATAGGATGCTAAATCAGGCGAGTATGGTGGGTGAGGGATAACCGTCATATAGTTTTTTTTTTTTTTTTTTTTTTGTCAAAAATCTCCTGGTGAACAAGGAATGGTGACAGAGCGCATTATCGTGATGCAACAGCCAGTTCCCTTTTCACCGAAGTTCCGGCCGCCGTCTCCGCACATTTTCACGGAGCCATCGCAAAACGTCACAGTAGTACGTGGAATTCACTGTTTGATTTTGTGGGACGAATTCTTTGTGCACAATCCCCTTGGTTTCAAAGAAAACGAGGAGAATGCTTGACTTTGCTCTTCGTTTGTCTTGCTTTTTTTTTTTTTTTTTTTTTTTTTTTTGATCTTGGTGAGTTAGGGCTCTTCTACTGCAGGATTGCTTTTTCCTCCAAATACTTTTTGAATCAATGCGAGGGTCTCCGTAGTATTTTCCCCGAAATTTGCACAGAATTTGATATACACTCTCAATTCTAATCTTGGATCCAGCGTAAAATTGCCACACGATACACACAGAGTGTCATGAAAAGTACTATAGAATCTCAACACATCTACCCAGCTGCATGAAACTTTAAACACTCACTCATCAGATGAGCTAGTGTTACCACCTAGTGATACAAAACTCTACTGCAAGTACTGTTGAGATGGCAGCATCAGTCCCGAATATTGTGGATACCACCTCGTATATGTTGTAAGTGTTCACATTGTTATAGATCTAATTCTATCATTTGAATGAGGTCATTAATAGCAAGTTGTTGTAATAGCTGATTGCATTGTTGGTCGCACTGTAATAGTCTAATTAGTCCATCATCGTTTGGTGGATTTAATTGCTGATGGTAATGTTGATCCCACTATTGTGGCATAGTAGCCTCCGTCTGGTTTGTAGAAAATGTTGCAGACAATGGGGGAAGATTATCTGGAAGAGGAAGAGGAATATGAATGAATAGTCAAATTAAGAGAAAGAGTGTAGAAACCTAAAGTTTATAAAGAAGGAAGAGAAAGTCGAAAGATCGTGCAAGGACAGTCAAAAGTGTTGGAGGAATAGTTACTGTGTCATTATTGCATCCATGGCAGATATTGTGAAATACTTGTCCTGGGAGTTGAGTTCTCTAATGGATATAAGTTGTAATTTATTATGTGCATAAAATAGTCCCGTGAAAGGGAATTTAAGAGTCGGTTTTTTGGAGAAAACCAATTGCATTGCTTCGTACTAACAATTTATATGTACATTTAATTGAATGATGAAAAAGCCAGTGTTAAAAAAGTAGGTTTCGCCGTTAAAAAGGGCATATCATTCATCATAATAAAACATGCCTTGAGGGTAACAGTGTGAGTGGGTAAATACAGTGTTGTTAAAGATAAAATTGCGGCTATGGTATATGCAAAGGCGTGAACTTTGCCGAAAAACTAGTTGTGGCAAACACGGTTTGTACATTTTTCTTCATTATCTTTAGAAAATGTAATGAAATAGTTGAAAACGTGTCTAGGAAACCATATCAGAATAAAAAGTGCCTAAAGTAACACCCGATAATGACACAGAAAATAGTCTCTGTGACAAATATCAGAAGCAAGGTCATATAAAACGAAGGAAGAAGAAAAAAAGTGATTAGGCTGAAAAGAGTCGATCAGGGAGTAAGAGGAGAAATGCTGTTTGAGGAGACATATTCGGGGTTAAGGTTTTAAGTGGAAAGATGTAGCGGAGTCCATAATCTGCAAAAGACATAAAAAGTACAGTTAAGGAGAACCACGAGCATTAAAGTGCGTGTACCAATACGGTATATTCCAATATGCTATAGTATCTGTATTTGTAACGAGAAAATGTAATTTAGCCTGTGGTATTTTCGCATGTGCATGATACCACTATAGTGATGGACCAAGAAAAAATTTGAATAATTAAAGCAGCAATCAAGGAGACAAAATATCGGTCTTCAATAGGAGCGAAAGAGCATGCGTGGCTACAGTTAATGGTGTTAACACCGGTGTAGAAACAAAAACGTCTACGGCACTTTACTGTGCGTTTCCACAGGGGTAAATTTAAATCTATGCGTTGGTATGTAAGTTGCTATAATGGAAATTAAAAGGGTAGTTGCAGTTCGTACAGCGTATTGAAAAGGATGGTTTAGGGCAGTCAAAGCCCCGCACAGCTATAACAATAATAGATAGACCAAATGCACAACCAGCACAGATTTTTCTTTTACATAAGGGGCAGGTGACGGTAAAACAAGGTAAGCATTCATCAGCAAAGCGCAACATTTTGTTCTGCGTAAAGAGTAAAATAAAAGAATACGTAATGTAACACACAATAAATGTAATGCTTATTTTGTATATTCATTGTTAAAAAGTAACATCAGTTAAATGAGAAATATATAGTTGCAATTAAAAAGAAACGCTATTACAAAAATGGTAAAAAGAAACAACACTTACGTTTGACGAAGCGGCGAGGAAACTAATAATAACAGCAGCGGAAGCAGCAACCAGCAAATCATTTGAAAATATAAACATACAAAGGTAATAAATATATGAAATATAAAATCACAAAGCATATAGTGATGATGTTACGTGCTAGGTTTACAGAGCAACCGTATTGGAGAGCAGAATATGCACCAAATTGATTAATTTATGGACGCTTTTTAACATCTCAGGTCATCAGCGTCCCATTCAACTCAGGAAGTTAAACGGCCGACAAATTTTGCTCAGAGGCCCTCTTTCAGGCCTGAGGTTCTTTTTCATGTAGTAAATGTGCCACACGGGATCCACGGCTTTACTTCCCTTCCAAAGGAAGCCATACTTAGGATTTTTAAGCCCTAAAAATCCATCGATCCTGACCGGGTTCGAACCCGTGATATTGGGTTTAGGAGGCAAGTATGGTAACCACTACACCACCAAGACCGACGAATATGCACCACCTATGAGTGAACTTTTAAATGAAATTACTACAAGTCAACGGTACGTTAAAACGTTTGTACAAAATAGTAGTAATGGCAAGAACGTGAGCGGCTACTGTTCAGAAAAAAAAAAAACATATATCACTGAATATAACTGCGTTGAAAACACTGGTACACAGACTATAAGCAAAATGTGAAAGCACTGTAACACTCAAACGAGGAAGAATTACAAAACACAAAAACGAAGAGAACTAGAAACGTGCAAAGAGCAATTAAATTTACATTTGGTGATTGTATAATTGCGAGAAAGGTGAAACATAACTTAAATGCAACGCTGGCAAAGAAAGTGAATAAAATTATTGGACATTAATTATTTATCGAAGGTAGTTACAGAAAAGGTGTATTAAATTTGCCCCTAGTTATCAGAGTTGCAACCTTGAACAGCAAGTAAATCACACGCCCCTCCATTTCATTATCTAAACCTAGTCGGTCCTGGTGGTGTAGTGGTTACCATATATACCATAAACCCAAGATTGCGGGTTCGAACCCGGCCAGGACCGATGGATTTTTTCGGGCGTAAAAATCCTAAGTATGGCTTCCTTCGGAAAAGAAGTAAAGCTGTGGGTCCCATGTCGTACATTTACGGCACGAAAAAGAACCTGAAGCCTGAAAGAGAGGCCTCTGAGCAAAATTTGTCGCCGCCGTTTCGTGCCCTGAATTGAATGGGACGCTGATGACCTGAGATGTTAAAGAGCGTCCGTAAATAAACCAATAAAAAAAAAGTATCCGAAATTTAGATTCAAAAAATAGTCTTCGAGACCCACAGCGCAGCTTATGGATACCGGCCACGAATAAAGGATTTAATTGTATAAACTTTGCAGCGGTGTTTTATGGGAAATGGGTTGTTAGTTATGTATATGGATTGAAGGGAAAGTTAATTCGATTAGATTTATTGTTTAGATTAAAGATTGTTAATTTAGATTAATAATTGCATATCTTAGGGGTAAATGTTCATGTCCCTCTCTCCACTCCGATGATGTTTCCGCTGACTTATAGTTTGCTCCGACTAGCTCCAACGAGATTCTTCTGGCTGGAATTTTAGTTATCTGGGTATAACAGGGAAAGGGAAATGAAAAGTATATTGATACTATAATCACCCAATTTATAGTTTTTCACTATCATATTTCTTTATTGTCCAGGTTCATAATATTGGGCGGAGAATCGACTACTCCGTGAAGGATTTAAGGCGCATTGTGTCACTTTCGCATGATCGCGTCTCTTTTGTTAGGAATCTGTTCCTTTACCATTATCACAAAAGTTAACACTTGAATTGTTTGTCCGATGCGTAGCTAGTCTGTGTCTGTAATCACCAATACCAATTAATTATTCTCAATGGCCAAGAGCGACTGGAGAATGAAGGTTATACAGTATAATCACACCAAAACTTAACATTAACACAGATGCTTCGCTTAATAAGACTGAAGTCACACTATTTCGCTCATAGATACATTAACGCTTATTGATGTTTCTCTTGTTCTCTGTTTTAAAGCTATTCCTCAACTGACCAGCATTAGCATCCCCTGGTTTATGACACTTTTCCCTCACCTGATACACAAAGACGGATTTTCAATGCTAAAGAACTCGTTTGTCCTTGACACAAACTTTCCCTTTCCTTCATGGAGCACCCCGGAGTGGGTTTGTTTACAATAAGGCACATAACAATTTCTCTCAAGTTAACGACTGTTCAGCTCGGATCTGCCTGCAAGCAAACAGCCTTCCACCCTACAATCGCACATATTTTCCTAGAGCCAATATCTCATTCATATTATATTGAATAAACGTAAATGTACAATTACAATATATGAAATAATAAATTTGTAATTATGGTATATTTGGTACATTTAACCTTAAGCTATGATCTATTTACATATTTTACTTGGCAAGTAATCAATATATTATTTATGGATAATTATGGGGGTGTCTAATTTAATTATTTCATATTGAACTGGTAAACTTACGGCGATATCATGTTTTTAACATTTTTTTCTATTTTCCTCGCCCTTTGGCTTCTTGTTTATTTTTTTATCTACTGTTCAAAATAACAAACAAAAAAATTAGATGGGTATACACATAAACGTTTAAAACAAGAGATTAATCCTGGTTTACACCAATTAAGTGACTTTGCAATTTAACTACTTGATTAAGGTTTATGTTGACTCCTAGACCATATATTAACCCAATTATTACTCGGTCAAAGTAAACCTAGATTAACCATTTCTTCTCTTTGAGATTTAGATAGGTAATCTGTTAAAAATACTTATTAACTTTTATTATAAAAATTTGGCAACTAATAATTCCTCAAAATAAAATATAAAAACAATAAGTAATACTACTTGTCTTGGATTCTCGGCAAACATTTCTATAGTTTCCATTTGCAACTCCTTCTTCTTTTCCAAAACAAGTGTAATATGAACTCTAATTAGGTATAATCCGTTTAAGCAATTTTCTGCCATTTTCGCTCTCAACTATCTTTTAACACGTCGTAAAGTGCTCAATCTGTGATGTATTCAGGAGGTAGGGAAATTCCTCCACTTCCCCGTAAATTAAAAAAATCTTTTAAATCTATTTGTAATTGTATATAATATTTATAACTAAAAGTCAAAAGAATCGATGAATTTAAATTATCGTCCGTTTTTATAGCTGCTAAATTGTAATGTGTAATAGAATCCATTTGAAACTCAACAATGGACATATCTAGAGTGGCAGGACTGGTGTAGTTTAATAAACTTCCATTATTGTAACAAATTTCAACTTCTTACACTTGAATTTAGTCAACAGTTTACTGTGGAAGTATGATGTGCTTGTGCGGTCTTATCGAAAGAAGCTTTACCAAATTACAACGTCTCTATTTTCGTTTTTTTCTAATAAAAGACAAAATGTATTGCAGAAATCATGTCTATTAAAAAAATGCTAGTGATGGTGAATTGCTTAGTGACTCGATTCTCAGTCTTCGAATGAAAAGTGCACATTTATGATCCATCCTTAAGTCGTTACTGTGAACAAAGTTTAAAAAGTGTTGAAAGATTAATTATCAGCAAAAATGAGAATATAAGTACATTTGATTGTACTTTTGCCTCAACCGCCACGGGTGGCCGAGGTCGTTAAGGTGCGAACTTGTTAGTGCGAGGTCTGGGATTCGATTTCTACCAGCACCGTTCTCCCTGACTGAGGTTTATTTCCCAGGTTTTCCTCAGTCCTCATAAATGGCAGATGCCGAGGAGGTACCCCAAAACTTAGTCCTGGAACACTTCCTTCCTTAAAAAAAAATACGCCTTTCACAATTTATCATTTCATGTATTATTAGTGTTCACCGCCAGTAGTGCATCAGTAGTTAAAACGGGCATTAAACACTATATATATATATATAAAGTACTTTGACCGCGATCGGGGTGGGAATTGCAAAGTATGTGAAATGCATTTATTTTGATGGTCTGCAAAAAAAAAAAAAAAAAAAAAAAAGAAAGAAAGAAAGAAAGAAAGAAAAAGAAAAAAGAAAAGAAAATAAAATAAAAAGAAAAGAAAAGAGCAGAGTGTTAATTTCTCTAAGTTTAGAAATGTCGCCGAAAGTACGGAATAACTAGAACAGTCAGAAAAACAAGCAAAGTCTGTTGTATTTGAAATCGCAGATTACAGCAATTAAACACTCTAGTTCACGCACAAATAATTCAACAAAATGAAAGTGAAAAAACTTTGAATCCATAAGTTGTGTTTTCTTTAAGTTCGAAGTGTGTATTTTCCTAGTAAGGAAAATATCCTTCACACAACGAAACATGCACCTCAATTTTAAAAGCTAGTACTAAAGGATTTGGAAAGTGGGTTAACTTTCAGAGTAAATGGTCCACATATGCTAGCAAATATACTGCTTCAGAATTATTAAATTATAATGGTTATGTTCTAGACAGGCAAGATGAATAAATTCTCCGGTTAATTTCTTTTTCCGTAATGGTAGACGGATCTACAAATATTTGTAACCAAAGGGAACTTCTTTCCTATTTCATTGTGTTGCTCTTTCTCCGTCTTTTGAAGTAAAGGAAAGATTTTATATCTGATTGAGTTGTAAGGTACTAAAGTTGAATCTATATTGATAATGAACCCTATTTTTAATAAATAAATATATAAATAAATAAATGGAAATAATCTTAAGACAAATTAATCGACAGTACTACTAATTTTAATGGCTCTGTCTGACTAGATCCAAGCTCATTTACAGGAAAAAGGTGGCATAAGTTACCATATATTCACTGCAGAGCACACATTTTGTCGACTGCTGTCACCAACTGTAAGAATAAAAGTTGAAGCCGAAAATTATAGCTCCTCAATAATTTCATGTGTATTAATATTAGCATTAACATTAATAATATTTCATGGAGGTATAGGGAGTGATATTTTGTGCAAAACAGAATTCCTGGTTAAGACATTCTTTTTGCCTATTTAGGTTAATTGCCTGCATGCCTTATGACAGGAGAGAGATTTATTGTTTTTGTACAAGGGTTGGGTTGTATCAGACTGACGGACTGTCCCGGGGAAGGCCCCTAAGTTCTAGCAGGTAAAGAAAAGTTTGAGAATTGTTAACACCTGCGAATGCTTTAGAGTGGACATTGACAGCGTATTTTAAAAAGGGTTATTTCATTTTCATGCTACATTGTGCACCTAAAGCTAAAAGAGAAGTGCAGATTTACGAGAATGCTTAGGAATGGAAATTACAAAATAGTTCAAGACAATAATACAGATCGCCCAAAATTTGCCAGAAAGTAAATATAGGTACCAGAGGTTTTGTCTAAATAATGGCACGCAGATATAAAGAGACTAATGGAGTAGTATAAAAGGAGACAGCCAGAATTTATGATAGGGAAGATTCTTGGGAAAGGCAAGAAAGAGACAATAAAAACTAAAAAGTGTAGGCGTGGAGAAAAATGGGTAACCAATAGGCATCGGCTACAAGTGTACGAATAGGAGTCTATAGGCATAGAAATATATATTGAATAATCGCAAATCAGGAAGCGAGAAGTAAAGTTTAATTAATGACGATAGAGAAGTATTTTTCGCGAAGGGGCTTGGCTTATTGGTCCAAAAGCCAGGCCAGAGAACAGTAAAGTCAGTCGGATGTGAATAAGTCGGGGGTGAATAAGTCAGTCTAGCAGTTGACGAGTAAAGTCAGTCGAGGAGTATGAATAAGTCAGTCAGTCCAGGAGCACTAGTAAAAGAGTATGATCGGTCGAAGAGCAGGTGCATAAGTCAGTCAGTGAGTAAGAGTCAGTGAGTCAGTCAGTAGGACGTAAAGTAGGTTCTAGTGTTTGATATTCAGAAAGCTGGAACCCGAGTCTCCGCGGACAGTCTTGTCAAATGGTTATATTGTGTTACTAATAAACTATGAGTTAGAGAGGCTCTTGTGTTTTTTCTGCGGTCCGTTGTCAAAATCTTCTCGACCCGGTGACTCCGAGTCCCAAAAACCTCCAGTACAGCGAATCCTGACATCCTTAACATCCCCAACTGAAGCCCCCATCAGGCGGAGCAGCAGTGGACATCAGCGGTGAAAAGACTATTCAATGACCAGCCGCATCGCCGTACATCCCTGCTTCAAAT
The DNA here is from genome assembly GCA_030762175.1 of Metallyticus violacea. NCBI lineage: Eukaryota > Metazoa > Arthropoda > Insecta > Mantodea > Metallyticidae > Metallyticus > Metallyticus violacea. The sequence continues at coordinate 41,478,760 of CM060843.1, read as the reverse complement.
CGACTACCAGCGTGGGGCTATAATCATATTTTGATAGTAAATTTACGCCCCTGCATACTTTAATACCGCTCCAAATTGGCATCCCAACGTGGGGCTATCATAATCAAAACTACGCCCCCGCATTCAATAATACTGCTTCAAATTGGCGCCCAACGTGGGGCCATTTGATATCCAAACTACGCCCGCGCTTCCTTTAATACCGCTTCAAAGTCCTCCTATAAAACGCACATTACCTTTTGTTAAGGACATTTATAATGCTTTTCATGCTTCATGAAAAACAGTTTATAATATTCCTGTGCTACAAGTCCACTATGAAGGCAACACACACACACTGCCACGGGTGGCCGAGATCGTTAAATCGCGGACTCGTGAGCGGGAGGTCTGGGGTTCGAATCCCGCCAGGACCGTCCTCCCTGACAGAGTTCTTTTTCCAGGTTTTCCTCAGTCCTCATAAATGGCAAATGCCGGGGAGGTACCCTAAACTTAGGCCTGGAACGTTTCCTTCCTTAAAAAAATAAATCCTTTCATTTCATGTATCACCAGTGTCCATCGCCTGTGGTGCCTCTGTAGCAAAAACGGGCGTTAAACACCATTCATTCATCACACACACACACAAGGACATTCGGATTTATTAAGTTTGGCAAGTGGATCGTGTGAGAAATGAGTTACAATTTCGTTGCAGCTTTAGTGATTTTGGACGAAACATTAAATGCCGTCTCAAACTTAAGTAAAATTCTACAAAAACAGTCACTCAAAATGTCATAATTTCCTGTACTACCTTCTGGAACTCTGGACCAACGCGGCGCCCATGATGTATTTTCCTGGTTCCCTTCATAAGTAAATTTTTATTCCGACAATAACTAACATTAATTCACATTTTAAGACAAAACTGTTTTCTTCTGAACATCTTCCCAGTACACAGCCATGAAACGTTTTTGTACACCAAAGCTGTATTCATTATTTCCCTAACCAAACAGTGCAAGCCCTTCCCTTTTTTCCTCTCAAAAGAAGGGTATTTCCCTAAAGAAGATTTTATCCCTTTAAACACCTGTGCCACTGTGGTGTCAAAAACTTTCTTCTGCTGTAGACAAGACAAATCCACCGATAACCACCCCCTTCTAGTAATTTGCGCTTTCCTCAGACCTTAACTTGTCAAGAATTGGAGACAAAGTTACCGTAATCCCAACAAAGCTATGCGGCAAACAGTAAGTTCGCTCTTTTGAAGTCGCTCTGGTGGTGTAGTGGTAACCATACTTGCCTCCTAAACCCAAGATCGCAGGTTTGATCCCGGTCAGGACCGATGGATTTTTTCGGGCGTAAAACTCCTAAGTATGACTTCCTTCGGAAGGGAAGTAAAGCTGTGCATCCCATGTCGTACATTTACGGCACGAAAAAGAACCTCAAGCCTGAAAGAGAGGCCTCTGAGCAAAATTTGTCGGCCGTTTCACGCCCTGAATTGAATGGGACGTTGATTATCTGGGATGTTAAAGAGCGTCCGTAAATAAACCAAATCAAGCTCTTTTGAACGTTGTTATTTATACGAATGGGGTCAGTTTTGGAACCAAATATTCAGTATAACTCGAGAGCTTGTGAGTATAGGCTTGTGAGTATACGTGTCTTGTGCTGTGATCGATTATTCTTAATACAATATGGCAAAAGACAAAGAACTTACAGTTTTAACAGTGAATGGTGGGAGCAGAATTGTTTTGTCGAATTCAAAGGAAAACCCGTGTGTTTATTGTGTAAGAGTAGTGTGTCTGCTCCTAAGAAAGGTAATTTAAATCTTATTTTTCTACAAATCACACGAACTTCAAAAATACATTTCCTGTCAATTCCGAATTACGAAAACACAAAGAGAGTGAAAATCTAAATCAGCCTTACAGCAATGTGTGTTTACAAAGCCATTTCAACAAAATAGTAACGTGACAATGACCTCTTATAAAGTCTACTATGTTTTAGCTAAAATGAAAAAAAATCTTTCAGTGACGGGGAAGTTAAAGAAGCAATGATTAGTGCCGCGGAATCTCTGTTCCATGGTCACAAAGATAAATTTGCACTTATGTCATAAAAAGATTTCAATTGTCTCACCAACCAGTTACTAGAAGGTTGAACAGGTTTCTAACAATTTAGAAGCTCAATTATATCATGACCTGCAATCGTGCGAATAATTTTCGCTTCAGTTTGATGAAAATATTGATATTTCCGATATTGGACAGTTGTGTGTATTTATTAGAATGGTCTTTCATGATTTTACGGTTAAGGAGGAGTTTGTAAAAGTGCTGCCACTTCATGAACGTGCTAGGAGAGAAGCCATGTTTAATGAATTCCTGAAATTTGTGAAAGATGGTAACGTTTCACTCTCTAAATTTATTGTTATAGCAACATGACTGGTAGGAATCGGATTTCTTGCTCTTAGTACTAAAGAAGATTCATTTCCAAAATTTCTTTCTTATCACTGCATTATCCACCAGGAAGCTTTATGCTCAAAGCTTTTGAAGTTCGACCATGTCATGAAAGTTGCAATTCGTGTAGTAAATTAAATCAGATCATCTTCTACACGTCACCGATTGTTCAGAAAAATTTTGAATATACTACTTCTGAGCGTGGTGACGTAATTCTTCACGCAGACGTAAGGTGGCTTAGTAGGGGAAACTTCTAATTCTGCAATCTTTTGGATGAGACGAGAGATTTTCTGAAATCATCTTCTGGACAATATTGTCAACAACTTGAGATACTGTGGTTACTAGATAAAGTGTTACTTGGTGTATATCAACTCAAATACGAGCTAAACCTCGAACTGCAAGGGAAAGATCGCAACATTTCAGGCATGATAAGAGTAGTAAATCTTTTCAGAGGAAACTATGGCTATGGATTGCACATTTAAAAAGAAATTCCCTTTCACACTTTCCAACCTTGAAATCAATTATGGAAACCGTAAATGTCGGTGAATGTGATCTGTATTTTTCCCAGCACCTTGAAATCCTAGTCACAGAAGTAACAGGTTTAGTCAGTTTTCAACACCTGAATTAGTGATGATGCTTATCAATAATCCATTCGCTTCAGTTTACATTATTGAACTTGGAGGTAGGATGTTCAAGATCTTCGGAAACTGTAACTTTGAGGAATTAGAAATGAAATAATCATCAGGAAGATATCTCTTTAAAATCATGTTATGCAACTTAAAGCAATTTCTGCACTCTGGTGGACAGGAACAAATGCCCTATGGTCCGTAGTGTAGCATTGAAAACTTTTTCTGTTTCGGTACCACATATCTTTGCGAGGTCACATTTTCATCAATGAGCATCGTTGAGATAAATGCCGGTTCAGCCTGACAGACAGCCTGACAGACTAGATGATGCATTAAGAGCAGCTTGTGCCACCTACACACCAGTTTTTTTCTGAACTTGCATCGAAAATGCAGTCTCAAACTTCACGGTAATTATGTATGTAAATCTAATAATTATTTTGACATTATTTTAAAATATTATATTTTTGTTAGTAGTAGTAGTAGTAGTAGTAGTAGTAGTAGTAGTAGTAGTAGTAGTAGTAATAGTAGTAGTAGTAGTAGTAGTAGTAGTAGCAGTAGCAGTATTAGTAGTAGTAGTAGTAGTAGTAGAAGTAGTAGTAGTAATAGTAATAATAGTAGTAATAATAGAAGTAGTAGAAGTAGTAGTAGAAGTAGTAGTAGTAGTAGTAGTAGTAGTAGTAGTAGTAGTAGTAATAGTAGTTGTAGTAATAGTCAAATAGGTGGATAATGCAGTGATAGCGGGGCCGCCCGCCCCTCCTTAGATATGAGTTAAATGGGCTCGAGCACATAAGAAACTTGGATAGCACTGCTCTGGACCATTTAAAAAAACATTAACTGCCTTTGGGATGAACATAATCTGGAAAAGTACATACAAAATAAAATTTAATATCTAGAAGTGAATGCATCAGAAGATAAAAGCGTTCTCTTCACGGAAGACTAAAAAACAAACTATGAAAAATGTGAAAAGTATGATTAATGAAACGGAGCAAAGGTTCAATGACAAGTCTGTAAATGTGATAGAGCTAATTGCAAATTTTGAAAGTTTTAAAATACTTCAAGAGTTTATGATAATGATTGTAAAGAACTGTGTGCCTTATGCTAGGACTTAAAAATGTTGACTCTGTGCATGCTTTTAAGTTCGTTGCTCGTAATAAGTCAGAAGATTCGTCTTTTGGTGTGCTTTTTTTTTCATCCCCTTAATCTTATGGCCAAGGTAGGCTATAAAGCTCTAAGGACTTCGCTGAACGTATACTGTGCATTTCCGTTTGTTTCCTTGGCTGATTCACTCATGAATATCTCATGAATAGGGTGATGACAAACTTAAGAAATAGGATGAGTCAGGATGGCTTTAAGTTTTGGTGAAGATCTCAACTGAAGGGGACGAGGAACCCACAGAAAGTTTTGTTGATGATGTCATCCACAGATAAAAAGGCCTCGAAACATTAGTTTGCTGTAAATGTAAGTTATTGCGTGCTATATCATTTTATTGCTTCTCATAATTTCATTCTCAAAAATAATTATATTTAATTTAACAACATATCAGAGATAACAGGACAATTAAAAACATTAGTACCGGCGTTATTTCATTAATATTAGCAAAACGTTAAGTCCATGAAACGCCCCACCCCCCACGCCCGTGAATTTTGGCATCCCTTCCGGAGGAAAGCAGCTGCTTTCAACAATGTGCCCAATTTCTTTCGATAATGAGAGGTGCTCCAGGAGGAATGCTGCGTTATCAGTTTTTTTAAGCCCAGGAAAGAATGTGTTACCTTCTTTAATAATTTAGAATATTTCCAAATTTTAAATACTGGCAACCATTTTTTCGTTTCACACATAACATATTTTTTTTAAAAATTAGAGGTGAGGTTATGACCTTTCTTGTCACCAGCTAAGGCCATGGAAAAAAATTGCAAATTTTATCTCCTGAATTTTTAGCGTTCAACGTTTATGCATTCAAATTTGTGAAACCCCCTTCCTGTGAATAAATTTGAAAATTACAGAACAAATTAAAATACAATTACTAAAATCATAGTTATTATTATACATATCTGGGCAAATCCTTTTGTTTAATCCACTAACAAGCTGTAAATATTATGCTTAAATGGTGTGGGTAAACGACTTCTAGGAAAAAATAGAACTGCAAGCGTAATTAACAAAAAAATAATATCGCCTCCATGATCTAGTGGTAGCATTTGCGACCATTAGTGCTCTTTTTCTTTTTTTGTTAAAATTTTATTTTTATTTTATTTTTCTGATAACAATAATACTGAAAATAGTTGAAAAAAGAGCAAATTACAAGTTTTTTTTTTTTTTTTTTTTTTTTTTAACTTCTAGGTTTGTTTTGTTTTTACACTTTTAGCTGGCTTGCATTTCAAATTAGTCTTATAATATTAATCAATAAATGGATGTTAAGCAATTTAATAATTTAAATTTACAAATCAATAATGAAATAAATTCTGTGGGTTAAAAGCTATATTTGAGAAATTGAAAATTTACTCATCTTCTGAACAAACGTTTATGAATGAAATTTCAAAACACATGGGATGAAAAGCCACTTTGCAAAAAGTAGATTCTGCCCTGGCACACTCTGCATCTCTTGAAACGGAAACGCTCATCCCCTTTGATTACTACCTATTCTTCCATCGAAAGCACGGTCAGCAACAGATGAAGGCGGTACATTTGTCGAGGTTTACATTTTTTGTACACTATATATCTGTAGAAGCGTGATTGTATTTAATTAGTCGGTCCTGATCGTGTAGTGGTAACCATACTTGCCTTCTAAACCCAAGATCGCGGGTTCAAACCCGGCCAGGATCGATGGATTTTTTCGGGCGTAAAAATCCTAAGTATGCCTTCCTTCGGAAGGGAAGCAAAGCCGTGGGTCCTATGTCGTACATTTACGGCACGATAAAGAACCTCAAACCTGAAAGAATAGGCCTCTGAGCAAAATTTGTCGGCCGTTTCACGCCCTGAATTGAATGGGACGCTGATGACCTGAGATGTTAAAGAGCGTCCGTAAATAAACAAATCAAAAAAAAAAAGTGATTGTAATTAGACGTCTGAAATGAAGGAGAAGAATATCATTTCCAAGATATCTGAAAGTCACCCTTGAGTGGTAACTTGGTCCACTGCCCAGAGAAAGAATGGACACTACCTTCTCTCTTTCTCTCTCTCTCTCTTTCTCTCTCTCTTTCTCTCTCTCTCTCTCTCTCTCCTTCTATTTTGGTCCTTTACGTGGACAGGTACTAATAATTTAAATCAATTCCACCCAAGTTCATGTTGTAAAGTGAAATTGCACCTGGCACGCTCACAGAGATGTGCTTTTTCTGGTAACGCGAATAGCGTAATTTGGATTTGTTCGGTTCCACTGGATCGCAGTTTGAAAGAAGTGTTACTGTAGCATTATCTGGCCAGCGAAATGCTAGCAAGTATCTTCCGCTCTACAAGTGGTTCTTGCCATTTTGTTGAATTGTTTCTTGTCAGGAAGTCCCATCTTTGGTGAAACCCTGTTTTCTCTGAGTGTACCATTTACTACCAACCTGACTCCTGGATAACTCTTTCTGGAGGTCTGAACTAGTGAAAAGGTTGTCAAAACACAATTTTGTTCCTGGCATTGATTAGTATTCTTCAAGCAACCCAAGCATAACATTCGGTCCTTGTCCTAGACCTCGATCTGGAATTTTGGTTTATTTTTCACAATAAGGTTCTGCTTGTTGCAAATATTCATTGGGAGCACCAATGCACCACAGCTTGAACCCAGATCTAACTGGCTTGCCGCGAATAAACTGTTTGCGCCATACCTTCCATAATAGGGCAGAATACTTTCGTCGACAAACAACTCTGAATGTAATGGAACTTTCTTAAAGGCATTATTCTCAAAATGAAATATTGGCCGTACTTTGTACATATTATCTGTATCTTTCATCTGAGAATTGTCAGCACAGTACGAAACCTAATATTGCTTCTGCGACTATATAAATATGTAAATCAGCATCATTGCTCCAATGTTGCCGTTTGGAGTGGTATCTATAAAATAGGAGTATCCCCCAAAACCAGAAAAGTTTATCTGTTGTAACATTTAGCAAATTGTTACTTTTTGAGATGCGTACAAATTTGTCTGAAATACAAGATGTTCAAAAAGCTGTTCAATCAAGTAAATTGTAAAGGCATCAATGGGTTCTTTCACAATTCCTTTGTAAATCCTCTGAATCTGGTTTATATTTTAGTTTAAAATCAGGTACAGTAAAGCGTGGATTTATATCTTGCGAGTGATTTGAATAGACTTATTGGGGTAATTTTGTTGGATTATCAATATTGAGAAAAACAATCAGAGGTAAATCATTCTCAAACCAGTCTGGATTTGAAATGATTCCTAGAAGTCAAAATAACGAGCTGGCAAATCAGAATCAACGTCTGTGTCGAGGTCTGGTGGTTCAATAACAATTTCGTGACATGAATTATCATCATCAAGGCCAAAATATGAGATAGGTTCTTTTAGCTGGTCAAGGCTTTCCTGAACTTCCTAACATTGTATACTGAAATTTTTGTTGCTCCTGGAAAAGAATAACAAACAATAAGTTTAAGAATATATAATGCAGCTATTTAATGAATATATCGTATAACGCAGTTGCCTGGTGGCAAAAAAAAGTTGACCATAAACTTTTAACATATCCTGGATTCAAGATGAAAAAATTACACAGAAAATGATGTAAGGATAAACTTTACCTCTCTAACAAATTGCTCTATTTGATATATGAAAAAACGAAATTATAATATAGGATATATTTACATTATTCTGTTACGCTGCTATTACTAACAGAAACACAGGCTGACTTGAGAGATAACGGGCTCACTGTTTGCTACTGATAGTGTCTAACGGTCAAGCAAGAAAGGTATTACTATAGATGAAAGATACTGTTTTTCAATTTTGTTCATTGTTGACAAGTTTAACAAATTACAATTTTTATTTTATTTGTAATACTCTCTTTTATGTGGTGACAAATTATTTTTGTCACGGAGCACTAATGGTAATCAGGAGATCTTGGGTTCGAATTCAGGTTAGGCCAAATTGTCAGGATGTTTTTTTTTTTATTTAGTTTTTTTTTTCTAGCCCTAGGAATATGAATGCCAGATAGCTTTAAGGCCCAAGTACTGCAAAGTTCATTTGCGCCATCGTTAATTCATTTCATCTCATTCATCCGTACAGACTTAAGGATGGTAACGGTAATTAAACTTTTATCCAAGGACAAAACACTTGCAAGAAAAATGTTAAGTAAACGCAATCATATCAAACGGGGGTAAAAAATTAAGGGAGCAACTATGTACTCTTTCACTTCAAAGTCAATTTTCCTGTATGAAACGAACGCTGTGCTCTCAGGCCGGCGAGGAGGAGGGGAAATGCTATAAAAGTTGGAATTGCATAAATGTGGTTTCTGAAAAGAGTGTGGAATAAAACAAACAAAATGAAACTAAATATTCAGAGGAAAATTAAAAGCTGAGAATAACAATGTGTATAAACATAAAATAATTTTGGAATAAGACTTAATGATGCATATATATGCACATATATGCATATATATATATATATATATATATATATATATATATATATATCGTATAACGCACCTACATACACATCAATAAGTCTTAAGTCTTATTCCACATTTTTATATTATATATACATTTATTGAAATTTATTGAAAGTGCTAAGAAAAATATAAACTATCTGACTCAGGCGTACCTCCTCGCGATTACAGGAATTTTAATACAATAATGATTTTACACTAGTCCTTTATCTAAATTCTAAATAATTAAATAAAGTACCAAATTTCCACCTTGATTACTTCAGATCCCGGTCCCCAATTCATCAGTAATGGCCTATTGGTATTCCAGGGGACTAGCCTCCGACACAACCCAGGGGATTAAAATAAAATATTTCAATCACTGTACCTATACCATTATTTCATCAGCTAGTTACAGTCTCTACAAACTAATTCTTTTATTTTTCAAACATCTATTATAATGAAATTTGAAATTTATAAAGTGCTAACAAACATTAAAAAACAAACTACAAAGAGGCCTCCATCTTTCTTAAGGTGTGACCCCTCATAACTAGAATTGTTGAAACAATAACACATTTATACTAAAATATTTACCTAAATTCTAGATAGTTAAACAAAATACATTTCCACATTGATTGCGTCATATATATATATATATAACTAGATAAATTATCAGTCTTATTCCAAAATTATATATAACTAAATAAGCAGGAAAAGGATAAAACACTAAGAAAGTCACTGATTTAGTATCGCAATATTTCGAACAGGTCATGTTCTTGTTAGGCAAGAAGACATGTGAAAATAGTGAAAATGAATATTGCATTTCGACGGTAATGTAATGCATGGAAACAGATTAAACAAGAAACAAGAATGAGAGAGCGAGATTTTTTTTTTTTTTTTTTTTTTTAATTCCTTTTATTTAAGGACGCTCTTTAACATCTCAGGTCATCAGCGTCCCATTCAATTCCGGGCGTGAAACGGACGACAAATTTTGCTCAGAGGTCTCTTCTTTCAGGCTTGAGGTTCTTTTTCGTGCCGTAAATGTAAGACCGGGACCCACGGTTCTACTTCTCTTCCGAAGGAAGTCATACTTAGGATTTTTACGCCCGAAAAAAATCCATCGATCCTGTCCGGGTTCGAACCCGCGACCTTGGGTTTAGACGGTAAGTATGGTTACCACTACACCACCAGGACCGACAAGAGCGAAAAAGAAAGAGTATAAAAATACATCAATACCTAAGATATGATTTAAACCCGGTGGTATACGCGCTTTAAGGGGGGGGGGGGATGCCATTTCTTTATCTCTGGGTAAACTTTCAGAGCTATGAGACGGTAACGCATCAACAAGTGTTAAAAATTGGTTTAACTTCTACTGTTGTTTCGCTCCGTATGAACAGTCATAGACGTTCTGCTAAAATGTAGTCTCCCTTGCCGGTTGCCCAACCTGCGTTTTCCGATTATGCGTTTAATGCATTTAATGTAACACTTTATGCATAAAGCGCGCATATCACCGGGTTTGTTAAAATCTTATGTATTAATATATTTTTTACATGCTCTCCCCCACTCACACACACACACACACACACACACACACACACACACAGCATACTCTCTTGTTAAACCGCCACGGGTGGCCGAGGTCATTAAGGCGCGGACTCGTGAGCGGGAGGTCTAGGGTTCGAGTCCCATCAGGGCCGTCGTCCCTGGCTGGGGGTTTCTCCAGGTTTTCTTCAGCCCTCATAACTGGCAAATTACGAGGAGATACCCTAAACTTAGGCCTGGAACGCTTCCTTCCTTAAAATGTCTTTTCCCAATATATCATTTCATTTCATGTATCATCAGTGTCCACTGCCTGTGGTGCCTCAGTAGTAAAAACGGGCGTTAAACACTACTAAAAAAAAAACTCTGTTGTTGCTTGTTTATCTGTTTCCATGCATTAAGTTACTTTCGATATTCAATGTTTATTTCACTACTTTCACTTGTCTTCTTGCCTAAGAAGAAAACGAGCTGTTCGAAATTTTGCTGTCCTAAAATTGACGTTCTTAGTTTTACCCTTTTCCTGCTTATCTGCTTATTGTTATTTTAGTTACATTGTTCTCTGTGTTACTTTTATTTTTCATTTATATTAAACAATATGACATAAAGTTTACTTCTAATGTCGGAGTCTCAGTCCCCAGACTGGAAGAACAAAACAGAGAAAGAGGCGGAAGTCAAAAAAAGAAAGAAAATGAATAATACTGTTTTTTATATTTTACTTACAGCAACAAATAGGATCTATGAATCCTGTGTACAAAGAAATCTGGTAGCAGTGGGAGAAATGTATTTTAAATGTACGCGCTAAGTTATGTATAGGAAAGGAAAGTAACGGTATTCATCCCAGCTGTGAACACCGCACTTGTTGCAGCTGGAGACCTTGAGAAAGTGAACCATATGGAGCACAAATGAAAAGCTCTGCTACATCTTTACGGTGCTGTTAGTATTTTGAGTGTGATGGGGCACAATGCAGTTTTGGGATGCTTTTATCTTTTATTGGTAAATCTATGCCTCTCAAATGACGCAGAAGGTAAGTGAAATGCATGTGTTTCCAGGTTGATTGTGCTGTGCTGAATGTCGCATCAGATATTTTTTATTTAAGCATATAGAAAGTTGCATTCCTACAAAAATTAGCTGTAGGACGCATTTTCACATATTCTTATTTTGCCTGAAAATGTTGTTTAAAATAAAACATTGAACAGTGTCACTTATACCAATGAACTTACTTAATCTTAGGAATTTTGCACCTAAGGGCAATTTACTTACTACTATTTTAGCCACGAAACAAATGGATGTTTAAGTTAGAAGCAAATGTACTACACCAACTTTTTGGGGGTGGAGGGGAGAAGTGCTACTCTGGAGAATAAATTTGACAATTGCGTTTTTCTAGCTACAGTTAGTATTTGTAAACCATGACATAAGTTAAGTAGCTACAAATAAGTGGTCACAGATTATTAGTTCAAACGCTTAAAATATTGCATAGCGAAAAGTACCTGGCAAGGGCGAGGATTACAGGAATTTCGTGACAATTCAGGTAGATAAATAGATATTTTATTCACCAAAATATTCCTATGCAGAAATTTAGGCTTCGTTAAATAAATTTATAATATATAATGAAACAAAAAATATAAAAATAATTACAATTAGTATACAGTTTACATAACATACAACCGACATTGAACAATCTGTACCTTAGGTGCTTATTTTACATAACTTACATGGAATACAGATATAACACAACTTTTTACTATCAAGATGCAGCAAAAATTCACTTGGTGCATAAAAACAATGTTGCATTAAAACTTTTTTATGTTATTTATTAAATGTCTAGATAGAATTTACCATTCCATCATAGATATCTATGTTTTTAGTTTCTTAACTTGTTACCCATACAGATTCAGTCTAAGTCTTTTGGACTCAAAATATATTGATTTTCAAACTTCATGCATTACCATAGTTTTAGCAACTTTAGGAAAAGAAATCAAAGTTGACCAAAATGCACTATTAACAGTCTTATAAATAAAACTTAATGAATATTTTCTCAAAAGAATTAATGCCATACCATTTCTTCCTGATATATGCAATGTAAATGGTAAACTCTGCCCATTTAAGTCCATCAAGATTCCTTGTAATTTGTTAAATGTATTCAGTCTGAATGGTACATTTTGGCAGTATGTTCCGCTGCATTTTGCATCCAAGCTGTGCATTTGCATCTACAAGGTACACACACATATATATATATATATTGCCTTTGAAATTTTACTGTATTTGAGCAGAAATGCAGATAAAAATATGTGCTAGTAAAGATCAAATTCATCAAATGGAATTTCACAATTTTGTAACCTCCATTGAAAATGTCTTTCTTGAAAGCACTAACATTTGATTGTTACTAATGTTCAAGCTTTCAGGGAATAGAAAAGGTTGTCATTTTTCAGATGTCTTACTGGAAGAGAAGCTGTTGCCATCAGGTTAGGAGGAAGCTTCAAGTCTGATCTATGATTCAGTAATTTTAATAATTATTCTTACCTTGAACAAGATTTTGGTATTATGGATTTTATGTCTCTTTATTTAATTTTTCATGGATGCTGGTGCACTGAAATTCTTCACTTGTGTGAATAACATCAGTTTGTGTTGTAATACATACCACAGGCCAGTACAAAACATATACATTTTTGGAGCTGCTAGCCACCAAGTTCATCTATAAGTAGAAATGCTAGCTCCTAGAGACAAATAACAAATATGCAGCTTTAGAAAGCAAGTATATCTTATGATTGTAGATTTTTTTTTTTTTTTTTTTTTTGTAGATTATTCCATCTCAATTCTTTCAAGGGCAGACAGGCAATCATCCTAATAAATCAGGCTATAGCAATGTCATCCAAATGTAGGATTTCCAAGAGCAGTTTTGTGCACACTTCACATTTCCAAGTGATTATTTTAATGGGGCTCTAGTCCATTTTACTGAATAATTGGTTTATGACCATCTTTCTAACACACTGGTGTATTAATGTATGTTGAATTATCAATTTTAAGAGCATTTATTTTTAATAAATATGTTTTCTTTTTCAGAAAATTTTGTTTTTGAACTAGTACCCTTTAAAAATAATAAATTCATTTGGAATCATCACAAATTCTAAGTATGCAAGGTATATCCCTGCAGTAAGCATCTTATAAATTAAATTTTATGCTGTGGCATTATGGCTAGAGGCAGATATTTGTACAGGAGTAACTAGATAACTTTAGATACTCAATCACAAAGAGTCTCAGAGATGTTTTGTTCCTCACTGCTTTTTAAATTATTCTTTTTGGCAGTGAACATGGCACTCATTGTGAATTCTTTGGATTTCAAATATTGTGTTTATGATAAAATCTGTGAATGTTCTGATTGCTCTGATGATAGCATCTCATTGGAGGAAATTTTTAACTGCAGATCAAAAAAACTAATTATAGAAATTCAATGATATACATTGCTAAGCAGTTGTAATTCCTAAATTACAACTACTGTATAAGTTTTCAACATTACCTATTTAGTAGTTCTTTGGGCTGAAATCTTTGAAATGCATGTTTTTTGTGATGCAGATATAGAGATTTCTTTGAAGAATGCCTTAATATTTCTCCCATGTCATCAAGTTTTTGTTCTGTAAGAACATGCCATAGTTAGGATTCTATTTCCCTAATTTAACTGTAAGAACAGTTTCTAGGCAAAGTTGTGGAACTGAAACACTGAAACACCAAGAAATTTCTATACAGACTGCCTACAAACTGCTCTACAAAATTTTGTTTTCGCATTAGTGACATACACAAATGCTCTCTGTTTTAGACTTAACTTTTGGGTGGCATTTCATTAAATTTTTCTGTCACACACTAATAAAGTCACTTGCACGTTAAGAGCACTTGTTAACAGGCTGCAAATGAAACACCAACTGACTTTGAAAGAGAGTTGACTTGGAGCCTGAAATATGATCTGAAATTACAAATTGATAATGTTAGGGATTTGGTCAATTGCTGGCCACTGCTGCCTATACGCTGGTCAGCAGATGGCTGACTGGGGTGCATGGCATTTTGCAAGCAATGCTGTTAATAATCTTGAATATGAAGATGGTGATGGAAGATAGACACCAGTACAAACTGACTTTAATATTTTCTGTACTATTAATGTCATTAATCTTACAAAGTAAATATTAGACATTTTATATGTTTAAACATCACAAATGAATAAAAATGTGCCTGAAAAGCTCTTTCTATAATTATAAGTCATGCAAATACTTATTCAGCTACTACAGATAATTAAGACTCTAAAAGTTGTAACTTTGTTTCAGTTTGTGTTTATTCCAATACAACAGTTTATTCCAAGTGACAAATCAGGACAAAATTAATAAAGTTCTATTTGTAAGTCATATATGACAATATTTTTCTCTGAAGATAAAGGGGGGGGGAAAGAAAGAAAAGAAAAGAAAAAAAGAAATATATATATATATACACACACACACACACACATACAAATAGGCTCCCTGCAATAAACTTTTCATTTACAAATAAAAACATGCTTCTTGTTCAAATAAAAACAAGGATCTGAAATCAGCTGCCAAACTGCATTATTGTTCTTAGAATCTGAAAATAGCATTAAATTAAGTACAGATGCTATCTAATTTTCCAATTGTATATATGAATTCCAGAGATATACAATATATAAAGTTTCATAAAAGGAAATTATGTTTACTTTCACCAAGGCAAGCAAACAGAAGTTCTATTCATCTTATCTTCTGATTATTGTAGCAATCCATAATGTATTTTTGGAAAGTTTATAAAGCATGTTAAAAAACATTACTGCCATTCAAACCCACTAGAATGCATTTTCAAAGTAAAAAAAACTTTTAACAACTGAAAATCAAGTATGTGAAAGTTGTCTAAGACTATTACATAAATTTATATTGCTTTGCATACATGTTAATTCTCAGAGAGAAAGTAATTCCTGAAGCAACAAATTAAAATAAACACATATAAGAAGCAAAAATGTCTTCAATTTGTGCATTTTGTGTGTGTAAGTGGAACTGTAATTTACAACTGGCTGATCATTGCACTATTTCCGTTCATTTGTATAGTGTGTTTACCTCCATGTGGTTTGTTAAGCTTTTCCTGATTCTTTTAGAATTTTTTAAAATAGTCTGTTGTTTATTTCATTTCCTGTATACAAGCAATAAATTTTATGTACCTATATAGTAACCAGATTGCAATTAAATGGATGCAATACACTAAGCTCTTCTAGTTTTTATTACAGATGCATGGCCTTCTATCTTCATAAAAAAAACACACCAAGAAAAGAAATTCTTGAAAAGAATATTTGGCATTTAGCCATTATTTCCTTTTATCTTGATTAGAAAACATAAATTGTTATGAGGTGCCTGATTTGCATAAAGTGCATTTAATTGTTGTGGTATAGAGGGTGTAAGTGAGGGTAATAAGCAATTGGTTACCAGGAAATACAGGACTTTAATTATACTTTGTCTGCTCATATGGTGCTATATGTCTCATGAGACATTTATAAGCGCCATCCCCAAATTTAATTACAGTGATTATAGTAAGTAAATTTATGTAACTTGCTTATTTTAATCATAATTGTGGCTTCATTTCTGTTTCCTGTGCAAGTGTTGGATTATTGTTTCTTGTCATATTTTAATCATAAGTGTGGTTTCATTTCTGTTTCCTGTGCAAGTATTGGATTATTGTTTCTTGTCACAGTGCAGAAAGCTACCCTCAGCCATAAAATCTGACCTGGGAATTTCTGTTGCTTATTGTAATAATATTTTGCAAAAGATGACCTAAGCAGAACCGATATTTTCTGGAGAAAAATTATTAAGCAGGGTCCGTGGAAAAGATGTTTCTTATATATTGCCTGAAAGCTTTGCTGTTATTATGTTACGCAAGAGTAGTAAATATACAGGATGAAAAGACAAGCCGATAACCCCTGGAAGGGAGATCTTAACAGTTACATGTAATAAAAGTCACGTAAGCCATCTGACCAATAATATAGCAGAAAAAGAATCGGAGGAAAACAGATTACCCAATGGGGATGTGAAGATGGGAGAAAACATTCCAGATTTTTCTAAAAACATATTTGAAACAATAAAAATAGCTCTGTGAGATTAGCAAACTACCATGTTTATTTAGTCTGGTAATTTTACGGCCTGGGATCAGTTCATTCGGTTGGAAGAATAAGCATTCTCCGTTCAGTTCAAGGCAGTTTCATTTAGTTGGAAAAGTATTCAGTTGGGGCATTATTAGTGTGGAAGAGTAGGTACTAGTAGTCCAATTACACTGGGCAACAAAAAAATAATTTTTGAATGTTTTGAGCACTTCATGAGGCAATTCCTACTAATTTTGGGTTGAGAAAAACCAATATGACAATGAAAAATTTTTATTAGCTCTAGTTTCTATGATATACACAAGGTGGAAGTATTACATATTAACGGATTGAGAGAAAAGGATACATTTTAATTACATACATGCTAACAACAATGAAAGTGCATTTGATTTTTTTAACTGGTAATTACATGCTAAGAGTTCTAAAATGCTGGAAAAATACTTCGCAGATAGTCATGTCTGAAGAGAATCATGTGGTGGCCTATTGACTTCGTCGTCTTTTAGCTTGCCTTTTGTGATGGAGTTCCGCAGAATCCATACAAAGACCAACAGTAATCCGCAAGCATTACTTCATTCCAACGGCCCTGATATCTTTGTTCCATAACAGAAATGTCCTGATGGAATCTCTCCCCATGTTCATCACTAACAGCTCCACAACTAGGAGGGAAAAAGTCTAGGTGGGAGTGGAGAAAATGGATCTTAAGGGACATGTTGCATCCAAGGTTACGGTATTTTTGCAGGAGCACTTTCACCAAATGCTTGTAGTTGTCATCTCTTTTGTTGCCTAAAAATCCATGAACAACACCCTTGAAGGATTCCCAAGCTTCTTTTTCTTTCCCCTCCAAAACTTGGTCAAATGCAGGATTCTTTACAAGTTCTCTTATTTGTGGTCCGACAAAAATGCCTTCCTTAACTTTTGCATCACTTAATTTCGAAAATTTCTCTCTGATGTACTTAAAGGCCCGTCCTTCTCGGTTCATAGCTTTGACAAAGTTTTTCATCAAACCCAGCTTGATATGCAGGGGTGGAAGAAGAACGTCTTTTGGGTCCACAAGAGGCGTCAGATTGCGTTTCTGTGAGGAAAATGTTATTTCACCACAAATATTGTTGTTATTCACCATGTTTACACATTTTCGTGGCATTTTTACAAATTTTACACTAAAAAGCACTTGTAAACGAGAAATTTTGCATTAATTTGAGTAGAAACTACATGTAATTCACAGCCACAGCAACAGTATCTATGTTTATGACTTACAAACAGCCGAAGAGCATTTGTGTTTTGTTATTTGACAGGTGCGCCAACTCCCCCCAAAAAATTCCCCCAAATTTAAAATCTTCACTCTAAAAATAAAATGTCACTTTATCTTCAAAACAAGAGCTAATCTATCATTTTTATGGTGATTTTTGAATTCAGCAGATAGAAATACATGTAAATTCACTATTTTTAAGCCCGAAACATTTTCATTGTTGCCAGTGTTATCAGTTTAATTCAGTTCAGTCGAACAGTATCGTTAGCGAAAAATTATCATTTAGGAGTAGGCATTGCATCTCAAAATTAGTTGAATATAGTGGAATTCAGGGTCAGGGTATTAGAGCTATTAAGGTGTTTTAACATCATAGTGATCGCCATAGTTAGTGCGAAAGTGGCACATATTCTCCAGGAAATAACGGCGATACATTTTTAGGTGGAATAGACTATGAACAATAAATTGTGTTTCATCCCCTATAATGAGAAATCTTATTAATCTCCAAGACTCCTTCCCCTATGTTCACAGGATCATTAAAGTATTCAGCAACACAGTCTCAAAGTCGTGGCAAAAATATATTTCAACAGAAACTATCATCGAAGAGGGGGAAGAAAACGAAATCTTAATCTAAACAATTTATCTAGCTCTTCCAAAATCTTTCTCTCTATATAAATATACATATTTAATTAATCCCCATCTTTAATAAATACCGCTATTACATGTGCCGAAGAGGGAGTGTGCATACTTCATTCCCGCTTTCTAAAAGATGTATATAGTCTTGCCTTATAAAAGATATTTGAATTGTTGTCCCCTCATGTTTATGCGTGTAATATATTAAGAAAATAATTTTTGATTGACATGATTAAATTCAGCCGCTTACTGTTTCCAATTTCACTACTAACATTTTACTTTTTATTCCAAAAACCCTACTTGCTGTAATTTTGAGAATGATTTTGTTGGTAAATGTTAAACATTTTCGAAAGTTTCCTCAGATTAAATGTTTTGTTATTTTCACATTTTTGTTTTTTGTTGTGCACAGATTATTTATTTATTTATTTATTTATTTTAACTTTGCGGGAGTTATAAGTACCATACAGTTGTGCTTATTTTGCCGATATATTATCTGGCCATAAACATATAACTAAACTGACTATGTTTCAAACATATATAACTGAACACGTGTTTTCCGGTATCTAGACAATGGCAGTCCTGAAACGGGCCAATTGATGTCGAAATAACCGACACACGCACGCACACTTCACGTTCATACACAGACTTAGGACATGACAAGGACCCTTATTAATAAAAGAAAATTGCCTTATGTCCCGGAGTGAAACCCGGAACCATAAGCAAGCCAGCAAGCAAGCAGATACTCTACTGATTGCACTGCGCTCAGGACATCAATACAAATCATACCGTTTTGTATTTAAAATAACGTTTTCACACAAAGGTGTGTTGCTCTAAAGTCAATTGTCTAGGCCAGATATTAATAAACAATATCATATATGGCATTTTGAAAGTGTCAATTATCCACCAATTATGAGGCAGCTACTGACGTTTGAAATTCTTAACTTAATGTTATGCAAAAATCGATAATAAAATAAAAACAGAAAATTCAACATAATTTTATAAAAATGTTGCATATTTCTGGATAGCCAGGCATCCTGGTCCACCGCTGGCATACGTCCCTGCTTATCATCTTCGTAGGATGTGCACTGCGGTAAAACCGTCCAGAAAGCTACGCTCAAGGATATGATAAAGGAAAGGGGAGTACCATGTGCTCCGGTGACAAACCGGCTTCTGCGGCTAGCACCACTAACAGATTAGCGCCAGCAGTGTGCTCGCACATAGTAGTCCGCAACATTCATCCGAGAAGGGACATTATTTATTGCTTTGGAAGGACTCTACCTGTTCATGGTAGGAGGGTGGGTAAGAGGTTTCTTTTTAATGGAGTTTTGGCGTTTTTAAGAATTCCTGTCCAATTAAATTTGGAATTCCTGTTTTTAAAAGCTTTTTACTCTTTTTACTCTAACATTTGGTGTTGAGTTGGTTTCCTTCAGGCAATCCGGGTAGTTATTTGTCTACCTTCAAAGTTCGGGAATTTATTTTATTTAATGGCAGCAATTTGTCCATCTTCAAAGGCTGGGGTTATTTAATGCCAGAAAATTGTCGACATTCAAAGATCTGATGGGATGCGGTTTTGTTTCATTGATTATACAAAATATTAATTAAAATTGTGTGGGTAAGCATATTTTCACGGTTGAACATTATTATTGAATGGTGGATGTGAAGCATGTTGAGTGTCTGTAGAATATATTAAAACAAATGAAAAAATTTTATTGTGCAAAAAAGTTGTTATTGTCCAAAAACGAGTTAACTTACTATGTTGTGCTAAAAAAATTAGGTAACCACTATGCACATATTACTGTATGTTGCAATGCTAAAGTGCGTTAATTTCTACTATTTTAGGGAAAAAATAAAATAGCTTACCCAACACGAACTGCTGTGGTGTCGGTTCCAGCTCGGGTTCCAGCGACGTACTAAGCGTGCAGATAGTTGCGTTGAAAGTCGGAAGGTTTCTGCCTCAAACAGATTTCTATCTGCCTCATCGCCAAGAGGGTTGTGTCTGTCTGAAAGCTTTCCACGCTCCCACGGTCTGGTATTTATTATCGTCAATGTTTACCCTTGGGTCAGCCGATTGCTGGATTTGCAATGTTTTCCCAGCCCAAGGTCTGGATTTCTGAGAAAAAAGGTTGGTGTCTGTTAAATGCATTTCCATGTTTTGGGAATTCCTGACTTTTTTTTTTTTTTTAATCTAGGGTCAGGTAAATCTTACTAATCTCATCTCACTTTCATTGCCTCAAACGAGGAGATGCGAAAAACCAATCTCATTACCTTAAAACTAAGATGGGTTTTGAGGTATCACGTATGCGCAGTAGTGACTGAATCGTTGTTGAAAAGATACAGTTTTTCGGTACAAAAGCAAGGTTATGATTTATCAAGTGTGTACATCTCGTGATTCTGGTTTTGAAATACGTACTGCATCAACTACAAATAATTCAGTCATAAAGTAGTGGAATATCTCTCTCTCTCTCTCTCTCTCTCTCTCTCTCTTAATAGCAAAGCTACATATAGTACCGCTATAGCACTATTAGTTCCACATTAGTGTGATGAAATTGGAGTCTTCTGATATGAATTACTACCTAAATGAGTGTAGTGAATATTATTGCAAACATTGTGACAGTTATAGGCATACCCTAACCCACAATTTGTGTGGTGTTTGGAAACCATATACCGCATGGTACAGTAAAACGTGTAATAGATATACCCCTGAGTGTTTACTGTGTCAGAATCTATCTGCTTGTAAACTGTGTACTACACACATATGCAAAACATTACAAGTCAGACATAACTAGAAGTTTCTTCCGGGCCTGGAAGCCGTGGTCTGTTGGAGCTAAGGAGTTCAAACGTTTCATCCCCACCTGCGGAGGACATCTTCAGTGGCGCGGTCTGAGTCTTGTAGGCGAAGGACCTTCATTCGTTCCAGGATCTTCGCCTAGAAGACTCAGACCGCGCCTCTGAAGATGTCCTCCGCAGGTGGGGATGAAACGTTTGAACGCCTTATCTCCAACAGATCACGGCTTCCAAGGCTGGAAGAATCTTCTTAGTTATAAGTCTGACTCCGGCCGTGAAAGCTTCCGACGACTCATTACAGGTCAGCTTACGAAAGTTTACCTTGTGGAACTCCCAGTTCTTATTAATTAATTAATATTAGTTATTTTAAAGAAATATTTTAATTATTTGTTTAAATATATTTTTCAACTACACAATGTGCGCAACTGCTTATATTTTTAAATGTCTTTAGCAGATAAAAGAGGGAAAGCCAGAAAATGCCCCATACAGCGTAAAATTGTGTTTTAACTGTAACATAAAAAGTAAGTATTAACAGTGCGACGGTATATAAACTTTTTTTATCATACAACATTTCTTATTTTTACAAAAAGTTAAATAATTTTGTGTTTCACTGTCGCGTGTTAAAAGTGAATTTTGAGAGAAAATAATCTTAATTTTCATTTTTTTATTTTTTTATTTTTTTATTTATTTATTTATTTATTTATTTTTTTTTTTTTTTTGCAAAGTTAAGCATTGTATACAACACGTTTTGACAAATTTACTGAATTATCATGATAAAAACACAAAGTTCTTTAATATTTTATTGTGGCAGCCCCTGTCCATAATTACAGTCGTACGTAGACTCGGAAATAATTCAACAAACTTAAAGAAACTACTGCACCTCAAAATGAAAGACTTAAGTATCGACAAGGAGGGGTAGACGGTCGAGAGGAATACAAATAAAATGAAATGAGAAAACATGACTATTGTAAATCGCACATAAGTATATTTTATCATAGGCGGCGTAATTTAGGAGAGAATACAATACAAGTTACGGAATAGCACTTTGACTGTTATTGTAGCTTCGTTTGCACTAACGATTGTAGATTTGCAAATGTTGATACTGATTGATAGCGTTCTTTGCACAACAAATTTTATAAGCTTGACTCGTTAGCCCGCTGATCAATACATTGTATTGGTAACATATGAAATGATTCCATTATTTAAAAATTATAACTAAAATTGATATTTTAATATGCATTAAATGGTAGTGATAAAGTAAAAATATTGAGAAAAAATAGGGTTAAACGTGGCATTGTTTTACATAAAACCATTTTAACAATAATTGTTACTTTAGAAATTAAACATACTAACATATATAAACAAAAATATTCTAAATACATTTGCGTACACTGTTATGTATATGTAAAAATGGTAGTATAATATTATGGAGGTTACAGATGCGTAGTGCTGGACATTACAAACATTTGCGATAAAAAAATGAACTTTTGTAGAACAACAGTACATGTTCGTAAGCTGGCCTGTAATGTTTTTGCACATGTGTGTACGGTCTTAGTATATTATAGAGTTTACAAGCAGATAGATTCTGGCACTGTAAACACTCAGGAGTATATCTATTACACGTTTTACTGTACTATGCGGTGTATGGTTTCCAAACACCACACAAATTGTGGGTTTGGTTATACATATAATTGTCACAATGTTTGCAATAATATTCACTACACTCATTTAGGTAGTAATTCATATCAGAAGCCTCCAATTTCATCACACGATGTGGAACTAATAGTGCTGTAGCGGTACTGTATGTAGCTTTGCTTTAAAAAAAAAAAAAAGAATTGCTCTTTATGACTGAATTATTTGTAGTTGATAAAGTACGTATTTCAAACCAGGATCACAAGGTGTTATGGTTTACACACTTGATAAATCAAAGTTTGCTTTTGTACCGAAAAACTTTTCAACGATTCAGTCACTACTGCGCATACATGATAACTCAAGACCCATCTTGGTTTTCAGGTAATGAGATTGGTTTTTCGCATCTCCTCGTTTGAGGCAATGAAAGTGGGATGAAGAGATTAGTAAGAATTACCTGACCCTAGATTAAAAAAAAAACATTTAGTCAGGAATTCCCCAAATATGGAAATGCATTTAACAGACACCAACCTTTTTCTCAGAAATCCAGACCTTGGGTTGGGAAAACATTGCAAATCCAGTAATCGACTGACCCAAGGAAAAACATTGACGATAGTAAATACCAGACCGCGGGAGCGTGGAAAGCTTTCCAGACAGACACAACCCTCTTGGCGACGAGGCAGATGGAAATCTGTTTGAGGTAGAAACCTCCCGACTTCCAACGCAACTATCTGCACACTCAGTGTGTCGCTGGAACCCGAGCTGGAATCGATAACACAGCAATTCGTGTTGGGTAAGGTATTTTATTTTTTCCCTAAAATATTAGAAATTAACGCACTTCAGTATTACAACATAACAGTAATATGTGCATAGTCGTCACCTAATTTATTTCGCTCAATATAGTATATTAAATAGCTTTTTGCATAATAATAACATTTTTGCATAGTAGCAACTGTTTTGGCATAATAATATTTTTGCATAATAGCAACATTTTTTGCATCGTAACGGCATTTTTCCATTTGTTTTAATGTGTTTTACAAACACACAACGTGCTTCAAATCCATCATTTAATAAAAATAATGTTCACCCGTGAAAGTATGCTTACCCACACAAATTTTAATTAATATTATATATAATCAGTAAAATAAAACGCTTCCCACCATATCTTTTAAAATCGACAAATTTCCGCCATTAAATACCCCAATCTTTCATGGTCGACCAATTGCCATCATTAAATATATAAACCCTCAATCTTGAAAGGCCTACAAATTTTCCGCCCTTAAATAAAATAACTATCCCAATTGACATAAGGAAACAACCCCAGCACCCAACGTTGTTAGGATAAAGAGTTTTTAAAAACAGGAATTCCGAAACATCCAAATTTAATTAGACAGGAATTCTTAAAAACATCAAAACTCCATTAAGGAGAAACCTCTTACACACCCCCCTACCGTAAGCAGATAGATACTGCTTCCAAAGTAGTAAATAATATCCCTTCTCCGGATGGCTGTTGCGAACACACTGCTAATTCTAACCCACTAGTAGTGCTAGCCGGTTTGTCATCGGAAAAGGGGCACATACTGCTAAGGGGGAGCGAAGTTGAAACAGGGCGCTGCCGCTATTATACAGATGTAAAATATTGCGTGAGAGAACAAAGTTTACAACCAAATCTACATATAAAATTTTACTTAGATTTCAAAACATTACTATAAGAAATCAATATTTGAAACTGCAATAAAGGTATAAATGCAGCTGATTTGGCACCCAATGCCTCGCCCGTAGGACACGCTTTTCTGTTTTCAAACGAAGTCATTCAAAGCCGAATGCTTCGTGAAATTAGAGAAATTCATACTGTCACAGTCCAAATTATTACAGTACTCGTTATTACATTGAAACAAATCCCAATATACTGTCTGAATATGGGGCGAGTTTAACTTTTTGTATCAGAATATATGTTAATAATCTCTTATTAAAACTATAAAATAATCAACCATTTCTCAACATCAAATCAGAACATCCTGTTTTAATTGTATAAAGAGTATTTCATGATATTAAAGTTTATACAAAAGTAACACATGTACAGATAAACAGTAACAACAGTACACACACACACACACACACACACACACACACACACACACATATATATAACTCTCCCACTAAAAGCATTTGTACATATCCTTGGTGAACCAATGCATTTCAAAAAAGATATTACATCCAGTTGTGTCACTGAAATACAACAAATACTACGGTTGGTCCTTATACTACAACTTTGGCACTTTACTAGTGGTTCAAACATTTTATTTTTATTTCATTTCTCAACATAGGCCCCTTGAATGTTTATTTACTTCTCGCTTTACTCTGACATTGTACAGCATCCTGGAAGAAGGTTCTCCATTCTCTGCAAACCATTGGTTTATAGCCACTATGACTTCATGATCTGATGAAAATTTCCTCCTTCAAAGGTTTCATTTTTGTTTTCGGAACAGTCAGGTATTGCTGGAGGCTAGATCTGGAGAGCATGTTTCATCAGAAACCCTGCAACACAGGAACAGGAAGAAGAAGAACAAGAACAAGAAGAAGGAAAAGAAAAAGTAAAAAAGGAGGCTCAATGTAATATACACATTTTTGGAAACTGAAATCAAACACTAAATGAAAATTCATGAAATTCCCCTTGTAATTTAATTCTTATTCTTATGAAAATATTACTCTTAGCAAAAACGATGGAAACTTTTGTGAAGAAAGACGAAGAAGAAAAAAATACACAATCTAACCGTTAAAACTGTGAACAAGTGCTGTAAAGTAGTACTCCATTATTTTTGTAAATTTAATTTAGGAATGGCAGCTCATCATTGAGTACGAGTGAGAGAACATGTATCCCCGCCATCAAGTCTCACTCACTCGTTAACCAATCAGAAGCGTGCCTTTGCTACATTAGTTCAAACGATTTGCACATAGTGAGCAGAAGTGTTAATTACTTGCGATTAATGACATTCAACATCTCCCAAAGTTTTCTCTGAACCCAGCAGTAGAACTATTCAAGATAAAGGTAGAGCCGGTGATTACCTATAGCGTACACCTTATAAATGGAACACTGTCATCTTCCAACTTCAGAAACATTGAAAATCAAGGCTACATTCCTGAAGCGAGCGCTGTGTGTTTCAAAGTGCACTCCATTAAATTATACACTCGTATTCGCTCTCAGAGTGATCCTAACGTCAACAAACTTAATGTATCCTTCCGCAATTCAGGCCGGTATCATGTTGTAAGAAGCATGTGACAAGTATAAACAAGAGACTGATACATTCTGAGATTAGGGGTTCTACATCCTTTATTGCGAGTGCCGTATACTTTTCGCAAAACTTTGAAAACACATTTCAAATAATTGTTTTCTTGCCACTAGTTAAAAAGTCTTGTCCGGTTTATGCTTTGCATAATATGTCTCCGTAGAAACCGCAGCACGTGGTTCGTTAGCATCAACCATAATGACAGGGTAAACTGCTTGTGCCTTGCCTTGTTTAAACGACAGCTGAATCAGGCAAGCTGCATCTTGAGTTGGAGCGCATCAATTTACAATTTACTTTTCAATATAGTTACCCTTCGTTGCAATACACCTCTCACATCTTTGAATTGACATTTCAATCCCCGCCCCCAAAATAGTCAGAAGTTTTGTCTGCAAAATGGGCATATACACCGTCCAGTCGCTGTATAATTTCGTTTGGGGAGTAAGTCCTTCTTTTGTGAAGAACTTAATAACAGTTCGATACTCCATTTTGGACAAGTCGCAATCTTCTACACATAGCCTTCTTTATGCAACTATGTCTAAACAACTGAGCACATCAGAGCAGAAGTTACAGCTGCAATTATTTATTTAACAGATAAGATATGACACCAAGTAAGGGGTTTTGTGAAGGCGATAACCCTTATCGGCGGGGCCGGAAACTTTTGCGCTTAAACACCTACCTGTTGTTTACCAATAATAAAGAAACACAAAATAATAAAATATTAAATACAAATAAAAAGAAAAATAATTGCAAATTAAAACTACATTAACAATGTTAAACATAATATTAGTTTGAACCAACATTATTTATAAATATTACAACACATAAAAAAGAAGTACGCACAAATGGCGCGAAACACACATGCAGATTTTCTACCAAACATACACTCGTTTCAACTGAGCTATTTAACAGCATGAGGGTTTGTCAGTCCAAACAACATAATATGAAGTTTGCTTGCCACAGTATACGTTTTCAGTTGTGCAAACGTCTCATTGGTGTCAGCTGTCTATGTACCAGTGCATCAAAGTATAACTCTGTCATGGTATTATTATTTCGCTAAGTGTGCAATCAAAGATATCGATGTTATAGAATTTGGGTGGATACCACAGTGACCGATGTTTCCACGTTAGAATATAAATTGCAGATTGCATCGACTCACAGCTGACTCACCTGATATATATATATATATATATATATATATATATATATATATATATATATATCTGACTTTTTCTAAATTTGGGAGATCTGGAACAGAGTCCACACAGTCTCGTGAGGACAATTTGGAAGCTGCCTGGTGGCGTTCTTCGATCACGAAAGCCGCGTGAAAGGCGACCAGTGAAGTGCCCTGTATGCTGATCACACCCACCCCCCTGCAATACTCCCCTCTATCAGTGAGGTCGTAAGACTGAGTTAGGGGAAGCAGAGGTCGCCGTGGCAGGCCAAGGCTTATCCCGGACTGTAATGCCGAATGAGAAGAAGAAGAAGAAGAAGAAGAAGAAGAAGAAGAAGAAGAAGAAGAAGTTGTATATGTCGATGCATTTTTAGAATAAAATTGTAATATATTAAGTAAAATGAGAATACGAGTTGATAGAAAGTTTTCCAGGTTACGTAATAGCAGAAATTAAAGATAAAAACCAGATCTGAATCTATTCTGTGACTTGTGTAAGTCGTAGCTTCTACGCTGGCAGGCGTTAGAATGCTGGATTTTCGAGCCGTTCTCAACATTCTATGGAGAGCGGACCAATTTGGGAGGCATCAGAGGTTACCGCATAGGAGAAAGCACCATAAAAATGAGCGCAGAGAGATTATGTAGAATATTCTTCGGAAGTCTAAGCATAAAGAGTACGTGTGCAGTTAAGAATCATGTATTTTATATATATTAAATACACGTGAAGTATATACAACTGTGTAGCGATTGCATTATGTAAAGTAAAATCATATCCATGTGATATTAATTTCCAGTCCTCCTGTGTAAAGCACGTGACAAGTTATCACGATATTCGTCAACTATCTGCTTACGAGAAAAGCAATGCATGATGTATCGCGAGAAGTGTTACGGTCTGTCGACCTTCGAAGATACCGGCGAAGTCTAAACGAACCCAACGTGAGAAGTTTTCATCCTGGAGGTCATCTCTAGGCCTAAAAAGAAGTTGAATATAGTTAGCAAGAGCATTAGCTTTGGCTTGAGGATCATAGGCCAGAGCTCTGGTGCCATAAATAGGAATGGAATTTCTGGAAAGTTTTTAGCGATCCTCCACACTTCACCATCAACAAAATTGTGTCCTCCCAGGCGAGTCTTCTGTGCTTGCGTAGTCGAACACTGTCTTCTCGGCGCAAGCGCAAGTGACCGTGAGAGAGAAGGACGAGACTGCCGTCTCTAAGGTTGGTATGTCTACGATATGTGGATTTGGAGGGATGTAGTGCTTAGGCAATCCTTGACACATTTCTAGTCGATCTTACGGTTGAGTCCCTCAACATCGTGGCTGGCAATCTTTGTGTTGATTTCTGCCAACACTGGGTTATGATCTTAATGTAATATGTTGAGTGACGAGAGAATGAGATGATTGCTCGATTATCGCGAAGTCGAATGAATGATGGTTGTTCTTTACTAACCGGATGATGTATGTGGGTTGCCGGAGATCCTGTACTCAAAGTTGAGGATCCCGATCAATTAAATGAATGATTGCATTGCCTGTGGTACCTGGTTGTTGAGTACAATGCCAATGCGAGAATTTGGCATTGCAATCACCAGCCAGGATAGCACTGGATGTAGGGATAGTAAGGACTAAAAAAATATAAAATAAAATAAAAGCTGTAATACATCGTCCTGGCACCTAGATGCCTATACCAGGACATATGTTACGTCTTCTAAAGTTTATTGTATATTTTTCTCTCTTTTACATTATTTAACATTGTTTGTACAGATTACATCTATAACTAATTAAACAAAAGTAATTAACAAAATAACAAAAACGTTAATGAACAAAACAACCTCAATTTAAAACACTCAAACAATTCTCTAACTGGAAACCAGTTAGCAAACAAAACTGTAACTGGTAGTCAGCTATAATTAAACTACCAAAACTTAAATTCAAAAATAAAAACTAAAGCTAAAACTACCGTTCATCAGAAACCGACGGTCACAGTGCTAGTAGCCAGCACCCCTAAGGTAAAAATGTATTTAATCTATCTGTTCTCTTCATCATTTTATTGGTTTGAGTATTTATATTTTATAACTATTCTACTACACTTTATTTGTCGCTTTCCCCTTGTTCATTTGAACTCCATTTCCACCTTCTATCCAAAACAACAACTCACTTATCTTCTTTTCGCCTAAGTGTTCAAATTATGGCCGAAAACGTTTTACCTTTCAATTTAAACTAAGCAATAGCTCTATTTACTCACCATACACCACACACTTATACTTTCACCATTTTATAAGTCGGTCCTGGTGGTGTAGTGTTACCACTACTTGCCTTCTAAGCCCAGGGTCGCGGGTTCAAACCCGGCCAGGATCGATGGATTTTTTCGGGAGTAAAAATCATAAGTATGGCTTCCTTCGGAAGGGAAGTAAAGCCATGGGTTCCATGTCGTGCATTTACGGCACGAAAAAGAACCTCAAGCCTGAAAGAAGAGACCTCTGAGCAAAATTTGTCGGCCTTTCACGGCAAGAATTGAATGAGACGCTGATGACCTGAGATGTTAAAGAACGTTCTTAAATAAAACGAATCAAAAAAAAATTATAAACCTTTCTAGTTTCCATACTTCGTCCTCTTCTCCTCCCCTCTCTGGCTCTCCAGTCCGTCATTTGATTCCTTCTGCTCCTACCTGGATCTTCACACAGCAATCCTCCTGAATCCTCTCTTCGCCGTCTCCGTTCTTCCCCTTTGGCCACCGTCCTGTCCTTGTTTAAATTATAGTCCAAAGTGTGTTATTGTTAATGTTAAAGTCTTAATTTTATATGCTTTCTTGTTATTGATTTATTGATATGATATGTTGTCTTGTCATGTTATTGTTTATAATTGCTAGTATTTATAGTTGTCATTATTGTGGTTTATATGGTTATTGTCAGGATTTTTATGTTGTCATTATGTTTGTTACATCTCCATCTTCTTTCTTCTTTGCCGTGACCTTCATACTTCTCGTTGTTGATGTCATATTGTTGTTTATTGTTACTGTTATTTTTGTCTTTATTGTTGTTGTGTGTAAGGTTATTGTGGTCAATGTCAAGTTGTTGTCAATGTCCGTTGCCTCCCATTCTTCTTTCTCCTTCGCGCCGTCACGTATCTTGCATGATCCTGCTCTTTGAATGTTCTTCTCTAAATTATTCTTTTCCATTCTTCACCGCCTGTTATTGTTGTGTGGGGTGTATTTGGGTACGTAATCTTCTTACCTCCTCTACTTGGGCTACGTCAATCTCAATCTTCTCCTGTGGGACTTTCACTCCCCGCCCCAGTTTGCTAATTTTATCAGCAAGTTGATGTAGTTGGTTGTATAAAGTTCTGTCTTTTAGGATGTGTGAGATATGATGACCACTTCAATTGACTCTGTGATCCCTTACATGATTTGAAAAGTGTGGACATTCAAATAAGACGTGCTCGTGTGTATCTTGTTTATTACAGAGATCCCATATATCGTTTCGTGTTTTGTTTATTTTTTCCCCAATACGTTTTGTATGGGGCGTGT
Source organism: Metallyticus violacea (assembly GCA_030762175.1). Classification (NCBI taxonomy): domain Eukaryota; kingdom Metazoa; phylum Arthropoda; class Insecta; order Mantodea; family Metallyticidae; genus Metallyticus; species Metallyticus violacea. Next base: position 41,448,237 of record CM060843.1, on the reverse strand, counting down.
CCAGTTAGGTAATGTATCATTCCTTTAGTGGTTGGATGAATATGTTTAATTCTCAATCTTTCCGAAATATTGTTAAATAACTGATAGGTTCTTCTACCTATATCTACAGTTCCATTGCCACTGTTGTTTTAATGTATGTTTTAATTTCCTGTACACTATTACATCGCCTGCCAATTATTTCAGCCACTTTGTCTAGATTTCTTTTCCTAAACCAAAAAATTATACTCCTCAATGTAATTGTGAGGTTAATTAGCCATATTCCTGTCGATACTAACAGAGCTAGGGTAGGCGAAGTACTCAATGCTCCCGTGAATCTTAATAAGATCTTTCTTTGAGAGCGCCTAAGAAGAGAATAGTATGGACGGGAAGTCAGCTTTCACAAATGCTCTGGAAGAGGGAAATATGCAGACACTATCAGAACCTCCGAGCCTTCGAGTTCAACTATGATGGCCGTGGCCTCTAGCGTCTGAAGAGCAGGAAGTTGGATTGCTCGGTGGACTACATTTCTCTTAACAAAGATCGCTGTGCTTCCTCTAGGACCACCTCGATTCGTGCAAAGATATTTGTAGCCTGGAAGATGGAAATAGGGGTATTGATGCAAATGCGTCTCGCTAGTTAAAATGACGTCTAGTGCGAGCCGGGCAGCAAAATGCTGAAGTTCGTCTTCCTTTTCCACAAGGCCACTAGCATTCCAAAATGCAAACCGGAACAAGGCATGACATCTGATTCTGTTCACCATTTTGGGTCTCCTACAAGAGGATCGGAGACGCTGATTTTAAATATTTAACTTAGCATTACCCAAACATGATATTTCCCTCCATCCCATAGTTTACTCTCTACCTCAAGTCTAAATAACGCAGGTAGTGAAAGGTACGTTGTACAGGATGATCCGTTTGGGATGTCAGAAAAATAAAATTATATAAACAGCGAGTCGGGCAGCAAAATGCTGAAGTTCGTCATCCTTTTCCAAAAGGTCATTAGCATTACAACATGGAAATGGAACGAAGTACGAGACCTAATTCTGTCCGTTAGTTTGGTTCGGTTACAAGAGAAATCGGAGACGCTGATCTTAAATGTTTAACTTAGCAGTGCTCAAACACGTTATGTGCATGGTATTCCCCTCCATCCGTTTACTCCTTACCACTAGTCTAGATGACAGGTAATGAAAGGTATGTTATGTAGGGTGATCCGTTTGGGATGTCAGAAAAGTAAAATTATATATATAATTATAAATTAAGATTATATGTGTGTGTGTGTGTGTGTGTGTGTAAGAAACTAATTAGATTTATTACCTGGTAATGATGTACTTATGTGTAGGAGAGTTAGAAGTTCTTTTTGCTTTGTGCCCAGCACATTAGCACTCAACATGAACGCAATTGCGGATCCTGCGCAACTCATACCGCGCGGACAAATTGCGCCACTTGGGAAGCAGTATTTCTGGAGTGATCTGTTTAAAAGTAGCTCTAATCGTCTTTCGCAGGTCGGCTTCATTCTGTGGTTTTTGCGTGTACACTGCTGAGCTTGACATACCCCAAACATAAAAGTAATGTGGAGGCATCATGGCAGTTGAGACGGGGGTCATAATTAAACTGCGTCATGCTTCCTTTGCTGAATGTGGTATGGAAACATCTTGAGGTATTGCCTGACAAATCCTCTGACATCTTGTTTACAGGGTACCATGTTCTACTGATAAGCGGCGGAGTGACTTCCGTGGGCTTTGAGAAATGGCTAATCGAATGCTATCATGTACTCTTCCTCCTGTGTGAAGCGGTGTTAGACCATTGGCCAGGAACATATATCACTAAACAATATCTCGATGTGAAGGGGAATAATAACAGTTTTACCCACGTCTATAAGCTTGCTAGTCCTTACAACATCCGAAAATCTTGTATACACTGAGCGATCTGTTGCGGCGTTGATTGTTGTTTTGATTTATTTACGGAGCTCATCAGCGTCCCATTCAATTCAGATCGTGAAACGGCCCATTAATTTTGCTCAGAGGCCCCTTCGTTCAGGCTTGAGGTTTCATTTTCGTGCCGTAAATCTGCAACATGGGATCCATGGCTTTAATTCCCTTCCGAAGGAAGCCGTATTTAGGATTTTTATGCCCGAAAAAATCCATCTACCCTGGCAGGGATTGAACCTGCGATCTTGAGTTAAACGAAGCAAGTATGATTATCACTAGACCGCTAGGACTGACTGTTGCAACATGACCATCATTTTGTCTATCATGTACGCTAGCGCTGAGACGGCAAGCGGTTGTGGTCAGAAACATTGCCCACTCAAATTGTACACATATTACAACAAACCACTCAGAAATATGCACAATGACCTCTGTGTTATAACATTCTACTTTTCTGATCTCAAACGGATCACTATGTAGTATTGGGGCAGTGATAGATGGAGTTCAGTTTCATCTTCAGCATCCAGATATATATTTCATATTGAATGAGAGGAAGAACTTTTCTGTTTTCAAGATTATGGCTAAGTTCTGTGCCTTATTTGCAGTAAATATTCTAATGTCTCCTGCAATAGCATTGAAAGTTATTTTAATATAACCATAATGACTATGGCAAACATGTTCTGTCAGATATGCTAGTTGTTAAATGTGTGCATTTGATTGTATTAATTAAATCTTTAAAAATCTTTAATTATTATGAAGATTTTTCCTTCCAGATGAAGGAAGATCACAAAAATTGAAAGCACCAATTCAGAATGTTGTTAAAGCTTCTTGCTGAATTACAAAGCTTATTGGTAAAAAAATGAAGCCACTTAGTGAAGACAAATTAATTAGTGAATGCTTCAAAATAGCTGCTGAGGAAACAGGACCAAATTTAGTAGATATGCCTAAATCTATAAGTCTTTACATAATACTATAATGAGGCTCAGACCTGTGATACTATCTGGAAAAACAGTTAAGGAAAGGAATAAAAACATGATTTTTTTTTACTCTTAACTTGGATGAAACATTATACAGATGATGATGATGATGATGATGATAATAATAATATTTTAAACTATTTATTTGAAATTGATTTATTATTCTTATTTTCATAACTGATAAGGCTTAACTGACTATATTTTTGAGTGGGAATGATAGGAAATGAAATATTATTGAAGAGCTTATCTTGAAACTAAAACTTTTGGAGAAGAAATTTTCAAAACTCTTCATAATGTTGCAAACAAATTTTACTATTTATATCTTTACCCTGTGGTAAATCTCCTATGTTAAGTTTGTTTCCACAAAAGTTAATGCAAACCTTTGGCTCCATGCACATTTGCAAGCAAAAATTTTCAAAAATGAATTGCATTTCAAACAATTATCACAATTTATTCTTAATTAGACAGTGAGTCAATTTAATACTCTTATGCTCCACTTACCATTGAATTATATGGAACATATTTCACAGGCCTTCACCTGCATCATCAGCTGTGTTTCCACTGCCAGATTGGCTGAATGGACTTGGTATAGCTCTTGTGGGCATTTTATCCAAAAGTTCATAAGTTCATAAAATGTCCAAGAGAGTTACACCAAGTCCATGCAACAAACAATGATACAGGCAGTCGACACACAGCTGATATGCAGACGAAGGCCTATGAAACATGTTCTGTATAATTCAATGGTAAGTGGAGCATAAGAGTATTAAATTAACTCACTGTCCAATTAAGAATAAATTAATTGCTTCACGTTATTAGTTTCAACACAAAATTTATTTTGAATTTAAGTATCACAATATTAAAAGTGAAAATAACACACTTCTTACCTTCTGAGACTCTGCACTACTTCTTTGTGACAAATGTTGATACTAAATAGTTTAAAGTAAGTCATAGAAGACATTCTCAGAAACATAAGTTAAATTGAAAAAATAATAATTAATTAAATGTACTTATGAAACTGTTGACAATGGAGTGATATATATAAACAATGTAATAAAATTTGTTCACACTAACTCCATTCATTTACATAAAAACTGGACACACACACACACACACACACACACACATATATATATATAAACAATGTAATAAAATTTGTTCACACTAACTCCATTCATTTACATAAAAACTGGACACATGTTTCCGGAGTGCATGTGAACAAATTTTATTACATTGTTTATAGATAATAATTAAATAAATATAAATACAACAACAACAACAATAATAATAATAATAATATAGTAAATAAAATTTTAGTTGCGAGCTTTCCATAAACCAAAAATGGCATTGCAATCTTCTAATCCGCTGCTGGAACAAAGTAATATCAGAAGACTTTTCTAAACATTAAGGGTGCATTAACACGTCATTTGCAGTGAGTGGAAGGAAGTGATTTCACCCTCCCCTCTCCTGGCAATGTCAGGGCACCAGAAGTCTAACTTCACAGTTTATTTATTTATTTTTTATTCAACATTTGTCCAACTGTATATCATAGCTGTTTATGTTTGAAACAAAAGAAGTTCAGTTGTAACATGGTAAGTTTAGTAATCCAGAGTATCTTAAAATGTTGACCACTTAGGATAAAATATCTGCTGTGGCATGAAGTTATCAAAAACGGTTTTCAGAGAAAAGTATAAGCATTCTAGGAACATTTTGTTGGAGGATTCTAAATACCATAGAGTTTAACCTCAGGTTTTAAAGGAACTACCCAGAGAAGCAAAAGATGTGCTTTAACACTTGCAAGCATTTCAGGTAATAAAGCACAATGAGGGCTTACCTACTGAATCTTGGAGGAAAGAGGTAAAGTGAAGGATACAAAGGCATCAGGTTTACAGGGCAGCATTTACGGATGCAGGTGGGGTCCATATATATATATATATATATATATATATATATATATATATATATATATATATATATATAGATTGAATGACAGACACACAGATATTCAAACATTTTTTGCTATATTTCAAACACATTGTGTTCTTCTTCAAAGGCAGAAAACAAAGGCCTCAAGGAACTTGCACCCAGGTCTTACCAATGTAAATTCTAAGTTTTATGGCCTGAGCCAGCCTACTTGGAAACTTATCCTGGAAGAATTAATAATGGTAAGTGAGAAACTTTCATTGTCTGGGCATTCCAAAAGATTGCTTTAAATATATTAGAGGAACATGACAACCTTACCACATCCAGCAAGACCTGCACCTCACAAGTGAATAATATTTCAAGGACAACCTTTTTTGAGGGTTCCTTCAATAAGTACCACATTTACAATTTTCAGTGCCGATTTGCAGTTGATTAGAATATTTAGGCATGAATCATAGACGTCTTTTCAGCCATGGATAATTCCTCAGCATTTGGCAGGAGCAGTCTTAACAGCTCTGCCTTTCTTAAGGATATTTCCCTGGTTATAAGAATTGTTTATGATGCACGTACATATATGAGAGATACAGGTAGTCATTAAAAAAAAAAAATTAACCAGAACAATGGATCATTTGAAATGAACCAGTAAGATGCCTACAAGATCACCTGAGCTAACTGTAATAGATATTTTCTTCGGGCATAATTTGAAAACTTGAATTTATTAAATTTTTCAGGCAACAGAAGGAATAATGTAGATGTTTTCAGCAAAACTCAACAAAATTGAAGATAAGGACATAAGGAAAATATTATGACAAGCATGCCCCTTTTGAGCAGTTAAGTTCGTTTCAATGGTTATGCACATCCCCTCTCCCCAAATGATTGACATTGAGTTTTGTTATGTTTCTACTTAGCGTAAATCATGAAAGCTTGAGTTGCAAACTTTCATTTATCTTTTTATATTTGTGTTTATGTTATTTTGTTATCTGTATACATAATACATTCACATTTATATTATGTTATACTGCCATGGATGGCCAAGATTGTTAAGGCATGGACGTGTGAGTGGGAGATCTGGGGCTTGAAGGCTGCCAGGACTGTCCTCCCTGACTGAGTTTTTTCAGGTTTTCCTCAGTCCTTATAAATGGTAAATGCTGGGGAGATACCCTAAACTTAGGCCTACAACGTTTCCTTCTTTAAAAAAAAAATACCCTTTCCCAATATATCATTTCATCCCATGTATTGACTGCCATGGGTGACCGAGTTCATTAAGGTGCAAACTCATGAGCAAGAGGTCTGGGGTTCAAATCCCACCAGGATCGTTCTCCCTCACTGGGTTTTTTTCCAGGTTTTCCTCAGTCCTCATAACTGGCAAGTGCCAGGGAGGTGCCCTAGACTTGGGCCTGGAACGTTTCCTTCCTTAAAAAAATGTCCTTTCCCAATTTATCATTTCATCTCATCAGTATCCACTGCCTGTGGTGCTTCAGTAGTAAAAATGGGCGTTAAGCACTACTCAACAAAAAAAAATCTCATGTATCTTCAGTGTCCACCACCTGTGGTGACTCAGTAGTACAAATGGGTATTAAACACCATAAAAACAACAACAAAAATTAATATTACATATTTATGGTCTAAATCAATGTAATAAACAATTTTTTCACATTTCTTTTACTAATATTAATTTTGAAACTTACAAGTTTCAGCAATATGGGTTAGGCCAAAGGCTATTTTGACTTAAAATTCTGGTTTCATCCATTTGGCACTTGATCTTTCTAACTTTCTTTTATCTCTAATCTTTGTAATTGTCTAATGACTTGCCAGCTGCCAATCTTGCCAGAAATGATTTAAATAAATGAAAGGATGGTGCAAAGGAGTTAGGAGTCCATGACATGATAGACATTCACCTTTGTAAGGAAATATTCCAGTCAATAAACAGGCAATATAACCCAGTTGGGAATCAAACCTGGGCCCTATAATTGACCAGCACATACATAAAGGTCAAGCTCAATGCAGTGAACTTCTAGCTCAGAATCTAATACTTGCTTTGGTATATTATCTATTATTTTTATGTTATTATATAAATTTGATTTTTGGTGTTTGACACCATTTAAAATGCCTTTATTTAATTTTTGAAAGATTTTCATTTTATGGCCTTGTGAATTTATATGCATTAATTTCACTTTTTTCTATTATCTTTATATCTCTCTGAGCAACTGTCTAATTTTCACATACATTTTTAAAATTTTATTTAATGCTATTACCCATGTCTACCATAATGAAATTCTTTATTTTTAGAAGTTCTTGCAATCTTTTCATAAATATCTTGTTCACCATACAATAAGACATTGTGGGCTAGATAAAAAATATTGAAAGCAGCTTTAATATTTTATATTGTATCACAAATTTGGATATCAATATGACTTCATAAACATTTTAATTTCTATTTAGTAGTGGAACCTTTTAAAATTATATTTTCTAATGCATTTTTTAATTAATCACAACAATTGCAGAGATCTATAATTAAAATCTGATCCCTATAAACATAATAGTATTAATAAAATGTCTTTGATATTAGTTGTACTCATTTCTTCATATTTTATTATTCTTGATGTATATTTTTATTTTGAAATTATTTCCTTTTATTCATTGCATTTGCCAATCCTTATTATAATTTTACCACTGTGTATCTTTATGAATAAAATATAATTATGAGATTATAACTTTTCATACATCATTTTGCACTGTTGTGTGTGTGCTATGCAGAAGCACAAACAAAGTAAATAAATAAGTAGATGTGTGTCATATGTTACTGACAGATGTAATATGATTGTTACAGCACTTATTCGCCGATGTTTTTCTTGTCGATCCCGGGGAGACCTGGGCACGTGTAAAGATACATTTCCATCTAATATTACCCTAGCAGAACAACTGCGAGGTGTTGAAACTGTACCTTGTGCTTCAGGATGGTGTGGAAAAATATTAGAAGGTGGTAGTTCATTCAAAGATGATGGTAAGTGCACAGTAAAACTTTAATTTTCGTAAACTTAAAGATAACCACTTAAAATTTGCAGTTCTGTGCAAATAATATTACATATGAGGTCTGTCTGAAGAGTATCTAATCTTAAGCTGGAAAAAATTTATTAGCTTGTTGTGGTTCATATCCTGAACTCCTCTATGTAGACTCCTTAGGCTATCAGATACTTAGCTCAACCAGTCTTCCTTTACGGAAATACCCCTGGAATTCTGCTGTGAGAATGGCTCTCAACTCTGCCATCCAGCAGCACATATGTTCTTTGGAGATTTCAGCTTCAGGAATAACCAGAAGAAACAGAGCATGTTTAGAGTATTCATTTATTGCATTCAATGAATCATATGAATGTTCATATATGGGATATTATTGAGGAATCTTGTGAATGATTGCAATTCCTTTCTTTGTCACAAAAATCTGAACGGGTATCTATGATCCATTTCTTCATCCCAGACAAATAAAAATGCAATATCACACAGGAGAAATATCACACTAGCCAAATATCTTTCAGCAGCTTGTTGGTAAGCCTAAAAAAATTTGTATGCTCACATAAAGATTTCCTGCACCTCTGTGATACATTATGCTAAACTATCATAAATATTTTCCATGGGGAAAAAATAAGGACTGATACTTTTTTTTGACAGATCTTGGAGGGGTGGGAATAATATATATATTTTTTTCCCCACACACTCTTATAGGTTGTTTCACCTGTTTCCATGGATAATATTACCTTCGATATTCAATATTTATTTTTATCACCTTCACTTGTCTTCTTGCCATAGAAGAACTCTAGCAGTTTGACATATAGCAATTACAAATCTGTGACTTTTTCTTAGTGTTTTATTCTTTTTTGCTTTTCTAGCTACCGTTATTTTAGTTACCTTGTTAATAGTGTTATATTATTTTTCATTCACACACACACATATACACATATATAGGAAAACCTAATTTAATACAATTTATATTTTGACACATATATTTACCTTGAAAATAATTATATTTCTATGATTAGACAAATAAACATGATACATTGCTTTTTGTTTCTTTTTCTTTTCTTTCTTGTATTCAGCTGGCCACTATCATTATATTTAAAATATGTATAATTTAGACTTATTTACCTAGGTTTCTGAAGATTGCCAACTAAAGATTATTTTTCAGTAGGTGGTCAATTTCAAGAAAGCATATTGCCATTGTTTATTAATACATTGTGGGCTTTTATAAATTAAAGCTTTTCAGTATTAAGCAAATTACTAACAAATATTGTACTTACGAAGCTGTTGACAATGGAGTGGTATTCCTAAACTTAGATATTCATTTTTTACACTAAACTCCATTTACTTACATAAAAGAACGGCAGTTCGGTGAGCAACTGAAGATGGGAGAGATTCTCCCAAAATGTGTCTTACTTGTATGTAAATAAATGGAGCTTAGTGTAAAAAAATGAATACCTAAGTTTAGGATAAATTACTAACAATTTACATTAATATTTTGTAAGAAAGGAATTTATTTTCTTTCAAAATTACGCATGATGAAATTTCTTTTTGGACAGCCGAAGAACATTGTATCAACTGTCAAATAGTTGGAAATATTTTTGAGTTGAATATTGTTCCAAAACCTAATAACTGCAGAACACAAAAAATTTTAAGAAAAACAAAAATATTCATTAAAGATTATTTTTATGCAGGGATATAAAGAAATGAAAATGTGATCTGGAAATAAAAGGACATTACAATGAGTACAAATACATTCTATGAAGATGTTCTGTATATATATAAATGAAAAATAATGTTATACTATTAACAATGCAACTAAAATGACAGTAACTAGAAAAGCAGAAAAGGATAAAACACTAAGAAAAAGTCACAGATTAATTACTATATTCGAACTGCTTGAGTTCTTTTAGGAACAGTCATTATTTTATATATATATACACACACATACACATACAAATTCTTTCAACAAACATTTGTATTTCAAATTTAGTGTTTAGAATGTTAACATGAACTTATTTACAGTGCTTTTAATAAGAACTTATTTTGGGAACCTTCATTCCCATCTTAAGCTGTTGACCTACTACTTGGTAAGTTTTGGGCTGTTTAGTGTGGTCATGACTGAATTTGAATTGCTTCTTGTTGGGGTCTGTTGGCTTCCAGATAGAAAAGTGATTCAGCCACACCTACACCAAAGAGCACAAAACTTGCCAAGCAGTCAGTGAACAGCTAAAGATGGGAATGAAAGTTCCCAAAACATGTCCTAATTAAAAACCTTAAAAAGTGAAGTCTATGTCAGAATTCAAAACATTCAATTTGGAATATTTCAGTGCTTCACATCTATAGTTTCTCAACACATATAAATATTAAATATTAATGTACTTTTTATAGAATGAAATTTTTTATACTATTCAAAGCCAGAAACACACCATACCTCCAACTCTTTATTACTGTGAAATTTTCATTCTCACAATGCTTTCTTAAGCTTGGCAAACACACATTTTCTGGATGGAACAAGGTCCAAACTGTACTGTAAGACAAGGTTACTTGCTTCAGTATTTGTAGACTTCTATAAATAAATAATATTATTACACTTCCTAATTGTCTGAAACCTTTGGTATTGATAAATGATGGCTAGAAGATATAAGGAATGAGGTATGAGTTTATTGAGCTCAAGAAATTTAATTTTTCAATAGTATACGTATTTTTAAAAAGTGGGACAAAGTATCCCAGAGTATAAATTAAAATTAATGGAGTAATTCTTACAAGCGATGTTACACACTATGCTTTATGTATCAGTCAATAGACTCTTACAAAAAATCTAACATTGTTATAATTCTGTGCATCATTATAAATGTATGCACATATCCTTATATTTGTAATTAGCAATATTATACATTCTTATCCATTACTGTTCATTAATACTAAACAAGCATTTCTCTTGTTGAATTAAAAGTAAAGCTTCAAAAAGTATGTCAATATATTTAACTCTCTTGACATTTCACATTAAAACTTTCTACTTCCTACTTTTTAATTGAAGCATTTCTGTATTAGGAATAGTTTTAGAACTGATTTAAATTTCAAGTTTGTGATATTCTTAATTGATAATGGTAATTTAATATATAATATAGCTCCTATTTTATATGGGTCCTTATTGGTTTCAGCTTTATTCATGCTCATCCCATAGTAATCGTTTTGCTCTTCTTTTATCATATGTATGGTAATCTTTATTCAGCAAGTTAAATTACTTTTTTCCTTGACCAGCATAATAGTTTTGATTACATATAGTGAGACTACAATTAGGATGTTTTGTTTTTGAATGTTTCAGTATAGGACTGTTGATACTCAAGGTTGTATATACTTCTTATGCACTATTTTGCACTTTTAATATTCTTTCATATTAGTTTTACTCTTACCTCCCCAGATTTCAATTCCATATGCTAAATGTGGATAAATAATGCCGTAATATTCTGTTTTTAGGATATGTTCCTAGGAATATTCCTATATTTTGTTAGTTGTCTCAATACTATGACCCTGAGTTCATTTTGTTATAGACTGTTTCTACATGTGTGTTGTAAGTTAAATTTTCATCAATGTGTACACCCAAGAATTTATAGTTTGTTACCTATTCTAATGTGATATTATTAATGTTTACATTTAAGTTATTTTGAAATATCATGAATTTTGTTTTACCTGTGTTTAACTTTAGTCCATTGTTTAGTAAATACTGTGATATTTCACCAGTTGCAGTCTTTATTTGCCTTTAAAAGGTTCCCCTGTTGTTATTCCAATATATTATAGATGTATCGTCAGCATAAGAGATAACCTTGCTGTTTTTAGGTTGAGGTAAGTTATTTATATAGATTAAGAAAAGCATAGGTCCCAGCACTGATCCCTGTAGTGTCCCTGATTTCACTATATTATAGCCAGATTTAATGGTGTATATTTAATGGTCACCTTTTTTCCAATTTATTTCTGTACAGTGCACACAATTTTTTAGGTATGGTGCTAGTGATTTATTGATTTGTCCTCTAATGTTCTAATTTTGAAATTAGGTATCACGAGATACAGAATCGAAGGTTTTAGACGAGCTTAATTTCTGCTGCTTTTTTATAGATATCTTTCTGTTGCAACAATTCATGCATGTATTCTGCTATAAGCATGATGGTTGATAATTTATTTCATGTTGAAATGCTTAGCACCCATTTAATGAGAAATTCAGAATGTTGACATGATCCTGGCTTCTTTTATAATTCCAAATGATCTCCAAAATAAAAAATATTTAAAATGTCTTTAAAAACTCTGGAGCCATTTTGCTTCACATTTTAGAGTGGCGAAGTAGCCTCTTTTTCGTGTAAACTTAACCTTTTTCAATTAAATTGTACATATGAAGCTGTAGATAATGGAGTGATAATATATCCTACAATTATGTATTCAATTTGCTTGCACTAAACTTCGGTTACTTACATAAAACTAATACATGTTTCTGGAGCAACACTCCCATCTTCAATTGCTGATTGATTACATACATGAAATAATGGCTGGATACCCAGATGCTTCTATGGCGGTGTCTGGTGATTGTAGTAGTATCTTGCTGAGTTCATCCATAGGAGGAAAATCAAAGTTCATTAAATTTTCTTTATTTTTTATGATGAAAAATTTTTTCCCAAGCAGATAGTTCCATTTGGTTGTGAAGCTGTTTCAGCAAATTAGTCTCTGGTTTAATTTCATGATTTTTGGTGCAAAAGTTAGCTATTACCGCTGATTTATCAACTTTCTTAAGCCGAATATTCCTAAAGTTTTCTTTTCTCTGAATGCCCAAATTTCTTCATTTTTCCAATGTATCTCTGATCATAATCTGCTCTTTTGATTTCATAAATTCCTGATTTCTGTTCTGTTGGCATAGTGTCCTTTACTGTGTAACCTAATAAATTCTTGATATTATATTTGTTCTATTAGGATAACATTATTCCCTGTTCTTTGAAAATCTTCTTAAATTTGTTGTGGTAAGTTGAATGGTATATGAAATTTTGAAATTGATATCCTTACTTAATGTTGTCTTTTAAATTTATTGATAATTTTTATTGAGATGTCTTTTTTCAAACCATTGGTTATAGCTGTCTTTATTATCTGTTGGTATTCCATTTTGTACTCTGTTTCTGTGAGAGAGAGTTGATTAGTTTGTGTGCCAAGCTATAAAACACTGCATATTTATGTGGAATGGGGTTATAACTATAATTTTTATGTAATTTCCTGTGTGTGTTTCTTTTCCTGTGAATTCCAAATTTTAAACAATCTCCATTTCTTATAATTTTTAAATCTAGGACTGGAAGTCAACCATTTCTCTATTCTTCTATGATAAATTGTATAGATTTATATTGTAGATTAAGAAATTTCAGAGCATCTATTGAATGTATAATTGCAAAAATGTCGTCCACATACTTATACCATGTCTTGAAAAATAAAGGGAAAGGCTCTGGTTATAAAGAAACTCATGAATAAATCTGCTAGAAATGGAGACAAGGAGTTTCCCATAGCTAAGCCCGAAACTTGTTGGTAATATCTCTGGTTGAAACTGAAGAAATTTTGTTGAATGCAAATATTAGTAAGTTTCAGCAAGACTTCCATTTCTTCTGTTTGTAAATTTAAGGATGTTAACCATATCTTTAACATATGCATAAGCTTCTCTGTTGGTATGCTCGGGAATAAGGCCTTTACATCAAATGACACCATTATATCTTATGCTGTAATTGTACTATTTTGAAGTTTTCGACCAAATCAAATGAATTTTTGATGCTCAAACTTTGGAATTTTTAAAAGAATTGAAAATTTTGACCAATTTTTTGCTACTGGTATGTGGGTGAATTTATATTGTGATTATTTGTCTCATACTGTTATCATTTTTATGTATTTTAGGAAGTGCATAAAGTCTGGGCAGTACCAGATTGCTCTGTGTGACTTTCTTTTTTTCAGCAGTGGATATATTTTGATCTCAATCAATGTTTTAGTTAAGTTTTTATTGCATCTATTGAGTGAATTCATTTCAATTAGTTTGTAGTCTTCCACTTTTAACATGATTTCTACTCTGTGTACTGTTAAAACTAATTTCTGAATATCTCACTAGACAGCTCTAAAACTTTTTTTAAATTCTGGAGCGGAGTAATCTCCATAGGAGCAAAATAGTTCCTTCTTACACTACAGTATGATAGCCTATCAATAAGCAAATTGGGACATTTATATTAATTTATTATCAGGGTGATTTATATCTAAGTATCATTGAAAATTTCAACAAGAGTGGTGTATCCATTAGTGCAACGATTAAATTACTAAAAGCTTAGAGAAATATGCTGTCAGAAATGACAGATTATTCTTGATCTCAAATTTCAGTTTATGGCAGTGCTAACAATTACAGCAGCAGTTTAAAGTCGTGCATTGTCATGGGTGAAAATGAGGACATTTTCATATACTAGAAATTCACAACCACTGTGAATTGCACACTGCATTTTCTTTTCCAGTTCATTGCAATAATTTGCTCTATTGACCATCTCATCTTTTGCTACACAGTGTATCAGAATTAGTCTACTTATATCACAGAATAATGCTAGTAAATTTTCCCTACATAAAGTTGATTCTCCCTTCATCTTGACATAGGAGAATTCCATAGATTGCTTCTGAATCATGATGAACTTAAATTGTATCTCTCATAACAATACATGCCACAAACTCTTCATGATGGTGTCGAGAAAGCTGTGCCATGCTGGATGTTTCAATTTGTTTATTTCTGTCAAAGGCAGGCACACACCTAAGGCAAAGATAATGATATTTGAGAGTATTTGAATGATGGTGTATGTAGATTCAATATATATGGCAAAAGCATACAGAGAAACCTATCTATTTTCATGAATAAGTGACTTCATGCAAACAATGACAGCTGTGCAAGGGCTGAATGGTTTTCATTGATGATTTTAATTCAGTGTTAAAACTTTCTACTGATTTTTCTATCATTTATATAGTCTTCACTGTACTTTGTGTAACTCTTTCAATTTCACTTCTAATTGCAAAACTTACTACAGAATGTTGCTCATCTAAAGTGTAGATTTACTCATTGTCTTTTGCAATGCACTTGTTTTGGCATCTGTTTCACATGTCAAAATCTGCTCTATAGAAATCTGCTCACTGTAATAGATTTATGAGCTTGCATATAATTGCATTTAGGCACATTTAACGTTAATAATTTAATTAATCTTGACACCATGTTACACTATTCTTGTTTTTGGAATGAAAATAAGACAAAAATAATCATATATTGAGATCATACAATGATTTCAATATATGATTAGCTTCACTGTGCAATGTTTCAATTAACATTTTTAGTTAAAAATAAACATGTTATACCTATATTATAATTCTGATTTCTTATATAATAGTGTTTATCAAGCTGTCATGTTACAAAATAACTGCACTGATAATGCTGCTATCTGAATGATATTTGAACAGAGCAAAAAACCAGAAAATTCAGCACTGTAATACTTTAATGTATTGTGTTGACATTAAATTACATTATCGCAGCTTATGCATTATGATAGTGGAACATGTTTTGTGCAGTTTTTTGTAGCTAAGTGGTAATTTCTCTTAAATAATGGGTCAATTTATTATGATTAACTCATTGACTGTATGATTGGTTGCAGGAGTTTAATATTGAAAATTCTGACACTCAACTCAAATAACGTATAAAGGACTTAACATTTGTAATTATCATCACAGAAAACATTTAAAACAGAGAAAATAAAACTTAAAGTATATATTTAAATTTGTTATAAATATCTGATATTGGGCCCTTGGGATCCTCATTGTATGTAAATCATGAACAGTACAGTATCATCCTCCAAAGACTGATCAAGATGGGTATGTTGTTTGGTGGTTACATTCTCTGCAGTAATATGAAGGCACTGTTGGCTGCAGTTAGTCCTTGTTTAAATTATTGTTGTGTCAATAGTAATAGTTTTGCAGAGTAGAAAGTTAGTTTAATTAGTTGTTAGCATGTTTAAGAATGGTGGAATTAATGATTACAGTAATAATGAAAGAAATGTTCCTATTACCGATGATACTCTACTGGAAAAGAATTATAAACCAGTGGAATAATGATACCAAGCTCAGATGATGTCATAATATTGATTCAACGAAATTGGCTTCAGTAACTATATATCAAGCAAGTGTTGAAGATTCCTGGGTACCTGTTCAGATTATAATTCTAAAATTTAATTACTATGCAGAAAAATCACTAGTGAATTTTGACATGGAACAGAACACCTCAAGGTCTCTGAACAAATGATCGCTGCTGACATTTTAGAACTGATTGTTTAAGAGATTAATTGATGTGCTGAGAAAAGAAGAGCTGAATCTTCATTTGGTAAGTTGAGAAGTAAAATATGAGAAAATATGAATGTAGAAGAAATTTGTAACTTTTTACCGGAGTTCTATCAATGGGATTGGCACATATTTTTAGAAATGAAAGAATTCCAATATCATGCCATTTTTAACCATACTAAAAAAGCTGCTCTTCTCAACAACTGAGCATCTGTTAGTACAAATGTCAGCACAAAATAGATTTGATTCTTGGAAAGATTTTGAAAAATTTTCAAAATAACCTTACACTTGGAACAGAATTGTTATAGATGAGTCAATGGTATCATTTAGAGTATGACTCATTTTTAAGCAGTACATTCCAAATAAAAGACAAACATGGTGTCAAAGTCTCAAAACTTTGTGTTTGAGAGCTAAATCTAATAATATATGAGGGGTGCAGAACGGAAGTAGTTAAGTCCAAAATTGAATAATTTTTTTTGGGTAATTACATGATACGATATTGCATTTTGTTACATAAGTACATAAGTCCTCACAGATGGCAGCACTTTCCTATTGTTGTTACGAATTCCCTCCTTTTTTCAGAGCAGGAGTAAGGTTAAGTCCATGTAAGTTTCTTTCTTTTGATGATGATGAATTTAAACAGCAATATTAGTGATAGCGAATGTTCTGAACATTCAGAACATGAGCTGAACAATTACAATATATCATCAAAACATGAACAAAATGTAAGTAAAATGGAAATAAATATGCTTTCTGAAATTAAGTACAGTGAGTGAAACAAATGTCTAGGCCTACGTGTGTTAGAAATTGATGGAATATTAATGATAGAATTTAAATATAGTTATTTATGTAAATATGTTTTAGCCTTACATGCATTTTGAAAGGCACAACTAAAACAGTTCTGTTTTACTCACATTTCAGGTGAATCTGCTTGTAGTAAATTATGTGGGCATAAAAGAAGTAGGAATGAAGAAATATAAGAAGATATGTCAAAATTCTGGCAATTCTATATCAATGAAAAAGGAAATGAAAAGCCTGATAAAATATTCAGAAATTTAGACTGCCAGTGTAGAATTAAATGCTTGCCTAAAATTAGTTATGAACAGAAAGAACAAATTTTCAAATTTTTGGGATATTTGGTGATTTACCTAAACAAAATATTTATATAAGAAGGTTGATTCACATTAAAAATGTTGATTTTGTGAGGAAATGGGGTGGGTCAAAGAGGCTGAAAGCTGGCATGTTTTTATATTTCCTGGGAGTGCAAGATATAATTGTATGTAAGACTTTTTTGGAACATTTTTCAAATTAGTGATAGATGCATTTACCAATGTGTGTCTAAAGATGAAATGCATACTGTCTGTAATGCCAGATCCCTGAAAATAAAATTGATGATTTGATGAAGTTTGGTATATAGCATAATTTTGATGTTATCAGAACCATACTCTGTGGCTAACAATCCTGTAGGAAATATCTTCATCCTGGGCCTAAAAAATGTGCAATTTGTATGTTGAATGATACAATGAAAATCGAAAGCCCCCTGCAAAGGTGAAGTACTCTACAATGTCTTCAGAACTAAGTTCAGTCTTCATTTCAAACAACCGTATACTGACACATTTAAAAATTGTGACAAATTGTAGCACCTTATTGGTCTGGAACATGGTTTTTTTGAACAAAGAAATATGAAATGCAGAAAGGGTTACACCTGAGAACTGAAAAGAAAACAAGAGAGAGTTTAAAAATAGATAAACGTTTAGATGATGATGATGTGTATTATGTGATGACTTTCGATCTGGAAAAGACTTTGCCATTTAAAAAATTAACAATCGCAGTGGTATACTATAATAGAAACATCTCTGTATACAATTTTGGTTGTCATTCCTTCAAAACAAACGATGGCCATATATTTATGTGGAAAAAAATTTAAGGGAAAGGGGGTGCACAAGTATTGGCTGCATATGTAGTAAAACATTTCAAAGCATATACAAAGGACCCATCAAAGAGTTATTTTGTGTTCTGATGTGAAGGGCAAATTCAAAATCTAAAAATGGTTCTAAGTCTCTTGAAGTTTGCTAATAACTGGGACAACAAGACTGAAGCTATTGATCACAAATTCCTTGAATCTGGACATTCATATTTACTGAATGATTCTGATTTTGGGTTAATTGAAAGGAAAGCACAAATGCAAAGGAAAATTTTTTTGGTCAGTGATTGGGTAGATAGAGTGAAAACTGCTAAATGGAAGCCTTTCCAAGAGAACGTAATGCAACAAGAAGATTTCTTATTAACTCACTCACTTGAAAATTCTGTAAGAAAACTAAAAGTATTATCAATGGAAAGCCTATAATTGGTTGAAAATAAAGTGGTAGCAATTTGAGAGGGGACACCATTTACCATTAAATATAAAGAAACACACAACTCAGATATTGATTTCTATTGGTAATTCACAAGAAAAGTGTCAAGGTTGTCCATTGTGTTCTCTTGTTGTTGTTGTTAGACAAGAGAAACTGTATACAATGAAAAGGCCAGTATCAGAACAGAAAAATGAATTTATTGCCTTTCATTTCTCCAAACCAACTTCAAAACTTGCCTGTCGTACTAAACACCAGGACAGGGGAAACAAAAACAGCATACCAATATCATTAATGAGGAAAAATAGAAGAACAAGAAGAAGATTATTCAATACATGTAATTTATTAAACATACTAGTTTTTTCTCGTTTTATTCATATCAAGTTTGGTCTCAAACTTGTAAGAATTTTAATTTTCAATGAAGAACCATTGTAAGTCTATTTTATCATAATGTTTTAAAATCATATCCACTGTTTTCATAATGAAAATATGTATAGGTTTATTATGTATGTGACTATCTCATAAATAAATTTATGCAGGTTATACCTATTTTTTATTTTTCATTTTCAGAAATCTTGGTTTTTGTCAATATGATTTTTCTGAACTTACACCACTTCTGCTCTGCAACCTTCATATACAAGGGTAAATAAAGAGAATGAGAGAGTCACTCAGAAGCTGTTGTAAACCAACTCTTATGGATAAAATGACAGTTATTTTTTTGCAAACAAATTTTAATCAAGTTTGCCACTCACTATTTCTTTGCTTGATATGAAAATTGCTTGCTGTAAGACCTTAAGAGAAAATTGCAAAGACATTCTCAATTATTTCAGGAAGAAGGAGACTAGAGAACAATTATTCAAAATAGATTCACTGAAGGAATAAAGAGGATGGACAAATTTCCAGCTAACATTACATACTACAAACATTACACATAGAGATCATCTGTGGAAAGAAAACAAGGCAGGCAAATCCGCAAAGTGTTTTAGACTACAAAAAAGAAAAGAACAGAGTGACCAGATTCCTCCAATCATTCTATGCTAAGAAGGAAATTTCTGAATGGTCAATAATAATAAATGATAACGATAACAACTATAATGAAAGTAAATTTATATTTATCAATTACAAATTTCAGAAAAATCTTTGCACAGGATTTAGCAACAAAAAAAGCAGCCATTGTAATTAGATGCCTTCTTAAAATCAACAGAAGAAGGAAGACAAGAAAAACAATGCAGAGTATACTACAGAGAGCTAAGGAAAAACATAGAAAACAGGGAAACAAATAAAAATGTGAAGAAAGTTACCAGTTTTTTTTTCTGGGTTCCTTCTTTACAGGATTCTAAAAGGAATAAAAATAATTAAATTATTATTGGCAGAAGTGAATAAGCCCAGCTTTATGAAAAATATATTTATTTTACTGATTTACAATGCTTGGACGTAATATTTCATTAGAACTAGTATCATACTTGTACAATTATTGTAGCATTATTTTTGTTTATTTCATGCAAAGTTGAACCTTATCTCTTGAATTAAACAATTATATACCATATTTGATATTTGCAATATCAATTCTTTTTTATAAAATTTTAATTGTGTGTAAAATTCAATAAATTATAAAAATATAAAGTTGTGTTTCCAAACAATTTTCTTGCCACATTGTCATTACTATTATTATTGCTGTTGTTCATGTCTTTTGAAATCATATGAGGAAAAGTGGCCAACTTCCTTATAAGTTGAAGTTGATATATAATAAGTATACAGGAAGTGATGTGCATAATAAACTTAATTTTTTTTCTAAGAGTATCCAATGAAAATAATTCAATATCCTTAGTAATTTACGTTATTTAAGTATTCTGGCTTATCTGTTCTAGTAGAAGGCATCTTCATTAATTAAATGTGGACAGATGTGGAAGTCATCAAGAAAAAATTAGTTAAATGAGTATGTAGATTGCAATTAATTTCTGTTTTACATGTGAAAAGTTCCTTAAGTATGTAAAACAAAATAAAAATTGTAAAAAGTACAAACATCAAGATAAGTGCAGTTAATATGTAAAATTTTTAACATTATTTTCTATCCTTTAAAACCAATCCTGTGGACCAAAATCTTCTTAAGAAAAGCTGACTAACCTCACAAAATCTTTCTTTTTTTCTTTCAAAGTATATATGTACTACTGCTTTAAATAAAACGAGTTCATTGTTGTTACAGAGTATGGAATTGCCACACAGCGTTTGTGTATGAGACTGGGTCCTTCTGATAGTGAAGAGAGATGTGCCTACACATTGTGGAATCACAAAAAAGTCTATATGTGCTTTTGTCTTGGAGATCTTTGTAATTCATCAAATCCTCTTTTGTCACCTATGATACTCATTTTCTTGCTCTCTAACATATATGTTTGGTTATTTACATGATATTTGCTCATAGTTAATAACAAGTAGAAAAAGATTGGCCACAGTTCCATATCTTGAATATATTTGAGACTGAAATAAAATAAGCAATTCATAATTGTGTTGCACTAATTTGTATTCCTTTTATGTTTATTCTTTTTATACCTTTAGACTCCTAACTGATTGACTGATTGATTCAAAGTGAATCAGGACATATTTCTATACATTCTAGATATGTTAGAATATTTCAAGTGTTATATAGATAAATAGTGTGCTACATCTGCATTAATGAGCAAAATCATAATACATGAGTTTATCCACATAGTTATGATGATTAACATTAAATAAGTTAATTGATATATATCAATGATTATACATTTTTAGAATATTTATTTTATATAAGTATGATAACTGTATATGATGTCTTACTTTAGTTGAATATTTTAAGCTGTACATATTTAGAAGCATCTCTACAATGTGAATAAGAAAGCATAAATTATAACCAAGGATTTAAATTTGTAAATTCACATCAGATAATAAATAATTATTTTTTTATCAAGTGAAGATCTTTTTTTTTTCATGTGGACTCTGTCAGGGCTATTTTAGCCAAAAATTAGCTTTATCTACAAGTTATTACACCTTTCACTCTCTCTTAAATTAATAAATTTCCTCTTTTTGCACTTCTCACACAAAAGAACTAATTATACTACTTTGGTTTAGGGCACATAAAGAATCGTTTTTGTTACCCCAACTTTAAAGAAATCTTTCACATTTTAGACTTCAAATAAATATTCATTAAATCGTTATTCAAGTTCTATGTTTTCTGGTAAATATAATGTCTTGCAGTTAAAATCTATAGCCAAAGTTTCCGTTGGATTTCTTCTTGGGCTCTGTTTCCAATGCTGGTGTACTCTCTATTTATAACTATACTTCAGGGAAGCTGGCTTTAAAATGAAATGTGCAGCAACACTGTCAACCAATAAGAATGCAGAGAGAGGATTGAGTTTTCCTGAAGGAAGCTGCAGTGAAGACAAGAACTCAAGAAACCTAGCAGAGTGTGGGCAAAATGTTAGTAGATATTTAATTCCAAGAAATAGTACTAATCAAAGATATAGTACTAATCAATCACTATTACTATGGACACCAACCATAGAAGCTTATAAATTCAGTTATGATTAATGCTTTCTATTTGTAACAGGGGCTCATCCAAACTTTGGGAACAGATCATAAAGAGAGGATAACTTTTTATTAAGGAACGTATTTTTGCTTAAGCTTCATTCATAAGTTTTTCATTGGTTTTAGAAGCTCATTCTGCAGCACATACAAAGGGTGCGCCTAAGGTCCATTTTATCCATTCTGTTACTCTGCTAATAGTTTATTGTGCGTCATTGTGCTGCTGTGTGCAGGAATATGTGGTTCCAGCATGATGAATCCCCACTGCACTTCAGTATTGATGTGCCCACACATTTAACTGAAGAATTTGAAGAACATGGGTTAGGTAGAGCAGTACCTGATGCATGGCCAGTCTGATTATCTGGTTTAATACTCTTTATTTTTTCTTTGGAGACATGTTAAGAGTATCTTGTACATCACCCTTGTGACAAAAAAATGGAACTGATTACACAATAAAAATTTAATTGTAAATTTTAACATGAAAAACAATAATCTCTGTGAGTCGGAATATTAGAACACTCTTTTTGGTTTCATTTAAGTGAAACAGAGATTATTAGTACATGTTTCACTATGTTCGATTCCAAATTAAACTAATAATGAAAAACAATGCTTGTACTAAATTGTCAGAGAATGTATAAAAGAATGTCATTTAATTACTGCAAAACATTTTACGTGATATCTGAGTTTTTTGATGCATAGCTCCTTAATGATATGTCAATATACATATGTTTTCTTAACAAAAATTATCCTTTCTGTTGAATCATTATTCCTTGAAGTTTATCAATGACTTCCTTGTACATGTTGTATGGTTAAGGAACATGACAACTGTTTCATTAACAAAAATTATCCTCTCTGTATGAATCATCATTTCTTGAACTTTATTGATAAGGTCCTGTTACAAGTTGTATGATTAAGGAACATGTGCAGTTTTATCACATTAACTGAATTATGAATCCAAAACCATTTGATAGTGGGTATTCAAAAATACTCTTAACAAATTTTAAGTTCTAAAGTCTGAAAGGTGCAGATACTTGAGTCATAACAAAATTACAATATATGAATTGATAGTTTTTGAAATCAGAGTCAGAGAGAAAATAATTTGAGGTTTAAACCATAGATATTTGGTTTACTGTGTCGATGCTCTAATCCAATGGTTCCTAACCTTTTTTGACTGGCGACACACTTTGCTGAATGTCCACAATATCGCGACTCATTTATTTATTTTTAATAATAATAATAATAATAATAATAATAATAATAATAATAATGTAATAACACATGTAGTGTCAGACATCCAGTATGATGATGTTAATATGCAATTGAAAATTCTAAAAAAAAAAAAAAAAAAAAAAAAAAAACAAGCATTATAACAAAACAATGGCATGTGTCAAAAATTCCAACCTATCTATTCTGGACATCTGATAAAAGATTTTTATTATCATTTTTTAAAATTCATCTATTTAAATTAATGTGAAGTCAGCGCTTAGTGGGTTGCACAGAGTTTCTCTGTTTGTGGCCTTAAGGTTGACAGGCCAAGACATAAATTATCTTCAAGATTCAGCAGTCCATTACTTTGTTTAGATTGCACTATTTTAATTGTAGAAAATTCTGATTCACACAAGTATGGCATTGAAAATGGCAGAAAAATGTTTATGGCCCTCTTTGTAATTGTGGGATACTGATATCATGCATAAATCCAAAAAGACTGCACTGAATTCTCTAGAAATTTTGTTTTCATATTAGAATCATATGACTAATCTAGCAAATCTATTTTCTCATTGACATTTAGGTTGATGATATTTTGAATGTTGATCTCACCGGAAATACCAAAACTACTCATAACTCTGAAGCAGACAAGCTAGGGAAGTACTTTGTTGCTGAAGTTTATAATGCTTTGAAATGTTCTGCTATTTATTTCTTAAGACATTCTTTCTCATTTTCAGCAAGTCAATTTTCAAAACTTTCAGCTAAAGAAAAGGGCAATAATTTACTTGCTATAATCAAAGACTCCATTTTGTGTGTGTGTGTGTGTGTGTGTGTGTGTGTGTGTGTGACTGAAATAATAGTTTTGTTTTGTGTTGCATGCTTGCATTTAAAAAGTTCAGTTTCTAAAAAATTTTGGCAAGATATGCTAGTTTGGTATATCAAAAAGTATCTTCCAAAAGTTTAATATACTCTGGCTTTTCATCTCAAAAAAATAAGAAGCTCATCATGAAGCTCTACCAATCACATCATTGATTTACTCCTAGAAAGCCAATAGATTTCAGTGTGCAGCAATAAATTGGTATGTTCAGTTCACATAGACTCTCAAAATTGCAAACACTGTAGGCCTAACTGGTCTTGTTTTTACATAATTTATCATTTTAATAGTCATACTTAAACACAGATTCTAAAAGTCTTCCTTCAACATTTCTCATAATTAGCATTTCCCCGTGCAAGAAACCATAAGTTGTCATTACGGTCTGGTTCACTATTCTCATAAAACCTTTAATTTTCCCTGTTAATGATGCTGCTTTGTCAGTGAAAAGAGAGATGCACTTTTCCCTGGAAATATATGTTCAACAAAATAATTATTAAAGCAATCATAAGTGTCTGTGCCTGTAGTAACGCTTTTGAGTTTTTGGCAAAATAAAAATTGTTCAATAATGTCCAAATGAACCAATAAAGTTAATGCACATGTGTCATGGCTTTTGTGCAACTGTAGAGCAGACATAGTTCACATTAATTTCAATGTCATAAGACATTTCTTTTATTCTGCGACTAACTGTTATCCAATAACAGAATATTGGATATTTTTTCTTCACTAAACATAATTTTCATAATTTTTTTTGTGGCTGGAAATATTAGTTTTCCTCACCAATAATATGAGGATTTTTCTATTGGGCTATTAATTCAGAAACTACATATGAAAATTGCATCATTTTGTCGGAAACAGAAATGCATTTTCATTAACATATTAGAGGATTTTTCCTGTGACTTCAAAAGACGTTAAAAATATTCTCTAGGTTTTGAAGCTAGATGAGAAAGATTACTTTCTAAATTCCTTTTTAGTTTATTCAGCGCTATTGACTGATTTGACAAAACATTTCTGCATATAAGACACTCGGGATTTTGTATATATTCATCTTTGCACCATGTAAAACCATATTGCAAGTATTAATCACTATATTTATGAAATGCAGTACAGTTTTGTGAATCTTGAAGGAAATTTTTGCTCACATTATTTGCATTAACACTGCTGTCATCTTTTTTATATATATATATATATATAGCGTTTAATGCCCATTTTTACTAATGAGGCACACAGGCAGTGGACACTGGTTATACATGAGATGAAATGATAAATTGGAAAGGATTTTTTTTAACGAAGGAAAACTTCCAGGCCTAAGTTTAGGGTACCTCTCCTGCATTTGCCATTTATGAGGACTAAGGAAAACCTGGAAAAAACCTCAGTCAGGGAGGACGGTCATGGCAATATTCGAACCCCAGACCTCCTGCTCATGAGTTGGTGCCTTAATGACCTCGACCACCCATGGCGGTTGCACTGTCATCTAACCCCAGAACTTGATTCAGATTGTCTTTTTCAAATTTATCTATGATAAAATCTAAATAATGCACTTTTCAAAAAATATTTGCACTATCACCTGCTCACTCTTATATAATGAAACTGGTCAACATATTCTGACAATTCTAAACTTTGTTAATTACTAAGTGGGAAGAGAAAACAAATTACAAAGCATTGTTGCAGGTGTTAATGTTTCATTGGTACCATTTGTTTCAAAACAAAATGTACCATAACGAAATATATTTTTCAATTCCTAAATTTTGCAACACACTCCATGGGGCTGTGCGACACACCAATGGTATCAGTACACTGGTTGGGAACAACTGCTCTAACCATTTGAGCTACCCTGCCCTATCCAGCAAAAACTGCAAACAAGTCTGCATAATCTGGAGATCTTAAAAGTAATTTTGTTTCAGAGGTTTTATTTTGATTGATGACAGCTTCGGTTCAGAGGGCCATCCTGCCCATGTTAGCTGATGATTCTTTACACCCCCATTTTGGGGGGATCATGTCCCAACCTAATATCCACATCCTTTAATGATGAATGTAGGCATCAACACAGTGAAACGATCTTAAAATCTTAGGTAGATTAAAAAAGTAAAATTACAAATCAAGTGAACACATTAAAACACTCTTGACAATGGTTGACAATGTGAGCAAGGTCTAACTAAACATGTTCCATTTTTTTAAAAATAAGTTTTAAGAGTGTAACATCAAGCTGTTTTAATGTGTTGACATGATTTTAAGTAGTTTTACTTTTAATCTACCAAGATCCATAACCTTTCTCTTTCCTTTCTATGCCAATTAATCCTATGCCTTTCCTACCTAGGAGAAGAAAACTCCAAAAATCCTGGGAGGTGGAACCTCATTAGCCATGGTGAAGGCAACCTTCTAAAGGAAAGAGCCTCCAACAGAAAATCCCAGACCTCCACTTTGGGGGGTTTTGTGCTGGACTGGAAACCCGCTATATAAAAAAAATCTAATATCACATTGGTAAATTGGATGGATCAACAAGACAAAGACATTGACTATGTAAAAAGGACAAATGATTAAGAAGAAATAAAAAATTAAAAATTGGGATTTGGATGAAGCCTAACCAATAAAGAAAAAGAATTAAATATTGAATTAAAATAGAGAAACATAATATAGCAGGGTAAAAAAAAAGTTGAAAGGAACAAAAGAGATAGATGTCTATGTAATGATTTACTCAGGAGTAGAACAAATGACAAGGGCTGCCAAAGGAGTAGCTATATGGATTGATAAAATATGGAAATAAAATACAAAGTTATGAATTTATAAATGAGAGCATAGTTAATGTAAGATTTAGATCAGAAATAGGGACTTCATTAGAGCTAGGAATATGTGCCCCTGAAAAGGGAAAATTTGAAGAAACAAATCAGTTTTATGGTACACTACAGAAAATCATAGATAAATATAAAGAGACCAAACAATAATTGCAGGTGATTCAAATGCAAGAGTTGGAAAAACCTAGCATTACAAATATATGTGGTATTCATGGGTAAGAAGTAATAAACAATAATGGAACAGAGTTGAGGAATTTTGCAACATTTAATGATCTTAAAATCACTAATTCATTCTTTAAGAATGTACATAAATATCATTAAATAGACATGGTCAGCCAGAGGATCAAGATTCTTAATAGACTAAATAATAGTAAACAAAAAACTAAAGAACTAAATTAAGGATACAACAGTATATAGAGGGGCAGAAATATGTAAAGATCACTTTTTGGTAATTTTGGAAATCTATTTCTTGACTAAATGGAAAAAGAGCAAAATAAATAAAAATAAAACAGAAAGCAAAGAGAAGAGGCATTCAAAATACATCTATTACAGGATTAAAGTATGCAGATTTATTCCAATATATGATGACACAAAAATGAATTGAAGTTATACCAAAAATGATTTAGAAAAAGAATACCGAAACATTAAAAGCATTATGTTGCAAAGAGCACTTGGTAATAAAAAGAAACAAAGGCCCTAGATATAGGAATGAATAAATACAGACATAAGTAAACGATAAAAAAGCACATCCTAAATATTTACAAACAACTAATGAAAAAACTAGAGTATATTATAAATTAAAAAGGAAAAAGCAAAAGCAAATAAGAGAGACACCTAAATTCATGGAATAGGTTTTTGACAACAATAGAACATTATATTTATGTTATACAAAATATAACTTGGATATTAATAAGACACTTTAAATCAACAGAAAGAGATAAAGCTAAATTATTGCATATCTCAGAAATAGAATGGATAAAATATTACAAAAATGATTATATAATGAGAATATAGATGATATGCAAAATGAAGAACAGGAAGAAAGATTTAATAACAATAGAAGAAATGCAAAATGCTATCCAAAGAATGAAAAATTGAAAAACTCCAGGAACAGAAAATATTACAGTGAAATTAATAAAGTACAGAGGATTGATATTATAACTATGCCTATTACATTTATTTAATATGTGATAAAAATATGCAAGAGTCATTACCTCCATTTTATTTAATGTAAAAATTGGTGAAGAACAAAGTGGTAGATCATGAATGGATAATGTTTTGATAATAAAACAAATTATGGAAAAATGAAGGGAATTTAATTTAGAAACACACGTGGTATTTATTGATCTAGATAAAGCCTCTGATAGAGTAAGACTGCTTATTGTTATGGAAAATATTATATCAAACAGGATATCCCTATACATCTAATAGAAGTCATTAGGTTTATACATGAATACAAAAATGATAATAAATAGAGATTCTAATTGGAACTTGTGCAGTAAGTTAATCATATAATTGAAATCATAGTATGATATTAAATGTAAGTGGAAAGTCAACAGAAGAAATAAAAACAAATTGTGGTCTAAAACAAGGTGTTATCTTTTTCCAATATTTAATTTATTTATTTATTTAAACAACATTCTTAAAGAATGAAAAAAGATTGCACATAAAAGAATAGAGTTAGGACAGATCAGTAAATATTTTGCTTGATATCATTGTATGATTAGCTTCACTGTGCAAGTTCCAATTTACATTTAAGTAAAATATTTTGCTATTTGCAGATGATGTAGTATTAATTTTTGACAAGGAAGATAGACTACAAAAAACAATGTACCAACTAAATAAGATAAATAAAGAATACAAAAGTAATGGCATTCCAAGGTAAATAACCAATATGAACAAAAATTGTGATAGAAGAAAACATAATAGAACAAGTATTACACTTTCAATATTTAGGTTGTGATGTCCTATATGAAGATCAAGATCTTAATATAAAAAAACAAAAGTTCTAAGTTGTGTGTGGAACCATTAGAAATATTTGAAAAACAAAGTGAGAAAATACACACCATTAAGGTTCTACACAGTTATTTTTTTATGGAAGAGAGGTTTGGACTTTAAAAAAAAGGAGGGAGGGGGAATAAAATTCAAGCAGCAGAAATATGCTTTCTACAATTTGTAAAGGTTGTATAAAAGAAGATCATATAGACAAGAATGGATAAAACTCTTAAAAGGAATGACATCAGATAGAATGCGAAAAAATATGTTGACATATAACCCAAAAGGAAGAAGATCAATTGTAAGTCCCAAAAAAGATGGATAGAAACAAAAATATGAAATCAGAACAGGCAGGACCTAATATGTGCTAATTGCCATGCTGCTGATTCTAGTTCAAGTTCTGATACTTTTTCCTATCAAACTTTTGACAACAAATCTGAACTTGCACATTAGTAGTAAAAAAGTAGTTTTTAATTACACGTATTAAATTTTTGCACAATTTATGCAATCTATATTAAAATATAATTTAAATAAAAGCTTTCTGATGAATATTTAAAATGATTGCATATAGTTTTTTAGTTAAAGATATGCAGAACATATGTATAAAACAAAGAATAAAATGAGGGCTGAGCAGAGTAATTCAAGAGTGCTAGAAGAGCAGACATTAACAATGATATCCATTGAGCAGATATCCATGACATTACACTAAAAGTAGCAAAAATAACATGAAAACACATAAATTCAACTAATATATATTTGAAATAGGTTGGCCTCTAGCTACACATGATGTGGAAAATATCAAATTAAGGCAACTACTTACCACCTAGTTGAAGCCAATTGATGTCTGAAAAGTTGAAAATGAATTGTGGTATTCAACAGTAAGTAATGATTCTAATAGATGTACTTTCAATTTAGTTTAATTCAATTTTATTATACTATTCTTGGAGGTTACCGACACCTCTTTGATATAGTAAATTTCTACAGTTGGAAATTGTATGTATTTACATTCTCATCTTACAGAACTTTAGCTATAAATCATTAAAACAATACAAACTTTTTTGTATAAACAATTTAATTGCATTTGCATTTGTTTAATGTGGTTTGGTAATCTATTATATAGAAGAAGTCCCTGTATATTTGGATATTTATAAATCATTTTCATATCCCATACTAATGTATTCAAGATGTTCACACCAATTCCACTTACTTATATAACACTAGGACAGTTTCCTATATTAGTGTAGGATATATTACCACTCCATTGTCTACAGCCTCATTAGTACAATTTATTTAATCATTTTCATGTTTGTTCTTGGCCTATAATAATATTTTTTGCTGGTCTTGTGTTCAAGATTATTATTTTTGTAAAGGATATTTATGAACAGCAAATAATATTGCTTTGTATACATATAATGAATAAAGCGTAAGTATATTATTTTCAATAAATCCACCTACATAAGACTCTGTGGGCTTTAAGTTTTAGATTATCCTAATACATTTTTTTGCAGTATTTAAAAATACATCTTTGCACAACAAAACCAAATTTCAATACCATAAGATATGTGTGGTTGAGTAATTCCATTATAAATAATTTTCAATAACTGCTTGTCACGTATGAGTTTAAAATATCTTAGTATTTAAGTTGCTTTACTAATTTTATCTCTCTCTCTCTCTCTCTCTCTCTCTCTCTCTCTCTCTCTCATACACACATTATTATTATTATTATTATTATTATTATTATTATTCCTGCCCCCACACCTTCCTCGCTTTTGCTGCCTTCAGTGCATTTTCAGTGCGTACTCTTTGTCATTTTGTTTCTCCACTATTTTAGGTATATCAGCAGGGTGAGGCCATTCCCTGTATGGTGTTTCACTGTCTACCGCTTGTCCTCCATTTATGATGATCTTCTCTCGATTCCTCTTGTGTAGTTGTACAATTTGATGATTTCTTTATGTAACATTATGCATGGAAACAGATGAAACTAGCAACAATAGTGTATGGGGAAAAAGAGAAAAAAAAAAAAAAAAAAAGCCTGAGATTTAAACCAGGTGGTATACGCACTTTAAGTAAAAATATAGCTGCCATTTCTCTATCTCTGAGTAAACTTTCAGAGCTACGTGTGGGTAACGCATCAATAAGTATTAAACTTAAATTAAAGTAAACTTTCAGGTTTAATTTAACACTTATTGATGTATTACCTACACATAGCTCTGAAAGTTTACTCAGAGATAGAGAAATGGCGACTATATTTTTACATAAAGCCCATATACCACCTGGTTTAAATGTTACAAATTAATCCCCCCCCCCCACACACATACACACACATACTTGCTGCTAGTTTCATCTGTTTCCATGCATAACTTACCTTGAATGTTCAATATTTACTTTTATCACCTTTACTTGTCTTCTTGCCATAGAAGAATTCAAGTAGCTCAAAATACAGGAATTACTACTGCAACTTTTTCTTACTTTCTTATCCTTTTCTGCTTTTATAAATTTTACACGCACGCCCGCACACACACACACACACACACACACAATGTGATCTGACCATAACAATATGTTAAGAACTTATATCTGATTTATAGTGGGTATTTATGGATGATTTAAGATCTACATGTGTTGTTTGATGAGCATATATATAGTTTTGCTTTGTCCATATTGCATTTGAGATTATTTGCACTGATATAGTTTAGTAAGTTGATCATTACTTTTCTCAAATTTGCATTAATATTTCATTGTTTTTTACACTGTATATAGTTATGGTATTATCTTTTTATATTATTATTGTATTATTTGGTTTAGATGGAACATCTTTTATATACAACATAAATAACAATAGATATAGAAAATTTCCTTGTGGAACTCCATACTTAACAGCTTTATAGTCTTATTTGTGAGACAATAAATTGTTTCCTTTTTGAAAGTCAATTTTTGTATATTGTTTTCTATCTTTTAAATATAAGGAGATTATAACTAATTATTATTGAGGAAATCACTCAAATTTCACTAATTTAGTTCCACTTACTTGGACATGTTTCAAAGGCGGTTGCCTTCATCGTCAGCATGATCCCAATGTCCGCTTCCCCACGTGGTATTAAGATGTCGCTCTGTTGACTTCACGAACTTAGTGATAAGATTACTATTGTTTGGGAGATCAAAATTAACCAAATTTTCTTTGTTTTTATTTATGAATATATTTTCTCACACTGTCAATTCTATTGGTTTTTGAAGAGCTTTTAAGAGTTTTGGTTCCTTTTGGAATTTGTGGTTCTTTTGCCGGAAATGGTCTGCTATTGCTGATTTTTCCATGTGTTTATATTTTATATGTCTCATGTGCTCCTTAAACCATATGGAAATGTTTCTTTTGGTTTGCCTATATATTTCATATTTCATATTGCAATCTTTGCAAGCAATTTCATAAATGCCTGATTGTTTTTCTGGAAGAATTTTGTCTTTTGTATTCATTTTTAGGAGGTTTTTTAAACTACCTTTGTTTACTGGAGCCAAAATGATGTTTACCTCTTTAAAAATCTTCTGGAATTTTTGGTGTGCTCATGGGTGGAATGTGAATTTCTTACATATATATGATCCCCTTTGTAGCCTTTTAGTGTGGTGATATCTTTTATTTGTTTTTTCTTTTTGAATTTTTCTATTTTCTTGTTGACCAGATCTGTTGTGTAACCATTTTTCCGTGCTATCTCTATGCTTTTTTGGTGCTCCAATTTGTATTCTGTCTTGCTTATTTGAAGGTTTGTTAATCTGAATGTGAGGCTATTGATTATGGCATGTTTATGTTGTATTGGGTTGAGGCTGTTATTTTTTATGTAATTACCTGTGTGGGTATCTTTTCTGAATATGCCATATTCCAATGTATTGCCATTTTTTATAATTTTTATATCCAAGAAAGGAAGAATCGTGTTGTTTTCCAATTCCATTGTAAATTTAACACTGCTGTCTTATAGATTGAGCAGTTTTATTGCATCCTCTTTCCATTTTTCATTTACTATTGCAAAGACATCATCAACATAACAGTACCAACATTTGTATATATATGGAAAAGCTTCAATTAATTTTATTTCCAAAAAACTCATGTAGATATCTGCTAAGAATGGTGATAGTGGGTTTCCCAATTCTAGACTTATTTTGTGTATAACTGTTGCCTCCGAATGTGAAGTGGGTTTGATTGATGCAAATTTTAGTGAGGTTCACATACTGTTCTATTACTTCTCCAGGTACGTTTATTGAGGTTAGCCATTTCTGTATGACCATTATCAGATTTTTTTGGGGGATCTGATAACAGTCATACAGAAATTCCAGCTCTCAGATATTACCTTCCTCTCCTTAATCCTATTTAAATTCTGTTAGCAGCCTCATATCTCCTTCCATTTCCACAAATGTTTTCCAAAATTCTCCTGTCTATACATGAAGACTTTTTTGCTTTTAACAATTTTTATCTGATACTCTATCTCATTCATAGTAAACCCTTCATCTAAACATACTATCCTGTTCACATTACTATCTAAATTTAATTAATAACTCTGAACATTTCCAACCCCTAAATGGTTCTAAAGTGATATTTCTATTACATTGGTGTCATCTTATTTCGTACTCTTTTCTTTCTTGAGAAATTAACAACTGCTATGTATATTTACTATCTTTAGCTGACACAGCTTCCTTAATTTTTCCACTCATTTTCTGCTGCTAATCTTTCTTTTTACCCTGCAATAGACACTTATATCCCCATTTTTTTTAACAAAAACATTTTAATCATCTTCCTTTTCTGATCCTGTCCACCTTATTAAACCTTTAAACACTTCTTTCTTTGCCTTTACAACTCTCCATCATACCATCCATAATCTTTTATTTTTCCTCTTTGGTTCACTTCCATCTTATTTCCTGCCCAACTTAACTTTGATCACCCTTTCCAATCCCCCTCTATCTTTCCTGTTTTCTGTGACTCTGAAATTCCATACTTTCTTATTTCCCCTAGTTTGGATATTGAATTAACCTAGAAGTACTTTGCATATTTCTCTTTCCATTTAAAACACCTTACATATTTCAATTCTATTATTTCCTCTTCCCTATGGCATTTTCTTAAGCTCATCCTCATTTTTAGTGGGTAGTGCCCACTAGGAAGTATTGGCACTGTTATCACATCCAGGACTTTAAAATCTACCAGCACCTGATCAACTCCTTCACTGCATAGCATAAAATCAATCACACTTTGCCCAATTACATTCATCAATGTGAATTATTCCCATTGGTCCTCTCCTCTTAAACCATTGCACTTAATTAGATTATTCCATTCACGGAACCTTATCAATTTTCTTCCTTCCTTATTGAGCACCTTATCTCAACTTTTCCTTACTCTCTCATCATTTTTCACCCATACATAATAATTTTCTAAATCCATAAATCTTATGTCATATTCACTTACTGGTATTGAAATCAACAGTATTAAACTCCATACTATGGTACTATCTGCTTAATTTCTCCATACTTTCATTTTGTTTTAAAACTCCATTGACTTGAGTAGGTTATACACTATACCTAATCCTAGTCATACTTTTACTCACTTATTTATAAATACATCTATATCGCCAGGAATACTCCCACTATTACTCTTCCATATAAAATTTTCACCTTTGTAATAGCAATCTTCCACTTCAATACTTTCATCTTTATCCAACCAAGTTTCAACCATTACTATCATGTCCCTGCAAATCTGTTGTGAGTTCTGAGCGAATAAATATACCTACCATCCATGGACATGTTGAAATAGGACCCCACTCATATGGAATGGTTAGCTCATGTTATCGGGGACTCTGCCGATCTTTGGAAATTATCGTCAGAGGTTGAGAGTGATCTTGACTCCACTTTGAAGTTCCAAGCGCTTTCTGAATGTGTCAGCGCCATCGTCTGACTTTCCCATTACTAGTAGCACACGCTATCCAAGCCTTTCGGCTTTTCATATTTAAATGCAAATAGAGCTTTAACACATAAAGAAGACCTGCCCGAGTTCGTGACGCCACATGAACTCGATGCTGTGTTGTTTGTGAAAGTTGCATTTCCCTTGGATGAGCCTTAGGCTTCCCGAGGCTTCCCGAGGCTTCCCGAGTATGTTACACACTGCAAAGACCGAATAGGCCGAAAATAGGGGGGAGGGAATGACCATATTTATTCCATCACAATTACATCAATCCGTGCCCCTACCTCCAACGCAACGTTTGGAGGCTGTTGCTGTGTTAACCAGCATAAGAGGCCGGGAAACGGTCTGTTTCAGGTTATCAGCTCGGCCATTTATACCGGCAGAATATCAGAGTGTGGGTGCGTGCAGCATTTCCGGTTACGCCTTTAGCAGATGACTTTGATGCCAATCATAGGCAATGGAACTGCGTGGCAGTAAACCGCCAAGGCAGACAGCTTTTTTTTTTTTTTTTGATTTGTTTATTTAAGGACGCTCTTTAACATCTCAGGTCATCAGCGTCCCATTGTATTTAGGGCTTGAAACGGCCGACAAATTTTGTTCAGAGGCCTCTTTTTTCAGGCTTTAGGTTCTTTATCGTGCCGTAAATGTACGACACGGGACCTACGTCTTTACTTCCCTTCCGAAGGAAGCCATTCTTACGATTTTTACGCCCGAAAAAATCCATCGACCCTGGCCGGGTTCGAACCCATGACCTTGGGTTTAGAAGGCAAGTATGGTTACCACTATACCACCAGGACCGACAAGGCAGACAGGTGGCCGCTTTTATAAATGCAGATGCCTTCCTCGAAGTGCAGGGAACACGCTATCCTACATTCAGGCCCTACTTTGGCAGGTCCAGTATAAGAGATGTGACAACAAGGCATATTCCTTATTACCTTGATTTAAACACAAGTGATTTACATTCAAACCATGATTTAGTAGTTGGTAGGTTGCTAGCATGCCCTTTAGGCAACATTAGCAAAAATTGGATTCATGAAAAAGATTGGGATGCTGCCATTGCAGCTCTAGACAATGCCTTCCAGCCCAACCCTAGAATTACCACTGAAGCAGAACTAAAGGAAGCAGCTATATCATTCTCAGACACTGTTACTTCCTTGGTTAAGCAGCGCACACACAAACACCGGGAACCTAGGTTCCAGGCGGACGATTACAATCCTTATACGCTGCCGCAGAACGTTCACGATCTATGCAAGCGTGCCTACGGCTACGGTGGATGTATCAACTACACCATAGCCATCCGAACCTGCAGAGACTATATCGTGACTTCCAGTCCAGAAAAGATACCTCATTCGGAAACACCGTGCTGAATCCTGGGAGAACACTATTAATCGATTTGATTTAAATGACAAACAATCATGGAGAATTATTCGTAATTTAAGAGGCAAACGCGAAACTCACCAGCGGTCTTCATGGATGTAGAGGCCGACTAGTGTACTAGCCAAAAGAAAAATTCACTGCGTTTGCTGATGAATTCGAAAGACAGTACAATCCAAGAGATGGCCCCTGGGATGACTTTCTGACGCATAGCTACCTGGGCGCGGACTCGCAAGAAATAGAGGAGCTGAATAGGCTGATGATCTCCCTTGAAGAGAGGGAGAATCAACTTAGAAGTCTAGACAAGTGCAAGCAGAGGGACACGACAGGTTCACTCCTGCAATACTAAGCCAACTCCCAAGAGGGCCTATACTCCACGTAACCAAAATTGTTTATACACGAATTAATCTCCGTTACTTACCATACGTGGAAGCAAGCCAAAATTATTTGCATTTTGTAAAAAGGGAGGGACCTAGTTTACCCTTCTATCTACCGGCCTATAGTTTGCTACCTACAATATCCAGATTGTTTGAACGCAAATTTAAATGGCCCGTTTGGAGCCACTGTTTACACAACTAATAGCAGAGCATCTATTCGGATTTAAACCTGTATACTCGGATCCAACAATTATTAAGAGTGGTGGAGAAGGCCGCCCTGGGACTTCGGCTGCTCATGTTTTCCGCCGCTGTGCTGCTTTATATTGAAAAGACATTCCCCAGTACATGGCACGCCAAGGTTATGCCAGGATACCGAGAGCAGTTCTTAAGCTAATTCTTAGCTTTCTCTCAAACCGAACATTCTCTGTCAAAGTTCAAGGTTATCGATCTGACCTACGTACGATAGAGATAGGGTTACCGGAGGGTAGTGCACTCTCTCCAACCCTTTTTTTTCGGTTTATATGTCAGAATTCCCAATCAACCGCGAACTCATTTTTCAGTATGCAGATGACGTACTCATTTTAGCACAAAGTAGAAATTTAAATTTCGCACTTACTCAGCTCCGCTCACATCTTACCAAATTAGCGGAATGGAATGAGAATTGACGCTTGCACGACAGTGGAGAGAAGCTATTCTCATCACCAAATGCCGCAGACCAGCCAATACGGGCGTTTTGAGTTTGCAAGGCCATGTAATTCCCTGGAGGAATTGGGTCAAATGCCTCGGGATAACCCTAGACCAGGAGACTGACATTTCAACCTCATGTGCAAGTTCATGGAGCAAAGGTCCGAGCGGCCATTTCACAATTGTCCTCAGTTTTTCCCTCCACTTTGCATCGCATTAAATTACATATTTATAAAGTCATTATTACGGCAATAATGTTATATGCTGGTGAGATTTGAGGCTGCGCAGCTCCAACGTCGGTCCTGGTAGTCTAGTAGGCCTCGTAGACCCCAGATCGCCGGTTAAATCCCAGCCAGGGTCGATGGAATTTTTCGAGCGTAAAATCCTAAGAATGGGTTCCTTAGGAAGGGAAAAGCCGTGGGTCCCATGTCGTAGATTTACGGCATGTAAAAAAACCTCAAGTCTGAAAGAAATTTATCGGTCGTTTCATGCCCTGAACAAACAGCTCCAACCCATACTGCATATTTGCAAAAGGCCCCAAGTAGAATTTTCGGCACTAATTTTATTTTTATATTCATGTCAGTTTTTCATCATTAATTTTTTGTCTTAAAGTATATCATTGATACCACAAGCGACTAGCGCGGAATATATACACCCGCTACGCTAATCACCCCAATCGACTGATAAGCGATCTTGAAGATTATAATTTAAGACGCGGTCACGAGAGAGATGCATACCCTTTCCCAATGAGGTGCTTGGTCTAGGATGATACTAGAGAGCATAAAGATGTTCGCTTAACAGGGCTTGATACAAAATGTCCGACCATTCAGTCTTTGAATTTCCTGAAACAATACCTTCACCAACACTTCGCCAGTCGGCTGACGTACTCCGGCAGTCCCAAAAAGGAACTGCAGGTTAAATTAAGCCGCCTTGGGCCAGGTCAACACTTGGATGAGTTTTCAGATGCCCATCCATCGCATGACAATCTACACTACATGTAATGGCAAAGCTTGTAAGTGCAAGGGGCAACACTTACGTCCAGTTCAGTACCTTCAACTCTTAAACTCGTTTTATTGATTAGTCAGCAAACAAATTGGCTAAAAATGAATAAAATCCCACAAAACGTAATACCAAGCCCCCAAATAGGTACCACAAGGAAAAAAGCACTGACACGGCATTGTTATTGCAATTATAATCTATACCCGATTAAAACACCGCCACGAGTGGCCGAGGTCGTTAAGGTGCGGACTCGTGAGCGGGAGGTCTGGGGTTCGAATCCCGCAAGGACCCTCCTTCCTGACTGAGGTTTTTCCCAGGTTTTCCTCAGTCCTCATAAATGGCAAATGCCGGGTAAGTATCCAAAACTTAGGCCTGGATCGTTTCCTTCCTTAAAAAAAATCCTTTCCCAATATATCATTTCATTTCATGTATCACCAGTGTTCACCGCCTGTGGTGCCTCAGTAATAAAAACGGGCGTTAAACACAATTTAAAAAACGGACTAAAACAAGTACTACTAATGCAAATAAAATGTAAAAACACATCTACAGCACCAACATTGCCCGTTAAAATAGCAGATAAAGAAGAAGGAAGACATAGAGTCCCCCACAGAGACACAAAATGACTGCACAAAACCAAATGTTTATGGCCTTTGTGGAGCCTATCTAAAACTACCTCGTGAGATGCAAGAAGAGGGAGACCGTCCAAAAGCGGTAAGATTAAATTTCTCGAAATTTATCTGAAATAGAAGTTGATTCGTCGCATCAGTTTGAAAGAATGAAACCTCGTAAAAATTGTTCAAAATCATTCGAGGTACCTAACATGACGGATAGAAACCACAGATTATAACATGGCAGCAGTGACTACAGCTTCGTTTCCAGTCAAGCCAGCATGATCAGACACTCAGGCTACGTCAATCTGATGCCAGATAGGAGAGCTTAATAAGAACACCCTGAAGACTCTGTATTAAAGGACGGTAGCTGTACAGCTGGCGAAGAGCAAGCAAAGCACTAAGTGAGTCTGAAAATAAAACAGTCACCAAACTGCATAACACGTACATGTAAAACGCACCGCGGTAAAAATGGAATCTGTATCGTGCAACCGAAACTTAAAACTTTCAACATCAATCGTAAAAGCACATCCACATCTGCGCTCGTTCATAGAACCGCCAGTAAAAAGTATAAGTTCGGCCCATAAATTGTGATTAGCAACTGCTAAAAAGCTGGCAAACCTATGAAAAGAGACAGAACATTTCGAAATGATAGTAATCCAAAGATAAACTTAGGAACATGGAGACACCCAAGAATCGATGGTAGTTTCTCATGAGAGAAAACGGGGACGAATTCGAAATCCGTTTCTCGAAGAAGTAATGTAACCTGGGCTCTTTAAGAATGAAGGGGGAACGTCATACAGACGATCCAATGTGTCATAAAAATAAACAAAAACAACAACAACAAAAAAACACACATCATGTGTGGGGTGTAACAGAAGTATAAAGACTGCAAGCATAGCCAGTTACAAAAGTGTTTCTGCGGAATGCCAAAGGTGGATTGGCCACCTCTACATAAAGACTGGCAACAGAGCTAGTGGGATAAGCACAAATAACCAAAGGAATGCCAGTATTATGCATACTGTCGAGATGACTGGAAACATGAGACTCCGCAGATGAATATACCTCGCACCCATAGTCAAGCACGGCCAGCTTCCCCCCCCCCTCCCAGGAATGTGCCAGATAAAATGTTCCAGCAGTATAGATTGCTAATACAGGACTGGAGAAGTTCAATCAAAAGGTATGCAAACCTGGAAGATAAATATACCGCAAATATATATACTAGTATAAAGCGGAGGAAATTTCAGGATAAAGACAACTGACGATGGAATTAATGGCCTCAGCAAAAAGTGTGACGCTAAGTACCAAGCCTTGAGGCCGTACTCCTGCATACAAACATCATAATAAAACAGAGCTCATCGAACCCTATCAATCATGAAGTTGACGAAGTATGCCGACCCCCCAGCAAGCATCATAAGTATTCTCAAGCTAAAAATAAAAAGCGATGGTCTGCCCTTCTTTAGAGCCGTCGAAAGGGATGCAAGACGGTTAACAACAGTGCTGTAGTTGGGCCGGTACACCGTACCGGCATAAATAAAAGAGCTACCGGCTGAAAGTTATAGAACTGAAAATACTTCTTTCATTTTTAATAAAAATGAAAATTGTTTGTTAGCTGTTTTAAAGTGTTATAATTAGGTTAGAGTTGAACAGTTACATCTTAATGACAAGAGAAGAACATTCAGGGGATTGTTGACACCAATGTGCAACCACAAGCTGGTAATTTTAACAGTACTCACTAAAATGTTTTTCCAGCTACAGCACTGGTCAACCCTTGATATAAAATGGTGAAAGTGACACTGAATCTGAGCTGAAAGCTGATTGGATTCCAAACACAACATCAGTCGCTCATTAATCATGCGTTTCAGCACCTTGCAAACACAGCTGGTGAGGAATGAATGAATGGTGTTTAACGCCCGTTTTTGCTACAGAGGCACCACAGGCGATAAGCTGGTGAGGGAAATAGGTTGATAAGATGACAATCGTTCCCAGTCTTGGGTATAGAAACAACTGTAGCCTCGCGCCAAATTGATGGAAACACTCCTCGGATCAAATTCAGTTATATACCGAGAGAAGGAATACTTCCAGAGAGAGACACTAAAGCATGGGAACGCAGATCCCACCAGGAACAGAACCGTGGGAGGACGCAAGTTCCTCCTCCAGCTCCCACATCTAAAATAATACATTATAACTATTCGAATAGCCTTAAAATAACGACAATAAGCAGAACTAGAGATTTCTGCGAATATCCTACCCAAGGTGTTAGCAATACGAATAGGAGAAACGAACATGATTAACGATGTCCAGGTTTTGTTGACAGAGTCGACTTACCAGCTACGTGACGTAACTTATCCCATACAACGGAGGAAGGGGTAAAGCAGCTAAAAGAGGATACGAAATTAGACCAAGAAGTCTTCTTGCTATCCTTAACTTAACGCTTAAGAGGCGATGAGATTGCTACGAGGGTTGCTTCTCAAAAGCCGTCAGGAAGGTAAAGCTACTCTAGTCAGCTTTAAGTATGAGCCATTTAGGTGTACGTGAAATGACTAATTGAGGAATAAAGGACTAATAATACAGGGAAAATTGTCACTACAACATCTGTCCAAGACGATGTCCCAAGAAAAGCTAAAAGCAAGAGAAGCAGAGCAGACCGCTAACTCAAGTTAGAAAATGTATTGGTTGAAGTAGAAAGAAATGTCAATTCACCGGTATTGAGAAAAACTAAGCTAAGGTAAATAAATATACCTGCAAACAGAGTGCTCCTTGCACATTCTTTATAAGCTCCCCAAAGAGGATGATGCGTATTAAAAATATCTCACAATAACATAAGAGGGAAATTAGGTTTTCTAAGTTTGCCAGCTATCAGAGTTAAGTAAATAAACAAAACAAAGAGGAAACTAAGACCTGGTAAAACAATACAGGCTGCTATGGCTTGCAATGGAGATTTAAAACCAAAGGGCAACATATTCGTCATCCTGGAGGAGTATATCACCCTTTTCCATGTGGTACCCCACCTCCAACGAGTACAGGTCCCGACGCAGTGAAGAGAAACCGTGCAACTCGAAGGAATCAAAAAGTCGTAAACGGGTTTCTTGTAAACAAATAAATTGCGGTAATGGTAGCGCAAAAAGTACGAAAACCCAACAGATTACAAGAAATGATTGCCATAATTCATTGAAGTAAAGGGACAAGTCCTAAAAAGGAGTGAATAAAAGCAGTTATTACGGGATCAGTTTAAAATACCGTTTCCCTTTCATGGAAAGACTGGGGTTAATTTAGTAGAGAGGTCCTGATCCTCGGAGGGAGGGCTCTCGATCTCCGAGGCTGCAAACGATGAGAGCATTCAAATCGGTTGCCAGTTGAAATCGTAGGAAATGGGGACCTCCGAGGATAGCTTACCCTTGATATGTCAAGAGAGTACTTCCTAGAAGAAGATGTAGAAGAAGAAGAAGAAGAAGAAGAAGAGGAGGAGGAGGGGGAGGAGGAGGAGGAGGAATAATAAGAAAAAGAAGACGGCTTTGATATCTTGCCAGTTGATGCTGTGAAATTGATGGCAGCAGAGCAGGTCTTTCAAGAAATCAGTCCATTTGTGGTCAGTCTTAAATTTGCTTGGTGGTTCTTGAAAAACTATTGGGGTTAAATTCTGCATTGGAAATTTGCAATGGGCAGCTTTAACTTTTGCGATGGGCCCTACGTGGTAAAATAGAGGTAGCATGTCTGCGTGTGAACCTTCCTCTTGGAAAACTTGGCGACTTCTGCGGAGCAATAGGTGTCAAAACACAGGATATTGGCTAGAGATATTGAAACAACTTCCTGGTTTTCGTGAATATATTCTTTTCGTGAAGGTATTCCTTAACTAAGACCTCCTAAGTCTACTTTTCATACTGAAAGCAGAAGCAGTCATGGGCACTAGAAGAATAGGTACCATGACAGTTAACGCATATGAGTGCAGATTGACAGTTTCCCTTGTGATTTTATTGTTCGCATGATGCACACAGATGCTAATAGTGCTTTTTCAGGTCAGGTTAGTATGGTTAAAATGTTGACACTTAAAGCAATGCATGAGACTAGGAGCGAGCGAGCAAATATGGCAGGCTGGGTTAGTGCTCAGCCTGTGTGTGATTGCTGCGTACCTACCCTGTGTGGGTTTAACCGCAGAGATGGGATGAAGGTTGTAGGGTGGTTGTGGTGTTTTGGTTGTGAGGCAGACGGATTGTGCTAAAGCTTATCCTAATTGTAGCGGGCGGATATGACATCCTTGGAGTATGCTTGCTATGCGCATGCTGTTCTCTGTTTTGAGAACAGCATGGGCATACCGCTGTCCGCTATTTTGTATTGTTATTAAGGCTGATGGAAATTTGGAATGTTTTCCTGTTGCTAGGTTATGCTCCTTTGTTATCCAAGGGGGCCACACGCAAGGCGCGGCACCTTGAATTTGGGCTTAGGCCTATTGCGACAGGAATAGCTGCCGAGTGATCGAACGAGAGCGCTCTCATGATTAGGTAAAATGGCGTAGAATTTAGATGCCCGGCGTCTGATTTCCTCCTCGATATATGGGAGCGAAGAACTCTCATGAAGTAACCTAGTTGGAAAGCAGCGATATGCAGAATAAATGGTCCGAAGACCTTTATTCTGTACCCTTTGCAGAAGTGCGAGCCAACTGTCAGCTGCCATACCCCAGATTTCACAGGCGTATAGACATACAGTCTGATCTTTAATACTACATACCTGGACATACTTTTCTGTGGAAGCTTCACGCGGTCAAATGTAAAGAAGGGGGTACGAGTGGGAATTGGCACACCATCATGCTTTTGTAGAACTAATAGTGACATAACGCCTTTTTCTTTTAAACAGTCTTGAACCTCTGCATCGAACATACCATCAAGACAGCAAGAATCACCTCCCTAGAGCCCTTTCAGACCCTGTAAGCACAATTATGGGGATCTGGTTTTGCTGTTCTAAACTCCTTTTCATTGGCACTAGAAAGTCCAGACCTGGCTCACACAGTTGTATTCTTTGTGCTCAAGGCTACAGAAACAGTTATTTCCAGGTCCCACCATACAAGGGCAGCAAAGCACTACAAACTAACAATATTTTCAAGATGGCCACATGGAAGCAGCATCAATGCTGAAGTGTCAAGTTTGCAT
Source organism: Metallyticus violacea (assembly GCA_030762175.1). Lineage (NCBI taxonomy): Eukaryota > Metazoa > Arthropoda > Insecta > Mantodea > Metallyticidae > Metallyticus > Metallyticus violacea. Next base: position 41,404,170 of record CM060843.1, on the reverse strand, counting down.
TCTAGAATTAGTAGTCAAATTGTGAAAAAAAGTAAATATATAGTAAAATGTGTGAAATCTGATATAAGCTATAAATGTACAAGCATATCTTTACAGTTTCTGTTATGTATGCTCAGCAATATTTATATATACATTTGTGCATGCCAGGACTGAATTGTTCATAAATTAATGTTTCAGACAACTTTTTAATTTATTTTACTGTTTTAATGAATCCTACTATTATTTTATTTCAAAATAAATCTCTGAATGTTATCTTCAGGATAAATATATGTGATTTTCTACATTTCTGTGTTAACCGGCAAGAAAATACTTGCCGCTATCTTAAGTAACTCAGATGTGGAAAGTTTAAGCGGTGATGATGTAATTGGCGATGTGTTTTTGGGTCCATAAAATCAAAGCAACCTTGAAGAGAGTCCTTCCGGAGCGCAAGAGACCTCATAGAAAAAATGGACGCCATTTTTACTCTGTTAGATTCTTTTTCCGTGTAAATAGCGACAGATCGGAGGCGCATAGTTTCAACACGTTCGCTGCTGTGAAATGCAGACGGTATTCACGGCAGCCAATACGAACTTGAAGGGTGCCTGAGACGCGAAAAAATTGAAATTGCATTCATATGTGAGACTAAATTAAAGTCGGAGCATTCCTTTATGCTCCAGGGGTACAACATTTTTCGTACAAACCGCATTGGCAGACCAGGGGGGGAGGGACTCAATACTTTTAAAAAACACGATTGTGCTTACACTTCCGTAACGTTTCTACACTATAAGCGCTAGAGTGCACGGGACTAAAAATACAGGTAAATAACAACACAGTGATGGTCGTCGCTCTTTATAGGCCGCCCAACCCTGCTTACTTTTTGAGAGACCTCAAAAAATCCTCGATTTGGAGGAGCATGTAATACTAGCGGGAGATTTCAATGCTCGGCACCCATGGTGCAGCTCACGCCTTGCAAACGCGGCCGGAAATCTACTCGCGGATTACATTTTAGAAAATGACGATACAGAGGTGCACGCCCCTTTGGACCCCATTTTTTGGCAGCGATCGGGGCTCCATGACCCGGGGACCTTGGACTTCGTTTTTGTCAAGAATGCAGCATTGTCAGGAAATTTTACAATTTATCACAGCCTGGATTCCGATCACTTGCCTGTGCATTTCGACATCTGTGGAGTCACGGCGGCTAGAGCCTGGCCTCTGGTCCGGCGCGCCGACATAGACTAGGACAAGTACAAGAGGCACCTGCATGCGATGGCGCAACCCAGGCTGTGCTACAACAGCGAAGCAGAAATTGACGCTGCTATTGAAAACTTTACTGCTTTGCTGCGCCCGGCGAAAATGAATGCCACCACCATCACTGTTTCACCGCCCAGGTTTGTTACATGCCCACAGGTGGAGCGACTGATTGCCAGGAGACGGCGTCTAATGAGACTATGGAGGAACACTGGCCTTAAAATTTACTCGGCGTCAGCTCGTTGGCTACGCCGAGTGATTCGGCACCAAATTGCCATTAACAGGTACGACCAGTGGGAACATACATTATAAAGTACCACACATTCGGACCGCTCCTTGGAACCTAGTCAAATCATTTAAGGCATCCTCCAGCGTATACACTGGCAACGTTGCACTTTGCACTCCAGCTGGCCCAGTTTTCTCCTCGGCACGGAAGGCGGAGGTTTTTGTCGACGTTCTTACTGTCCACTTTCAAGAGAACACAATTGCAGACCAGCAGCAGGATCAGCAAGTCCTAGGTTCGAGACTGGGTGACACGAAAGTGCGAGCAACCACTTCGCCTTATTATGCCTCAGGAAGTTTTCAAGCATTTACGATTGCTTAAGAATCGTAAAGCTGCCGGTCCGGACAGAGTGACTAATGAGGACTTAAAACATTTACCAAGAAAGGCCCTGGTGCAATGGACTAAAGTTTATAATGCTTACCTCAGGCTTAACTACTTTCCACCCAAGTGGAAAAAAGCCAAAATAATAATGTTACATAAGCAAGGCAAGAGCACCAGGCACCCTTCTAAATATCGTCCCATTAGTCTTTTGTCTAACATTGGTAAATTGTTCGAAAAGCTCATTCTTTCTCGGCTCAAAAACCAGGTCTCGGACATTGAATGAAATTTCAAAATTCCAGTTTGGCTTCCGTCAAGAGCACTCAATGGAGCTGCAACTAATCCGTTTAACAGATGATATTACACAAAAATTTAACAATACGGCCTCAACCCTTGCCCTATTCCTAGACATAGAAGCCGCCTTTGACCGGTGTTGGCACAATGGCCTTATTTATACACTGCACCAAAATTTTGCTGGCCTCCAAAATTACTTGTATCTTTTGCACAGCTTTTTACAGAACAGGCGCTTCTATGTACAGATTGATCGCTTCAACTCCACCATACGACCTATGCAGGCCGGCGTTCCACAAGAGACCATACTGGCCCCCTACTTGCATATAATTTTCACCAACGATTTTTCCCTGGACGCTAAATGCAAGGTCGCCATGTTTGCTGACGATACTGCAATTTTCCACCACTCCAAAAACTTAAAGTTTGGCACGCGCGCAATTCAGCGCTATGTAGAAAACTTCACATCCTGGATACATCAATGGAAGATCAAAGTTAGTGTTCATAAGTGCCAATTTACTGTTTTTTTCCAAACAGCGACACCTTCCAGAAATCGATCTAACAATCGATGGTGAGATTTTGCCCTGTCGTCAGCAAGTTAAATACTTAGAGGTCTCCATGGACCGTAAACTGCTTTGGAGCAATCATCTGAAAGATGTGGCCAATAGAGGGAGGCAGCGGTTGAAACTATGCGCGCCCATTCTTCACAGTAAGTCCCTAGGACTTAAGAGTAAAATTATTTTATACAGATCATTCATTTTGTCAATGATGTTGTACGCCTGCATTGCATGGGCTCACGCGTCCAAGTCGGCCCTAAAACGCTTGTAAACTATTCAAAATCTCTCGCTTCGGAAGGCTCTGAGGGGACCGCTTCCAACGAACAACGTTACCATTCATTAAGAGACAGGCATGCCCTCAGTTGCTCAATCTATCGAGAGATGGGGTCAGGCGTACCTGGGAGAGGATCCGCCGCCATTCCAACCCGTGCATTGCGGGAATTGGAAAGAGGGAGTCTCCCACAGAAAACATCGGCGCGTGCGCCAATATTAATACTCCTACTATGCACGAGGCGGCGGAGTGTAAATAGTGTATATATGCATATAATGTACAAACAGTGTAATATAGGAGAAGCCTCTGAGCAAAATTTGTCGGCCGTTTCACGCCCTAAGTTGAATGGGACGCAGATGACCTCAGCTGTTAAAGAGCGTCCATAAATAAATCAATCAAAAAAAAAGTGTAATATAGGGAATTCCATAAAAAAAAATTCTTTAGTAAAGAGTAAACCAGTGAGGAGACAGGACTTTACAGTCTCAGCAAATAAAGACTAGAACTAAACAATGCTGTTCTCAAACCCCAAAGGCAAGAGCTCGCATGGGCGCTGTACAAACCAGACAATTGCAAACAATATTGTAAATTTTTTGCCTGCAAGGCTGGATCACATGTACCAGGTCCAGGCACACTAAAGTCTAATAAAAAACCTATAACCTATAAGAGTCCTTTAGGGCCATCATTTTCTGATGGAGAAGAGCTACAAGCCATTCAGGAGCAAGGAGAACATGTGGAACAGAATCAGCAACCTGGTAGCAGTGAAAGTGCTCATTTTAGAAAGCATGTTTGCAGGAGAGCACCTTTATCCAAGAAAGATCTCATTTTTGCTATTTTAAATGAGGTAAGAGTTAGAGATAGCTGAGCATAAATTCTTTTGCATTAACTTATATTTACTGGTCACATAAGCATGGCAAAATTTACAGAAATTTCCTTATGCTATTTTGCAGGATGTGCATAAAGTGAAAACTCTATGAAGTACTTCCACCAGTAATTGAGTGACAAGATCTTTGAGGTTAACTTAGTACATAAGTACATAAGTTATCATTTATCTAAGAATGGAAAAAACATTGGAACTACTTCACAAGATATAAAATTCCTTTTCTGAATGCATATGGTAATGGGGTGTGAAAGGATAAAATGCATCAAGGTTATTGCTTGTCACTGATTGCAGATGCTTTGCCAAGAGATTGTTTCTTTGCTTTAAGAATGGCCTGCATATAGTAGACAGTAACATTATTCTGATAAAAGTAAAGAAAATTGATTGTGAAAAGTCCAGCAGTTTGCACCATGTGCTTGAATTTGCCTCAATACTCTAATGATTATTTAGTTCATGAGCAGATGATAACCATTTACTGGCAGATATACTTTATTGCAGTATGTGACCAATAAGCCAAGATCAATAGATCTTAAAGTTTTTGTAATAGCAACAGGCAAAGGTTTGGTTTTAGATTTTGAAATATATCAAGGCAAACAAACTTGATTGAAACAAACTGGAATTGGGCTAGGCCCAGGTGTTGTATTGTGTCTTTCAGAGTTTCTCTCACAAGGTGCAAAGTTTTACTTTGATAGATACTTCACAACATTAACTTTGATGAATGCCTTAAGTGAACGTGGTTTTGGGAGTCACTGGAACAATGATGAGAAACAGGCTAAAGGAAATTCATCATTCAGCAACTAGATCAAGGAAGAGAAGACACATGGAGGATATAACCCTTTCCTCTACCAGTTTTGACTGTGAACCCTGTGAAAGTAAGAAAGAAAGTAAAAATATGTATCTGTTTCCAGTCCAGCATTGTTCGCCAGTACAATAAATCAATGGGTGGTGTTGATATATAAGATCAACTGCTGGGGACCTACAGAACCTTTTTCAAAACCAAGAAGTGGACATTGAAAGTAAGTCATTTATTGGGCTTGGTATGTGTTAATTTCGTGGCTGCAATACAGACAAGACTGAAGTTTTGTCAGAAACAGCAATGAACCTTTTCCAGTTTTGTATAGGTGTAGGAGAATCATTAATATCATTATCAAAGAAAAATCCTTGTGAAATATCATCTGAATCTGAGAATGAAAGTGAACCATCACATAAGAAATATTGACCAGCTTCTCTCCTAGCATCAACAAAAAGCTAGACCATTTTAGATTCACTGTTCCGCCATTGATGACCTTAAATCAGCCCAATGCAGCAGACAAACTGACTGTAAAAAAAGAACAAGAATAAGATGCACAAAATATAATGTATATTTGTGTTTAAGCAAAGACTCCAACTGTTTCTACACCTACCATATGGTGTAACATTTTTTGTCTTGAGTTCTCACCAACACAATTGTGTGGGTACTGCATTTTGTATAAATAATACAAAATAAACAATCACATTCGAAGAATTGTTTAATTTGTATTGTTACATACTTAAAAACTGAAACCTTAAACATATTTTAATTTGTATCCCCGGATCTAACTTGAGGAACTCAAAATTGGTGCTTTAAGATAATGTTTAGAAGGATAGTGATTAAAGTTTATTTGTTTGACCAACTGAGAGATTTTCTACAAGAGAGCCATTACACAGGCAATTATACAATTTCACTTAGTAAGCAATATTATCGAGACCTTTTGAATAATAAAAGGGTTGACAGATATATTGACATAGGTGGTACTTCACAGATATCGGTTCTTTTACAATTCACAGTCTTAAGTAAGGTAAAGTCTCCATGGCATAAATTAATCATCCATCATCTCTGATGATTTGCTCCTTTCATAGGTTTCCCTAGGCTTGGGTGAGGCTCTCCAAAAGGTTACCTCACTCTAGTATCACACCGTGAAATAACAGAGGAGTGCAATTGCCATCAAAGAAGGTTTCAGCCACTGCATTGGCCCCACCCCAGGCTTGATCTTTACTAGGGGATACAAACATGGTACTAGATGGCAACCCCAGTGCTGGGAATGATGAAATTATTAACACCGTTTTAACTGAAAGCCCCATGAGCACCCACCAGACCATGCCAAGGAGGTAAGAAAACATTAGGAAGGGAGAAAAAACTTAGAAAGCTCAAACACATTTGGCATGGAGCAACTCTTGGACATATAGCACATAAGGAAAGCTGGTGGAAAAGAAAGGAAACAAAAGTGAAAGGCAGGATGAGGGTGAAATGATGATGAAAAGAAAGGCCCCTGAACCTACCCCATGGCAATAAACTGCTCTCTGCCATGAAAAGGCACCCAATGAGAGAGACAGAGTGACGCAGGACCCCCAGGGATGCCAACAACCATACTTAGATAAATAGGCTCCTGAGGAGGCAATATGGGTAGGAAAGCATAGGAAAGGAAAACAGGTATTTGGCACCAAAACACATGTGCACCAGCAGCTCAACTGCCAAGAGGTAAAGTCATAGCCATATTCTTCTGGGATCTGAAGGGACTATTTTAATTAATGCATTACCTAGTGTCAATAAAGTTAATTCTGATGTCAAAACCTAAGGAAATTGAAGATGTAAATCCAATGTGTCTGTCCTCACAAAGATGTAACCAAAGCTCTTCACATATAAGTCCACACACCTGAGAAGAGATCATAAATTTTGATGGATTCCTTACCCACCCTACAGCCTAGATTTTGCTTTCTGATTTCCATCTCTTGATATTTCCAAAGATGCAAAGGGGTTTAATAATGCTAAGAAGTCATAGCTGCAATATGAATATGGCTGAGAAACAGAGCTGCAGAATGGTACTGCAATGGAATACAGGCTCTGACACCTGGAAGACAAAGTCATAAATTTGCAATGAAATTATATTAAAAATAGCACTGTATAGCCATAGAATTCAGAAATAATCCGGTGTATTTGAAACTGAAATGGAATAAACCTTAAGAGAAATACAAAAGTTGCATTACTTATTGAGTGCACTATGTATATGTATATGTATATTGTCACTAGTGATAGACACCGCCATGGGTGGTCGAGGTCGTTAAGGCGCGGACTCGTGAGCGGGAGGTCTGGGTTTCGAATCCTGACAGGACAGCCCTCCCTGACGGCCGTTTTTTTCCGGTTTCCCTCAGTTCTCATAAATGGCAAATGTCAGGCCTGAAACTATTCCTTCCTTAAAAATCCTTTCTCAATATATCATTTCATCTCATGTATTATCAGTGGCCACCGTCCATGGGTAGCCTCAGTAGTAAAAACGAGCGTCAAACACCATTAAAAAACACTAGTGATAGACCATTTCTAAAACGGACGCGAAGTTGGCATAGCATCAACCATACAGTGTAGCTGATCCTTAACTCTGCCTAGCACTCCCATGTACAACAGTAAATTTCTGCATTGCAGCTCTTGTAAGGCTTCAGATGACAACTTGTTTCTTGCAATAATTTTCAGTGAGTTTCATACAGTTTGGCCATGTGACAATATTCTAATGAGGTCATTGTCTGGTTGCTAAAGCTATTGTAAGAAGTTTAAATCATGGGAAGTAGTTACTACCAGTCACTTTAAATGCATAATATCATCAATTTGGAGCAATTGTAGTTATTTTTTTAATAGTGTTTAACGCTCGTTTTTACTACAGAGGCACCACAGGCGATGGACACTGATGATACATGAGATGGAATGATAAATTGGGAGAAGATTCCAAGTATCGCTTACATGTTTTTCTTACAATAGCATTAGCACCCAGCAATTGCTAATGGTTTTCAGAGATTCTTTAATGAGTCCCATTAACCATACTTTTAAAAGAATTTTCAAACTTATATTTAATTCCTAGATTGAAATCGACTGCAATTTTTTTGTAATTAATGTAATTGTTCCAAACACTTCTTTCTGTAGAAGTGATGAATCAAAATTAGGAAGTGAAAGGGAATGTATTAGAAAACGTAAAATCAAAATGCAACAGGATAAACAGGTGCAAAACTACGTGGATATTGCTAGAAGTAGTGGCTAGTGAAATGGGGGAAAACATTGTTATGTACAAAAATGTAAATAATTTATCATGGAGGCATGTGTAGGCCTTCTGCAATAGATGAATTAAGATGTTTCCCTCCATTTGTATGTAGAATGCTGCACGGCAGGCGATACCTTTCGAACATGAAGTAGCTGTTCCTCACTCACCGGCATGAAAACCTTGTGAAGTCTGACAATGGCTATCTCAACGCCGTTAATAGGCTTTCGGTATACAGTAGAACCTTGGTTCATTGTTTTTGGAGGGGCCGGATGCGGGAAAACGATAGATACGAGAAGTGCATAAATCACGTTCAAAAATAAATAAAGCCAGTATATAAGCAAACACTATATTTTAGGTCAATTTTATGTTACCTGCACTTTGTTGTCGGTCCTGGTCCTGGTGATGTAGTGATAACCGTGCTTGTATCGTAGACCCATGATCACAGGTTCAATCCGGCTATGGTTGATGGATTTATTCGGGCATAAAACTCCTAAGTATGGTTTCTTCGGAAGGGAAGTAAAGCCGAGGGCAATGTGTCGTAGATCTACTGTGTGTAAAAGAACCATAAATCTGAAAGAAAAGGCCTCTAAGCAAAATTTATCGGTCGTTTCACGCCCTGAATGGAATGGGTCGCTGATGACCCTCAGAAGTTAAAGAGCGTCCATAAATAAAACGCAACAAAAATCAAAACGTTTGGAACCTTTTTTTGAAAAAGGCTGTTAATTGACATTTGCTTCTTTGCTGATTTTCTTTTCATGCGAAACGAATTTTCCACATTCAACGCATTGTGTTGATTACTACCGTCCATACCGTCACTCATATGCATAGATGGTTACAATAGAATACGCTCGTACAGTTTCACATTCTCTCTGAACTTTGGCAAACATCGGCTGTTGCATCATCCTCCCCCTCCTCCTTACTCCCATTCTCCGTATTAAAAACACTTGAGACTCCTTCCACTTCGTCGGGTGGGCGCGGATTGGGCGGCGCAGTTGGATTGTTTTTTTTTTTTTTTTCTTCTTTTTGAGTCTAAGTTACCTCTCCAGGAACATCTAGCATCCGCCGGACATCAGCGAGCCAGCGGCCGGCACCAGGGCAGGACCCCGAGAAGAGCCGCCCCGGCTGGGCACCCGCCCTCCCCTCCCTGCCACCTCACCTGCAGTAGTGCAGCACCTGCGGCAGGAGCCCTAGGGTTTTTTTTTGGAGGGCCCCGCCTCCGCCCCCTCTGGTGGCAATCATCCGAAGTGGCTCTACATTTGCATCCCCTACCATGCACTAAGACTACGCTACAGGATGGGTGAGAAGTAAGGTGAGGTTAGTCAGGTACCGCCGAAGCAACCTGAGGTTAGTGGGTATTTACTATAAAGACGCCCGATATACAAGGGAGTATATCAGACTAGAGTGGGGCTAGGTTGCTGGCCTTGACACAAAATGCCCAGGACAGGACCTAGGTGTTAGTAGAGGTTATACATGCACATGCTAATGGGATCTCAGGTGAAGGTATCATGCTTATAAAATGATGTGGTGTACTTATCATTTACACGAGGTGATCTGATGCCGACCTCGTTGTGTGTCTAGGTCATTAGTCCTTGAGGTTTACTGTCGCTGAAACATGTAGAATAATTCGTGGGTGTGGTGTAGCAGGAGAATATGTGTTCAAGTATTATGAGTTAGGTTTTGTGATCTTAGGATTAGTGTTATGGGTGTCATAGGTGTCCGCCGCAGGCGTCAGTCACTATGGTTAATAGCTATGTATCTAAGAAGAGAGTCCGCCGTGGGCGTTTGTCCTTATAGATAAACAGTAATTTATTTTTTTTAAACTAAATCCTATTTACTACTTTACGCTACCGGTCGTCATTTGATGAGGGAGGCCCAGTTTTCCTCGAGCCGCCCCGGATGGTATGTTCGCGGGGACTTGTTGGGCCTGTGGCTGGCCTTTGGTTGCTAAAGGGCATAGGGCATTGATAACTCTTGTATGTTTAGCTATTTGGAGTTTTTAGTTATGGGAATGGTGCGATCAAATATGGCAAGTGGCCTCTTGTGTTTCCCTAAGTTGGTGGTGTACTGCCCCAGAGCGTTGACTAGGGGGTTATGGTGTCCTAGGCATCGTTCGTACTAGTTGTGTGATAATTTCTTTATGAATTGTTCTATGGTATGCATCTTAAGCTCGTCGTGCAGCATTTCCACTGGTGTGGGTCTGTGAGATTTAGATATTATGCGTAATATTTTATTTTGGAGGTATTGTAGGGATTTAATGTGAGTGGTGGCACAGTGGCCCCATGCTGGTGCAGCATACGTCATGATTGGTCGGATTAGTGTTTTGTAGAGCGTAAGGCCCATTCGCGTGCTGAGAGAATTGTCCCTGTTCAGTATGGGATATAAACGGCTCAGTTGATAATTTGCTGTGATTTATTCGAAGGAAGGCTAGTTAGCTAGTGAGCGGATCGTTTTTTACGCCATTTCTGTGGCTGGGTACAGCTACTTTGCTACTCCACCATCGATCTCACCCAGGAGGGTGTGTCTGATTTTCCAAGTGTATCATTGGACGACAGAAGAAATTCTACTGCGTAGTTTCTTATCAGCAGCAAAAGGTTGGCGTGCTCGTTCGTGTCCGCCACGTAGAGCACTCAAAAAAAAACTTTTGTGTTTCTTTTACTCATCATTCACAGCACTTCCTGCTCTTCTGGGCCACACCAACACATAAAAAGGCTAGTGCTCGACTGTGTTAGGAGAGCTGTGCACTGCACATTAGCTGTGTAGTGCACAGTGCCTATCCTGTGTTTTTATAGCAATTTATAACTTACCATGAACCCAAGTGCAGCAGAAAGCACTGTTGTTGCGGGAGTTTCTGGCACCCAGAGCTCCGCAAAGGCCTCCACTTCTGCAAAGAAGGTTACCGGACATCAGTCAGGCCACAATAAGAAACGGAAATCTCGCCGATCACGGAAAGTAGATGGTGAGATAACTCCCCTAGCTGCTTCGTGCAAGGACGACAGCCCCTCGCAGGAACGTTCTCCTCTGCGCATAGGCAGAAAACCAGAACCCAATTCTGACAACTCCTGTGAGGATTCGCTCACAGATTACTCCTGATTCAGAGAAGATATCTATCGACTTTAAAGCTGGTGGAGGGGGAGCCCAGCCGAGGCACTCTTCTCGGGCGCTTCCTTCGCTCCCCTGGTGCCGTTCTCTGGTCCCCTGGTAATTTGTCGGTTTCTTCTTCTGTGAAGGCACCAGCTCTCTTGAAGGTCCGTCTTCTTCTTCTCTCCTCAAACCCCTTTCGATGATTCCTAAACACAATCACCTCCTGTTCTGCCACACCCACCAATACTAACCGCTTCAACGTGGGAAGCCGAAGCCGAAGCAAACTGGCAGGCTGATGTTAGACTCAGCCTGTGTGGAGTTGCTGCGTCCCTACCCTGTTTTGGGTTTAACCGCAGAGATGGGAAGAAGGTTATAGGGTGGTTGTGTGGTTTTTGGGTGTTTGGTGGAAGGATTGTGCCGTAGAAGCTTATCCTTATTGGTGCGGGTGGATATGAGTTTCTTGGTGACCGCATGTTGATCACATTACTTTGTGCTCAGCATGGGCAAACCGTTATTAGTTTTACTGGTTATTTCTGTTAATCTGTTGGGATTTTGGAATAATATTCCTGTAGCTAGGTTATGCCCCTTTGTTATCCGAGGTGGCCGCACGGTAGGCGCCGCACCTTGAATTTGGGTTTAGGCCTATTGCTGCAGGAATAGCTGCCGAGCGAACGAACAAGAGCGCTCTCATGGAATGGTAATTTTTCGTAAAATTTAGTGGCCCGACGTCTAATTTCCTCCTCGATACATGGGAGGGAAGAACTGTCATGGAGTAGCCTAGCTGGAAAGCATCGATGTACGGAATAAATGGTCCTGCGACCTTTATTCTGTACCCTTTGCAGAAGTGCAAGCCAACTGTCAGCTGCCATACCCCAGATTTCACAGGCGTATAGTATGACAGGGATAATCAGGGCTTTGAAAAGGTGTAATTTCAGGTGAACTTGCATCGCCTTGGAATTGAGCATAGGGAACAGTTGAGCAATTGCTCCCTGTGCCCTGTGGGCAGTCCGGCCTATGTGTTCCCTGAAGGTTAGACCTTTATCTAGTTGCACACCCAAGTAGGCTATGGAATTTTTCCACCCTATCCTTTGCTGTCTGTATGTCAGCGTGTGGGATTTAGCGGGCATGCGGCGTTGAGTGAAGATTATGGCGTTGCTCTTTGCCGGGTTGATTGACATTCGCCAACGCGTACACCACCTTTCGATTAGGTGTAGTAGTCTTTGTATGGGAATGATGGTTCTGTTTATGTTTCTATTTGATTTGTATAGCAGGACGTCATCTGCGTATTGAGCTGTGTTGACATCTGCTGCGTGGGGAAAGTCCGACATGTAAATGTTAAACAGAATTGGGGATAGAACAGAACCTTCGGGGACTCCGCCGCGTATCGGTCTTAGTGTTGAATTGTTTCCCGCCACCGCTACTTTGAAAGTGCGATGTTTGAGGTATGAGTGTATAATAAATATGTAGTGTTTGGGAAGCTCCAGGTGGATGAGTTTGTATAGGAGCCCGGCTTGCCAGGTCGTCGAGAAGGCCTTTCGTATGTCCAAAGACACTGCTGCGGTGTAGGCTCCCTCCTGGAAGCCCAGGGCTGAGGCCTCCACAACCCTCAGCAGCTGTTGGACAGTAGAGTGCCCAGGACGGAAACCGAATTGGTGAGGAGGGATGGCTTGAATGTTTCCCAGTAAAGGAAGCATTCGGGCAAGAAGTAATCTCTCAAACACTTTTGAGAGCGTAGATAGAAGACTGATTGATCGGTAGCTGGAGGGGTGAGTTGGGTCTTTGCCTGGTTTCAATATGCATATCACCCGTGCCTCCCTCTACTTTCGTGGGAAGTGGCCCAGGCTGATGCACATATTGAAGACCCTTGTGACAAAGAGCACAGCTTTGAAGGGAAGGTTGCGGAGCATGAGGGGCGTTAGCCCGTCAGGCCCGGCAGCCTTTTGGGGTTTGACGTGGGGGTCCGGCATCAAGTACTTATACATAAGCTGTCGTTGCGGACCTCCGAGAAAACAGCTGCTGTGCGGGTTGCCGTCCCTCAAGGGGCGTAAGCCAACGCGAACCAATCACAGTACAGTAGCAGCCCAGCTGCCTCCAAGTCCATCGGGTCGGACATACCCATCAGGGTAAGTCTGGCCCAAAAATAGCGCTCACTACATACAACTCATACACTCATACCTCAAGCACCGCACTTTCAAAGTAGCGGTGGCGGGAAACACTTCGACACTAAGACCGATACGCGGCGGAGTCCCCGAAGGCTCTGTTCTATCCCCAATTCTGTTTAACATATACATGGCATACTTTCCACATGCAACAAACGTCAACACTGCCCAATACGCGGATGACGTCTTACTATACAAAACAAATAGAAACCTACACAGAGCTTTCACTCCCATACAAAGACTACTACACCTAATCGAAGGGTGGTGTACGCGTTGGCGAATGTCAATCAACCCGGCAAAGAGCAACGCCACTATTTTCACAAAACGCCGCGTACCCGCAAACGCCCCAACATTTACATACAGACGGCAGTAGTATGGACCCCTCGGCGGACGCCCAATTAACGTCACATCCGGTTTTAGTTCAAGGTCATTTTTGGTGATGCCTTCAGTTGTGTGCTGGATGTGACGTTTGGTTGTAAAGCGTCCGCCGAGGGGTACATTTTTTTTTTTTTGCATTTTTTTTGGTTGGGTATTTTTATTGAAGGTTTCAGTTACATGGTAGGAGTACATACAATTATACGATACAGATACATAATATATTGGAGTACATATAATATTACAAGTACAGATACATGATTAATGGTACCTTTTTTCTTTTTTTTTTTTTTGTTGAGTATTTTTATTGAAGGTTTCAGTTACATGGTAGGAGTACATACAATTATACGATACAGATACATAATATATTGGAGTACATATACATGATTAATACATGGATACAAAGTGCACGACTACATATAATTGTAGGATATTGATTGAGTACATACAATCACACGATATAGATACATAGTATATTGGAATACATATAATTGTATTTGGATAAGTACAGATACATGATTAATACATTGATACAGAGGGATACAGAAATAGGTGATAGAAGAGTAATGTGAATGATGCAAAGGAGAATATACAAGTAGAGCATATGACGTAGGTAGCACATATTGCACTGAAATGCGTTTGTTACTTTTTGACGACGACGATAAAGTCGAAGGTTGTGAGACAAATATTTTGTTGTTCTTGGTCCATGGTCCTGCACGTTAGGGTGAGTTTATTGTTGTGGAGGACGAATTGTTCGCAGAAGTAGAACCTGTTTGAGATAGGTGCTTTATCGACGTTGGAGAAGTTGAAGTGGAAGGCGATGGGTATGTTGCTATGTTTGGCGATGCGATTGGTTACGGTTCTGTGCGACTTGTGTCCGGCGATGTGGGTAGATTGGATGGTTAAGGCCTCTCGCGCGTCTTCGATGTAGAAGTGCAGCAAGAGGTTGTTTCCTGCAAGAATAAGAAGAAGAGGGTAAGTATATTAGAAAAAAAGGAGAAAAAAAAGAAATAAAAATATTGAGAATAGTGCATGAGAGGTGAGTGAATGTAATGTGGTACTTACCAACTTGGAAGTAATCTGTGTGCATGGGTGCGAGTCCTTGGGCAGTTCCAGAAAGTCGATGATGTGTTTGCGATTGCCGTTTGGCAGTGTTTCTGTGCCATTGTACACGACGTAGAACGGTGCTTCGTTGAGTGCTGTTATTTGTTCCGGCGTGAGATCGTTGTACAACGTAGGCAGCCAGACCTGCTTTCCGTCCTGGAGTCGTAGTACAGTTTTTACCCCGTATTGAGTGTTGAGGGAGCGTACGCCGACAACAGCGTATGGTTGCTTGTAGGTGAGGTCTCGCACGGAGATGAAAGTTGGAATGTGTCCCAAGTTGGTGAGGTCTTGCAGAACAGTTCGTTGCATGATGCTGACGCGCCGACGACTAGGTAGGGAATAAGCGCGGGAAAGGAAGTGTTGTGGGTATAAAGTGTGTGGAAAAGAGGGGGTGAGCGTTTGTGATTGGTTGAAGGAAAGGCACGTGAACCGTAAGCATTAGGGAGAGAATGATGTAATGTGGTGCAAGTGTGAGCACGTGGTAACGTGTTAGGAGGCGTTTTCGTCGTCGTAGTTGTTGTTGTTGTTACTGGGTTGTTGGTTAATGTTGTGCACGAGGAGACTTTTATATTTGTAATGGAGTTTGACGACATTATTCCATTCCTGTAGAAATATGGCGATGCCGGGTTTCTTTTCTATGTTGTTGAAGATTATTGCAGGGGTTCCGAACACGTGTTTGAAATGCAACATGTGGTTATCGTTGATTTTTATTTTGACTTTGCGACGTTTGTTTTTCTCCGCGTTGTTGGTGATGGTGGTAGTGTCGAGATGTTGGATTATTTGCGGTCCGAACTACTCCACTAGTTTGCTCCACTGGTTGACACCTTGGAGGGTGACGAATTGATCTTTGCCGCACTTGGAAATGGTGATGACGTGGGCTCCTGGCGGTCCGGCGATGGAGAGGAACTTGGAATGCTTAGCGTTGATGAGGTGTATGTGTCCGGCGCACCTGAAAAAAATGAAAAAATAGAGAATTGTGTTTGGTAGGGTAGTGGTGGGGAGAAAAAATAGGTATGACAGGAACGGTACTTACATGTTTTCTGCTTGCCGTTTGCAGGACGAGTGCGGGCGAGGGGCTATGCGTTTAGAGTATATGGACTTTTTTCAGAGGCTGGCAGGTTTGATGCGCAGAGGTGCACCGCGCATGTCGTTTGTAGGATTGTAGGATGAGGCGGTCGTTGTAGTCGTAATGTCGGATTCTAAACTTGGATAGAAGAGAGATGTTGGTAAGTTGCAGCATCGGTGGGATACGTATGCGACGGCGTAGTGACCGCACGTTGCGCTGTCGTCGCCTTGCAGGCGACGGCAATTGTAGGTCCACATGTTGCCGCAATTGCGTGCGAGAAAATGTTGGAAGGCTGGCAAGAGCGGGAGCAAACCGTAACTGTCAAAATATTCTCCCCGTCCGTTTTTGTTTATAAATATGCTAATCCAGTGCTTTCCCGTTCGAGTGCTAGGATCGGTGTTTGCGACGAGAGCTATGGGTAGTTTGGCGAAGGTGGGAGGTAAACGATCGAAGGGGAATACCCCTGCGAAGTGTTTGTACTTTTTGAGAATGTCGTTTATCTGTTTGGTGTTCATGATATTAGTATGGATCTGTGCACGTCGATTTCCAAGGTTCTGTAGAGTTCCGACATGAATAGTATGCAGACTGGTTCTGGCAAAGACTTACGAATTTCCATTTTTATAGAGACATTACCGTGATGAAGGCCGGAAGCATAGTCTTTGTTGGCGGTCATATCGGCGGTTAGGTCGAAAGCGAAGATGGTGTAACCGTTTGGATATGCGGGTCTGTTGATGATTGTGCCCTTGTTTTTGAAGTGTATGCCCAACCGCCTTGGAGGGTTTGAAAGCAGTCGAGGAAGTGCCCTTCGTCGAAATTGGGTTGTAGTGGTTGAGAGGGGAACGGTTGATTATTGACGAAGAGTTGAAGCGCCGCGAGATCGATGTGTTGGAAATGATAGGGGTTTTTGGAGACGTCACCGATGTAGGCCTTATCGCTGGTCATGACGATGATGATTCTGCATGGTGTTTTTCCGACGAGAACGTCGTTAAATTGTGCTCCGGAGTTTCCCTTGGGTATATTGAGGGTTTGAAAGTCGACATCCTTGAAATGATATTTGGCTTTGCTTTTGGCGAGAGCTGACTGGTGGGCAAGTTTGATGGTGGGGCTGGGTCTGACCTGCTTGAGATGGAGTTTAGTGGACACGATTTTGGTGTATCCTTTGAAAAGTGGGTTTTTGGAGAATAGGTGGAATTGCGGAGCGGAAGGGGTGAGTTTGACGGTGAGATTGGCGTTATTCAGTAGCAGAAGGTTTCGATTGAAGATCCCGCTAGAGAGGCATCCCATGAGCTGCACCAGTTTGCTGTTTTTGGTGTATTCCTTTCGCCACTTTATTCCCTCGTTGTCATCGAAATCGTTTAGTTTGCCAGGGGTTTCCAGGGCCCACAGAGACGATTGCAATTTCCCGTTCATGACGTCGGAGGAGTAATTGAGTAGGATTTCCAGATAGGTTTTGAACGGATACCCCGTTTGAGGCATGAAGATGTTGACGTTATTGAGGACACGCTTACCTGGCTGAAAAGGGAATTGAGAGAATTGTTGACGAAGGTGACGTCGCCGGCATCGGTAATATCGGTGCCGTCCTCCTTGACGATTTTGACGAATGCTTCTAGAATGACATAAGACAGGTCCAGGTAATAGTCGCCATTTCCAGAGTAATGGAAGTTTATGGGCGAGTTTGGGGATATGGTGTTTTGAGGGTTGAGAGCGATGGTTCTATACTCCTCTATGTTGGTTTGAACCGGCAGCTCGCGAAAGATGTCCAATTCCGAGTTCATGTATACGGTACCCATTACGAAAATATGTCGTGGACCTTTGATTGCTTGGTTTTGCGTTTGTGCTTGCGCCGTCGTTTGGTCTTGCGTTTAGGGCGACTAGCCTTAGACTGTGTTCGTTTTTTTTTCTTTTGGTAGGGAGTTTTATTCTGGGGCGCTTTCTTCCAGATCCAAGCATGGTATTTATTTTAGCGTCTGCCTTTCGCTTGAGATTACTGCCGGCCTCCTTAAGTCGGTTTCGGAAGGCCTCCTTGGGCGTTGCGGAGGTGTTGGCAACGTCGGAGATGACATTTGCACCCATTCTGAGGGCTTCTTTTCCTACTGCTTTGGCACCGCTCTTTAGTATGGGGAATAGGGATCGAAACAGTCCGCCTAGAGCGCTGAAAAGTCCGCTTCCCTTTTGGTAACGGTAGTCTCTGAAAGGACGAAGTCGCGATTGTCTAATCCGCTACCGGCCTGATATGTAGTATTGATAGATGACATTATAGTTGTGGTTCATGTTGGTTGTATTTCGATCAGAAGGAGAGAACCAAAGCTGAAGAAAATCCGTCTGCAAATGGCAGGAGATCGCCAAAACCATCCCTTAAATCTACGGTGATCGTGTTGAAATCCTGTTGGAGCAACGGTACCCAGTTGAGAGGAAAGAAAGATTTTTCGACCGTGAGTCTCTTGGCCGATTCGGATTCGAATTCCAAAACCGTGCTGTCCACCACCTGGGCGAAGGTATCGCCCACCATTTGCGGCGCGATCAGATTGCACTAGACGAAGACTTCGTAAGGGATTCCCATGAACGGGTCCGCGTCATACGCCGGCGTTGGATGTTGCACGATGTCGACGTTGGGAACAAATCCGAGCATTTTGGACACGTTAGGTGAAGGAATGAGCTGCGTGAGCACGCGTCAGTGCTTGGGGATGTTTGGCCGAGATACCCCGGGTTCGTATCGGCGACGGGAGGGGGCGGCGCGGCGCCCGAAGACGCCGGAGCGGGGGAAGCGTGGGTTTGGGTTTGGGTTTTGTGGGTGGCTTGGCGACAGGTTTAGGGGTGGGGGCGGTTTTGGTTTGGGTTTTCTGGGTGCATCGGACATGGGCTGGTCGGACGCTTCCTCTTCGTTTACCTTTAAGAGTTGGAACGGTGTGACGTGCTCATCGTTCATGTTCAAGATTTCCAACGGTGGATCTGGTAGGGTGTTGACGATAGGCCGCTTAGTCTGTTCGATGACCTGGCGGTTGACGACGACGCGACCGTCCCTTAAGCCGAAGACGTTGCTTATGTTTTCGCTGTTTTCAAAAGCACGGTTGAAGGTCTGTACCTTTTCAGCCGGGTCCATGCCTATCTCGTTTTTGAGACGAAACCAGAAAGGGACATCTATTATGTGGGGTACGCCGTCCACGTAAGTGGAGTGCGTTTCGCGGAAGACGCAGGTGTTGTTGAGGTTGTAGAAACTGATTGGATATCGAAGCTTGGTTAGAGCCACCTCCCACTCCCCACGCAATACCACCCTTTCCGGCAACAGGTTGGAAAAGCGAGACGTGGTGTTGTCGGCAAAGCGCTCCATGGACGCGTTGCTAGCGAGCGTGATCGAAAACGGTTTTTGCCTGATCATATCGATGTAACGTCCGAATGCTTTACCCAGGAATTGAATTTGTCCGGATATCGTTTCCACTTGACGAGCACCTGTTTACTGGTGCCCCTACCCCTAGTGGCCAGTATTTTATCGACTTTGTAGGTTTCGGGTAGGTGACCTTTTGAAGTTCTTGAGAGTAAAATATTCCCTGCACGCGTTCACCAGCCAAGTCCTTAATCTTATAGACCACGGGGGTGCTTAGCACAACGTCGTAAATTTGGAATATTTCGTCCGTCCAATTCTGCTCATAGCCGTTGTCGAATTTGATCTTTTCCCTAGATATGCGAACGTGATCGCCTACGCGAAATTTTGGTTTAGAGGGAGCCCGCGGTCTGCTGCTGTTGCCGTATAGATTTTCATACACTCTAAAAACGTTGACTTCGTTGACGTCAGCCGGAGCCATTCTTTATGGATCTGTGGTGCGAGCTATTGATCGAATGTAAGAGTGCGGGCAGTACGTTCACGTACGCGAAGGTGTTTTTGTGCGTAAAGTAGCGCCACAGTTTGGTTTTTAAGGTTCGGTTAAAGCGTTCCACTACACTGGCCTTCACATTGTTGTTGGTTGTGTAGTGTTGGACGCCGTGGTGTGTGAGAAACTCGCGAAACGTTTTGTTGTGAATTCGGTGCCCTTGTCAGTTTGCAATACCTTGGGGATTCGCTTGTACTTGGCGAATATGGAACCGAACGCCTTGGTAACGTTTTTCCCAAACTTGGCCTTCAGAGGCACAGCCCAAGCATATTTGGAGAATACGTCAATTACGGTGAGTATGTAAACGTAAGGTTCGTTGTATCGCTTGATACCGGTCATGACGTTTAGGTCCGCCTCCTACAGGTCGTCGATGTTTGTGACGTGATAATTTCTGGTGGGAAATTTCTTTCTGACTTGCTTGTGCAGGATGTAACTCTCCTTTCCCCTGAGAAAGGCTTTTATTGTACGTTTGGAAATGCCCGTGGCCCTGCAGAGTTTTTCTGCAGTGCCCAGCCCCGCGTAATGGTCGATGTGATCGTAAATGTACTGCAAATCCATAATTAGTACAGCGTCTCCCAATCTAGATCCTCTTCCTTGTGTGCGATTGATTTACCGCAACGCGGTCTGAGTCCGTACCTGTTGGTGAAATGAGCAAACGTTGCGAGCCCTTTTAAGCTTCTTCTTTTCTGCAGAGTCCTGAGGCAGCGTCACCTTTTTGGAGGAATGTTCTGTCTTTGTCTTCTTTTTTGGTTCAAACGTGTCTGTTAGTAGACTGTCGTTGAAATCATAGTTTCCGTCCACCTCCAGTTCCCTATGTATATTTTCGTGCGGAGCCCTGAGTTTTGAAACCAGGTCGTAATAGTTGGCCAACTTGTACTTCATGAAGCTCCATTTTTGCTGCGGGGTCAGTTTGGAGCGCTGCAATTGAGTGATGTCTCTGGAAATGGACATTATGGCCTTGTCTATGACGTGCAGTCTCTTTGCACTCTCCGGTTGAGACTGCAGGAGCATTATTTGCTTCGCGTGCCTCATGACGATATTAACGCGCTAGCTATCGAACCTAGCACGGGGAGAAGAAAAGCAGGTAGGAATCCTCCCTTTTGCGTCAGGATCTTCTTCTTCTTCTTCTTCAACGACACCTTCTTGTTGACTAATTTTCTCCACATGGTTTTATGTCTTTTTAAGCGTTTCTTACACGCTGGAGAAATGCATACCCGCCCTTTGTTAACGTTGTACACGCATTCGAAGATTGCCTTGATCAATTCGGGGCTTGCCTGTTTGAGCATAATTTTGCGCGCGGCCGGTTTGGCCTTGCTCAAGGCGACCAGATTATTGCATTGTTTTGCGATGAGAGGGGAGGTTAGTTTTCGTATTTTTGCCTTCATCGTCGAAACTGTAATAATACTTGAGGCGACGACCACCGCGATATTTATAAGGAGACAAAACAAGATGGGTCCTCTCCCGGCAGCACTCCGGTTCTATACCTGTATCTGTCCGGAGTGTACTGCGTACAGTCCAATACCAAGTAACCGTGAGGATTTTCGGTAGCCTTCTGAAATGCCTCTAGCAAGAATTTGGAGTTTCGCGGTTCCATCTGTTGAAATAGTCTGTCTATCTGCATCTTGTCTCTGTTATTCTTGAACACCACGATGTAATTGGCGTTTAGCGAGATTGTGCGAAATTTCCTGCCTTGAGGGAATATGTTTTGCAGAATGTATATGACCCCAAAGTTTCTGTGGGGCGAATCTTTGGTGAACAAATTGGACACTTCTGTGCTATCGCTCTCGTACATCATGTAGTCGATGACCACGAGATCTCCCTCCCTGATGCTGCACATGTTAGGAACGCCCGCGTGTGTCACTACGTTAAACGTGCAATGGTTGAATTCGGAGCCTAATTTGGGCGGATACTCGCGTGGATGACACCATATGACCCTTTTTGGTACCTTATCGAACACTGGGTCTGCGTTGGCAATGGCGCACTTAACAAATGTGAACTTCCCGCAGCGCGACGGTCCCGCAACCTGTATGGTGCTTGGAAACGTAAATTTCTCTGGTTCTATCATTTCCACATCCCTACCTGGATGCGTCTTTTTGAACCTACCCTTTTTGGGAATTACCTCTCCCAAAGACACATCTGTCATTTCAACGTTTCTGCCGGGGTTCGCTCGCTTAAACCTGCCCGTGTTGGTAATCACCTCACCCAAGGATACGTCTTCCATCTATACGTTACTACCGGAGTTTGCTCGCTACCCCTGTCTGGCACCACTTCTCCCATGGAAACGTCCTTCATGTCCACGTTTCTTCCCGGATAGCACCGCTTAAATCTTCCCTTGTTGGGGACCACGGGTGGAATCGTGTCAAACGAAAAAAACTCTGGCGGTTCCAGATTGAAATTGAATCCCCCTGTAGGTTCCGTAAAACGACGCTTGGAGCTCTCATCGAAACACATATTATTCAACTTGCGTGGTAAAAGCGCGTGCCAATTCACGGGTTTCATCTTTTCGCAGGGTATTACGGCGTGCCAAGGGACGTACGGGTTTCTGACTTTCTTACGCCTTCTCTTGCGAACCGGAGACAGCAATACCTTAGGCTTCATCATGTACTCGGTTTCTCCCTGGTCATATCGGGCAAATTTAGGCTGAATTTCATCCTCACTGTCATTTTCCTTCTCTTGTTCTTCTCTCCGTTTCTCTTGGTGCTTTCTTTTGGTTGCCATATTATGTGCAAGCGTTGTTCATCCTCCTTCTTTTATAACCGTAAGGATACGTCTCGCCGGTTAGCGGGTCCTGCACACGCTTGTCAACAACCATGCGATACGTTTTGATCGAAGGTTCCGTCACAACAATCCATAGACGCTTTCTGGCGATGTTGCGGCCTGCTATAAGTACAGATGCGTCGTTATGCGAATGGGCCATGCTCCGAATGACACTGCCGTTAACTTTGCTCAAGGTGCCAGAGTTTAGAGTGATCACCTTTACCTTGCACACCGAATGTTCTTTGTCGTTACATTTAACGTCAAACATGTAGCTCTTTGGTCCCGTGGATGCAAATCTCCAAATGTATGCGTCCTGTCCGTATTTTGACAATTCATCCATCATATTGTCCAAAAAAGGTCCTGTTTTCGGAAGCCATTCGCTGGGTTTATAGGTCGCTATTACGGAGTCTGTGTCGAAGTAGCACACGCGCTGCCCCAACTTACACAAGTATCAGTACAGTTCTAGACGAGCGTGGGCTGTGGTGTAGGCGGCAATGACAATATTTGTAGTGAAATTCTGTTTGGGACTTCGCTCATCGTACCTCCAAACAACGCACATTATGTCGTCTGTGGCAGGCAGGTACGTTTGTACTTCCACGCCTGCATCGTTCAAGAGATGAATAAGGCGAGGGTGGGAGTTTACAAGTTCGTTGGTGGGAAGGTTGTCGTGCTGACCGTACTTTCCCCAAAAAGAGTTTAACATCAGCTTTGCCAGCTCTCTCCTGCCCGGATTGTGACACATGGCATTTGGATCCAAAGACACTCCCTCTTGCTCCAAAAACATTTTCACAAACGCGTCCTTCTCTTCCGGCGTGTCGCACTCTAAAGGCCAGCCGGAAGCTTCCGTCTTCATTTTCAAAAATTGGTTCACGTAATCCTCAAAGAGTCCCTTTTGGTGCGGTCCATATTTGATCATTTCGTACTCCCATATTTCGTACGTTTGCAAGAGCAAGTAGCCTTCCTCCAGTGTTACTTTAACCTCGTCAATCACCCACGTGCCCTGCAAACACCTTTCCTCGTCACTGTGGTTGCACTCCTCTTGACATTTTGCTTCTGCGCAGGCCATGCACAGAGGAAAAAGCAATTTTCCATTAACCCGCACGGGTAATACAGGATGATAAATTCCAGAGGGCGGTAGTATTTTACATTTTATTATACCACCCTGTACATTCTCCAAATTAGGAAATGCATCTACATGTAGCTTTGGATGTCCAACCGGGTAGGCTTTGGTCTTATTAACAAACGGATACAGACTGCAAACGTCAAAATAAAACATTTTTTCTTCCCCAAGCGTCTCCTTATACACCTTCGTACAATTTGTCCTTCCCCCAAAGAATGCATCCCTAGGATTCAGAGGTTGCGGGTGCGATTTAGAGTACGACTTCACAAAATCGGCTTGTTCACAGTTGGACTTTGTCATATCGTTAAATTCACATTCCCACATTTCAATCAAATTGTAACCGGCATTCTTTATTTTTCGCGACAATCGCTTCGTGTCCTCATACCTAGAGCCCATGGTTTCGTTGCCGGTGCCGTACACGACAGAATGTCGATTGGGAAAACAGCGCGTGCAACCGTGGTAGAAGCAACCGTGAAAAAAGTACACACACTTACTCTCTCTCTGTATCCGTCTACTTTGTGACCCATCACTTTCACTTCCCTGCAGCGAAACGCGTGCCGAATGACCACGTTTTGCTGGTGCTCCAACCACGAAAGTCAAATGCATGCTATTCGGGATTGTCTGTCTGCCAGACGGTATCCACCTAAGGGAATTATGAGAATGGTATTCGGCGTCATAAAGCGCTTTCTGTACACGTTCATGCACGCATGTGCAATTGTAACACATTCTCTGAAGGCATCTATATCATTTTCGTCCATGAATTCCCTTCTAAATTTGGACATTCCCCCGTATAGCAGAAACACATCTGTTTTGCAGTATGATACGATTTCCTTTTCATGTTAAACACGTAATCGGAGGCCAGCTTTTCCGCGTACCACTCCTTAAACGCCTTACGCCCGTGAACGGACATGCCTTCGGGACAGTAATACTTTTGATCGGGAATGGGGCCCTGGTAGTTTTCATTTTCCTTGGTGTTAAATAAATAAGGAAAATACCCCTTGCTATCGGCGAGATTAAACGTTTTTGGAAATTTGGCCAAAGGCATGGGAATAAAGTTCAGCGAGTCTAAAAACGTTATCTTGTCATGCTTCATTCTGTATATACGCGTACCCGTAATAATTAGTTCTGGTGTCCACCCGAGGTTCCCAATCATGTACTTGAAAATAAATTGACCATCGTAAGACCTGAGGTTGTGGGCAATGACGGTGACGTCCCAGAAATCAAACCTACTCTGGGTAATGTGATCAAATAGTTGCTTAACCGGATGTGTTCTAAATACCCACTCCTTTATACCGCATTGCGAACAATAGTTCATTTTAAGTTTCACGTCCATGCATACAGAACACCCCTGGTACAAAACGCATAGATTTGGTAGGTGCTCAAATGTGTCAACATTACTCATATACGGGGTGTTTTGCATACATTCAAAATCTATAAACATAAAGATAAATCTATTCTTCTTCTTACTAGCGATATCAGATTTATAAGGTTGAATGTAGCACAAGTGATTTGCATCCACATGACACTTGCACATGTTACAAAATTTTTTATTGCACTTATGCGACGTCTTCCTACGTCTGCTATTAACCAGTTTGTTGCAGGATAGACCACCTTTTCAATGTCGCAAACAGACACATTCTTAGGATAATATGACCCCTTCAATAAATGGTTATTATAACATTCCTCGCCCCTAAAGCTCCTGTGACACGAGTTACACTCCCTAATGACAGTATCTGTCGATTTGCACTCCATGTAACATTTGGTGCATTTAAAATCGCAGCGGTGCCTCTCCTTTTTATTCACAGATACGTAATTACACTGACGGCAGTAAAACTTGCACGAAAATGCTCTGTGCAGGTCCACTGTGGCGTTAAAGTGTTCGTCATGTAACATTAAGTCGAGGTGTTTTTCAGAGTTCGCATTCCACTTGTACAACACGTTCTTTCCCGAATGATCCCCAAACACGGTAATGTTATATTCCCGCAGTTTACGTGCAAAGCTTTCAACGTCCTGCAGAGTGTAAGCACCATCGCGGGATCCTACATGTTGGCACAATTCTAACGCCTTCTCCTTCTGAATGCGTTGAAAACGTCTAACCGCACGATAATTATCATCTCCGTCAACTTTAGCCTTACACACGACAATGGCTCTAGGTAAACACAATGTGTCATTATTTTTAATCCCAATAATTCCTTTATTCCTGCTACATATTTCGCAGGGTTTGAAGCACGAACCCTGCACCTCTTTGGTCCACACGCAGTTAATGTTCAATGGTCCTCTTATCAAAAATTGCCTGTTACTCTGCATAACCCTCTCTATAGATTTTATTATACCCTCCAGATTTATTTGATCAAACCTGCGAACGCTCATATTAAATGGAGCAGAGGGATGTCTAGAATCACTAATAGATAACCTCATGTACCTGGGTTCATTGCTCAACAGGTTTTCATTTAAAAAGTTCAACAGCCCCTGGAACGTTTCAGAAATCCACAGTTCAGGATTTGCATTTTCAGGCATGTGTCGCACGGTTACAACGGTTTCCGAAAATCCTGAATAAAACTTATTCACCGAACGCTTGCGATGCTGAGCAATGTTAAATAACGGTGGTGCACTTACCAACATCTCCTCCTCCATCCCACCATCGTTAGGCAGGTCCTCGTTTTCCATCATACCACGTTAGCAAGTAAACCTTTAAAGTAAACGTGAAATATATCGTTTTAACGTTATATACAATTTGCGCAACGCTCCACATCTATCTATCTTTTCAGTTGTGTAATGCCTTTATAATAGTGTATTAATAATTTGAATACATGCATTAAATATGGATTTAATTATGCAATAATAAATAACACTTACGGTGGCATCACACACGGCGTACATGAAGTGTCGTTGTTTTCACCGTTACGTTTACACTTGCAGTCACTATCATCACAGCAACAAATATACAGCGTTAGCAATATGGAAAATATCGTTGCTATTAAAATTCCAACCAACATCACCTCATAGTCCTGCATGACTTTGTAAAGCGTACACAAGATTCAAGCTAATGCACACAGTAAACAATTCTTTTTCCCCACTTCACAAACAATATATATGTACCCGCTAGAACTCTCGAAGCCATGCCTTGCTCAGTCATATACCGTGAGTGCTGCACTCTGCGAGAGAAAAAATGTGGTACGTCAATTGTAATTGCTATTACCCTGCTGCAAGTTACAGTGACGGCAGGCGGTGTCGATCCCCTGCCCTGCGCAATGATATACCGCAAGTGCTCCACTCTGCGCTGGGAAAGGGGAAATGTGGTACGTCATTTGTATTTGCTATTCCCCTACTGCAAGTTACAGTGACGGTAAGCGGTGTCGATCCCCTGCCCTGCGCAATGATATACCGCAAGTGCTCCACTCTGCGCTGGGCAAGGGAAAATGTGCTACGTCATTTTGTAATTGCTATTCCCCTACTGCAAGTTACAGTGACAGTAGGCAGTGTCGATCCCCTGCCCTGCTCAATGATATACCGCAAGTTCTTCACTCTGCGCTGGGAAAGGAAAATGTGCTACGTCATTCTCGAGGCGACAGTACATGTGCACTTGCAGCATGTGGGCTTTCCAATCTAGTAACGGCATCCGGTGTTCAACTGGCTGGTGCCAGTCTGGCGCTCACAACATCCGGTTTCGATCGCTGCGGTCTGTTGATAACTGCCATTGTTTTTTCCTATGATACCACTGCATCCGGTCTACATCCGGTTTCGATTGCTGTACACTGCTGATAACCTCCATTGTTTTTCCAACGATAACACTGCATCCGGTTGCAACAATCCATTATCTCTTCCCCAGACTTTCGCTACGTCCGCTTTATGGAGCACGGGACTTCACCACATACGTCATACGTCTTCAATAAAATATTGCCGCTTTTCCTCTTATCACATTCAGTGCATGACTGCTGCTCCTTTTGCACATGCCACGCAGTGTACCGCAGTGGTAAACAAGTTTTCAACGTCTTACACATACACAGATTTGTGTAAGTATTATTATCGTTATTCATCGTAGTACTTATGCGTTATACTTAAAGTGGTGCATTAATTCATTTTTTTTTTGTTTAATACTCCACACCATATTTCATTGTTTATAATTGCATTGTTTTATTATATGTGTTTTTGTATACATTCATTTCAGTTGCTCAACGATTTCCATGCTACAAGGATCAACGCCGTTTTTACCATTGATCCTGAATTCATTCCTGTAAGTAGTATTTATTCATTTATTACATATATGTAGGTGTTTGTAGTATTAATCACATTATTATTATTATTATTATTATTATTATTATTATTATTATTTATATTATTGTTATTGCTCCTTCACGTCCAGTCCTTGCATACAATGGTGTAAAGTACGCGCTGGTGCATATTCTGTTTTTTTCAGTATGGATGTTTTGTTAACGCTGCACGTAACATCATTACTCTGTGTACTGTTATTATTTTTGTATTGTGTCTTTCATATTAATAACGTTCCTCTTTTTTCTTCTTCTTATAGACGTCGTGCTGTTTCCAGTTTTCATTTTTCTTTCGTGCTTCTACGTGGTGGTTGCGGTGGTAGAGGATAAAGGACTGGTGGTTTGTCGCAGCATCCTTCTGTATCCATCGTAAGTGTTCATTTATAGTCATTGTTAATACTTTCACGTACACATTTATATTACCCTATTTCCTTTATTTTCGTTTCTTAAGCACAGATGTCATTGTCCAGCTACTTTGCAGAGGAATGCCAACCCTGCTTTACCGTCACCTGTCCCTTGTGTTCTAGTAAAACCTGTGCTGGCAGTGCATTCGGTTTATCCATCACTTTCATGGCTTCAAAAGTAACACCCCTTCCTACACCTCCTTTTGCCATTAAATGCGCGTACTATAACTACCCCTTTGAATTTACACATAACGATGTGCGTCCCACGCGCGTAGATCTGCATTTACCCTTTTGGAAACGCTCCATAAAGTGCTGTAGAATATTTTGCATTTTCCCAGGTTTCACAAACATTAACTGTAGCCACGATTGTTCATTTGCTGCTATTCGAAATCCATATTTTGTACTCGATTGCTGCTTTAACTTTTTACACTTCACACTCGAACCACCATTATGGTGGTATCATGGGCACACACAAATAAATCACGATCCGCGTTTACACTTTGCAAACACAGACACTATAACTTATTGGGATATTTCTAGTTGGCACTCGCACTTTAACGATCCTCATTCCCCTTAATTGTAACACGCACTTTACGCGTTCTTTTATTTTGTTTTTTGCAGATTATGGCCTCTGCATCTTCCCTATCATTTTCCCTCAATCCTGACGTCGTTCCTCTCACCTCAAAATACCGCATTGTTAAACACCTGTTCCCGTCTTACACCGTTTTGCAATCCTTTGAACCTAACTACTTTGCATCTTCCTTCATCTTTGTTTGCACTATACTGGAATTCTTCATTTCCGAGGGTACTTGCTATAACATTGTAGGATCATATATCGGGCAATTGCTCGACGGGTACAACTATTTAGACCAATTTCCCACTTTCTTTGTCGTGTTTTCCAAAGATGATGATGACACTTAGGAGTCAAAACCATTTTTGTCAAATTTTCTGTTTACAAATTATGGCGAATTTTACGTTTACTTTGGACACTCGTTTGAGTTTAAAAATATTGTCTTCACCAACACGCGCTCGTATATGCACGACGTGTTTCACTATGATGAGTGGCATGCCATTTTTAACGGAGAATTATATTTCTTTAATACCATTTTTTAATCCTGCAATTGGATGTACCGGTACATCACATAGACTGCTGGTACGACGTCTTGTGTTTAGTATTTTCCAATCAACCGTTCTTGCATAACTTTGCTCTTACAGCTCTTTTTGATAACAAAAACAAATTTCGCTTAAAATTTATCAAAGACCAGCAGAGGCTGTCTACAGGATGGTATTCATTACCATCCATGGACAGATTAGTTTTAATGAAAAAATGGCACAGCAACTACCCAGTTGACATCCTAACCGATTACCCTCCCGCAAATGAATGCACCTGCATGGTTTGCTGCCCTCCACCCCCTTCCCTAAAAGCTTTGGCTTTTCACTCTCTTTCTTTAAATTACTCTTCCTTCTCATTAACCCCTCCTTCCTAATTTTGTAGATGAGTCTACCCTCCTTCGCGGTGGCGATTGGCAACGATCCAGTGGGAACCGCGCTGTTGCAATGGCAGCAGTCATATCAACAGCAGTCCCCACCACCCCACAATCAACCACCATCACTCCAACAACTGCCACCATCACCACCTCCACAACAACAACAGCAACAACACCAACTGCAGCACCGTGATAACTATATCATATTAATCGAAGAAAGAATTGTGGCACTGGAAAGGCATTTTGTTCTCAGTCAAAAACTTAAAGCGATGGAAGACGCTTTTCATGTTAATTCAAATACAATGGTACATATGCCCACCGTAATAAACCACTTACCGAAAAAGAAAACAATTTTAACTAAAATGTATGTACATTCATACATACCACCACCTCCACCAGTAATCCCCCTACAAGCGGGGAGACATGTTTTTTTTAACAGTATCGACGTGAAAGAAAACTTCAAAATATTCTGTACATAATGTTGCACTTTTTTTCATTTCATTTCATTTATTCATATTATATACATATATTTTTTTCAATATTTCTTGTTTTTCATTAATTGTTTGAATACATTTTCTTATTTATATTAAATATTCCAATATCTATTTTATAACATGTATCTGTATTTAATTATATTTATACATATATATTTTTTCCATAAGTGTTTATACCTATTGTTTATATCTTTTTTTCTACTTATATTATATATTGTATTGTAAAAAAGTCCTATGTAAATATATTTTATAACCAGAAAAAAAAATGTATTATCAATCATACATATATATTTTTTTCCATATTTTTTGTACCTATTATGCTACTTATATATTAAATACTCTATAGTAAAAGTCGTATATATTTTATAACCTACCTTATTTTGTGTCATATTCAAATCCCTCCTCAACCCCTTCTTCCATTCCACCTCCTACACCTTCCCTTTCTTCTTCTTCTTCTTCTTCTTCTTCTTCTTCTGCTTCAGTGTCATATAGATTTGCATAATTTTCAAATTCCACATCTTCATTAACATCACCTATACACGCCTTACCCAATTTACCTATTAAACCCTTCAACCCTTCAAACTCATCATACAACTTTTTCACGTTTACCTTTATTCGACCTACCAATTCCTGCTGCTTACTCACATTCTCCTTCTTCTCTTCCATTTTCCTCTTCATCCTCTCCATATTATCCATCATTTCTCTCAACCTCCCTTCCAATTCTTCCTTATCCTTTATCGCTACATCCAATTCTCGACTCATACCTGTCATCTTATCTTCACACTCCTTTCTCATCTTGCTCTTCACTCCATTAATACTCTTCTTACACCTATCCATTGCCGCCTTCCTTATACTATTCACCGAGACTTTCCCCACTTCACTTCCACATTGTGAACTTATTTTCAAATTACCTTCTGCACTCCAATGCGAACCACGCTTAACCCTACCTTTTACTCTCCTAACCCCCATCTCCAAATTCCATTCTCCATCCCCCAAATAAATACACATAATTATCCATAAAATAACTATTCATTTCATTCATTACACTATACGCCACTACCAATTCACTCTCCTCTTCCGACAGCCTCCACTTCAAATCCAAACCCTTCGGCAAATCTACCGCTTTCATCATTTCGCAATCCAACATCTCCACCCTCATAGTAACATTATCGCCCGCATACATCACTATAGGTTTACCGTAATATTCACACTTATTACCCTTCTTCCTTCCCTTCACGCAGTCGCACCCCTCGCTCAACACATACCCCTCTGGACAATGAACCTGACCCATCTCAAATTCACCGTAATACAAATAACCACACCGACCACCCTTCTCACATCTAGTTACAGGCCTCAAACAATTATATACATTCTTCACACCTTCCATATTCATTTTACTTGCATTAAATCTACACCCCATCCCCTCTTTGTACCTACACGTACAATTTAATAACAATTCATTATCCTTATCGCATATTAACCCCTTATTCAATGTTCCTGTCACATCGTCCACCTTAAAACCGCATCTACCAAAACTTATGCAATTATCCTCCGCTTTCACCATCCGCTCCGCACTCGCAACCCATGCAAGTACCATAAACGTCACCAACACGTTCATCTTTACAAACAACGCACCCTCCTACCTTCCTCCCATTTTTATTCACACCCTCCACATATGGCTCGCACGCCTTATTCTCAACAATCGCTTTATTCCTTTTCAGATGAATGCATTCCTCAAGTACGTCACCGACTCGTGTAGGCTATGCACCTTGACTCAACCTGAAATCTCCGTTATCGCGGCTCTACCACCCAATACACTATTCATCTTTCCACCCATTGACGTCGACCTCATGTGGCCCCTACTAAACCCACATTGTAAAAACGTCTTCCAACATTTCAGACGCTGCACTTCCCACTACAATCTACCCCATCATCGCACCCACATGGACGGACCTCCACCGTTCATATACCTCTGTCCTCTTTGCACAAATTATAAATAAATAACATGTGTACATTAAACCCAGTCTTTTTTCTATCACTTACTCTCTTCTCTTTACAGCCCAACATGCAACGCAACAATCAAAACAGTAATCGCACCAGAGTCCTCGAAGTATGGTCTCCGTCTTTAATAAATGTCAAAAACAAACAATTCCAATTCCTCCCCTACTGTCTCCAATGCCTCGCCAAAAGAGCGTGTCGCAACAACGAAATACCCATCCCCTTCCCTCACATCCCACAACTACACACACCCGATTGCGATACATGCGACAAGTATTGCATTGATGCTGCAGCCTGCTTTTATCCCATCAAGGAAGTATACATATATAATGTAACTATGTAATAACAAATAAAATAAATAAAAACAAATTAACAAATGTATCAACATATCTCACATTTTTTTAAACAAAAAATAAAATGTACCCTGCGCCGGACGCCTCACAACCAAAACGTCACATCCGGTTTCACTTCAACGTCTTATTTTGTTCATGCCTTGTAGTACGTCCAACTCAAAAAGTGTACCCCTCGGCGGACGCTTTACAACAACATCAAAACCACACGTACTACAACGCTCCAACAAAATATGACCTTGAACTAAAATCGGATGTGACGTCAATTGGGCGTCCGCCGAGGGGTCCATACTACTGACGGCAAATGATCAGATGGAACAACTCCATAACCTACTTGGGGGTGCACCTAGATAAAGGTCTAATATTCAGGGAACACATTGCCGGGAACGCCCATAGGGCACAGGGAGCAATCGCTCAACTGTTCCCTATGCTTAGTTCCAAGGCCATGCCAGTTCACCTGAAATTACACCTTTTCAAAGCCCTGGTCATCCCTGTCATGCTATACGCCTGTGAAATCTGGGTTATGGCAGCTGACAGTTGGCTCGCACTTCTGCAAAGGGTACAGAATAAAGGTCTTCGGACCATTTATTCTGCATATCGCTGCTTTCCAACTAGGCTACTTCATGAGAGTTCTTCGCTCCCATATATCGAGGAGGAAATCAGACGCCGGGCATTTAAATTCTACGCCATTTTACCTAATCATGAGAGCGCTCTCGTTCGATCACTCGGCAGCTATTCCTGTCGCAATAAGCCTAAGCCCAAATTCAAGGTGCCGCGCCTTGAGTGTGGCCCCCTTGGATAACAAAGGAGCATAACCTAGCAACAGGAAAACATTCCAAATTTCCATCAGCCTTAATAGCAATACAAAATAGCGGATAGCGGTATGCCCGTGCTGTTCTCAAAACAAAGAACAGCATGCGCATAGCAAGCATACTCCAAGGATGTCATATCCGCCCGCTACAATTAGGATAGGCTTTAGCACAATCCGTCTGCCTCACAACCAAAACACCACAACCACCCTACAACCTTCATCCCATCTCTGCGGTTAAACCCACACAGGGTAGGTACGCAGCAACCACACACAGGCTGAGCACTAACCCAGCCTGCCATATTTGCTTGCAACCAACCTAGAGGTGCATTTGGAGAGCAACCCCCTCCTGGGAGGGAGTACCTCCATGCTATTGCCATACCAGGACTGTGTCCTTTACAGGCAGGGGGATAAATAAACAAAGAAATGGATGGTCGACGGAGGAATGATTTGTTCGTTAGTATTGCGTTCTGGTGGGTTCATGGATATTTTGAATTTAGAAGGATGGGAGGGAAGGAATGTTTGGTCAAGAGATGAGTTAAGTAGTTCTAAAGCGTTTTCTTGGAGGTCCGGGATCTATGTCGTATTTGCCTAGTCCTCTTATGAGGGCATTGAAGTTATGGGGTAGTTTGGAGTGCTCGCTCACTCCAGAGCGGCGTAAACCTCATCCATAGATACAGCTGGCCCACTGGCGGATGTCCAGCCAATTAGGGACGACGCACACCACCAGCTATCTCAAACATTGTAAACAGCTTGAGGCCCGAGGTAGGCCCATTCCTCTATATCTTGTCACATTGGAAAAGACAGAAAAATCCAAAAGCTTTATACAAGAACGTTATGTTATGAACGTCTTAATCAAAGTAGACCATTAGAGAACGCAACACCATATCGCGCAATGTTACAATTGCAGACAGATAGGCCACACCTACAAAATGTGCACACTTACGCCCCGCTGCGTCCTGTGCAGCGGTCTCCACATGGTCCAGGACTACCCGAACAAAACCACTCCTAACTTCATTCCGACATGCACCAACTGCCAAAGTGAACATCCTGCAAACTATAGGGGATGCATTACTTTTCAGAACGAAAGAGACCGCCGATAGTTACTCGCCCTGTCCAGGCAGATATCCACAGCTAAACAAAACCTCCCCACCCCCACTCCCATTGACCACAATGCACCGGTACGCCCAGGTGTGTCTTTCGCAGCCACTATGAGTGGTTTTGCAGACACAACAACGCCAGCACCACTACCATCAACAACAACATCACCAGAGACATCAACCATTAAAGAGTTTCTGTCCCTCTTTAAAGAAATTAATTTCAGCAACATACTCAGCAACCTAAAAATAGCAATAGCTAAGTTCAAGTCAGCAAATGGACTTGCTGAAAAACTGGAGGCCATATTTAACTTCCTCGAGAATGTTGTATAATGGCTGCACGACAACACCAAAACTCAAAACATATTAAACGCACTCCTGTGGAATGCGAACGGCACAATTGGAAACACCTATGAAATGGAGTCCTTCCTGCACCAACAAAAAATAGATGTCGCTTGCGTCAGCGAAATAAAACTGAAGCCTCACAAAAAACTCCGTTTAAAAGGCTGTGACCTACATAGAGCCGACAGGCCTGGGCAACGGCCGGGGGGTGGCACTGCAGTCATCGTTCGCAACAATCTACTAGTAAACACAGCACTGACTCTGCCTCAACTGGAATGTCTGGAGTGTGCAGGTGTACCGATCCTCATAAACTCGCAGCTGATCACCATCCTAGCAATCTACCGCCCCCCCCTCAAGCCCGGAAGGAATGATCCGAGATCTTGAAAAATTGGTCAACATACATGCTAAAATCATTATTCCAGGAGACTTTAATGCAAGACACACTCTCTGGAATTCCAGAGCTTGCAACAGAGCTGGTCAAGTCCTGCTTGACTTCGTCCTGTTGCAACACAACCTCCAAATTAGAACTGCCCCGGACCACTCCTTCAGGCACCACAACCCCTCCATTCCTCCAAACACTCTAGACCTCGTCATATTCAAAGGAATCTACATCCCCCCACTGTACAAGTGTACTACAGTCTGGGCTGGGACCATTTTCCCCAAAATTCCATATAGGTGGCGTGCCACTTATATGCGCTGAACTAAAACACGGATACCAGCCATAGATACAAAGTTCTCATGCACCAAATGGCCGAGCCCAGACATAGGTACTCAACAGCCCATGGCCTAGAGAAATGAGTTGCAGATCTTACAGCCTCCATAAAAACTGCAAAAAGGAAATCCACTACATACACTACTACACCACCTTTCCCAACATCGAGAGGCTGCTTGCCATCAGGAGGAAATACCTGTGACAGTGGAGACACACAAGGCTCGCAGTCTACAGAACTTTGGCTCAATGGCTTCGGCCTATTATCAGGCATCAAGTTATCTTAGAAAGACATGAGGTCTTTGAAAAGAAACTGTTAAAAGTCACCCACAAAGATGCCTCCATATGGGCACTCCTGCGAGCCTTTAAGTCTTCCACTGAAACAGGCCCACGATCAGAGCCATTGGTCACTACACAAGGGGTAATCCTTCTACCTAAAGAAAAAGCACAGGTTTTCACCGAGATGCTAACTCGATGCTTCACTGAAAACCCGGCACAAAATGCCGAACACGAGCAAATTATAAACAACTTTCAGCAGTGGACGAACCAACCTCCCCCTCCTCCCTTCCAAAAATCACCCCCTCCAACTCTACAACCACATCCAGTCCCTTCCCAAACAACAAGGCCCCCATACCGGACGTTGTTCGAAACGAGGACCTGAAGCACCTTCCTCGAAAAGCCCTAGTCCATCTAACTCAACTATTCAACTCCTGCCTCCACCTTCATTACTTTCCCCAAGCCTGGAAGGAGGCCAAAATTATCATGATCCCAAAAACCGGCAAAGAGCGGAAAAATCCTTCAAATTACAGGCCTATCAGCCTCCTTCCAGTGATGGGGAAAGTATTGGAAAAAATCCTCAGCCAGTTAATAAAGAACTCACTTCCAGAATTCATAGCCTTACCTAACCAACAATTCGGCTTTCGTCCATGCACTCAACAGAACTACAGATATTAAAACTAACTGATGACATTACTACACAGTTCAACAATGGCAGCAGCACACTGGCCCTCTTTTTGGACGTAGAAGCGGCCTTTGACAGGTGCTGGCACAATGGCCTCCTCTACAAGCTCTATCACCAGCTGTCAGCACTCAAGCCATATATCCCCATGCTGGCCAGCTACCTTCAAGAACGCCTTTTTTACGTCCAAGTCCTCCAGAGAAAAATCCCAAACTCTACCCATATCAGCTGGTGTGCCACAGGAGGCAGTTTTAGCCCCTTATCTGTACACCTTATACACACGGGATATTCCCCCCGACCACAGGTGCAAGACGCTACTCTACTCCGAAGACACTGCCATCTACAACCACCATACTCACCCAAAATACAACCAGAGGGAGCTCCAACGCTACCTGGACAAATTCTTGACCTGGGCTGCCCTCTGGAAAATAGTGATAAACGCTGACAAAAGTCAACTAATATACTTCACAAAAACTAGGAAAAACAACATAGATATCACTCTACAAAGACGTAAACTGCAGTGCCAACCCACTGTCAAATATCTGGGTGTCACTCTGGATAAAACACTCACGTGGAACGCCCACATCCAGCAGACAATCCAGAAGGCCAAAAAACGCACATATGTCAGCACCGCACTACTGTTCAGCAAGCACATCCGTATCAAGACAAAGCTCATCCTTTTCCAATCCTTTATCCAGCATTCCTTCTGTAGCCTGCTTAGCTTGGTCAAACACAAGCAAAACCAACCTCCTCTCCCTCCAATCCCGTGAAAACATCTGCCTGAGGAAAATATAAAGGGTGTCGATCCTGACACCAAACACAATTATTCACAAAGAATTAAAATTTTCCACCTTCCTACACACACTGACAGCCGCTGCACAAACGCAGGGCCACCATAAGAATGCACTCCAACCCAGAAATACAAACAATCGGCCAGGCAGAGCCTCGCCATCGTAAGCACAAACGCTTACGCACATTTTAAACTTTTCCATTCAAAAAAACTGAAATCATTTTGTAAATCACTATGAACTGTATATACCTGTAAATATTACTGTTAATTATAGGTTAGGTTAGGTTAAGTATATATTAATTTCACTCTATATGTATAAGCTCACTTTATATGTACCACCAAACAAGTCCCATAGCCTTAGTACCATCACTAGAAGCCGTTCCCCTGGGCAAGCTCATTGCCCTTGTATGGGCTTCAAAAAACTTTTTCACTCAAATTATCTCATGTAAATGCTTAACCAATGTATATTTTGTACCTGTAAGGCTGCTCTATGTAACAGCCCAGGGAATTATAGTTCAATAAAATACAATTCCAATTCCAATTCCACTTCGTCGAATACTTCATTAACATGTTGAACGCCACATGTGATAACGCCCTCGTCCACTGCCTCGTAGGTGTCAAAACTTACGACAACGGAAACTGTGGTACATTCTTTGCTTTGGCTATCATCATCATCATCATCATCATCATCATCATCCAGGGGCTCCAAAAGTATTGACAACTACGAAGAGTTCGAGCCACGCTTTCTCGGATCAAGCATGACGCGAACTCTGCACACGCGACGATCACTGCTTAACGATTATTGTAGGTTAGAATTTCTTTGGGACGGAACTTTTTGAACGAATATTGCGGATTTGATTTACATAAGATATAAGGTAATACATTTGGGACCGTATAAATTGAACGACACATCGGGAAAACAATAGTTCCAGGAACGATGTGTCGAGGTTCCACTGCATTAGCTCTGTCAGATATTCCCATGACCATATCAAATGGATTTAATTGATATTGATATTGATATTGTCGGCCAATGTACTAGTAAGTATATAATGATTCAGATATGGGGAAACACGTTAAAAAACTGCCTCTTAGAAAAGGCTGTAATCTTTTAAAACAGTATGTTTCTCCGTGTAATGGGAAAATATCTTCTAAGAACTCTGATATAATGTTCCAAAGGAACACAGCATATACAGAGCACTTGAGTTTCCCCAGCAGAGTGTATGGTTCCACTGTCCAAATATCGGTCCTTATATTGGTATTCCACAGTATCTGGTGCCCTCTCTATGTGTGGCATGAGATTTTCTAGGCAATATAATTATATTACTATTAATATGATTGTTTGGGAATTGAAGACAACTTCATCAGTTTACACCTAGCAACTATGGTTCATTCTGTATTGTTGCTATTAATCAATGGGATAACATGTAATATACCAAACTGTACCAATAAGGATACAAATTGTCATCTTGAATAATTTCATGATGTATCTCCCCGTGGCCTTAAGGTTGGATCTTTAGAATGAATGAATAGTGTTTAATGCCCTTTTTTGCTACAGAGGCACCACAGGCGATGGACACTGGTGATACATGAAATGAAATGATATATTGGGAAAGGATTTATTTTTAAGGAAGGAAACGTTTCAGGCCTAAGTTTAAGGTACCTCCCTGGCATTTGCCATTTATGAGGACAGAGGAAAACCTGGAAAAAAACCTCAATCAGGGAGGACGGTCCTTGCGGGATTGAACCCCAGACCTCCTGCTCATGAGTCTGCAATTTAACGACCTCGGCCACCCGTGGCGGTGGATCTTTAGAGGCTTGCTGTACCTTCTCAAGGTGCAAAGAGTATCTCAAGATCCTGGGCCAGCAACAATAGAACTGACTGGGATGATGTGATCTGTTGTCCTCATTTAACCATTCAAACTTCAGAACAGCTTTTGAGTAGGATGTTGTCTTTGTGATAACTCAAGGAGATTGGTAGAAGTTAGCATGGCAAATCCCGAGAACAGATTCAGATTCAGATTTACTTACTGTATGTAGTAATTTTACAAGGTTTCATCAAAAGAAAGAAAAGCTATGTATCTATCTATACACTAATTGAATGAAGAGGCCTAACTCTAAATGTATAAATTTTCATTATAGCTTATAATGTACTTAGAAAATTAGCAAATATTTACATTTATCTTGCACTGAATAGAAAGCATTCTTAATAAGATGTATCTAGGAATCCTCTTAACTTGTTTCTGAAATAATTTTTATTTTATTCCAGTTTTGTATTTGTGAAAATTCATATTGTTGTCTTCTTTATGAGTTTATACAACATATTTAAAGCATTCTCTCTCTCTCTCTCTCTCTCTCTCTCTCTCTCTCTCTCTCACACATTTGTGTGTGTGTGTGTGGTTTTGCAGGTAATTCTTTTCTGGGTTTTTCTTATAATTCTTATTGCTGTTTTCTATAAT
This sequence comes from Metallyticus violacea, assembly GCA_030762175.1. Classification (NCBI taxonomy): domain Eukaryota; kingdom Metazoa; phylum Arthropoda; class Insecta; order Mantodea; family Metallyticidae; genus Metallyticus; species Metallyticus violacea. Next base: position 41,364,617 of record CM060843.1, on the reverse strand, counting down.
CTATATATTTTTATATATCATTCTTTTCTGCTGCTCCCCTTAAGATGATTAAAGTCGATCATGGTGGTGTAGTGGTAACCCTTAAGATGAACCCATAATTTGCATACAAGTGTATAAATCCATAACATACTTATATTATGTTCATCCATGATTTGTGTCATCTATATTAGTATACATGTTATACATATTCAATATGTCTGTTCCATTTCAAATGATAATGCACATGCATTTCCTTCGCACAAGATATAAACAGTTGAGCTGTTTAAAAAAAGAGTACATTTTCCAGATTACAAAGTAAAAAAAAAGAATACATTTTGCAATAACTGGAAAAAAACATGCCTAGAAATATGATATTATTATCACTATTCAATGATTCAAAATGTCAGAACAAAGAATTCATTAATACAATAGCCAAGTTTGCCATAACTATTTTAAGTGTTAACTTCCTATAATTAATTTTACCTTATAAATTATGAGTATTTTGATCAACTCCTGATATTTTTAAGAAACTCCTTATCCTCCAAACTTTACATAAAACTGGGAGCAACTTAGGTCTTTGAAACTGAACTGGGTCAACAATAAATGTTTCACTGAATCCGCTGATAGTCTATTTCTTTCTGTTGTCCATTGTGTTTTAATTAAGCTAAAAACCCTTTTAACAGTGACATTGTATGCAGGTAAGCACAAAAAAAACTTGCATATGTTGATAAATTCAGAGCAATTTAACACCTAACTGACACTGAAATAGCTCACCCTCTATTTATGAGATAGTGCTTCACCAAATCCTTTATCACCAGCCTTTATTGTGATGAATTTTTTCAGATTTCTAAGTTGACCATACAGAAGGGACTCCTGAACCCTAACTCCTTTTTTTCCTGTATTAACCTTCTCAATATCTGTGCACTGTGAAAATTTATGGTTCCATCAACTGGAAAAATGAAACTGATGGAAATGTTCAGTACACATCCTAAACTACTGTAAACATCATACTTTTTCTTAAAGTTAAACACAGATGCTCATTTTTTGTAAATTATAATTAATCTGTTGACAGATTAAGTATAATTTATATTTAACAAGCTTTACTGTGTGAGTTCCAATAGATTTTTTAAAAAATGTCTTATTTTTCCAAAGTTCTTAAATGAATTACAGATGCTCATTTTCCTCACTGATAAGCTGATTTATTTTTCATAGGCAAAAATTAACCTTCTTCCTTTCTATTAGCATCCTTTCAATTAAGATAGAATCTACATTATTTCCTCTATCAAGTTATTTTCATGTTCCATGGCTTGGATTTTAATATGGAATACAAATATTAATGAATGCAGGAATCAGGGGTAACATTTATTTCAAGCCTTATTTCATTTGAAGGGTTTTCAAAAAATTATTTAAGGACAATTGGAGAGTAATCTTGGGATAAAGCATGCATTTAAAGGCTGGGGATATCTCTAGAGGTCTGTTGATAGGAGGGAACAAGGAAAGCCACCTAATCTTTGAGTGATAAGGAAGTTGTTTGTACTCTAACTAGACAAAAGAAATTCAAACAAGAGAAAAGGTTAAAGCAGGTTACAACATTGACAGCAATAAAGGAATCTACCATCCATACGAAATTCGCTTATCATCCTTGGGTCAGCAAAAAATTCCAAAAAATACTTATAGACTTTGGGATTACTTTGTCCCCAGTGAACAAGTTTAACCTAAAAATCTGCTCAATTCTGATGCTAAATACCTGAGGAGAAGAAGCCAGGAATATATAAAATCAACTGTTCAGAATGTAACAAAGTATATGTTGGAAAAACAAAAAGAAGCATTGGAATCAGGCTGAAAGAACACTGGAGAAACATAAGGTACAATCAGATACAGAAATCAGCAGTTGCACATAATTTTTGGAGAGGTAAACATGATATAGAAATGGGAGTGAAATTATTGAAATTCATAGATCAGCCATTGGAGCTGGGAATATGAGAAAAAATTTATATAAAAAAATATGAGGATAAGGTTATGAACTTTGAGATGCCAACAAACAAATTAATCTAGAGGTTCATAAAATGTCCACGAGAGCCACACCAAGTCCAACCAATCAACAACAAATCAGACAGTCGACTCGCAACTGACGATGCAGACTAAAGTCTGCAAAACTAGTTTTGCATAATTCAACAGTAAGTAGAGCATAAGATTATCGAATCGACTCAGTAGATAATTAAGAATATATTAGTAGCTTCACTGTATTGGTTCTGACACAAAATCAGATTTTATATTCATTAAAAATTTGCTTAAATAATTTGGCTGAATGGTCATATAATTTGTAGCTTTGATGCTGGGACACTGTATGGAAAGCCAATGCAGCCTCTGCAGCCAATATCTTATTTTCTTCTGCAGTACCAGTATCTCTTTTTAAGAAATATTTGTCTACTATTTTAGAGAAATGAGCACTACTTATTTATTTTTTATATTTATCTGAAGGCAGATGCTGATTTAAATCTGTATAATCTTTTTTTGGTATCAATATCACACCATCACATACTTCATAAAGCACTTCATAATCTAATTTTGTCTATTTAAACACAGGAAATTCCTTATGTAAATCTGCATTAACATTACATTTTCATCATGATATTTTGTCTGCATTCTGATTAAAATTAATTAACACATGAAAATAAAAATAAAAATTATCATACACTAATATAAACCACTAACTACATAAAGACCATATGCGATATGCCATCAACACTGCCACTGGCCGGTGCATACATAACGACACTGCAATATCAGAACAATCTTGTGGCTTGCCTTGCCCACCTCCCGAGCATGATGGAATTCGAAACTTGGGAATCACCATGGCAATGGGCCATGTGCAATGTATTCATATTTGGACAATGTTGCCAACTTTAGAGATGTTCAGAATGTAATATTGTGCACCCCAGCTCAAGATTTTTCAAAACTCACATAAGTGTGGAAAAGAGTATGAAAGAGTACTGTACTAAAAAAAATAGAGAGAGTATAAAATACATACCTTCAAAAAAGTACTCGTACTCTTAAAAGAGCATTTCTGATAATCCTACTCAGAAGTACCTGGAGACTTAGATGGTTGTGTGTTAATTTTAGGATGAGGAGCTCATTAAGAGCTAATGAAAAGGATATTTTATTCTTTCATCTTTTGCAGTCCAATGGAATTATTGGTATTTTTTTCCCCCTGAATAATGTTTAATGTCCATTTTCAGTATTAAGATATCACAGTCGATAGTTCAATGGAGCAGTACAGAACAACTCTCAAGACAATTTCTTTTTATTTGTATGTATAAATTAATGGCATTTTTTTTTTATCTTATAAGACTTTAATTTTAATTCACTTTTACCATTTGGCAAAAAAATTAACATTTCCATATAACAAGCTCTTTTATGAAAATCCTGGGTTTTACATTATTCATTCCTTTGTCATTCTGCAACTCTGGACTTCATTAGTAAAGCATTTTCTTCCTCACCTAATTAAAAAACCAAAGACCAAGTTTTGTATATCAATCTGAATACCAAGAGTGCCTTGAAGGCTTCACATTGTAAAATCTTCTATTAATCATTTTCATAATTCATATATATTCAATTTGCTACAAATTACTTATCTAATTTACACACTGTTAGACAACTAAAAAGTAAAATCTATAATTGATATTATTGTATGATTCAGTTGAACTACACACTCTTAATGCTTCACTTACTTGTCATAATGTATAGAAACGGTTTCCAGAACACTTGGTTCTATACATTATGACAAGTAAGTGAAGCATTAAGAGTGTGTAGTTCAACTGAATCATACAATAATATCAATTAGATGATTGGCTTCACTGTGCAAGTTCCAATTTACATTTTAATACGTAAAATCTAATTTAAACACTGTTAGACAACTAACAAGCAAAATAGTTTTATTAAACTCACATGTTGTGCCCCACAGAATTCAAGTTTTTTCATGCAAGGGTTTCTTTATATGGAGGCTGTTAAATTTACTGTTACTCTTCATTTTGCTGTACAAATGCAAAGCTGTCAAATGAGAGATATTAAATGTCATCAACATTTCTAGCAATAGCATTAGCAGTATTAGTATTGAAGGGGGTATGGGAGAGAATTTTGGAGAACTCCAGCACTTCAGCCATAGACTTTTTGTGCCACCCCCAAATTTCCTTATACTATTCCAAATTTAGTTCTTGATGAGATCTGGAACCTTACTTCCTATAAGGGTTTAAGATATAGTTTTGGACTGAAGAGTTGATATTTTCTTCTCTCCAGGGCTTCACACTTGAGGGGTAAATGTTTTGCAGTCTTGTGAAATAGGCCACAAAGTCTATAAATGATGCTTCCTAAATTGACCATGTCCAGTAATTAATCTCACCACTCTCCTTAATTTATTCCTTCTGAACTTCAGAAGTGTTTTGGTGAGTGTGAGATTAGACTAAATTAGATTAAATATTACAAAATATTTCTTTTCATAATTGGTAAACATTTATTTAAAATAAATCTACAAGGGTCATTTCATAAATAATACACACTTGAATGTACTGAAGATTGGATAATGCAACACTAGTGAAAATTATGTCAGTTGCATTTGAAGACTTAAAAAGCCCATATGTTCATTTTGTCTATAGCTTATTCTGAGTGTAGATGACAGCAGCTAGAAATGGAGTCTGAAGGTATGTCAGGCACTGTGACTGTTGGAGAATCAAAGGTCATGCTGTATAAAAATTTTATATGCTAAAACCTCCACATAAATTCACAGTGCTTTGAGTAAAGTTTGCGCTGAGATTACAGTAGAACTTGGTAGTTTCTTGTTGGTGCAATTGTTTTCATATTGGTTGTGCCAACATACACAATGGTCCAAGACCAAAAAGGCTGAAGACATCAACAAATGAATGAATTGTAAAATTTGTGACACATGCTCTTCAAGAAGTTTGTTTTGTGATATATGAGGAACTTTCAGAAGCTAATCAAATCCACCGTCAGTATTCCGTATTTTCACGAATGATTTACAGAAGAGAAAAATGTGCGTAACCTGTCCCTCAATTCTTAATTGCTGAAAAGAAGCAGAAATGCAAGGACATTGTAAACTTGCTGAAACAAAGATTCAATTGAAGGTCAAGTATTCTTGTGTTGCTACTGTTGAAATTTGGATTAGAGACTTTAGGCCGCAGTTGAAATCACAGTCTGAACAGATAAGTTATTTTCCCCATTACCAAAACATTTTGGCATGCACAATCAAAGGCAATCTTTGCTTTTGATTACCAAGGAATCATTATGAAAGATAGAATCCCATGTGAACCAAGTGTCACAACAGTATATCATGTATGACTTCATGAAAAAATTTTGTGCAAAAAATGCACAAAAACTGACCTTAATTGCTTGAGGTTGGATTCAGCCTCTGACAAAACTTGGCCGTACACTAGAATTGTTGTAACTAATAAGCTCTCATCACTGTTCAGACCACTAAGTTCCATCTGCCCAACCAAATACAATTCTCAACGCCACTCCCAGTCAGCCAAGCTCGGCACCAGCTGCTGCAAATGTGGATTGTGGATTCGGGTTCTACCAGGCCCTGGGTCCAAGGGGCGTAGCGCACGCACTACATCACAGAGGTCTGTGTGCCCAGTGGTTTTTTGCATTAGGACGGCACCTTGTTTCCTAAACCGACCCGCCATTCGCCTGCAGGCGATTGCATCGCCCAAGCGCACCGAGTGAACTGCAGCTTCAGAAGCCGAGCGCACCCAGCTACCAGAATTTCACTGGCTGATAGGTCGTACTAGCTTAGACCTACTCCTTTATAGGGGTGAATGACCCCAGCATTAAGGAAGCCACCACCGCCTCACAATGACGGTGATGCCGGCGCACCGGCCCCCAGGGTACACGCCTTAGGCACTCCCCTGCGACATACCGCTCTTGCGAGTACTCAATTGCCCGTGAGTTCCGGGTACCACTGCCACACCGAGTCCAACCCAATCCGGACAACTCCCTTTCGGGAGGGGCTCGTCTCAAGTCCGGCCCGGCTTCCTCTAGTAACCCAGAGGTACCGCGGGCGCTCAGGATCCGCAGAGCCCGCGCCTGGAGCATCTGAAGAGCAACGGCCGAAGCCGCCCCCCCCCCTTGCTCGGCACCAGCTGCTGCAAATGCGGCACACAAAAGCCGCCAAGAATTGTCATTCTGTGTCAAAAGAATATCAACTCAGTATTCCAAATTCTGAGAAAATCTGCCCTCCCAGAGAGTACAGAACCCAAAACGATCGTCAAGGCCTTAAGGTTTTCTTGGAGGACCGGCGCTATTTCACACCTACCCTGGAGGCTCTTCAGCGTGGAGGTGTGCACCATTATAGCTTCACGCCACGTGACGAGCTGCCGCTGCGCTTCGCCATCAAGAAGCTCCCGGCATTCCTCGACCTGGAGGAGATTAAAGAAGACATCACTAGCCGCGGTTACACCGTATCCCACTTAAGACAAATGAAAAAAACAAGGTAGGCCCATATTTGTTGTAACAATGGAACGTACAGAAGCAAACAAAAGATTTATACTGGAGAGACAAATCTGCCATGTTATTGCTCAAATCGAGCAATTAAAAAACAGAAAATCACATCACACAGTGCTTTAATTGTCAGCATCTGGGCCACACTCACAAGCTCTGTGCGCTGCCTTCTAGATGTGTTCTTTGCGGTGGCGCACACCGCCTGTTAATATGCCCACACAGAGGCATGAAGAACGTCACACCCCGCTGCACTAACTGTGGCGAGACCCATCCAGCTACAGAGGGTGTGACACTTCCAGAATGAAAAAGACATGCGGCAGCTTGCTGACCTAAATAGACAACTGAGCAATGCAAGGGCAGGCAGAGCAGTCAAGACCATTACAAATCCAGTCCTCGTAACAGAGAGTCGCAGCTTCGCAGCAACCATAAGCGGCCAACTTCCTGGAGGTCAACCAGTGCCAGCCACAACGGCAGAGTCAGCCTCTGCCGGTCTAGGCGACTTAAAAGAGTTGCTTAACCTGGTGAAGTCCTTGAACCTCACCAAAATGCTTGCCAATTTAAAGACGCTAACTACAGCTATCAAAAGTAGTACTAACATCATGGATAAATTGGCAGCATTGGTGACGTTCATCAACAACGCTCTGAGTAACTGAAATGGCCAATGCACGGGGGCACCCACAGAAGGAAATTCGTTCGCTGGTCTGGAACGCCAATGGTGTTCTCAGATAGCGCTACGAACTAGACGGCTTCCTGAGTAGAAATAAAATAGACATTGCTTTTACAGGGGAAACAAAATTATCTGCACGGCGCACCTTTTCTATCGCCAATTTCAACTTGATCAGAACAGATAGGCCAAATGGACCGGGGGGGGGGGATCAGCTATTGCTATACGCAAAGATGTTGCTTTTGCTCCGGTGCGCCTTCCTCGGCTAGCCCTGTCTCGAGGGCACTGCAATCGAAATAGGCATAAACAACCAATCGTTCCTACTGGTTGCCATATACCGGCCTCTAGGTGGCCGGGGCCTCATAGAGGGCCTAAATAAAATTCTCGACCTGCACGAAAACATCTTAATAGCTGGATATTATAACACCATTCACCCCTTCTGGAACTCGCGAAGAATAAACCAGGCAGGCACCTTGTTGTGCGACTTTATTAAGGATGCAGACGACGTCGACGTGCACACCCCCTTCGACCCCACCTTCTACCAATACGTAGGCACATCTGACCCGGATGTTCTGGATATTGTGCTTACAAAAAATGTGCAGCTTCATCATCAGCTCCAAGTATTTCACAGCCTAGATGCAGACCACCTTCCAGTCATCTTTGGTATCATGGGCCGCCTGGATCGAACCACGGCCCCCAGCGTGCCTGTTATGCGAGGACGGACTGGAACAAATTCAAAATTCCGTTACATAGTCTCGCCGACCCCCGGGCTCGTTTCGAAAACGCAACAGAAATTGACCAAGGCATTGCGACTTTCACTGCCTCACTACGAACCACCCACATAAACAGCACAACTAAAGACAAACTCCAGGGCAAATGGGACAGGTTCCCTGACGTCGAGTTATTGCAAGGCGACGTAGGTGTATGCGAAGAAGGCGTGACACCGGCGCCCCCATCTTCAAGTCGACTGCGAAATGGTTAGCACGGCAAGTTGCAGTTATCTGCCAACAACTTCCACAGATGGGAGGAGAAGATGCGAAAATGCATCCACTCTGATGGGTCAATGTGGCAAGAGTTGCGCGCATTTAAAAACACAGGCAGAGGGCACGCTTTCAATGAGGCCCTCCAGGGACGAGAGGGGCTAGTCTTCTCGGCGGCGGAGAAGGCCGAAACATTAGCAGACGCCTCAGAACAGCGCTTCCAACCTCGCCAGTCCTGATCCTACACATGAAAACCTAGTTCACGCCTGGCTCCAAGAGCAAAGGTCAACGGAGCAACAGCAACACACAAAATTCTTTACGACTCAGGAAGTCTTCAACCAGATTAAACTGCTTAAAAATGGCAAAGCCCCAGGCCCAGATAGCGTGACTAATGAGGACCTGAAGCACCTACCACGCAAGGCGTTTATTCAGCTTACAAAAATTCTAAATGCCTGCTTGCGACGCAATTACTTTCCCACTGCGTGGAAGCAAGCTCGCACTGTGATGCTACCAAAAGCACAAAAAAGACCTCGGCAAGTGCAAAATTTTCGACCCATTAGTTTGCTATCTGCAATTGGTAAATTGCTCGAAAGACTCATTTTATCTCGTCTACAAAAATCAGTTTCGGACCATGAGGTAATGTCAAAATTTCAGTTTGGATTCAGGAAGCACCATTCAACTGAGTTGTAACTAGTAAAATTCACTGAGGACGTCACCGAGCAATTTAACGAGGCCTCCATCTTGGCACTGTTTCTGGATGTCGAAGCGGCCTTTGACGGATGCTGGCACGCAGGGATTCTCTACAAGATCTACGACCAACTACCGACCTTCGGCCATTCCTGCCCCTGCTACAGAGCTACCTGTCAGAGCGCCGCTTCCATGTACAGATTCCCGCCACAAATCAACGACAAGGGAGATCCACGCAGGAGTGCCACAAGGTGCCATCATGGCCCCTATTTATTTTCTATCTACACCAGAGACTTCCCTACAGTTACCAGATGCAAGGTATCTTGTTAGACGATACGGTACACCCTATATACTATACACCCATTACAAGAAATTTACTTACGCTATCAAAACGCTTCAACGCTACAGCAATCAATTTTTGGCCGGGTTAGAGAAATTGAAAATCAAAATTAATCCTCAAAAATGCATTCCGGTCTACTTTTCACAAAAATCAATGATTCCCAAATTAGAAATTGAAGTTGGTGGGCAAATACTACCGTTTCGACGGCGTACAAAACATCTGGGAGTCACACTCGACTCTAAAATGACATGGCGGGACCACATTCAAAATAGTGCCAACAGAGGCCGGCAGCGCCTGAAAATGTGTGCCCCCATTTTTAAAAGCAAACAGGTTACGCTGCAAACAAAAATAATTTTCTACAAAGCATTTTTCCTGGGCTTCCTTACATATGCCAGCACAGCCTGAGCAAATGCAGCAAAAAAAGACGCTACAGAAACTGCAAACAATTCAGAACATCAGCATTAGGAAGCTTCTGTGCGCCCCATTGTTGACAACAAACGCTACCATATATCGGGAGATGAGGATCGAGCCACTGGCGGACTTTATTGACAATAAGGCTCGCAAACTATGGGCAAAAATCCACGTCCATCCGAATGTGGTAGTACGAAATATTGGTAGTGGTGAACCAATCCAACGCAAACACAAGTGAAATAGGTCGCCATTCTGTACATAGTGTATATAGCTGTATCTGTAAACTAGATAAACGTTAGATTTAGGTCCTACAATGTACATTGTTGTTTTTTTAAAAAACAAGAAGAAGAAGAAGAAGAAGAAGACACTAGAAGTGCACTTGGAATGTTTTCCTTAGTTTAGGGAGGAATTCCATGCTATTGCCATGTCAGGACTAAGTCCTTTTCTGGAAAAGGGACAGGGATGTATATAAGAGGGACGGTGGGTTGACGGTGGGATATTCTGAGGGGGGTGGAGTGTGGAAATGGAGTTGGAGGTTTTGAGTAGATGAGTGATAATGGAGTTTGTATTTAAGTATGTAACAATAGTCTGGGACGTTTGTAAGGAGCACTGGGATCGATATCACATTCGCCCAATCCGCGAATTAAGGAATTGAAGCTATTTGGGAGGGAAGAATAGGAGGTTTTGGATAAGTAGAGGATATATTCGGTGAGGGTGGGGAATTGTAGGTCTTTGTGTATGTTGGTATTGGGGATATACCATCCTGATCCAGTGGCGGTTCTCAGGTAACGGTTTTGTAGAACCTGTAGACGGTTGAGATGCGTCTTTGCAGCGCTGCCCCAAACTTGGCATGCATGTGTTAAAGCAGGCCGTAAGTGCTGGCATAATGGCCTTCTGTATAAACTTTATCATCAAATAGCGCCTATGAGTCCCCACCTCCCCATACTGGCCAGCTACTTACACGAGCGCCGCTTCTACGTTCAAGTGGAACAAGCCAAGTCTCAAACTTACATCAAGAACGCCGGAGTACCACAGGGAGCCCTTTTAGCTCCATTCCTGTACAACCTGTACACTCGGGACGTGCCTGGTGATCACAAGTGCAAAACCCTATCATATGCCGACGATACGGCCATTTATAATCACAATTCACATCCTGCATATAATCAATTGGAACTACAGAGATACGTTGACAAATTTTTAACCTGGGCAGGCAAATGGAAAATCTCCATAAACGCCGCCAAGAGCCAATTAATATATTTTTCGAAAACCCTTAAGCAATACAAAACAATAAGCATTCGCATAAACAATCAAACACTACAGTGCAAACCAACTGCATAGTACTTGGGAACAACTCTGGACAGTAAACTCACCTGGAACAACCACATCAAGAACACGATCCACAAGGCAAAGCAACGTATCTACATGTGTTCATCAATATTTAGAAGCAAGCAGATGCATATAAAAACAAAGTTAGTGGTCTTCAAAGCTTTCATACAGCAATTTTTACTGTATGCTTGCACAGCATGGGCAAATACATCCCACACTAATCTCCTTTCCATGCAAACCCAACAAAATATATGCCTCCGAAAACTACTAAATGTGCCCATTCTCACACCAAATACACAGATCCACGCCGAGCTAAACACACCAACATTCCTGCAAACACTAACAAGCCGCTGCACATAAACCTGGGCAAAAATAAAAAAGCACAAGAATCCCCTAATAAATCAAATAGGTAAAAGTGAACCTCAACATAGAAAGTATAAAAGAATCCGCGTTTACTGAAACACAGTACACTCCCACACAAAAATTCAGCCCTACGCAAAACTGTAAATATTAGTTATTAGTTATTATTGTTAGTTATTATTATTGTATTATTTAAACTAGATAAGCAACAAACATAATGTTATAGTAAACAAGTGAATGCATGCCTTGAAAATACTCAAAATGCAACTATTCCCATGGGAGCGTCAGAGCACCCATGCATGGGTTACATATGACAATTTGTAGAAAAATCTGTATAAATTTGTATGACATGTAAATTATGACCTGTAAGGCTGTACTATAACAGCCAAAAAGGCACCCAATTCAATAAATAATCTGCAATCCGCAGGCCGAAGCACTTGCTTATAAACCAATGTTCTCGACGAACATCGAAGAGAATTTAGAATACAGCGGATACAACATGCCCATCCTACGGTTAATTTTGCTGGCTAGCTCACTAATGTGCACCCTCCATGTAAGGCGCATATCCAGCCTGACTCCCAGGTAATTTGCCTCTTTGCTCCAGGGAACTGTTCCTCCTGCGATTCGAAGCTCAGGCACATCTTTGAGGTAGCGACGAGTAAACGTACTGCTTGTGATTTGGAGGAATTTACTGCTAGTCGCCATAAACCAAACCATGTTGTTAGAAGAACTGCATAGTTTTGCAATCTTTTTACTGCTGTATGATGTCGTGTGGAGCTTATAGATATTGCCGTGTCATCGGCATATAGATATAGTGAGCAGCCAGCGTAAGACGGCAAGGTATTTATATATGTTAAAAAGAGTAACGGGCCGAGGACATTGCCTTGAGGGACACCGGCATATATGTGTCTGACTGAGGAGAGGACTTCTTCTATAGAAATGGAGAAGGTTCTATTACTGAGATAGGAAGCAAGGATGTGTATTAGGTATGGAGAGACTTGGTATTAGATTAGGCGATATAGGAGTCCCTGGTGCCAGACAGTGTCGAAGGCCCGCGTGATGTCGAGAAATAACACCGGAACAATGTGTTGGTTATTGAATCCTCCGATGATGTCGTCTGCTATTCGGAGTAGTTGATGGATGGTTGATGCTGACGGCGGAAGCCAAACTGCTCCGGGCGGAGCACTGCATGGTGGTCTAGTGTCCTCTGGAGACGAGTTAAGGCCACTTTTTCAAAAAGTTTGCTTAAGGCTGGTAGGAGACTGATCGGCCTGTGGTTTCCAGGAGCCGTTGCATCATCCTTCCCCGGTTTTGGAAAGGTAATAATTTTAGCATGTTTCCATACTGCACGGAAGAGCCCTAAATTAAGCAGAACATTGAACAGATGTGTCACCAGTAGCAACCAGGCTGTCGGCAGAGCTTTCAACGCTGTGTAGGATATTCCGTCATAACTTGCAGCTTGATAGGGTGATCAGAGTTGAAGTTGCTGAGTGAGCTCAGTAGGCTTAATGGGCTCAATTTCTTCATGCCGGTGGGGGATTTCCAGAAAGGCTCGGACATGATTGTTAATTTGGTGCACATGATCTGTGTTCGGAGTATGGATCGGGAGGAACGTGTCTTCTAGATGCTCTGCCATCATTTCGACCTTTTCTCTGGCCTATTGGGCTATTCTGTGGCCGGAAATCATCGGTTTACTGGAAATAGGTAAACGCAGCAGGGCCTTGGACATGCGCCAAAGAGAAGCGTCTCTTGTGTCCAGTTCAGACAACCTGCGCTCCCACTCGTCATTGGCGTGATCTCGGAGTTCTGATTTTATGAGATGTTGTAGGCGATTTAGCTCCCGCTTGTGTTGGGGGCAGCCCGTGTGCTGGTATCTGCGCCTGGCCCGATTCTTTTCCGCGATCAGTAGCCTTGTCGAATGAAGGGAGTGTACTCATCTGTTGCTTCGGATGAGTAGGAGTAGAGATGTGGATTGCCTGCTGAATGGCAGTTGTTATGACAGAAACTAGTGCGTCTGCATCAGCTTTTGAAGAGCACGGTGTGGGTTCCGGGGTGTGCTGGGCTAGCAGTGCAGAGAAGTGTTTCCAGTTGGTTTTGCGAGGATTGGGTGTTGTACGAGGAGGTTTGGACATTGGTCTTGCTTGGAAGAGGAGTAGGATTGGGTAGATCTGAGGAAAGTTTTGGGATAGTGAAGAGGCGGGGGTGGCAACGTACGTTAGAGAGAATGGCAATATCTATCCAATCCGGTAGGCGCCGATCCCCGTAGATTATGGTGGGAGAGTTTGGGGAGAGCACTGCGTGTCCCTGGTCGTTTATATACTGGTACAGCGCAGTCCCTCTGGTGGTAGTGACAGTGGAGTTCCAGCTTTGATGCTTTGCATTTAAATCTCCCATTACGATGGTGGGATTTGCAGAGCGAAAAAGATTGTTAAGATCTCCAGGGAGAATTTGTTCCTGCGGCGGAGTATACACTGAATATATGTTGAGTGGCCCACGACTTGTTTGCAGTTGTACACCTGTAGCTTCAGCGTTAACCAGCTGAGGTAGGTGTAGGTGGTGATGAGGGAGATTTGCTTTGACGTATATGGCAGTACCGCCATATTCGTCGGCTCTGTCCAAGCTATGGCAGATTGTGCCCGGGATGCCAGCCCTGACGCCGTCCTTGAGCCAAGTTTCCTGCACCAGCAGTACCTGGAGTTGTTGTGTAGTAACGAAGTGGGTAAGCTCTCGTATTTAAACACGTAGAAACACGTAAAAGAAACACTCCCTCCAAGGTGAGCTCGATGCTGATAAAGGACTCGAGCTTTGGAGCTGGGATCCTGCCTCTGAAGTATGTCCGAAAACGACACGCTTACTAGCCGCTACGAGCGATCTATCACTGACTAACGCGATGATCCGTTAGGTATGCGGATTCAAGAGACGAAGATTGATTGATTTTTTTTATTGAACTATAATTCCCTGGGCTGGTACATGGGGCAGCCTTACAGGTACATAATATACATAAGTTAAGCATTTACATAGACAGTTTTTGAGTAAAAAGTTTTTGTCGGAAGCCCATGCGGGGTCAATGAGCTTGCCCAGGGGAACAGCTTCCTGTGATGGTGCGAACACTGAGACTTGTTTAGTGGCACATACATATACGGTGAAATTAATACATAGTTAACCTAACAGACTTATAATTAAAAATCCTATCCTATACTTAACAGTGAATATTTACAAGTATATATACAGTTCATGGTGATGTCAGAAAAGTGGTTTCAGGTTGCACGGAGATGTTTTTAGAAAATGCGTATGCGTTTATGCTTGCGGTGGAGAGGCTCCGCCTGGCCTATTTTTTGTACTTCTGGGTTGGAGTGCGTTCTTATGGAGGCCCATGCGTTTGTGCAGCGGTTGTGCAGAGTCTGTAGGAGGGTGGGAAATTGTAGTTCTTTGTGAACAATTTTGTTAGGTGTAGGATCGGCACCCTTAGTATTTTCCTGAGGCAGATGTTTTGACGGGATTGGAGGGAGAGTAGGTTGGTTTTGCTGGTGTTTGACCAAGCTAGGCAGGCGTACAGGAGAAATTGTTGGATAAAGCATTGAAAGAGGATGCGTTTTGTCTTAATGCGGATGTGCATGCTGTGCAGTAGTGCGGTGCTGACATATGTGCGTTTTTTTGGCCTTTTGGATCGTTTGCTGAATGTGGGCGTTCCAAGTGAGTTTTTTTATCCAAGGTAACGCCCAGATATTTAACAGTAGGTTGGCACTGCAGTCTACGTCCTTGTAGAGTGATGTCTATGTCGTTTTTCCTGGTTTTGGTGAAGTGTATTAGTTGACTTTTGTCAGCATTTAAAACTATTTTCCAGAGGGCAGCCCAGGTCAGGAATTTGTCCAGGTAACGTTGGAGCTCCCTCTGATTGTATTTTGGGTGTGTATGGTGGTTGTATATGGCAGTGTCGTCGGCGTAGAGTAGCGTCTTACATCTGTGGTCGGGGGGAATGTCTCGAGTGTACAAGGTGTACAGATAAGGAGCTAAAACTGCCCCCTGTGGCACACCAGCTGACAAGGGTAGGGTTTGCGATTTTTCTTGGAGTACTTGGACGTAAAAGTGCCGTTTTTGAAGGTAGCTGGCCAGCATGGGGATGTATGGCTTGAGTGGTGATAGCTGGTGATACAGCGTGTAGAGGAGGCCATTGTGCCAGCACCTGTCGAAGGCCGCTTCTACGTCCAAAAAGAGGGCCAGTGTGCTGCTGCCATTGTTGAACTGTGTTGTGATGTCATCAGTTAATTTTAATATCTGTAGTTCTGTTGAGTGCAGTGGACGAAACCCGAAATGTTGGTTGGGTAAAGCTGTGCATTCTGGAAGTGAGTTCTTTATTAACTGGCTAAGGATTTTTTCCAATACTTTTCCCATGATTGGAAGGAGGCTGATCGGCCTGAAGTTTGAGGGATTTTTCCGATCTTTGCCGGTTTTTGGGATCATAATAATTTTGGCCTCCTTCCAGGCTTGGGGAAAGTAATGAAGGTGGAGGCAGGAGTTGAGTAGTTGAGTTATTTGTGCGCATGTAGGTGCACGCCCACCTATGTGGAATTTTATGGGAAAATGGTTCGAGCCCAGACTGTAGTACACTTGTATACAGTGGGGGATATGGATTCCTTTGTATATGACAAGGTCTAGACTGTCGGGAGGAATGGAGGGGTTGTGGTGCCAGTAGGAATGATCCGGGGCAGTTCTAATTTGTAGGTTGTGTTTTAACAGACGAAGAAAGAATTGTGTTATATTTATATAAGGGCTGCTCGAAGGGGATCTGTTCGGCTGGAGCAGGTGGTGTGTACTCGGAGGGCAGGGCATACCTTGTAAGTGTGTTCCTTTTACGTGTTTCTATTGGCCAGCAGTGGATTTCTAACTGCGTAGAATCTTCATCAGCAACATGTGGGCGCGCTTGTTCGCGTCCACCACGGCACAGTTCGAGTGAGGAAGGCAACTTGTGTTTGTTTTAGGGGACAGTTTCCCTTCTCCTACACGACCATGGCTATGGATCACGCTATGTATTATATCGAGGGCGGAGATATCTCCACCTACATGAACTCTCCCATCATCATAGACCCGCCATTGCCCCTGGCAGCCGAAGCTAAGGCAGTGCTGCAGAATGAGAAGAGGGCGCGGCTGAGATATTGTGAAGCAGCGCAGGCAAAGCTCTCTAGGCTCTTAGCATAACCGGATCAAACCACAGCAGCCGAAACCAGCTTGGCAGTCACAAAAATATTAGCACATCGTAACAGAGTACATGCTATTGACAATTACATTGTCAAAAGCCTTACTGCCGAAAATAACTCCACATGGCAGACAGTTCGTCCGCGGCACATTGCCCGCACCAAACCACAAGACATAATCACAACAACAGAAACCAGCAACAGATTCGAAATAATGCAACCACCTGATCCATCTACAACTACTAACAGCGCTTCGGACCCTGCACCAACCACAGGCGAAATAAAGCGCCGCCGCAACTCTGATAGCAACACAATGGACACCGCAGAGCAGAATACCCCGGTGAACCTTACCCCCCTTGGACAAATCCGCTCTCCCAAACCCACCCCAATATTCCTGAGGGACCCACAAGTCGCTAGAGGACTGGTCCCAAAACTAAACAACGTCCCAGACCTAAAATTCCTGGTGAGTAACATGCGTGACACAGTAGCACTACTACCGGAAACGCCCTTTGATCACAGACTCATAAGCAAAATTCGGGAGGAGGAAACGACAGAATTTGTTACCACATTTCTACCTGAAGAGAGATTTCTTCACGTCACTATAAAGGACGTCCCAATGTACATCATCACCGAGGACGTGGAGCAATATCTTGTTAGCAAGGGTTACGCCATTGAGCGCATAGCACAACTACGCTCTAACCGCTCCGCCACCCAACATCTACTGCCCCACTTTCGAATGGCTCTGAAGAAAACCCACAACAGCACCAACATCTACAAGGAAAAATATATGTTCTCCGCAGTAGTGTGAGTGGAGGCATACAAACCTCCTTCCCGACCACAACAGAGCACTAATAGTCAACAATTTACACACGGCGCTGCCGGCTGTAAACTCCAGACGGCCTGTGCTCACTGCGGTGAGACTGGCCACTCCAGGAAAGATTGCCAGCGAGTAGGTGCTGCCCCTCCCAAGTGCTTTAACTGTGCGGGACACTCCTGCAGATATGCGAAATGCCCAATTTGGCAAGAGGCTAGACTCCAGCTAAAGGCAACCAAACATGGGGAAATGTCCCGCTTTTACGACGCTCCACTATTACAAAACACTAGCGGCGTCCCCAAGGAAGCGTTTACTGGAGCCCGCCACCCAGGGCTGCCCCCAAGGATCCCGATACAGTATTCATCCTACGCAGCTGCAACCGAGCCTGCACAAGATCCGCAGGTATCTACAACTTCAACAGCCCCGCCTCAGCAAATACAAGTTATACCTGCCCCGGCAGATACAGAGTATCCCATCTTGCCCAAACCGCGGACTGCACCTGCAATCTCCGCACCTCCACTGCGCCCGAGGCTTGAAAAACCACCAAAACTGCACCAGCAGCACCGCCAACAGCAGCCATCCCTTCTCCCACAGCAACCCACTTTCCACCCTAACTTGGACCCCACCTTCCTATAGCTGATCGCCAAGATTCACCTACACCTGCAAACAGGTTTCGCCGCCTATCTTGCGGAGGCCTTGCTAACCCGACCTGCAAATGTCCCGGCAGAAAACATACTCTGTCATACAGTCTTCTCCTACCTAACCCAAAATGGCTGCTAGACCACACAGAAGCACCAACCTGGACGCATTCAAGATTTGCTCATGGAAAGCCAATGGCAAACGGAGCAAAATACAAGAGCTTACCCACTTAGTTGCTACACAACAACCCCTGGTACTGCTGGTGCAGGAAACTTGACTCAAGGACGGTGTCAAGGCTGGCATCCCGGGCACAATCTGCCATAGCTTGGACAGGGCCGACGGATATGGCGGTACTGCCATATACGTCAAAGCAAATCTCCCTCATCATCGCCTACACCTGCCTCAGCTGGTTAACGCTGAAGCTACAGGTGTACAACTGCAATAAAGTCGTGGGCCACTCAACATATATTCAGTGTATATTCCGCCACAGAAACAAATTCTCCCTGGAGTTCTCAACAATCTTTTTCGCTCTCCAAATCCCACCATCGTATTGGGGGATTTAAATGCAAAGCACCAAAGCTGCAACTCCACTATCACCACCACCAGAGGGACTGCGCTGTACCAGTATATAAACGACCAGGGACTAGCAGTGCTCTCCCCAAACTCTCCCACCATAACCTACGTGGATCGGCGCCTACCGGTTTGGATAGATATTGCCATTCTCTCTAACGTACGTTGCCACCCCCGCCTCTTCACTATCCCAGAACTTTCCTCAGATCACTACCCAATCCTTCTCCTCTTCCAAGCAAGACCAATGTCCAAACCTCCTCGTACAACACCCAATCCTCGCAAAACCAACTGGAAGCACTCCTCTGCACTGCTAGCCCAGCACACCCCGGAACCCTCACCGTGCTCTTCAAAAGCTGATGCAGACGCACTAGTTTCTGTCATAACAACTGCCATTCAGCAGGCAATCCACATCTCTACTCCTACTCATCCGAAGCAACAGATGAGTACACTCCCTTCATTCGACAAGGCTACTGATCGTGAAAAAGAATCGGGCCAGGCGCAGATACCAGCACTCGGGCTGCCCCCAACACAAGCGGGAGCTAAATCGCCTACAACATCTCATAAAATCAGAACTCCGAGATCACGCCAATGACGAGTGGGAGCGCAGGTTGTCTGAACTGGACACAAGTGACGCTTCTCTTTGGCGAATGTCCAAGGCCCTGCTGCGTTTACCTATCACCAGTAAACCGATGATTTCCGGCCACAGAATAGCCCAATAGGCCAGAGAAAAGGTCGAAATGATGGCAGAGCATCTAGAAGACACGTTCCTCCCGATCCATACTCCGAACACAGATCATGTGCACCAAATTAACAATCATGTCCGAGCCTTCCTGGAAATCCCCCACCGGCATGAAGAAATTGAGCCCATTAAGCCTACTGAGCTCACTCAGCAACTTCAACTCTGATCACCCTATCAAGCTGCAAGTTATGACGGAATATCCTACACAACGTTGAAAGTTCTGCCGACAGCCTGGTTGCTACTGGTGACATATCTGTTCAATGTTCTGCTTAATTTAGGGCTCTTCCGTGCAGTATGGAAACATGCTAAAATTATTACCTTTCCAAAACCGGGGAAGGATGATGCAACGGCTCCTGGAAACCACAGGCCGATCAGTCTCCTACCAGCCTTAAGCAAACTTTTTGAAAAAGTGGCCTTAACTCGTCTCCAGAGGACACTAGACCAACATGCAGTGCTCCGCCCGGAGCAGTTTGGCTTCCGCCGTCAGCATTCAACCATCCATCAACTACTCCGAATAGCAGACGACATCATCGGAGGATTCAATAACCAACACATTGTTCCGGTGTTATTTCTCGACATCACGCGGGCCTTCGACACTGTCTGGCATCAGGGACTCCTATATCGCCTAATCTAATACCAAGTCTCTCCATACCTAATACACATCCTTGCTTCCTATCTCAGTAATAGAACCTTCTCCATTTTATAGAAGAAGTCCTCTCCTCAGTCAGACACATATATGCCGGTGTCCCTCAAGGCAGTGTCCTCGGCCCGGTACTCTGTTTAACATATATAAATACCTTGCCGTCTTACGCTGGCTACTCACTATATCTATATGCCGATGACACGACAATATCTATAAGCTCCACACGACATCATACAGCAGTAAAAAGATTGCAAAACTATGCAGATCTTCTAACAACATGGTTTGGTTTATGGCGACTAGCAGTAAATTCCTCCAAATCACAAGCAGTACGTTTACTCGTCGCTACCTCAAAGATGTGCCTGAGCTTCGAATCGCAGGAGGAACAGTTCCCTGGAGCAAAGAGGCAAATTACCTGGGAGTCAGGCTGGATATGCGCCTTACATGGAGGGTGCACATTAGTGAGCTAGTCAGCAAAATTAACCGTAGGATGGGCATGTTGTATCCGCTGTATTCTAAATTCTCTTCGATGTCCGTCGAGAACAAAGTTTTGGTTTATAGGCAAGTGCTTCGGCCTGCTTTAATATATGCATGCCAAGTTTAGGGCATCGCTGCAAAGACGCATCTCAACCATCTACAGGTTCTACAAAACCATTACCTGAGAACCACCACTGGATCAGGATGGTATATCCCCAACGCTACCATACACAAAGACCTACAATTCCCCACCCTCACCGAATATATCCTCTACTTATCCAAAACCTCCTATTCTTCCTTCCCAAAGAGCTTCAATTCCATAATTCGCGGATTGGGGGAATATGATATTGATCCTGGTGCTCCTTACAAACGTCCCAGACTCCCTGTTACATAATTAAATACAAACTCCATTATCACTCATTTACTCAAAACCTCCAACTCCATTACCACCCCCACCCTACCCCCCTTAGAATATCCCACCGTTAACCCACCGTCCCTCTTATATATATATCCCTGTCCCTTTGCCAGAAAACGACTTAATCCTGACATGGCAATAACATGGAATTCCACCCTAAACTAGTGAAGACATTCCAAGTGCACTTCTAGTGTCTGCTCCCCTCAAGCAAAAAAAACTTTGTGTTTCTTTTATTCAACATTTACATTATTTTCTGCTCTTCTGGACCACACCAACACAAAAAAAGTTAGTGCTCAACTGTGTGAGGAGAGTAGTACACTGCACATTAGCTGTGCAGTGCACAGTGCCTATCCTGTGTTTTACAGCAAATTTATAACCTACCATGAATCCAAGTGCAGTAGAAAGCACTGTTGTTGCGGGAGTTTCTGGCACCCAGAGCTCCGCAAAGGCCTCCACTTCTGCAAAGAAGGTTACTGGACATCATTCAGGTCCAACAAAGAAACGTATATCTCACCGATTACGAAAAGTAGAAGATGAGGTAACCCTCCAAGCTGCTTCGTGCAAGGACGACTGCCCCTCGCGGGAACGTTCTCCTCTGTGTGTAGGCAAAAAACCAGAATCCAATTCTGGCAACTCCTGTGAGGATTCGCTCGCAGATTATTCCTCAGATTCAGAGAAGACCTCTATCTCTGTACACTCCTCCTATAGGGGGGAAGATGATAGCTCCTCTGGCTTGGTTTCCGAGGCGGACGACGCTGAATTTCAGGTGGTAGCCGGTAAAAGAAAGCGGCGAACCCGACCTCACTTCGAGGCAGATGACTCCAGCACAGCTGGAAAACGAACACTATTAGCAGGTTCTAGTAGCAACTTAATTTCTAGCTCACTAAGATGCCATATTCCACCAATTATCTTGAATTCCTTTCAGGGGGTTACGGGCTTCTTAAAAGAAGTAATGCCGTCCCTGATCGCTGAAGTAGGATAATTAGGAAGGGAAATAAAAGATTTCAAGCGAGATGTGCTGAGGACCACCTACGCCTGTTGAGCAACCTTAAGGGGCGAGGAATACAACATTTTTCATTTGCCGTCGACAAAGCACGCGATATTCGTCGCATCATCAGAGGACTGCCAGCGGACACTCCGGTGGAAGATATCGCTGATGACCTCAAACGCCAGGGCATACACCCTAAACTTATTAAACAACTAACCAAGCCTGCTCAAGATGAAAACCCTACAGCAAGAGTCCCCATTCCCCTCTTCTTAGTTATAGTAGAGCGGGCTGATGATCCTGAGGTGGCGTTAGACAAGTTATCGTCATTATGCTACCTCAGCATTAAGGTTGAAACACCCCGACGCCCTGGCGGCCCCGCACAATGCCACCGTTGCTTAGGATTTAATCATTCTAGTGAGTTCTGCTTCCGGAACCCTAGATGCCTCCGATGCGGTGGCCCCAACCCCAGTGAGGCCTGTCAGCGCGCTCCCACGGATATCACAACTTGTGTAAACTGCAAGGGGGACCACGTGGCGTGCTACGGAAGGTGCCCTACAAGGCTGAGGATTATCAGCAACATTAGCAATCGCAGGGTCCAGCCGGGCAACTCAGCACCAAACTCAACCACGGCACCGGCTGTAGCAAGAGCGACACCAGGCTCTGCAGCCACCACCACATCCATCAAGGCCACGACACCAGGCACTGCTAACACCTACGCAGCAGCACAAGAACAGCCCTCTGATGCTCGGCGGATATCGCGAGCTAAAAAACAGGCACAAGCAAAGCACACGACATCAATTACAGCACCACCCCAACCAACTTCCAAGCCTCAGAGGCAGCCGCGCCTATCCAGGAGGACTCCAGCTGCTGAGGGGCCGAGCACTCCCCAGCAGGGGGGAACCCAAGAGACGCGAACGCCTCCAAGGTCCATCCCCAACCATTCCCGCACTCAACAAGGCGAAAGCACCTTGGACTTGCTCCAATGGCTGTCACAATTGTGGCAGACATATGGCAGGAAGTTACAGGAGCTCCTCGCCCGATTCCGTCAAGCACCGGACTCCTCCAGTAAGATGATGAGAGTTTTTGTGGCTATCGCCCTACTTGTCGACAGCAACCAGGCGACCCGGAATGGTGAACGGAACTAGGTCTCGTACCTCTTTCCGGTTCGCATTTTTGAACGCCAATGGTCTTGCCGACAAGAGGGAGGAGCTTCATTATTTTGCTACCCGGTTTGCCCTAGACGCCATATTAATCAGCGAGACGCATTTCCATCAACACTCCACCTCCCGTCTTTCGAACTACACTTGCCACCGTTCTGACCGAGGCGCCCCTGGCCGCGGCATAACGATGTACATCCGGAGGAACGTAGTCCACCGCCCAACCCAGATACCGAAACTACAAATCCTAGAGGCCGCAGTTGTCTTTGTGGAACTTGGTGGCACTGAGTTACTAATAGTATCTGCATACCACTACCCATCCAGAGCCTTCGTGGTGGCTGACTACAAGTCCCTCCTCGCCCTACATCTCAGTGTGATCTTCGCGGGTGACTTCAATGCCAAACATCCTCGTTGGCATTGCAACCACCGCGCGGATAGCAGAGGCAAAGTAGTCATTCGCTTAATTGATTAGGACCCTCAGCTCAGAGTACAGGGTCCCTGGCAGCCACCCATCATCCTTTTACAGGAGGACAGTCTTCTGTCATCGACTTTACGATACTCAAGCACTTCCCACACCATCTGACCCGCACATGAATCAACGCACTTATTCCGATCATAGCCCCGTGTTGGCCGAAATCAATACCAGGATTGCCAGCCAAGATGTCGCAGGTCTAAACCGCGAGATCGACTGGAAAAGCGTTAAGGAATGCCTCGGCACTATCATCCTTCCCAACCGCAAAATCACAGACATCCCTTCCTACAAACTGCAGTTTCATCCTTCTACCTGGCAGTAACCTAAGTCACCGATAGTCTCACCATTCCATATCTCCCGTCGTCTTCATCCAGAAGTCATTCCTCTTGACCTTGAGTTCCTCATCCGTCGCTCTTGATGCCGCCCGCAAACTCTACCAGCGTCACCGCAAGCCGCATTATCGGGCTCTGTTAAGGACTTTGCGCCGCCAAGTTAGTGCCCGCCGCCGCGAGTACAAAAAGCTCGCGTGGGAGGACACTGTGGCAAGACAGAACTTGATCGCTGGTGACGTGTGGAGGATTTCAAAGAACCTCCGTGGCTAAAAAGACAAATCCTTCCGACAAATCCATCGCACCCGATCCCCAAGCCAAGGCCAATGCTCTCGCTGACTATCTGGAACGTCTTTTCAGGCCCAGAGACGACCCCCAGGACAACACCTTTTCAAACCAGGTTTGTCGCGACGTCCGTCGATATTTTCGACGGCCGCCGGATAAAGATGACTTAGGGATTCCCACCTTTCACTCCCACGAAGTCCAGGACGCAATCCAGTGTCTCAATCCCAAAAAAGCTGCCGGACCTGAAGGGCTAACGCCCCTCATGCTCCGAAACCTTCCTTTCAAGGCTGTGCTCTTTGTCACAAATGTGTTCAATATGTGCAACAGCCTGAGTCACTTTCCACGAGAGTGGAGGGACGTACGGGTGATATGCATATTGAAGCCAGGCAAAGACGCAACTCCCCTCTCCAGCTACCGATCAATCAGTCTCCTTTCTACTCTCTCAAATGTGTACTATCCAACAGCTACTGAGGGTTTTGGAGGCCTCAGCCCTGGGTTTCCCGGAGGGGTCCTTCACCCCCGCGATGTCTCTGGATGTAGAAAAGGCTTTCTCGACGACCTGGCACGCCGGGCTCCTGTACAAACTGATTCACCTAGAGCTTCCCAAAAACTACATTCATCTTATACACTCATACCTCAAGCATCGCACTTTCAAAGTAGCGGTGGCGGGAAAAAAACTCGACACTATGGCCGATACGCAGCGGAGTCCCCGCAGGCTCTGTTCTATTCACAATTCTGTTTAACATATACATGTCAGACTTTCCTCACGCAGCAGACGTCAACACTGCTCAATACGCAGATGACGTCCTATTATACAAAACAAATAGAATCTTAAACAGAGCTTTCATGCCCATACAATGACTACTACACGTAATCAAAAGGTGGTGTAGTCGTTGGCGAATGTCAATAAACTCTGCAAAGAGCAACGCCATAATCTTCACAAAACACCGTGTACCCGCAAACGCCCCCACCCTAACATACAGACGGCAAATGATAAGGTGGAACAACTCCATAACCTACTTGGGAGTGCATCTAGATAAAGGTCTAACCTTCCGGGAACACATAGCCGGGACTGCTCACAGGGCGCAGGGAGCAATCCCTCAACTGTACCCTATACTCAGTTACAAGGCCATGCCAGTTCACCCAAAATTGCACCTCTTCAAAGCCCTGGTCATTCCTGTCATGTTATACGCCTGTGAAATCGGGTATGGCAGCTGTCAGTTGGCTCGCACTTCTGCAAAGGTTACAGAATAAAGGACTTAGGACTATTTATTCTGTATATCGATGCTTTCCATCTAGGCTACTACATGAGAGTTCTTCCCTCCCATATATCGAGGAGGAAATCAGACGCCGGGCCACAAATTTTTACGCCAAATTCCCACTACATGAGAGTCCTCTCGTTCGATCACTTGGCAGCTATCCCTGTCGCAATAGGCCTAAGCCCAAATTCAAGGGGCCACGCCTAGCGCTGGCCACCTTGGATAAGCAAGGGGCATAACCTAGCCACAGGAAAACCATTCCAAACCCCCCATAACCAGAAAATTAACAACAGCAAAATCAGTTGACGATATGCTCATGCTGTCCACAAAGCAGTGAACAACATGCGCATATCATGCAAACTCCAAGGATGTCATATCGGCCCGTTTCAACTAGGATACCCTTTTTCTGCACAATCCATCCGCCCCAAAAGCAAAACAGCATTATTACCCTGTAACCCCCATCCCGTCTCTGCGGTTAAGCTAACACAGGATAGGTACACAGCATCCACACATAGGCTGAGCACTAACCTCAGCCTGCCTCGCTCCGCCGAGCCTGGTAAAGATTTATTCCCCAGAGGAAAAATCAAACCTCTTTGCCCAACTCCTTCATGAAAAATATACTGAAAATGCTGCACACGACACCCTTGTAGGCAACTGGGCACAACAATGGAGAACCCAAAGGCCTGTCCAACATACCCCGATGTCAACACCGCTGCAACTATACAAAATTATAACCACTTTGAAAAACAAAAAGGCACCAGGCCCTGACCAAATCAGGAATGAGGACCTTAAAAAACCTACCGAGGAAAACTATCGTGCAGTTTACTCACATCCTGAACTCTTGCTTCAAGCCCCACTACTTTCCTAGTGCATGGAAGGAGGCCAAAATAATAATGCTCCCTAAGCCAGGAAAAAATCCGCAACATCCCGAGGCCTATAAGCCTATCAGCCTCCTCCCCAGCATGGGGAAAGTAATGGAAAAACTCATTCACCGCCAAATCCAAACACATACTCCCGAGCAAACTGCCGTGTCAACACAACAGTTTGAGTTCCATTCCACAGAACTGCAAGTGCTCAAGTTAACCGACGAAATCAGCACCGAATTCAACAACAGCAGTAGCACTTTAGCCCTGTTTCTTGATTTAGAAGCGGTCTTCGACAGGTGCTGGTATAATGGGCTGCTGTACAAAATTTACCATCAAATACCAAACATGGGGCCCCATCTCCCCATACTAGCAGCTACCTGCACGACCGCCGCTTCTACGTGCAGGTGTACCAAGCTAATTCACAAATTTTTACGATGAACGCCGGGGTGCCACAAGGAGCTTTACTGGCTCCCTTCCTGTACAACCTGTACACTAGAGACATACCTACAGACCACAAATGCCAAACCTTGCTATACGCCGACGACACCACCATCTACAATCAAAATCCCCATCCCATTTATAACCAACTTGAACTCCAACGGTTACTCAACAAATTCATGACATGGGCAGATATCTAGAAAATTTCCATAAATGCCGGAAAAAGTCAATTAATACTTTACCAAAAAACGTAAAAAATCGGAAATAAAAATACAAATTAAAAATCAAGAACTGCAGTGCAAACTGACAGTAAAATATTTGGGCAAAACCCTAGACAGCAGCTTAACATGGAATAACCACATCCAAACAACAATACAAAAAGCCAAACAACGCATTTACGTGTGCTCTAAAATACTTAGAAATGAGCAAATGCAAACAAAATCTAAACTGATTCATTTCAAGGCCTTCATAAGGCAATTTATGCTGTATGCATTCACGGCCTGGCGTACACATCCAGAACCAATCTACTTTCCCTACAGTCCCAACAAAACACTTGCCTCCGAAAGATATTAAACGTTCCCATTCTAACGTCCAACATTAAGAGACACGCAGAACTAAACATGCCCACTTTCCTTGAAACTCTAACAAGCCGTTGCACAGGCACCTGGGCAAAATTAAACAACACGACAACTCCTTGATAAACCAAATAGGCCAAAAAGAGTCACAACATAGAAAACATAAAAGAATCCGTAAATATTAAAATAATGAACATACATACACACAACCCTGCCCTCCGTACATAATGTGAATACTAGCCTCTTAAATAAGTTAAGTGAACCAAAATTTAAACAATACTGTATTAATAAGTAAGATAAGCATATAACAATAAGATGTACGTGTTCATAGTTCCTAGAAAAACACACCCATCAACTGCTATTTAAAATGAAACTGTTCTCATGGGCGCTTCAACCAGATCAACAATGCTTGGGTTACATATACCAAAATTGTGCAAACTCCTTAATAATGTACGACAAAATGTTAAAATAGATCCTGTAAGACTATTAAAGGAATAGCCTCTGTGGAAGCTGAAACAATAACATAATCTGAAATGAATTCCGCCGAACCCATCCAGAGTATTCGTGGTGGCTAACTACCAGTCCCTCCTCGCCCTACATCCCAATGTGATCAAAGCGGAAGATTTCGATGCCAAACATCCTCGTTGGCATTGCACCCACCGTGGATATTAGACGCAAAGCAATTGTTCGCTTATTTGATCAGGACCCCCAGCTCAGAGTAGAGAGTCCCTGGTAACCCACCCATCATCCGTTTAGTGGAGGACAGTCATCTGTAATGGACTTTACGATATTCAAACACTTTCCATATCATCTCACCCTTAGATGAATCAACGCACTTCATTCCGATCATAACCCCGTGTTGGCCGAAATCACACCAGGATTGTCAGGCAAGATGTCGCAATAAACCGCGAGATCGACTGGAAAGGTGTAAAGGAATGACTCGGCACTATTATCCCTCCCAACCCCAAAATCACAAACATGCACTCCCTAGAGACCGCAGTCTTATCCTTCTCCCTGACAGTCACCAAAGTCTCCCACAGTCTCACCATCCATACTTCCCCTGCTCTTCACCCAGACGTCATTCCTCTAGACTTTGAGCTCCTCATCCGTTGCTCCTGGGCTGCCCGCAGACTCTACAGCGTCACCGTACGCTGCATCATCGAGCTCTGTTAAGGACCTTGCGAAGCCAAATTAGCATCCGCCTCCGCGAGCACAAGAAGCTCGCGTGGGAGGACACTATGACAAGACAGGACTTGATCGATGGCGACGTATGGAGGATAGCTAAGAACCTCCGTGGCCAAAGAGACAAAGCCTCTCGACCAATTCACGGCATCCGAGGGCTCGTATACGATCCTCACGCCAAAGCCAATGTCTCGATTATTATCTGGAACGTTTATTCAGGCCTAGAGATGACCCCTAGGATGATAACTTTTCAAAGCAGGTTCGTCGCGACGTCCGCCTTTATTTTTGACGGCCGCCGAATGAAGATGACTTAAGGATTCCCATCTTTCCCCCCACGAAGTCCAGGGCGCAATCCAGCGTCTGAATCTCAAAAAGGCTGCCGGACCTGATGGGCTAACACCCCTCATGCTTCGAAACCTTCCTTTCAAGGCTGTGCTCTTTGTCACAAAAGTGTTCAATATATGCATCAGCCTGAGCCACTTTCCACGAGAGTGGAGGGTGGCATGCATATTGAAACTAGGCAAAGACGCAACTCACCCCTCCAGTTACCGATCAATCAGCCTCCTTTTTACACTCTTAAAAGTGTTTGAGAGATTACTTTTAGCCCGTATGCTTCCCTTGCTGGGAAACTTTCAAGCCATCCCCCATCACCAATTCGGTTTCCGTCCTGGGCACTCTACTACCCAACAGCTGCTGAGGGTTGCGGAGGCCTTAGCCCTGGGCTTCCAGGAGAGGTCCTTCACCCCAGCGGTATCTTTGGATGTAGAAAAGGCCTTATCGACGACCTGGCACGCCGGGTTCCTATATAAACTCATTCACCTGGAGCTTCCCCAAAACTACATACACCTAATACACTCATACCACAAACATCGCATTTTTAAAGTAGCGGTGGCGGGAAACAATTCTACACCAAGACCGATACGCGGGTGAGTCCCTGTAGGTTCTGTTCTATCCCCAGTTCTATTTAACATCTACATGTCAGACTTTCCCCACGCAGCAGACGTCAACATTGCTCATTACGCAAATGACGTCCTGATATACAAAACAAATTGAAACATAAACTGAGCCATCATTCCCATATAAAGACTTCGACACCTAATAGAAAGGTGGTGTAGGCGTTGGCAAATGTCAATTTACCCGGAAAAGAGCAACGCATACTTTTCACTAAACGCTACGTGCCCGCAAACTCCCACAATCTGATGTACAGACAGCAAAGCATAGGGCGGAAAAATCCCATACCCTTCCTGGGTGTGCACTTATATAAAGGTTTAACCTTCAGGGAACACATAACTAGGACTGCTCACAGGGCAC
Organism: Metallyticus violacea; assembly: GCA_030762175.1. Taxonomy (NCBI): domain Eukaryota; kingdom Metazoa; phylum Arthropoda; class Insecta; order Mantodea; family Metallyticidae; genus Metallyticus; species Metallyticus violacea. The sequence continues at coordinate 41,335,009 of CM060843.1, read as the reverse complement.
AGGGAGGAATTCCTCAACTGTTCCCTATGCTCAGCCCCAAGGCAATGCCAGTTCACCTGAAACTACACATTTGTAAAGCCCTGGACATCCCTGTCACGCTATACGCCTGTGAAATCTGGGGTATGGCAGCTGACAGTTGGCTCACACTTCTGCAAAGGTTACAGAATAGAGGACCAAAGACCGTCTGTATATCGATACTTTCTAGTGAGATTACTACATTACAGTTCTTCCCTCCCATATATAGACGATGAAATTAGACGCCGGACCACAAAACTTTAAGCAAATTAATCTTTCACGAGAGCGCTCTCGTTCGGTCTCTCGGCAGCTATTCCTATCGCAACGGGCCTAAGCCCGTTCACAAAGTAAGTGAACAACATGCACATATCAAGGAAATTCCAAGGATGTTTTATCCGCCCGCTTCCACAAGGATACTCTTTTATTGCACAATCCTTCAGCCCTTCACCCAAAATAGTACAAATACCCTACAACTCCCATCCCTTCTCTGCGGTTAAACCCAACACAGGGTAAGTACGCAGCATCCACACACATACTGAGCACTAACCCAGCCTGCCACTTTTCGTCTGCGTCTCCGCTGAATACGCAAAGTAGAGGGTGAGGTAACCCCCAAAGCTGCCCCGTGCAAGGACGACAGCCCCTCGCGGGAACGTTCTCCTTAGCTTGTAGGCTAAAAACCGGAATTCAATTCTGGCAACTCCTGTGAGGATTCACTAACATACTATTCTTCTGATTCATAGAAGACATGTATTTTCTCCGTACATTCCTCCTATATGGAGGAGGATGAGACCTCGTCCACCCTGGCTTCTGAGGCGGAAGACGCTGAATTTCAAGTTGTAGCCGGCAAGAGAAAGCGGCGAATCCGTGCGCATTTTGAGGCAGATGGCTCCAGTCCTGCTGGAAAGCTAACTAATTTTGCAGACGCTACCACCAGTAGCAATTCTTCATTTATACCTAGACGTCATAATCCACCGATTATTATGGTATCCTTTCAGGGTGTTACTGGCTTCCTCAAGGTTGTAATGCCGTCCCTGGTTGCCGAGTGCAATGTAATTCGGAAGGGAAATACTTTCAGGTTTCAGGCTAGGTGTGCTGAAGACCCCCAGAGGCTGCTAAGCAATCTAAAAAAGGGAGGGATTTAACATTTTTCCTTCGCTGTTGACAAAGCACGCGATATCCGGCGAATCATTAGAGGGCTGCCAGTGGATACTCATGTGGGAGGCATCGCTGATTCCCTCCAACGCAAGGGCGTAGTACATCCCAAACTGGTGAAACAAATATCAAAGCCCGCTCAAGGAGAAAACCCTTCCGCGAGAATACCCATTGCCCTCTTCTTGGTGATAGTTGAGCGGGCTGACGACCCTGAGGTGGCGATAGACAAATTATGGTCATTATTCCACTTAAGCATAAAAGTCGAAACTCTACGACGCCCTGGTGACCCCGCTAATGTCATCGCTGTTTGGGCTTCAATCACTCTAGCGAGTTCTGCTCCCGAAACTCTCGATGCCTTCGATGAGGTGACCCCATCCCCGCGAGGCCTGTCAGCGTGCTCGCACGGAGACCCCAACTTGAGCTAATTGCAAGGGGGACCACGTGGCGTGCTATGGGAGTTGTCCTACACGGTTGAGGATAATCAACAGCACCAGCCGAAGGTTTAACCAGGCAGCAACATAGCACCAACCTCCACTACAGGGCCGCCTGCACCAACATGGCCACCAGGCGCTGCATCTACCGCTCCATACATAAACGCCGCAACCTCCAAAATCGGAAGCGTCTCCTACGTTGCAATGGTACGAGGACGGACCTCTAATGCTCCACAGATATCGCGAGCCAAAAAACAGAGTCCACACCAACAAAACCATCGACATCTACAGCTCAAACCCAAGCCGCTCCCAAGCCGCAGAGGCAGCGCCGCCATCCCAGGAGACTAAAGCTGATGAGGGGCTGAGCTCCACACCCCAGCCCATCGCCGGAATCGTGGAACGGTAGACGCGCAGCTTTTGGTTCAGGGTCATGGAGCCAGAGCTTAGGATTGGATACAACTTCCCGAGGTTATTGCCGAAGCCGAAGCAAACTGGCAGGCTAAGGTTAGTGCTCAGCCTGTGTGCAGTTGCTGAATGCCTACCCTGTGTTGGGCTTTACCGCAGAGACGGGATGGGTGTTGTAGAGTGTTAAAGCTGATTTGTTTTAGGGTGCATGGATTGTGCAGAAAAAGCTAATCCTTGTTGAAACGGGCGGATATGTCATCCTTGCAGTTTGCATGATATGCGCATGTTGTTCACTGCGTTGTGGACAACATCAGCATATCGTCATCTGATTTTGCTGTTGTTAATTTTCTGTTGTTATTTATGGGGGTTTGGAATGTTTTTCCTGTGGCTAGGTTGTGCCCCTTGGTTATCCGAGGTGGCCACACGCTAGGCGTGCCACCATGAATTTGGGCTTAATCCTATTGTGACAGAGGCCGAGCCGGAGTATCGCAGGCTGCGATAGTAACCAGCCTGTGTACACTTCCTATGTTCCTACCCGCGTGTGGGCTTAACCATAGGTAAAATGGCGTAGAATTTAGATGCCCGGCGTCTGATTTCCTCCTCGATATATGGGAGCGAAGAACTCTCATGATGTAGTCTAGTTGGAAAGCAGCGATATGCAGAATAAATGGTCCGAAGACCTTTATTCTGTACCTTTTGCAGAAGTGCGAGCCAACTGTCACCTGCCATACCCCAGATTTCACAAGCGTATAGCATGACAGGAATGACCAGGGCTTTTAAAAGGTGTAATTTCAGGTGAACTGGCATGGCCTTGGAACTGAGCATAGGGAAAAGTTGAGCGATTGCTCCCGGTCCCCTGTGGGCGGTCCCGGCAATGTGTTCCCTGAAGGTTAGACCTTTATCTAGGTGCACCCCCAAGTAGGTTATGGAGTTGTTCCATCTGATCATTTGCCGTCTGTATGTAAATGTAGGGGCGTTTTGTGAAAATAATGGCGTTGCTCTTTGCCGGGTTGATTGACATTCGCCAACGCCTACACCTCCCTTCGATTAGGGTGGTCTTTGTATGGGAGTGAAAGCCCTGTGTAGGTTTCTATTTGTTTTGTATAGATAGACGCCATCCGCGTATTGGGCAGTGTTGACGTCTGTTGCATGTGAAAGTCTGCCATGTATATGAAAAACAGAATTGGGGATAGAACAAAGCCTTCGGGGACTCCGCCGCGTATCGGTCGTAGTGTCGAAGTGTTTCCCGCCACCGCTATTTTAAAAGTGCGGTGCTTGAGGTATGAGTGTATGAGTTGTATGCAGTGTTTGGGAAGCTCCAGTTGGATGAGTTTGTATAGGAGCCCGGCGTGCCAGGTCGTCGAGAAGGCCTTTTCCACATCCAAAGATATCGCTGGTGTGAAGGACCGCTCCTGGAAACCCAGGGCTGAGGCCTCCACAACCCTCAGCAACTGTTTGGTAGAGTGCCCAGGACGGAAACCGCATTGGTGAGGGGGGATGGCTTGAATGTTTCCCAGCAGGGGAAGCATACGGGCAAGAAGTAATCTCTCAAAAATTTTGAGAATGTAGACAGGAGACTAATTGATCGGTAACTGGAGGGGTGGGTTGCATCTTTGCCTGGCTTCAATATGCATATCACCCGTGCCTACCTCCACTCTCATGGAAAGTGGCCCAGGCTGATGCACATATTGAACACTTTGGTGACAAAGAGCACAGCCTTGAAAGGAAGGTTGCTGAGCATGAGGGGCGTTAACCCGTCTGGTCCAGCAGCCTTTTTGGGTTTGAGGCGCAGGATTGCGCCCTGGACTTCATGAGGGTGGGAGATAGGAATCCTTAATCGTCTTCATCCGGCGGCCGTCGAAAGTATCGCTGGACGTCGCGACGAACCTGACTTGAAAAGGTGTCGTCCAGGGGGTCAACTCTCGGCCTAAAAAGACGTTCCATGTAATCTGCGAGCGCATTGGCTTTGGCTCGAGGATCATACACGAGGCCTCGGGTGCCATTGATTGGTCGGGAGGCTTTGTATCTTTGGTTACGGACATTCTTAGCAATTCTCCACTCGTCGCCATCAATCAAGTTCTCTCTAGCCATAGTGTCCTCCCACGCGAGCTTCTTGTGCTCACGAAGGCGGGCTCTAACTTGGCGGCGCAAGGTCCTTAACAGAGCAGGATGATGTGTCGTGCGATGACGCTGATAGAGTCTGCGGGCGGCCCAGCAGCGGCGGATAAGGAGCTCAAGGTCCAGAGGAATGACATCTGGATGCAGGGGAGGGGAGGCATGAATGGTGAGACTGTGGGTCACTTTGGTGACTGTTAGGGAGAAGGATGAGACTGCGGTCTCTAGGGAATGGGTGTCTGTGATTTTGGGGTTGGGAGGGATGATAGTGCCGAGGCATTCCTTAACGCTTTTCCAGTCGATCTCGCGGTTTAGACCTGCGACATCTTGGCTGGCAATCCTGGTATTGATTTCGGCCAACACGGGGTTATGATCGGAATGAAGTGCGTTGATTGAAGTGAAGGTGAGATAGTGAGGGAAGTGCTTGAGTATCGTAAAGTCGATGACAGATGGCTGTCCTCGACTATACGGATGATGGGTGGGTTGCAAGGGACCCTGTACTCTCAGTTGACGGTCTCGATCGATTAAGCGAACAATTTCTTTGCCTCTTGCATCCGCGCGTTGAGTGCAATGCCAACGAGAGTGTTTGGCATTGAAATCACCCGCGAGGATGACACTGGGGTGTAGGGCGAGGAGGGATTGGTAGTCAGTCACTACGAAGGCTCTGGATGGGGAGTGGTATGCAGATACTATCAGTACCTCCGTGCCACCAAGTTCCACAAAAACAGCTACGATCTCTAGGGTTTGAAGTTGTGGGATCTGGAATGGGCGGTGGACTACATTCCTCCGGATATAGATCGCTGTGCCGCCACCAGGGGCACCTCGGTGTGACCGAAGGCAAGTGTAGCCCGGAAGACGGCAGTTTTGGTGGAAATGCGTCTCCCGTACCAAAATGGCCTCTAGGGCAAACCGGTCTGCAAAATGATGTAGCTCGTCCCTCTTGTCGGCAAGACCGTTAGCGTTCCAAAATACGAACCGGAAAGAGGTACGAGACCTAGTTCCGCTCGCCATTCTGGGTCGCCTGGTTGTTGTCCATAAAAAGGGCGATAGCTTCAAAAACTATCATCATCTTGCTTGTGGAGTCTGGAGCTTGGCGGAGTCGGGCGAGAAGCTCCTGTAACTTCCTGCCATATGCCTGCCACAGTTGTGACAGCCATTGGAGCAAGTCCAATGTGCTTTCGCCTTGTTGGGTGTGGGAAGAGGTGGGGGAGAGCCCTGGAGGTATTTGCGTCTCCTGTGCTCCCCCCTGTTGGGAAGTGCGTGGCCCCTCAGCAGCAGGAATCCTCTTGGGAGGGCGCGGTTGCCTCTGAGGCTTGGGAGTGGGATGAGGTGGTGGTGTAGGTGGAGTCTGTTTTAATTGTATAAGCTGTTTCTTTGCTCGCGAAATCCGCCAAGCATTAGAGGGCTGTCCTTGCACTGCTGCGTAGTGGTTTCCAGTGCCTGTAGTTGTGGTCTTGACAGGGATGGTCGCTGTAGTGCCTGGCGTCGGAGTTGCTACAGGTGGTGCCGTTGTAGTGTGTGGCGTGAGTTGTCCAGTTGGGCTCTGCCATTGCTGGTGTTGTTGATATTCTCAGTCTTGTGGGGCACCCTCCATAGCAGGCCACGTGGCTCCCCTTTAAGTTAGCGCAAGTTGGGATCTCCGTGGGAGCTCGCTGACAGGACTCACGGGGGTGGGGACCACCGCAACGTAGGCATCTAGGGTTCCGGGAGCAGAACTCGCTAGAATGGTTAAATCCCAAGCAGCGGTGGCATTGAGCGGGGCCGCCAGGGCGTCGAGGTGTTTCAATTTTAATGCTGAGATAGCATAATGACCTAAGCTTGTCTATTGCTATCTCAGAATCATCAGCCCGCTCTACTAATACTAGGAATAGGGGAATGGGGACTCTTACTGTGGCGTTTTCACCTTGAGTGGGCTTGGTGAGTTTTTTGATAAGCATGGGATGTATATCCTGGCGCTTGAGGTCGTCAGTGATATCTTCCAGTGGAGTGTCCGCTGGCATCCCTCTGATGATGCGACGAATGTCGCGAACTTTATCGACGGCAAATGAGAAGTATGTTATTCCTCGCCGTTTGAGGTTAGTCAACAGGCGCTGATGGTCCTCGACACACCTCGCCTGGAATCTGTAAGTTTCCCTTTGTAATAATTCTGCACTCAGGTATCAGGGAGGGTATTACTTCCTTTAGGAAGCCCGTAACCCCCTGAAAGGAGTCCACAATTATCGGAGGGATATGACATCTAGAGGTGAAAGAGTACTGTTACTATTACCACTAACAACTCCTCGTTGAGTTGGCTTTCCAGCTGTGCCGGAGCCTTCAGCATCAAAACGAGGTCGGGTTCGCCGCTTTCTTTTGCCGACTACCATATGAAATTCAGCATCGTCCGCCTCAGAAGCCAGGGCGGACGAGCTATCATCTTCCTCCATATAGGAGGAGTGAACAGAGAAGATAGAGGTCTTCTCTGAATCTGAGGAGAAATCTGTGAGGGATTCCTTACAGGAGTTGCCAGAATTGGTTTCTGGTTTTTTGCCAATGCGCAATGGAGATATTTCGCGTGAGGGACTGTCGTCCTTGCACGCAGCAGCTTGGGGGGCAATCTCACCGTCTACTTTCCGTGATCGGCGAGATTTACGTTTTTTGGTAGGGCCTGACTGCGGTCTAATTACCTTCTTAATAGAAGTAGAGGCCTTAACGGAGCTCTGGGTGCCAGAAACTCCCACTACAGCAGTGCTTTCTGTTGCACTGGGATTCATGGTAAGGTTAAATATGTCGAAAAAACACAGAATAGGTACTGTACACTACACTCCTCACACAGTAAGCAATAACCTTGTGTGTTGCTGTGAAGACCAGAAGAGAGAAATTGAAGAAAAATCGGCGGTGAAGAAACACAAATTCGCTGTTTCTTGCGAGAGCTACGCCGTGGCGGACGCGAACAAGCGCGCCCACCTGTTGCTGACGAGGATTCTACGCAGTAGGAATTGTAAATTCAGCCAATGGGGTAGCTGCTTTGGCTTGTTTTATATGTTCTAGTATCGGATGCGCAAAAGCCCAAACTCGCAATAACCTATCAGAACGGGGATGCCTGCCCTCCTAGTACACACCTCCTGCTTCAACCGAACGAATCCCCTTCGAGCAGCCCTTATATAAATATAACACCTTTCTTTCTTCTTCTTCTTCTTTTAGAAACAACAACTATGTACATTGGAGGACCTAAATCTAACATATATCTAGTTTACAGATACAGTTATATACACTATGTGCAGAATGGCGACCTATGGATGCAAAGGTACTGGCGCGGACTTACCTGACAACTCCTGCGGTGGAGCATCTCTCTCTTTTGGGGAGTCAGCACCAGCGAAGGCAGCGGACCGGCGGACTAGCTTGACCGCCTGACACGTGGACCAACGCACAGCCATTTGCTGGTAGTGCGCACTGGCCCCCTTCAAGCCGGCCGAGCCTCACTGCACCGCTATTCAGCGGAAGCGTGCAGCAAGCAGTGGACAGTGTTTCCCCTAATTAGCTTGCTGATTTGGTGCCCCCCTCTTCCCACCTCTGAGTCGCAACCCAGCCAGGGCGAACGGAACCGAAGGGAGCCACTGCAATTCCGGCGAGGCGCTACTCTTCATCTTCACCTCCCGCAACCGTCGTCTGGGACGCCTTTGCCAAGTCTAGCGACAAAGAGGCAGTTAACAGGATCCTAAAGAAAGCAATTCCTGACTTCCTCAGCTGCCCCCACCCGACCCGGCTGACATTGACAGGACCACATATAACCGGGCTCACAAGGTCACAGCCAGCAGGGGTCCGGGCTTCGATCCAGATCTGGGGGTAACTAGTCTACCTAAACGGCGTGCTGCTCAGGAGGCGTCCGGCCCTTTGTGAGTAGCTGGATAGCACCCGGGACCACTGACGATCTCCCCAGTACCAGCAAGCAGCTAAGCTTAACTATGGGCGCCTTCCCCGCCCTACCGTCAAACTAATCCGCCGCGCACCGCCATCGCGTTCTCCCCGTTACTCAGGCAAAGGGGAAGGAGCTAGCTATGGCGAGGCTAGATTTGTCCCCGGACCGAGAAACCGGGAGTGCGCCGGAGGCACCACTGATCCCGCTTCTTCCCCTGCACCAGTTCATCACCCTCCCCGCTTCTTGACCCAAAGTCAATCCGAGCTTTCCGACTGCGAGGGGTTTGAATTGGTCCGCTCCAAGCGGCAAAAGAGGGCAGGCAGAACGCCGCCCTCCCAGAAAACTGCGGCGCCGTAGAATCCCACTGCCCCCCGTCCCCCACCCCTGCACCTTTTAAGATGCCGGTCATTATGACGATCCCTTCCACAATCACGTGAGGATCATGAGTGCCCTGGGCGCTAAGCTGAAAGCCCCTTTCCAAGCAACACGCCTGCCACGCAGGGTAAAACTGAACATCAGCACTTCCGAGGACCACGAGGCCGCGAGGTCGGTACTCAAGGAAAACGGCATAACTTTTTATATCTTCTCCCCCAAAAAGCCGAATGTGGCACGACGCGTCATCAGGGGCCTGGATTCGGAGTCAAGCCCGGAAGACATGCGGGTGGCGCTGAGAGCCGAGCATGGAATTGTTGCGCTTTCCGTGTCTCAAATAAGGAAGACCGTCCTCAGCGAGTCCGGTGAGATCTCCAGAGCCCCCATGCCCCTGTTTTTGGTTATTGTTGACAAAGACAAGGATCCTGAACGTATACCAACAATCGAACTAATTAAAAGTTTATTTTTCACGAGAGTGAAAATATAACCTAACATGGGCAAGGAAGAACCTGCCCAGTGCTTTAAGTACATGGGCTTCCACCATTCTAACTTTGCATGCCAGCGGAGGCTTGCTTGCCTCAGCTGTGCGGGTCCTCACCTTGTAAAGGACTGCACCGTGGCCAGGGACGACCGCAAATGTGCCAACTGTGGGGAAACCCATATTGGCATCTATAGCGGATGCCCAATAAGGCTCAAAATAATTGAAAATATGCGGCCCAAACACGAAAACAAAAGTCAGCAAAGGGACCAGCGGAGCCCACCTTCTGCGCCTCTTCGGCCGGGGGTGTCATTTTTGGCAGCCCTCAACTGGCAGGAGCAGAAGCTTGATTCGGCCTCGGCGCAACGAAGCTGCAAGCTTCAGCCGGGGCCCAGCACGGCACAAGAGACAGAACCGGCCGCTGGAAGTACGGCCCAGATGCCTGCCATCGACAAGCACACTTGCGCAGTTCCCCGTCCCAGTTCCACTGGAACTAAGGGGAAGAAGAAGAAATCAAAGAAGGAGAAGAAAGGCTCCCCAATTCTCCAGCCAGCCATGCCCAACCAGGCGGCCAATAAGAAGGTAAAAAAAATCATCGACTGAGCATGTGGCAGTCCTCCCGGTGACCACCCCCGCTCCACCCACGTTCCAACGCCAGTTTCAACTCCGGTCTAGGCCGAGTTTACCTTGGACGCCTCCACACCGGCACCCAGTACTAATTTGTCAACTCAAGACATCCAAGATTTCCAACACATCCCCACCTGGTTTACAGACCTAATCAAAAACTCCCTGCCCTATTGCGGCGCTTCAAGCAGGTGACGATTAGCCCCACTGCCTCACCAGCACAAAAGATTCACTACGTTCTCAGGACGCTTGAGCAACTGTTCCCCGGTTCCCTCAGCGAATAATAGCCCCACGGCTGATCCGGAGACCATAGCGAGCTGCATTCTGGAATGCAAACGGAGTCGCGGAGCAGAGCCCCGGCCTCCTGGAGTTTGTAGAGAGCCATGGAATTGATATTCTGACGGTCTGCGAAACCCACCTCGATGCCCGGGTAAACTTCAACCTGCCAAGCTACGTCGCCCATCGACTGATAGAGTCGGCCGACGGGGCGAAGGTACTGCAATTTTCATCAAGAGAAAACTTGCTCACTCCTCCTTCACCGTCCTGCCCCTACAGCACGTCGAGGCGACAGCCATAAGGCATTACTTGTGTGGCCAGGACGTCGTGGTGGTTGCGGCATACGAAGCCCCAGATGGTTACTTCTACGAAGTTGGCTACATAGCACCTCTTAACCTTCACTCCGGAATCTGCATCGCAGGAGATCTTAATGAGAAGCATCGTTCGTGGCATAGCCGCACTGCAAACCGCAGAGGCCGGCTGCTCTCCCGCCTCATAAGCGGAGACCGGGCCCTATTCGCGCACGGCCCTAGAGGTCCAACGCACCATCCCACCCACGGCAGGGGGGATGTCGTGGACATCCTCATCACCAGAAGCATTCATTTCCATCTGAACCTGAAAACGGTCAATGTCTTGTGCTCCGATCACCACCCGGTCGTGGTGGACGCCAGAGTCACACTCTTAGCTCTGACCATACCAGACTGGATAAATGAGACCGACTGGGGTGCAGTGATTCCATCGCCTGAACCAGTGCGTAGAACCATCCCCCCGAGTCGAATAAATCAGGAGCTCGAGGAGGCGGCTGCGAACTTCTTCAGCGCCGTTCTCCTTGCGGTCCGTGCCCCCAATACCGCATATCGTACGAAAACTCCCGTTTGTCATGCAGTCGCACTATGCCATCGAGCGGTGCGGACGAGTGCCAAGTGCCTGTGCTTTTAGCGATGTTTTATCAGCTAAACGTCACATAATGCATGCATTGTGGATGCTTGCATAGTCAGTGCCGGTTATATAACCATCTAATCATAATTTTTGTGTGCATATATAAGCAATTTTTCGTGTTTTGTGTACATCAATAATTACTGTGTGTGGTCAACTAAATGAGCTTGCTACAGCGAACAGTGTAACATTCAAACTACAATCCAACAAGTGTACATCAGTGCCACAGTGTTATTGTGTTTCTTGCCTTGTTTTTGTTATAAACAATACCAAACAAGCCACAAAATCCAGTAAAACAATGCTCCCACGTGCCCTTGTTGCACTGAGGGCAGCCCAGCCTTCCTTTCTCCGCTAGCTGTGAGGAGCCGGCCTCTCTACAAGCAGTTCCGCTACCAGCCGGAAGGCGGCGCTGAGTGGAAAAGTATAGACACTCCTCGCAAGGGCAAATAGTAGTACAGGTCTCCCTCAGGGCAAACCAACTACCCACCTCACCATCACTCCTGATACCGTTTTTGATTTACTGCAGTGTCTTACCAACCCTATATCACGACCATGGCTACTAACAAGGACTCGATAACTTACTACATTGATGGCGGAGACATTATCAGATTTATGAACCAGCCTCTGATCATCGACCCCGCTCTGCCACTCGCAGCCGATGCGTTAGCTGTGCTGCGAATGGAAAAGAAGGCCAGACAGGAATTTCTCACTGCGGCGGAAGCAGAATTAGTTAGGATTCTGTCAAACCCTGACCCAACCACCACATCTGCAGCAAGCAGGGCTATTACCAAAATGTCTGCGCATAGGAATCGTCTCCATGCCATTGACGACTATATATGCAAGAGCCTCACGGTGCGCCAATCCACTTGGCCAACCGTGACATCCCGACACTCAGCACGACCAGGAACCACCATAGACCGATCACAACCCACCACTACTTCAAACAGATTTGAACCCCTGCAGCCGCCAGCGGCAACCGCCAACTCCACTACCATAGTCGCCGAGGAAACATCCACTGGCGCTATCAAGAGGCGCAGAAACTCTGGCACCTCCACCACCACCACCACAGCAATGGAGACCGGTGATCCAGCCCCTGCCACCATCTCAGACCCAGCAAACCCTCCTAGACAACCAAAACCTACCCCAATCTTCCTGCGGGAACCACAGGAGGCCCGCATCCTAGTACCAAAACTTAACGCCGTTCCCGATCTTAACTTCCTCATGAAATACATGAGAGGAACAATCGCCATCCTTCCAGAGACTCCCACCGATCATCGGCTCATCCGAAAGCTCCTGGAAGAGGCAAGCACACAATTCGTCACTACCCTCCTCCCAGAGGAACGATTCCTGCATGTGACGATAAAAGACGTCCGAATTTACATCACGGAAGAAGATATGCAGCAATATCTCCTGTCCAAGGGCTACCCAATTGAGCGGGTCGGTCAGCGGCGCTCAAACCGATCAGCTGATCAGCGACCACTTCCACACTTCCGAGTGGCACTACGTAAAATGAAAAGTCTCACACTATTTACCAGGAAACAAGAATGTTTTCAGCAATTGTGAGAGTGCAGCCGTACAAACCACCAGCAAGGCCTCAACAGTGCACAAACTGTCAGCAGTTTACGCACAGCTCCCCCGGCTGCAAGCTACAGACTGTATGCGCTCACTGCGGGCGCTCAGGCCATTCCAGAAAAGAATGTGCACAAGTGGGTAGCACACCTCCGAAATGCGTCAACTGCGGAGCGTCGCAATTCAGCCGCTACGCCAAATGCCCTGTCTGGCAAGAGGCCCGCCTAGAACTTAAAGCTACCAAAGGGGGCCGAATGTCGCGATTCTACGAGGCACCACTCCTGCGAAACACACACGGCTTGCCGAAAGAAGCCTTCACTGGAGCTCGGCACCCAGGACTACCGCCGCGGTTACCTATAGAGTACCCCTCTTATGCAGCGGCAAGCATCTCGGCGCCACTGGCTCCGCAGAAACCCTCACCCACCCTACCACAGCAAGAGGCTCTGCCTCCAGTCGCCTTGATGACCTCACCAGATGCGGCTGCTGGGCTCAACCACGCAGCTCAACTACCGCTACCACAAGAGCCATAGACTTTTGCACCGGCAGCAGCAACGGCAGCGCCAACAGGAATTCCCACCGCTCATTTCCCGACCCTCACCACCTTCTACTCTCGATCCCACATTCCTGCAAGTGGTAGCGAAAATTGCGCTCCAATCCGTGCCAGCGGAGACAATCCTTTGCCACACCGTCTTCACCTTCCTCCTAAAGAATGGCTGCTAAATTCGGCAGACATGTTCACCCTGCTAACCTCAAGGCCTGCTCCTGGAACGCCCACGGCCTCCGGGACAAGCTACGAAAAACCAGTAATTTCCTATCCTCGCATAACATACAGGTGCTTCTGGTGCAGGAGACCTGGCTCACACCAAGTATTAAGATGTCTATCCCTAGATATACCTGCCATCGCCTGATAGCCCGGATGGCTATGGAGGAACGGCCATCTTCATACACTCAGCACTACAACATCACAGGCTACACCTGCCTAAACTGGCGAACATGGAAGCCACGAGTATCCAACTTGAGACCTGTTCCGGACCCGTCAACTTCTTTTCGGTGTATATTCCTCCTGGCAAGCCAATCCTGCCAGGCGAGCTCCAGCACCTGGTGTCTTCCACTACAGCCACTGTGGCTATGGGAGACTATAATGCGAAGCACACCATCTGGAACTAAACCACTGTCACTCACCGAGGTACAGTGCTGCACAAGCTCATAACACATCACGGTCTAGCAGTGATATCTCCTAACTCCCCTACCATAACCTACGGTGATCGTCGCCCACCAGACTGGCTCGACATCGCCCTCCTATCCAACATACGCTGGCACCCAAGCCTCTTTACCAACCCTGAACTGTCCTCCGACCACTATCCTGTAATACTTATGTTTAACACTCGCCAGCTCCTAAAACCACCCCGTACCAATCCCAATCCACGTAAAACAAACTGGAAATCCTATACAGAATTGCTGGCCCAGCACACGCCGCAAATCACACCCTGCTCCACAACAGTTGAGGCAGACGGTTTGCTGAGTGTTGTTACCTCCACCATCAAACAAACTATTCACCAGGCCACCTCCGCTCCAAGACGCAGCACACATCGGCATCTTCTTCCCCAAACCATCCGGCGCATCATAACAAGCAGAAACAGAGCCCGACGGCGGTTCCAACACACTCGCTCTTCACAAGACCGCCGTGAGCTGAACCGCCTGCAACAGCTGTTGCGACTGGAACTACGCGACCATGCTAATCTAGAATGGGAGCAGCGCATTGCTGAACTCAACACCCAAGATGCCTCACTTTGGCGTATGACTAAAGCGCTTCTACGGCTCCCCACCACAAACAAACCCCTAATCGCCGGATCGCGAGTGGCTCAGTCTGCTCGTGAAAAAGTAGAACTGATGGGGGATTATTTGGAGTCCATCTTCACCCCGGCCGACTCCCCCAACATGGACCATATCCATCAAATATCCAGCACGGTCCACCGGTTCCTGGAAACTCACCCAACACTGCCAGAGTTTGCTCAGACAAACATGGCAGAACTGACACTTCTGCTATAAAAATCGCCGCCTTACAAAGCCGCGGGACACGATGGTATATCCTACGCAGCTCTGCGGGCGCTACCACCAGCTTGGAAGAGTCTCATAGCTCACCTGTTTAATAGCTTACTGCACCTTATATACTTCCCTGCCCCTTGGAAGTACGCTAAAATCATCACTTTTCCAAAGGCAGGGAAAAATGCGAGGTTCCCTGCAAACCATCGACCCATCAGCCTCTTGTCTGCACTAAGTAAGCGGTTTGAAAAAATTGTGTTGACCCGTGTGCAGCGCACACTAGATGCTCATAACGTACTCCGGCCGGAGCAATTCGGTTTCCGGAAACAGCATTCCACCACACACCAGCTGCTACGGATAGTTCAAACCGCTTCACGCGGTATTCAAAACCAGCACTTTACACCGGCGTTGTTTTTAGACCTCACGCGGGCCTTTGACACTGTCTGGCATCAAGGGTTCCTGTACCGACTCATTCAATACTCCGTTCCCCCATACATAATACACCTCATTCATTCCTACCTCACAAATCGAACCTTTTCTGTAGCCATTGAACACGTCCTCTCCTCCCCCCGCCCAATCGCCGCAGGAGTCCCGCAAGGCAGTGTCCCCGGCCCGGTACTTTTTCTAACATATATTAATATCGTGCCATCCCACCCAGGCTGTTCTCTGTAACTCTACGCTGACGATACAGCCATTACTACAAGCTCCACGCGACAAAAAACAGCAGTGGCCCGGCTCCAGACATACTGCGACATCCTATCTACTTGGTTTAGCTTGTGGAGCCTGGCAGTAAACGCCAGCAAGTCCCAAGCCATCATTTTTTCCAGACGTCCTCTGGACGATATAGTTGAGCTACGAATATCAGGAGGAGCAGTTCCCTGGAACACTGAGGCCACTTATTTGGGAGTGCGGCTAGATGCCAAGCTCACATGGAAATCCCACATCGACGAAGTCGCAAACAGAGTCAGCCGGAGGATGGCAATGCTGTATCCATTTTATTCCAAATTTTCCACGATGTCCGTCGGTACTAAAGTGCTGGTTTATAAGCAGGTGCTACCACCTGCTCTAACCTACGCCTACCAAGTTTGGGGCACAGCTGCAAAAACGCACCTGGACCGCATACAGGTACTACAAAACCGCTACCTGGCACAGCCACTGGTTCTGGCTGGTACATACCAAACAAAAACATACACCAGGACCTGCAATTCCCTACCGTTACTGAATACATCCTTCACCTGACACAATCCTTTCGTTCCCACCTTCCCCATAGCTTTAACTCCCTCATCCGTGGACTCGGGGAGTATGATATAGACCCCGGGCCTCCCAGGAAACGCCCAAGACTCTCCCCAAATTCCTGACAAACTCATACAATCAAACCTTAAATTTTCCTTGACATTCCTTCACATATACTCCACCCTCCCCTCACCATTATCACCCAGCTAACCCACAATCTCTTTGCTAACTATTTAATCTGTATGCCAGTAAAGGACTAAAGTCCTGGTATGGCCACAGCCCGGGAGGCTCGCTCCTTCGGAGGAGGGCAGCCGACCAGCGGCAATTGCAGGAGGTGCTCCGTTTGCCAGTAAAGGACCAAGTCCTGGTATGGCAACAGCCCGGGAGGCTCTCTCCTTCCGAGGAGGGCAGCCGACCAACGGCAATTCCAGGAGGTGATTGAACCTTCACATCGTTCGCAGTCGCACAATGCCATCGAGCGGTGCGGACGCGTGCCTGTGCTTCTAGCGATATTTTATCAACTATATGTCACATAATGCATGCATAGTCAGTGCCGGTTATACAATTAACTATTCAGCATTTTGGTGTGTTTATATAGCTACTATTCGTGTTTTGTGTATATAAATAATTACTGTGTGTGGGCAACTAAATGAGCCTGCCACAGTGCTCAGTGCAACATTCAAACAAAAATTCAACTTAGTGTACATCAGTGTCACAGTGTTTAATATGTTTCTTGCCTTGTTTTTGTTATAAACAATACAAAACAGGCCACAAACTTCAGTAAAACAAGGCTCCCACGTGCCCTTGTTGCACGGAGGGCAGCCACGCTGTCCTCTCTCCGGTCGCTGTGAGGAGCAGGGGTGTTCACGCAAATGGAGGTTCATGGTCCCTTGTTTTTAGTACTCCCCCACTCGGTATGTAGCGCTAGTGTACCACTTGGGGGGAAGGTGTGCGGGTGGTGTGCCAGTGAGATAGTGAGCGAGAGTGAAACTTTAGTATTACCAACACAACTTGAAAATGAAACCAAGGAAAACCATTTCAGTCACTAGTAAAACTACTTTTTTAACTTTAAAATACTGTATATTTAGTAATTTCATGTTTTGGAAGTTATTGCTGTGTGATTCTGTGAAATTCACACAATTAAAATATATTCATTTTGTTTTTGGAGATTGCAAACATGCTTTCTCCTTGCGTTGTATGTGATGGCGTCTTTTCTGTTGGGAAGCCAGAGCAAGAAAATTTGTTAGTAAAAAGCGCTGTTTTCTTAAGCTTGTGGTAAGTATTAATAAGATTATTATGTAATAAAAGATATTCGGCTTGAAATAGCATGCAAAATACTTGTAGGATAATATAATTCTGTGTAAGATCATTTAGAATGAGGTGAAATATAACGAATACAATTATTGAAATTTAAGATACACATTCAAAAGTATTATCTACTTAAAGCCTAACTGTGTTTGTGTGGGTTTCTTTTTATTAGCTAAATATCCTGTATGTTCTTATTTGTTTCAAATAATGGTTAATAAATCCTGCTGCGTTCCAAATTCCGAGAGTAAAGGCTGGAAGAGTGAACATGGAAGCAAAACATCGTTTCACCGCTTTCCCCACTCTGAAGAAAGGTAAGGCAACAAAAATGCACAGATATGTAGCAGATTATCGACTTACTAATTGTAATATGAAAAATCTGTGCACATGTAATGGCTCAAAAGCATTTAAAGAGCACGGCTAGGATGCGATAATGTATGGCTTTTGTGTTTATTTCATTTCCAAAGGAGAATTTGCCCATTTTTCTGAAAGGTTACTGGCCAAGCTAACGTCATTAGTGTAATAAACATATGCAAAACTAATCACTGCTTAATATTATGCTGCTTTATTATACACTCGTTCTCACCTAATTTAATACTTTCAGTTTCGTTCAATACGAACTGAACATGTAACTACTAACTGCAGCTTTTTGAACTTAGTGTAAATATTACACTACATTAACATTATTTGTAGTTTTAATGCTTGTGTACCAACAATAGACAGAACTGATTTTAGTGCTATAGTCCTATAAATACGTTTTGCAGGTAAATGTAATTTTTAATCTCTCCTTCACTTTGAGTATATTCGTTTTGAGAGTTTGCATATAATTGTAATTTCTTCACAGGCAATGAAGTAGTAAGTGATTGTTGGTTATAAAATATCTGCATTAAAAATTTGGATTTTATACATACAGGGTTTTAAAGCGCTTTGCATCCACCTTTTCAGCTTTCTGTCTACAACTGTTTTAGGCAATTTTTTAAGTTTTCCTAAAACAAAATGGGCTGTGTACTGTTCAAATATCAGTTTACTTTTGTCAAGCTTTTAATATTAATTACATTTACTTGTAGGCGCAGAATTTGGATTCAGCAGATTGATCCATCACTAGCTTCAAAGTCTGGCAAGGAAATGGATGAGCTACGTGTTTGTGGATTGCATTTCACAAAAGATGGATATATGAATGCTTTTCGCAAATTATTAGTGCATGATGCTATTCCAATTATTAATTTGCCCGTTTTACATTGTTCTAGGGTATGTGAGAAGATTAATGATTCTGATTCTGCTGATGTCTCATACAGCTCTCCTACAAAAAATCAACTGGCAACCTCAGAAGTAACTAGTGTCTTATATACTCCTGCTTCAGGTGCTTCAAGAGATCAACCATCAATATACGCAGAACCCTGTGCTTTTTTCTACTCCTGTTTTAGGTGCTACAGGTAGCAGAGTTTGTCCTAGGAGGCGTTTATTAGAAGAACTGGAGATGAGCACGAATGAAGTGACTCCAAGAAAGAAAAGAATTCTTAAGTTTGCAGTGAAAACTATGAAGAACTACAACCGTCTCAGGAAGCGTATCCAAATGACCCATGGCAGAATGAAGAAGCTCGTTTAAGGTAGCAGATACTACTAATATGCTTTTTTTTTTACAGAATGACGTGTCCCCTGCAGCAGCATTAGCCTGTGGAGATGCTAGGAACAGATTTGTAAGGCCCCAGTATCGTCGATGGACAAGAAGAGAGAAGTTATTAGCACTTGCTCTTTATAAACGTAGTCATAAGGCTTATAGATTTTTAAGTTCTCTGATTGTTCTACCATTTAGGAGCTCGTTGAGTAGACTATTAAATGCGCTTCCTTTTAATTCAAGTATCAACGAAGGAATCATAAAGCATCTTGGACATGAGGTACAAAAGTTGAATCAAAACCATAGTGGCCACGAGTTTTGTGTACTTTATTTTGATGAAATTTCTCTAAGAAGTGGTTTGTTTTACAAGCAAAATTTTGACAGGGTTGATGGGTTTGAAGATTATGGAGAACTGGGTAGGACAAAGCGGCAAGCTGACCATGCCTTGGTGTTCATGCCTAGAGGGTCTGCGAAAGCAGTGGAAGCAGCCTGTGGCATACTACTTCTGCCGGTCTACTACACCTGCTTATATTTTAGAAGAACTGGTTATTAATGTAATTAAAGCTTTGTTTTCCGCAGGACTGGTTGTGAAGCTGCTGTATGTGATCAGGACAGCACAAATCGCTCAGCATTGAAGACTTTGGTGCAACAATTTCCTACAGAAAATAAAGAAAAGTTTTTGTTTCAGATTGGTGAAGAGAAAATTTCAACCATTTATGATGTGCCTCATTTATTAAAAAGTGTGCGTAACAATTTTTTGAAATATGATGTAAAAATAGGAAATGGTGTGGCAAAATGGGAACACGTGAAGCTGCTGTTGGCTGCTAATGAAAATTGTTTATATAGATTAATTAATAAAATTACAGATATACATGTGCAGCCCAAAGGGAAAGATAAGATGCGGGTAAGTCTGGCTGCCCAGATCTTTAGTAAGACTATGTCCAGTGCTATGCTTGTGTTAGTTGATGGTTTTCCTCAGCATATGTCTTCTGATGCAAGAGCTACAGCTTCATTTTTGTTATTTATGAATGATCTTTTTGATAGTCTTAATGGTTCCAGAAGATTTGCTCCTCCTCATTGTCCACTACGACGTCGCTTAACTCCAACATCAGGTCATCTGGCATTTTGGGAAAATGCAATTGCAGTTTTGACTAATATGCAGTTTGTTAATTCTGTTACAGGAAAGATTATTCGGCCTGCTTGTCAAGAAGGATGGCTGATTAGTATTCAAGCAGTACAATATTTGTGGCATGAACTTAGAAATAGAGGGTTTAATTACTTAAATCTAAGAATTCTTAATCAAGATGGACTGGAGATTTTTTTTGCTGTAATCCGTCAGCATGGAGGTGACAATAACAATCCAACTTGTTCTCAGTTTATTTCAGCCTTTAAATCATGTGTGCTGAATGGGATTTGTTCTTCTAATTCAAAGTCCAAGAACTGTGAGAGTGACGAGGGACAGCTACTCTCTCGATTAGATAATTTTATTAGAGATGACATTGATGATTGGGTGCCAAGCAGTTCTTGTGATGTTTTGCATAATGATGTTTCTGTGAGTGTTTTAGGATTTGTGGAAGGCCAGTCTTATCATTATGTGAATGGTTATTTTGTTAAATGTTTATTATTTAACAGGCATTTTGCAGATTGCAGCAGTATGCTGACATCAGCTGAAGCCAGGTAAGGAGCTGATATCATAGGTGCAAGAGATGCGGGAAGGAGACTGATGTATGCATCGAGAGAATTTTCTCATGATGTAGGACTTGCCGTTTCTGTATCAAAAATTTGTTACCAGGTATTATTCATTCAAATAATGTGGGAGGTCAACTTTCAGAAGCAGTACAACCACAGTGTTCATTCTCATGGTGCCAGTGTAGCAAGCATAAAACAGAATTGGTACGTGAATTTCTTTCCATTTTTTCCAAAGTTACTATCTGTCAATTTTGTAGGTTGAAGAATCGTCAATCCCAGGCAGCCTTTAGGGAAAAGGCATCACGAAGAAAATTGAAAATTTTGAAACGCAATTAAATACTCAATTCTTCTCTGTTTCGGGTGGTGTTGGTGGCCGTAGTTTAAGTAATTATAGTATATTCTTTTGTTTCAGGTGGTGTTGGTAGCAATAATTTAAGTAATTACAGTAAATTCTTCTCTGTTTCAGGTGATGTTGGTAGCAATAAGTTCAGTAATTACAGTAATTTTTCTCTGTTTTAGGTGGTGTTGGTAGCAATAATTTAAGGAATTACAGTAAATTCTTCTCTGTTTTAGGTGGTGTTGGTAGAAATAGTAATGAAATTGTAAACCAATGTTGCCTGGGTAAGGTTTTACTCCGCAGTTTTCCCTTCCCTGAAAAGGTAAATGCCAGGCTACTATAGGCACCCCTGACTCCGGAAGCATTTGCGCCATCATTTTATTAGTTCCATTCATTTCAAATTAAAGATAATTAATTTTTTTAAAAATAAAATCAAATAAAATATTACTTTTGAAATTACATGTACGGATGTTATATTTTAAATAGAAACATTTCCTTTTAATTTTCCTTTTCCTTTACCTTACTTCAATATATATTACACACAGTGAAAATTCAGATTGTCATTTTGCAGTAATATTATCTTCAATTGTATTTTTCACTTTGTATATAATAAAATATTACATATTTGCTATCTGCAAAAGAAAGATATTTATACTAATGAAATCATATTATCACAGTTTCTCAAAGATGGGGCCTTTAAATGTTAAAATTAGGCTCCATTTACGAGAAACTGTAATAACATGATTTCAATACTATAAGCAATATAGAAATATGAGACCAATGGGATAACGGCCAGTAAGTGGTTTGCGTATTGGCCGATAGAAGCGCTAGTGCGGGCATCATATACTACTCCCCCACTCGTAGAGGTCACTGGTGTTTAGGGACCAACGGTTAACATTGCTGTGAGCCATCTATATTAGAGGGTTATGTATGATGAGGAGCCAGCCTCTCTACAAGCATTTCACCTACCAGCCAGAAGGCGGCGCTGAGTGGAAAAGTAGTAGATATCCCTCGCAAGAGAAAATAGTAGTACAGGTCCCCCCTAGAGGAAACCAACTACCTAGGTCACTATCCCTCCTGATACCTCTTTGATTTACAGCAGTCTCTCCACAAGCCCATATGACGACCATGGCTACTATCAAGGACTCACAAACATATTACATTGATGGTGGAGATATTACCACATTTAGGAACCAGCCTCTGATCATCGACCCCCCCTCTACCACTCGCAGCCGATGCGTTAGCTGTGCTGCGAATGGAAAAGAAGGCCAGACAGGAATTTCTCACTGCGGCGGAAGCAGAATTAGTTAGGATTCTGTCAAACCCTGACCCAACCACCACACCTGCAGCAAGCACAGCTGTTACCAAAATGTCTGCGCATAGAAATCGTCTCCATGCCATTGACGATTATATATGCAAGAGTCTCACGGTCCAACAATCCACTTGGCAAACCGTGACATCCCGACACTCAGCACAACCTGGAACCACCGCAAAACGATCACAACCCACCACTACCTCAAACAGATTTGAACCCTTGCTGCCGGCAGCGGTATCTGCCAACTCCACTGCAATAGTCACTGTGGAAATATTCACGGGAGCTATCAAGAGGCGCAGAAACTCTGGCACCTCCACCACCACCACAGCAATTGAGACCGGTGATCCGGCCCCTTCCACCACTCAAGACTCAGCAAACCCCCCAAGGCAACCAAAACCTTCCCAATTTTCCTGCAGGACGCACAGGAGGCCCGCATCCTTGTACCAAAACTTAACGCCGTTCCTGATCTTAACTTCCTCATGAAGAACATGAGAGGAACAATCGCCATTCTTCCGGAGACACCGACCGATCATCGGCTCATCCGAAAGATCATAGAAGAGGCAAGCACACAATTTGTCACTACCCTCCTCCCTGAAGAGCGCTTCCTGCATGTGACGATCAAAGATGTCCCAATCTACATCACGGAAGAAGATATGCAACAATATCTCCTGTCCAAGGGCTACCCAATCGAGCGGGTTTGCCAGCTGCGCTCAAACCGATCAGCTGATCAGCGACTGCTCCCACATTTCCGAGTGGCACTCCAGAAAACTGAAACCTCTCACACCATTTACCAGGAAACAAGAATATTTTCAGCAATCGTGAGAGTGTAGCCGTACAAATCACCAGCACTAACTCAACAGTGCACAAACTGTCAGCAGTTTACGCACAGCTCCCCCGGCTGCAAGCTGCAGACTGTATGCGCACATTGCGGACGCCAAGGCCATTCCAGGAAAGAATGTGCACAAGTGGGAAGCACACCACCAAAGTGAGTAAACTGCGGAGCGTCGCACTCCAGTCGCTACGCCAAATGCCCTGTCTGGCAAGAAACTCGACTAGAACTTAGAGCTACTAAAAGGGGCTGAATTTCTCGATTCTATGAGGCACCACTCCTACGAAACACGCAAGGTTTGCCGAAAGAAGCCTTCTCCGGAGCTCGGCATCCAGGACTACCGCCGCGGGTACCCATAGAGTACCCCTCTTATGGAGCAGCAAGCATCCAGGTGCCACAGGTTCCGCAGGAACCCACACCCACTGCACCACAGCAAGAGGCTCTACCTCCAGTCGCCTTGACGACCTCAGCAGACACGGCCATTGGGCATCATACAGCCCAACCACCGCTACCACAACCACGCCAGAAGATCCACGGCCCTTTGCACCGGCAGCAGCAACGACAGCACCAACAGGAATTCCCGTCGCTCCCCTCCCGACACTCACCAACCCCCAACCTCGACCTTACCTTCCTAAAAGTGGTAGCGGAAATTCCGCTTAACCTACAGACCAGCTTCGCAGCCTGCTTGGCAGAAGCCCTACTAAACCGCCCCAAAAACGTGCCAGCGGAGACAATCCGTTGCCACACCGTTTTCACCTTCCTCCTGCAGAATGGCAGCTAAACCCCGCAGATACATCGACCCTGCTAATCTCAAGGCCTGCTATTGGAACGCCCATAGCCTCCGGGACAACCTACAGAAAACCACCAATTTCCTTTCCACGCATAATATCCAACTGCTACTGGTGCAGGAGACTTGGCTCACACCAACCATTAAGGCGTCCATTCCAAGATTCACCTGCCACCGATCTGATAGGCCAGACGGCTATGGAGGAACGGCCATTTTCATAAACTCAGCCCTACAAAACCACAGGCTACACCTGCCTCAATTGTCAAACATGGAGGCCACGGGCATCCAGCTCAAACTCGCTCAGGACCCGTCAACTTTTTCTCAGTGTACATAACCCCTGGCGAACCTATCCTGCCAGGGGAACTCCAGCATCTTGTGACTTCTGCTACAGCCACTGTGGCAATGGGTAACTACAACGGGAAGCACACCAACTGGAACTCTACCACTGTCACCCACCGTTACATAAGTTCATCACTGATCGCGGCCTTGTAGTGCTTTCCCCAAACTCCCCAACCATAACCCACGGTGATCGAGGCCCACCAGATTGGCTCGACATCGCCCTCCTCTCCAACGTACGATGGCACCCCACCCTCTTCACCATCCCTGAACTTTCCTCTGATCATTATCCCGTACTCTCATATTTAACACCCGCCCGCTCCTTAAACCACCCTGCACCACCCCAAACCCGCGCGAGACTAACTGGAAGTCCTACACAGCGCTGCTGGCCCAGTATACGCCCCACTACTCACCCTGCAACACGACAATTGAGGCAGATGCCTTGCTGAATGTGATTACCTCCACCATTCAGCATACTATTCACCAGGCCAGAGTCCCGCAAGGTAGTGTCCTCGGCCCGGTACTATTTTTAACGTATATAAACACCGTGCCATCCCACCCCAGCTGATCTCTGTATCTTTATGCCGACGATACGGCCATCACAACGAGCTCCACTCGTTTAAAAACTGCAGTGGCCAGACTTCAAATATACTGCGACATTCTAACCACCTGGTTTAGCTTGTGGCGGCTGACGGTAAACGCCATCAAATCCCAAGCTATGGTTTTTACCAGACGTCCCCTGGACGACATCCCTAAATTGCGAATATCTGGAGGCGCAGTACTCTGGAGTACAGAGGCCACTTACTTAGGAGTAAGGTTTGATACCACGCTCACCTGGAAATCACACATCGTGGAAATAGCAAACAGAGTCAGCCGGAGGATGACAATGTTGTATGCTTTTTATTCTAAATTCTCAACGATGTCCGTCGGTACTAAAGTGCTGGTCTATAAGCAGGTGCTACGTCCTGCGTTAACTTATGCATGCCAAGTCTGGGGCACAGCTGCAAAAACGCACCTGAGCCACCTACAAATACTGCAAAATCGATATTTACGTACCGCCACCAGCTCCGACTGGTATATACCCAATGCAAACATTCATAAAGACCTACAATTACCTACACTATCCGAATTCATCCTGCGGACAACACAATCCTCCCAATCCCATCTCCCCAAAAGTTTCAAATCCCTCATCCGCGGACTCGGGGAGTATGATTTAGACCCCGGCCCTCGCAGAAAACGACCCAGAATCACCTGAAACCCCTGACAACCCTATACATTAAATATCCTAGACACCCCATAACATTACCTTTTGTTATATAAACCATATTCTGCAAATTAACCCACCGCTATCCCCACCATTTCCTCTTTACACTCTCAACCCTTCTGCCAGCAAAGGACAAAGGTCCTGGTATGGCAACTGCCCGGGGGACTCCCCTCCCTTGTGGGGGGCAGTCCACTAGCAGCACATCGAAGTGAGTTGAACCCTCACATAACCGGCAAGCTCCCAAAATACCGCAGCCCACGCGGCCACGTAGGCCTCAAAACCTCCCTAACCCTCCCTCAAATCCCACAAACTCCTCTGGCGGTATCGATCCCAGTTTTCTCCAGGTAATTGACCGCATCCCTGAAAACCTTTAAATCCAGTCGCTGCAGCGTTTGCTGAGGTTCTCAGCAACCGGCCTTCAACTCCTTCGCCAGGGAAAGTGTTCATACACACGGTCTTTGTTTTCTGCGCATACAATGGGCGTTAAACCTACTGACAGCACCAGCTGCCTGAAGATATGCTACTGGAACGCCAACGGCATTCGCCCTAAGCTGCGGGAGACCTCAGACTTTCTATCGATGCAACAGGTGTCGGTGTTGTTGGTGCAAGGAAAAAAAAAAGCCGTGACTTCGTCCATCGACAAAGTCACGGCTTACTTATTTCTTTTTTAACTAGGCGTCTAATTTCTAATACCAGGTCTTTATTTTCTTTCTTTATTTTTTCCATTCAATTTTTTCCATTTGTTATATATTTTATTTTATTAACAAACAAAGCATTGGCACATGGAGGGTGCCTTAACTACTAACTACTACAAGATTATTTAATATGTTATAATAATTTCAACTATTACAATATAATCAAATATAATTGTAAGAATTAACAATTAACTTACAAACATTCTATTTAAATTCTTGTTACTTTTACAAACAGAAAATATTAATCAATTAGTCACATTAACAACAAAACTCTACAATAATATATGTTAGGATAGGTTAAAATGCTACAATTTGTTAGTACGCTTATTATTACCACAAATTAATAACTAAGATTTCACAATCGGTGGTTAAAGGTGGTCCACTGGAAAATCCTGAAGAGCTCCGCCCCTTAGGTCGTCAATTGGTGAGTCCTGGTATTCCATGAAGACACGGAGTCCCCGGTACATCAGTGAGCCACCTTGAAGTCATAATCGGGAACAACTAGCCTCTGTAGCTTTTAAGGGTTTCCCCTGAAAAGGCACTGGCTAGTTGATTTAAATGAATCCACATCTTCTTGCTTCTTAATATTACATTTATTTGTCGGTTTTGTATACGTCCCTGTAAATTTTGTCTCAAATGTCTGGTACGGTCGCATTCAAATAAAGCGTGTTCAGGTGTCTGAGTTTGTCCGCATTCACACAAACTATCAGGTTGTAAACCAAATCTATAGAGGTAGTCACGGTACGGTCCGTGCCCGGAGAGGTAATGTACAAGACCGCGGGATGGTTGAAAATATTTCATCTGTGTTCTCTCAACTACAGACGGGAAAAAGCTATATGTTCTCCTACCAGTAGAACTGACCTCCCACGAGTCTTGCCATTCCTCCATGAACTTATCATTAATTTCGATTTCATCATCAATCGTGCATCCCACTAATTGAGATGCTCTTACAAGGTTGTTCTTTCTAGCCCAATACCGTGCTCCTCTTTTACGCACTTCCAGATCCAGAGGCAATATACCAATTATCAATAATAATGCGTCTGTTGGTGTGGTTGAGAAGGCCCCAATCATCCTAATAAGGATTTTTCTTTGGAGGCCTCTCAAGGTTTTAATTGCGCCCAACAGAAAAAGTCATGTGGGCCCAGACGCTGGCACCATAACCAACGATTGAAGCCAACACCACATTATTATATAATTTTATTGCATGAAAAGGTATAGTTCCGTAATTTTGCGATAACCGTGCGATTTTATTCATAATCAAAAGTGCTTTTGCCGATATTTGTTCTAAATGCGTTTTAAATGTCAATTTTTCGTCCAAGTAAATGCCGAGATATCTTACACTTCGGGATCTGGGAATGCATGTGTGTTGAAATCTCATAATTGGAGACCTCTGCATACTACCCTTCAAGAATAAAAAAGTAGTTTTGGTAGCAGAGATCTTCAATTTTAGATTTGCGCACTCAACAGATAGCCCCGTCAATATTACACTATATTCAATATTCAAGTTGGTTTCTAGAATTAGCCTCCACTAATATTAAGATATCATCCGCGTAAGCAACAACTGCTAGCGTTTCAGTGAGATCGTTCAGATTTCTCAGACTGAGTTCGATCCCAATGTCCCAGAAGTTGGGTCCACAAATCGATCCTTGGAGGCATCCTTTCGATAACTGTCTGGATAGCCGCCTTCCACCCAGATCGTAGTTTACAAATCTATTTTTACAATAATCTACCAGAGAATTGTATAAATGTTTTGAGCATCCAATTGCTCTAAATTGTCTGAACAATGCGGGCCACCATAAGTTATCGAAAGCCCCTTCGATATCTACAAAAATTCCAATAACGTATTTCGAATCAGAATCCCCCACCAGCCTTAAGGAATGATTAATTGCATCTTCTGCCGATTTGCCGGGTCGAAACCCAAATTGCAATGGATACCTTCCATAGATGTCCCTGATCATTTCTACTCTTTTAATTAGAAGTTTTTCTTGCACCTTAGCTAGAGTACTTAGAAGACAAATTGGCCTATATGATTAAGGGAGTTTAGGGTGTTTGTCTAAACTTTTCTTTAAGATAACCAAATTTGACTGCTTCCAAGCGTCAGGCACCCTGCCCTGCCTTAGACATTCATTCACAAGCGGAGCCAAGACTGATATCAGCCTTCCCCCCAGGGCCTGAAGAACCTCAACAGAGATTCCATCAGGCCCCGGCGCCTTCCTTGGTCTTAACTAATATATTGCGTTGGCTATTTCTTCCTCGGAAAAGGAAAGAACCTCCTGTCTGATAAGGACAGGGGATTCCACCTCCCCTCGGATAGCCCGATGGTATTCGCTTTCTTTCTCCATATTGTCTGCTGGCAACAAGGTACTCAACAAGCAGTCAATGGTATCTTCCCGGGAAACTGTATATTATCCGTCATCCCTGACCAGGGTGGCCATGGTAGACAAGTTGGATTTCTCTCTAACGATACGATATGGCAAACCCCAGGCGTTTTTAATTAAACAATCTTCAACGAACTTATTCCAACTTGTCTTCCTGGTCTGGCCAGGAGACTCTCATACGCAAGTTTCCTTCTCCTATAAATCAAATGGCGCGTCTCCCTTTCCTGAGGTGTTAAGGATTTTTATATAACCTTTTAGCTTTACGAGTGTTCCTTCTAAAACGTTGCAATTTATCATTCCATGGGCTAGCAAAATTTTGATTCCCCCCTTTGCCAAAATGTATTGAAACCCTCATTGCCGAAACTATTGGAGTCGTTAATTCTTTTGCGGCATGATTTACATTCCCTCCTCTGGTTATAGGTTTAGGAGGAATAAAACAATTTCTCAATCTATCCTAATTGGCCCTCCTAAAATTGTACCTTAAGGGAACCGGTGTATCCCCCGAAAATTCCCATCCAATGCAAAAACTAATCAGATTATGATCTGACTCAGTCTGTTCTTGAGCCACTGTCCACTTATGGATAAGGTCTGCTGCATTGGAATTGTTCACTGTAACATCAATGCTACATTCAACTCCGACCCTACCAATATATGTAGGTGGGTTGCCCGGTTTATTTGCACATTCCAATTGTAATTCCATTAGCAGTCCTTCCATAGCGTCCCCCCTGTCATCCAATACACCAGTATGCCAAAGGTGTAATTTGGCATTGGCATCTAGACAATAGATTGTCGCCCTATTGCTATACCTTCTCTTAATATTTCTTATTTTATTTAACCCATTATTTATATCTTGGCTAGGTGGAAAATACAAGCTAGATAGGATTATTGTCCTTCCATTATGTGTTATTTCAGTACACGCACAATGTGAGTCTGTGTATTGGGTTATGTGTGTGACTGTAAGATTATTGTTCAAAATAACTATGGCAGCCATTGGTATATTGGCTCCAGTTATCACTCGTGCGAAGGCGGGCATGTAAGGCAACTTTCCATTGATGTGATATGGTTCCTTCAGGCACAAAATTTCTAACCTTCTTTCCTCGGACAGCTGTCGGATCTCTTGTATAACTAACTACTTCTCGCGATATTCA
Source organism: Metallyticus violacea (assembly GCA_030762175.1). Taxonomy (NCBI): domain Eukaryota; kingdom Metazoa; phylum Arthropoda; class Insecta; order Mantodea; family Metallyticidae; genus Metallyticus; species Metallyticus violacea. The sequence continues at coordinate 41,305,767 of CM060843.1, read as the reverse complement.
ATTGCCCTACCTTTAAAATTGAATTTAAGGAGTTCTGAGGTGGGCGTAACATTGAGGCCATGGGAGTCTGGCATCAAAAACTGTCCTGCCATATGTCCGCGAGAAGTCGGCATATACTGAATCTAAATCAAAAGATTCTTCACGTCTTGCAAAAGCTGACAACACAGCTCCAACAGCTGCTCAGGGTCAGAAGGTAAAGCTAACGATTTTAACTGTAATCTGTCAATGGCTTCAGGGCTAGGGAAGGTGATTGTGTTCCCCCTAGGATGAAGCCTCCTGACAATATGATGGAGGACTATTGCTAGTGTACTGACTTCCTCTAAACGTGATAGTTTGTGATTTAGTTCTAACTCGTTATGGATCGGTGTTGGATCTCTATTGCTATCTAGTCTAGATAGGTCTTGTGAAATTGTTTCAGAAAACTTTTCGGTTTGAGTAGAAATAGATTGTTCAACTGTACACTGTTGAGAAATATCGTCCAATGATATGTCCTGTGTCATATTGTTTAATGTTTTCTCATTCTCAGTCATGATCTCCTGTGAAGCTCGGTGAGATATTGATCTGGGTAGAAACCAATTAAACCATTTCCTTGAGGAGTGGTGATACCTCTCCTCACGGAAAGTGGCTGTCTGGGTGGAGGAGTCAGACTTAGAAGAATCAAGACTCATGACCGCAGGTTTGGTACGGTAGGCTAGAGCTCTATCTGCGTCACGTCTTTTCCTGGAGGGGGGCTTATGCCTTCCCACACAGCAAAAGCAAATGCTGAGCCCTGCAATTGTTGTTCTACAGTCATCCTTCTCCATCCGAATATGACCCTTCTCCTGATCATTGATATCCCCGATTACTTCATTAGAGATTTTACGTTCCATAATACGCTGATGACCTGAGCTGTTAAAGAGCGTCCATAAATAAATCATTACGTTCCATAATCTGTCTTCTGAATTAATCTATTCATGAGATACTTATAGGTTTCACATTCTTGTTGATTAGGTCTCTTGCAATTCTTCTTACCTCTCCTTGTACAGGCAATACATACTGCCTCCAGTTTTGATTTTTTGCATTCTTTGCGGAGATGATCTTGATCTCCGCAATGGCCACAAACCTGTTTGTCTAGAGTGCAGTATTTCGCCATATGCCCAAGATCCTGGCATTTATGGCATCGCTGGACCACGAGGAAGTCCTTAACGGAAAGGTAAGAGAAATCCACATAATTCTTTTCCTTGGCGATAAGCATCCTCCGAATTCGTGGGCTAACTTCAATTACATGATGTGTTGATACATCATTCCTAGGACCGGTCAGAAACCGGTGGGTAAATTCCTGTCTAAATTATGTTTTCGTGATGACATCTTCAAAATTCTGAGCATAAACCAGCTCGAGAAGCTTCTCTTTTGATATCCACTTTGGCACATCGTACAGAATCATACGTGGACGCCACTTGCGTGGACGTTCCACGGTAATCTCCTTGGCCAAATCATGGTGATGCATCAGCTTTTAAATGTCATCATCGGAATTTACCTCAACCAGAACTTGTTTACCAACAGTCTTGATTGCCCTGATCTTTATCTTATCTTTCACAGGATTTACCACCTTTGTGAAAGTTCACTTAACCTCATCTGTTCCTCGACCTGTCTTGGGTGAGCAAAACACCACAGGAGGCTGTTTGTGCGTCATCTGTGCAATCTTTTCCTCTTTACCAGCCTTGGCCCTAACGCCGACCGGCTTGACAACCATCGACGAAAAGGTCGGTACTGGTTGTACTTCATTTTTCTCTTTGAGGCGAGTATTCTCTTTCTCTAATTCATGTATTTTGCCGTAGGCAAAATGAATTCTTGAGGCCATTTTCAGGGATTTCTCCTTTACCAGGTTTATTTTTTCCCTGGTTGTCCTATCATGGGTTCTCAAGATTTTGTCTAACTCTAGGACGCATTTGGTTAGATCTGGTGTCACTTCGGTACCAGACACCGTTTCGAAATTTTCGCTTAATAATAAATGCTCGAAACCCTCCATGGGGTCTTCGGACCCTGGGATCATCACCACTTCCCGCGACCGTTCAGGCGACGCACTGGTCGAAGCAGTCGGCGACTCCACCGTTGGGGTCCTTCCAGGCGGAGACCACCTAGGAGGAGAGCCCTTTGGAGGAGGTCTCCTGCCTGACCGCGTCGGCAAACGCTGGGTCGGCATATTGCCCGGAGAAAAAGCCCCGGTTGATGTTATTTGATTCCCCTGTTTTTTATTCAATTGAAAATATGGATTCCCAAAATAGCCCTGAAAAGGGCTCTCCTATTCACCTATCTGTCCCTAAATACAATTTATAGCTCCTCTCTGCCAGGAATTATCCTGTTGCCCGGGGTTCAGGGCGGGGACCTGGGAGCTACCCTTAAAGGAACACAAACAAAACGGTTCGAAATTTATATAGCTCGAAAGGCACACAAACACTATACAACTCTTTAAGGGGCGAACCCCTGTTGGTGCAAGAGACGCACACCCGACCATCAACCCGTGCACAAATTCAAGGCATGCAGTGCTACCGCACCGACCGAGCGGACGGCTTTGGAGGCACCGCCATCTACGTTGATCGCTCCATCAGTCACCATAATGTCTACAGCCCTGCAACCACACACATGGAGGCCACTGGGGTTCATATTAACACCAGTAATGGGCCACTGGTTTTGTATTCGGTCTACAACGTTCAATTGTGGACGTGGAACTGGACGCGATATTCTCGTCCTCCACGGTCACCATTGCTGCTGGGGATTTTAATGCCAAACACGTGGCGTGGAACTCAACCAGCACCACCCACCGCGGCATTCAACTCCACAACTACGCCACCTCCAGGCAGCTACCAATTCTCTCCCCAAATTCCCCAACCATCCATTACGGCGACAGACGCCCCCCGGACTGGCTAGATATCACGTTAGTCCGAAATCTGCGCAGTCACCTCCACATATACTTCATCCCCGCCCTAAGCTCGGAAATTAACTGATGCCATCACAACACAGTTCAACAATGGCAGCAGCACACTGGCCCTCTTTTTGGACGTAGAAGCGGCCTTCGACAGGTGCTGGCACAATGCCCTCCTCTACAATCTGTATCACCAGCTATCACCACTCAAGCCATACATCCCCATTCTGGCCAGCTACCTTCAAGAACGCCGCTTTACGTCCAAGTATTCCAAGAAAAATCCCAAACCCTACCCATGTCAGCTGGTGTGCCACAGGGGGCAGTTTTAGCTCCTTATCTGTACACATTGTACACTCGAGACATTCCCCCCGACCACAGATGTAAGACGCTACTCTACACCGACGACACTGCCATATACAACCACCATACACACCCAAAATACAACCAGAGGGAGCTCCAACGTTACCTGGACAAATTCCTGACCTGGGCTGCCCTCTGGAAAATAGTGATAAATGCCGACAAAAGTCAACTAATACACTTCACCGAAACCAAGAAAAACGACATAGACATCACTCTACAAGGACTTAGACTGCGGTGCCAACCTACTGTTACATATCTGGGCGTTACCTTGGATAAAAAACTCACTTGGAACGCCCACATTCAGCAAACGATCCAAAAGGCCAAACAACGCACATATGTCAGCACCGCACTACTGCACAGCAAGCACATCCGCATTAAGACAAAACTCATCCTCTTCCAATCCTTTATCCAACAATTTCTCCTGTATGCTTGCCTAGCTTGGTCAAACACCAGCAAAACTAACCTACTCTCCCTCCAATCCCGTCAAAACATCTGCCTCAGTAAAATGCTAAGGGTGCCGATCCTACATCTAACAAAATTGTTCACAAAGAACTACAATTTCCCACCTTCCTACAGACTCTGCACAACCGCTGCACAAACGCATGGGCCTCCATAAGAACGCACTCCAACCCAGAAGTACAAAAAATAGGCCAGGCGGAGCCTCTCCACCGCAAGCATAAACGCATACGCATTTTCTAAAAACATCTCCGAGCAAACTCAAACCACTTTTTCTGACATCACCATGAACTGTATATATACTTGTAAATATTAACTGTTAAGTATAGGATAGGATTTTTAATTATAAGTCTGTTAGGTTAACTATATATAAATTTCACCTTATATGTATGTGTCACTAAACAAGTCTCAGTCTTCGCACCATCACAGGAAGCTGTTCCCCTGGGCAAACTCATTGCCCCCGCATGGGCTTCCAAACAAAAACTTTTTACTCAAAAACTGTCTATGTAAATGCTTAACTTATGTATATTATGTACCTGTAAGGCTGCCCCATGTACCAGCCCAGGGAATTATAGTTCAATAAAAATCAATGAATCAATCGGACCACTACCCTGTGATTCTGACTTTTCCTTCCAAACCTACTCCCAAAACCACCCACTCCATTCCTAATCCTCGAAAAACTGACTGGGGAGAACACAACCAGATCTTAGGTGCCCAGAGACCCCCTCCTCTTCTCGGCTGCTCCCATGCAGATGTCGACCGGCTGGTGGAAGCGATCACCACTACCATGTCAGCCGCCATTTGCCGTGCCACTCCGAAGAGTGCCGCTCGTCGTTACCAGCAAGACCCTCTCCCACAGTCCATCAGAAGTCTCATTAGGGACAAAAAAAAAAAAAACATCGCCAGACACCGCTACCAGCAAACTCTGTCTCCGGCAGAGCGGAAAGAGTTTCGCCGACTTCAACAACTGTTGCGGCTTACCCTCCAAGACTTCTTCAATGAGGTGTGGGAAGAACGTCTCAGTAACCTGCGTCCTGAAGACAGTTCGCTTTGGCGCACCGCATCAGGGACGTGTAACCCAATCTACCAGGGAGAAGGTTGAGCTTCACGCATCCTACCTGAAGGACACTTTCAGCGCCGCCCACAACCCAGATGTGGATCACCTATATCAAATTAACCAACTAGTATACACCTACTTCAGTTCTCCCATAGATAACAACACCGTGGACGAGATCACCACTCAGGAGGTGTCATCCATCCTTGGCTCTTTAGCACCTTACAAGGCTGCTGGTTTTGACGGCATTCCTTATGTCGCAGTCAAGTCGCTTCCTTCTGCATGGATGGACGCATCTCTTTAACACCTTGCTAAGAAAGTCTTATTTGCCGGCGGCGTGGAAGCACGCCAAGGTAATAACCTTGTCCAAACCAGGCAAATACCACACCATTCCATCTGGCTACAGGCCGATTAGTCTTCTGCTGCTCTTAGCAAGGTGTTTGAGAAAGTGGTGCACTCCCGTTTACAGCGTGCCCTGGACGAACGTGTTGTGATCCGTCCGGAGCAGTTTGGGTTTCGCACGCAACACAGCACCTGTCATCAGCTACTGAGACTGGTCGATGAAATTGTTATCAACTTCAACAACCGCAACTACGTCGCTGCCGTGCTTTTGAACATTTCCAATGCATTTGACAGCGTGTGGCATGAAGGGCTCCTGTCTCGACTTATCCAATACCAAATGCCCCCTTACATTATCCATCTCACCCAATCCTATCTCTCCAACAGATCCTTTGCAGTATCCCATGAGGACATAGTATCCCTCTCACACCCCGTTCGAGCTGGAGTACCGCAGGCAGCGTACTTGGTCCGCTTCTCTTTCTGCTGTACATCAACACCTTGCCATCCCTGCCCAGATGCAGTCTGTATCTATACGCAGATGATACAGTCATCACCTCAACATCTTCGCAACAGCTGATGGCCATCCGCATAGTGTAAAGATATGCCGACGAGCTTACCACGTGGTTTGGAAAGTGGCGCCTACGTATTAACGCAAGTAAGAGCCAAGCCATTCTTTTTTCCAGAAAGTATCTGACTGATGCTCCACCTATTCAGCTAGCTAGTAGCTCCGTTCAATGGACCACTAGCGTACAGTACCTGGGCGTCACCCTCGACACCAAACTAACGTGGAAGCCACACCTTGAGCGTCTGGCAAATAAGGTCAACGGCAGAATGGCAAGGTTATACCCGTTGTACAGCAGAAGATCGGCAATGTCGGTCGGTAACAAGTTACTCAATTACAAGCAAATTTTAAGACCAGCCCTCAACTACGCCTGCCAAATCTGGGGAGTGGCAGCACGTACAAACCTCCGCCATTTGGAGACACTGCAGAACCGATTCCTCCGCATCGCTACCGTCACCCCTTGGTATGTACCCAACCGGAATATCCATTCAGACCTACATTTCCCTTCCCTTCCAGAGTATATCTATGAAACCTCCCGACCCTTTTATTCCTCAGTGTCCCACAATTTCAATGAACTAATCAGAGGCCTGGGTGAATACGACATTGAGTCAGGCGAAACCTACAAGCACCCAAAACGCATCCTAGACTCCTAAACCCTTCCCCAAAACTTAAATACCATTATCCCAGTACCCAATTACAAAACCTCCCACCCCCAATAACCTAATAAACAATACCCATCCCGCGTATTTCCAACGTCATTTTCCTATATACTGCTCCACTGCCAGTAGAGGGCCAAGCCCTGATATGGCAAAAGACAGAGTGTGGCCTGCCAATTCAACTTGGCAGCAACTCACACTCAAGTGTCACCTCGCCGTGTGTGTGCGAACCCTCACATCATCCCACAACTCATTAGGCAACTTATTAGAGCCAAAAAAGTCGTGCGGAAGCTATGGCAGAGATTCCGCCACCCAAGGATAGGAGAAGTCCACGGGAGGTTCAAAACCCTGGTGAGACGCCTCCTAAGGGCACACAGATCTGAGGCCTAAGAAAACACGCTTCGGCACGCGAACCTCCAAGAGAGGAAACCGTGGCGGATCGTCCGAGGCCTTCGACGAGATAAGGCTGAACACAAGCACCCCCTGCACAGCCGTTTTCTTGGACACTTAGTGTTCGAGGCCCAAGAAAAGGCAGAGGCTTTCGCAGGCCATCTGGAGCTTCAATTCCAACCACGGGAGCATCCTGAAGACGACGACCACACTGATCTCGTGGAGGAAACCGTCTTTAGCCTTCCTAGAAGGGGGCGGGGCAAACACGAGAATTTCCACATCCCGATCGCCACACCCAAAGAGGTGGCCACCCTGATCCAACGCCTAAGGTCCCATTAAGCCCCTGGGCAGGACCGCGTAACAGCGGAAATGCTCCAGCACCTTCCTTAAATGGGCGTGATCTACTTGACGCGGATTTACAATGCTTGCCTATAGCTGCTCCATTTTACATCATCATGGAAAGAGGCGAGGGTGGTTTGCATTGTGAAGCCCGGCAAAGACCCGGTTCATCCCCCCAGCTACCGCTCTATAAGCCTTCTCCCCATAGTTTCAAAAGTATTTGAAAAGCTTCTCCTTACTTGGCTACTTCCTCACTTCGAGGAAAAGCAACTCGTACCTAACCCTCAGTTCGGTTTTCGTCCTGGACTTTCCACGACCCAGCAGCTACTGCCATTAGCCGAAAAGGTCTCGATTGGCTTCCAATAGAAAACCAAGTCGGTAGCAGTGCTGCTGGACGTGGAAAAGGCCTTCTCGACCACATGACAAGACGGCCTCATCTACAAACTCCTAGAGCATGATATCCCTGCCCCCTACATTTACCTGGTGGCCATCTTCCCCAGAGAACGCAGCTTCCGGGTAAAAGTGGACGGCAGGCTTTCAACAGTCCGGCCCATTGGCGCGGGATTGCCGGAAGGCAGCGTGCTGTCCCCGACACTCTTCATTGCTTACATGAACGACTTTCCAACTAACGACAGAACCACCACCCATCAATATGCAGACGATCTGCTTATTCTGGCACAAAATAATCAAAAATTATGCACTGTGTCCAATTCAGAACCAACTCCGTGCGGTGGAGACCTGAAGCGAAAAATGTCGGATACCATTAGTCCGGAGAAAAGCTCTGTGATTCTCCTGACTAAGGGCCGAAGTCCGAGGCGCCGGCGGGATCTCGTGTTGCATCGCCGGCGGATCCCCTAGGTCCGCAGTGCGAGGTACATCGGGGTAACGCTGAACCGCTCGCTGATCTTTAGGGAGCATATAATCGTTAAAGTTCGGCAAGGCCATGCTGCCCTCGGGAAGTTGTATCCAACCCTGAGCTCTCGCTCCATGATCTTGAGCCAAAAGCTGCGCGTCTACCGTGCCATGGTTCCGGCGATGGTTCTGTAGGGCTGTGAGATCTGGGGAGCCGCGGACCCGTTCACGATCCGCAGAATCGTGCGCTAAGGATTGTGTACGGCACTGATGGTCGCTTCCCAGCCCACATCCTGCAAGATCAATCCAACGTACCATACATCATTGACGTCGTGCGGGAGAGTGCCCGGACGTTACACAATTCCGAACCATTCAAATGAACTGGTCAGAGCACTAGGGGCCTACGACCACAAGGCCCCTAGACGATGCAAATCGTACTGGCTTCCCAAGGACGTCATGGGACCCCTTGGACGAAACAAACAGGCCCACATTTAAATATAGCTCTTGAACCTGAGGTTGAGCAACTCCTTATAAATACCTATCCCGAGCACCAGCCAAAGGCAAACCATGCTGAAAACATCGGCTGACAACCGACGTTAAGCAGCATTGAGCGTGGTCAGTACTTGGATGGGTGACCGCCGGGCGCTGCGCATGCCATGAGGTTAAGTAGCCTCGAGCGTGGTCAGTGCTTGGATGGATGGCCGCCTGAGTGCTGTACTTGCCGCTGGCACAAAATTTGTCACAGCCTTCTTTCTGTTTTATAATGAAATCCTACGTCCATTGAGCAAGTAAAACCGCGCGCGGCTAGGTACTGCTAACACAGAACACCCACTTGGTATTTTCCCAAGTGCCCCGAACTGGCATCTGGCGTCTGGCCAAGTTTTGCTCAGTTTGAGAGTCTCTCCCTTTCTGTTGAAATTGTTAGGGTGTTTGTAAATTTCCATTGCTTCGCGTTGTAATCTAGCGTGGTAGTATGGTATCAAAGAGTGAACAGATGTTTCATTATACTGGATAATGTGATCTCCGTCTGTCCACATTGCGTGTTCTGCGACCGCGGACTTGTCCAGCTGATCCAGGCGGCAGCATCTCTTGTGTTCTGAAAGTCGTGTGTTTACGCTTCGTTGAATGGTGCTTATGTATACTACACCGCAGGAACAAGGAATCCGGTAGACGCCGGCCGAAACGAGTGGGTCCCTGGAGTCTTTGGCCGAGCGTAGCAACGAGTTGATTTGTCTGGTAGGCTTGAAGGTGGTTTTGACGTTGTGGCATTTGAGTAGGCGGCCAATTCTGTCCGTGACCTTATTGAAGTGTGGTAGGAACGCAATGCCCTTGCTCCTGGGCGAAACCTGTTTGGCCGGGTGGTGTATGGGTGGGCGTAACCATCTGTGGACTTCTTGTGCCGTGTAACCATTTGAAGATAAATCCCGTTCCAGATGCCGGAGTTCCTGTTGCAAAAAGTCAGCCTCGCAGCTGCGAGCAGCGCAGTCAGTGAGAGTCTTTATCACGGCGCGTTTCTGCTTCGCATGATGGCTGGACTTTTTTTCAGATATCGGTTGGTGTGGGTAAACTGTGTCCCATTTTCCCGTCTGACTCCGGCTGTGAAAGCTTCGGACTACTCTAAACAAATTGTTTACAGACGAGAAATTGATCCAGTGACACCTCCATAATTTGATTTTATATATACCAACTTCTCCTATAAACTACTGGAAAACAATTCTTGAACAATTTTGAAAGACACTTAAGTGCTCTCAAATGTCAACACAATGTTCTTTATGTCTTCGCAATAATACTCAACTGCATTGAGCCAAGAGTCCCACAGGTGAGTATCGGTTAGGGAAGAAGTGGGATGGAAGATGCTATTTCTTTAAATTTTTTCATTCTCAATAAGCCTTGACAATTAACTTTGATATCAATTTATGTACTTCAAGAAAATTAAATCATATTTCCTCAGCAATTCTATATAAATCGTGAATTAAGCAATAATATGAACCATTTTGGATATGCAACCTTAAGGCCATTGGTAGCTTTTACCATGTATAATGCTGCATCTATTAGGAACAACAAAACACGATAAAAATATACTCTGCTTAACTTCACCATCCAATAACAGTTTCATAGCATTGTCAAATAGTACAGGAATTGTAGAATGATTTATGCATAGAGAACTTCTGAAGCAATAAAAATAATTACTTGGCTTGTCGGCAAAAGAGAGTGCCAATAAAAACATTCACAACATATCTCCCACAAGCATCAGTTCGTTGTGGAAAAATACACGAATCACCCAATTGCAGATGAATTAACACTGAGAAGAAATTATTTACCTATTTGTTATGATAACACATTACAAAAAATTAGCCGTAATGTAGTAAACAATAAGATTTGGGTGTCCATTGTTTTTCTTTTCAACTACTCATCAGGCTTACTGGATTATTGTGATTTTTTTTATATAAGGTTAAATATAATATGTCAATATATTGCACACAACTTATCCATTACGTCAAAGCATTTGTTTCGAACCCTACCTAAAATCCATTCCACTCCATTCCACCGTAATGCTTTACAAAAGGCTCAAGTGAATGTCCAGAGCTTGTTTAACGAGTTTTATGAGCTTTCCTCTACTCTCTAGCTAGATTGCATTCTATTTCAGAAACTTCTCTTTCTTCGGCAATTGTCCATATTCCTGACTATTTATTCTCTTTTCCTTGTTGATCGCATTGGCAAAGGTGGGAGTGTAGCAGTTTATATCAGATGTGATCTACAATCCAAAATTATTTACTATAGTTCTAATGAATATTCGGCCCAACCTGAAACACTCTTTATAGAAATTGCAGCTTCCTATCGCTAATGCTTGATCTCCGTAGTGTACAAACTTCCAAAAACCAAATACTAGTTAAATTTGATACACTCTTGTTAAATTATTTGTCACATTACGAACGCTTTATTATTATGGGAGACTTTAATGCTAACGTCATGACAAATAGAGGATGAGCAACCGTGGGACCGGCCGGCAGCGCTATGTCGACGCAGGCGAGAGTACATTTTCCCTTCTCTGCGCGAGGCTTCAGTGTGATTTGAAATCTTACCCAAGTAGCACACCGCCGATGCAGCAGCCAGTCTCGCCAGCCGGCCGGCCGCATGCCGCGAAACCGGTTGCGTGCAGGATTGTTCACGCTGTACAACTGATTCCGCTGAACTGGTGACGCTATTCCACTGCTGCGGTATGCCAATCCTTTCCCTAAATCCTAAGCATCATACACCAACTACTTACACTCATTTAGATTTAATTATAACAAATCATCCCGACAAAGTAGTGACTCATGACCATCTACTGTACCAGGCTTGTCTGCCTGTAACGTTTCTTAGCCCTACAGACCTTTCCGCCTTAAGCTGCTGCTTTCAGGGACTTGAAACACATAGACAGACGAAGAGGCACTAATAAATTACGCATTACAAGCAGAATTGCATATTAACTGGAACTTGAGGACAGATGATGAGAAAATTTAAAAGTTCAATGACATTATCTTATAATTTTATAACCGACATGCCCTCATCAAAACAAAGAGAACAAAACAATCGATTGGATAAAAATCGAAATTCGCAACTTAATGACTGAAAGAAACCTGACATATTGTAAACATCTGAAATAAATCTACAAGAATACAAACGATTACGAAACAAAGCAATCAATTTATCAGAAATGCCGAGTTGAGACATGCACATAAACTAACAGATCGCAATATGCCATCCATAGAAATGTGCAGAAATCTCAAGAACTTGGATCTTGGAAATACAAAAGGACAGACAGAAAAAAATTGCGTTCCTCCCGAAAAAGTTAACGAACACCTTACCGTTTGCAGAATTATTATCTCAGAGACCATAGACCAACCAGAAAAAGAATCGAATGAATCGACTTCAACACGTGACAATTTTTTCTTTAGTTACATTAAATCTGGTGACGTAAAGATGCGCTAAGACAGATTAAAACAAAAGCTACACGAATAAATATGGTCACCATCTCTTTTAACAAAATTATTGACATTATTTTACCAACTCTGACGTATATGTTTAATGCATCCTAAATAACACCAACATTCCCTACCTCTGGATTTGTACGGCCCAAAGAAAAAGTCACTTTACTCTCCACCAGGCACGTATTTAGAAATTAGTTTTCGGGGAGGGGGGGAGTCCAAAATAAACCTGCATTTGCATGTATGTATTCTTACCACCACTATTTTAAAAATGAATAAATAAATATTTGGACTGGTTTAGAAAAATGCAAAAATACCCAATTTTACTTCAAACACATTGTCAAACCTACACAACACACTGCACAACTATTACTAATATTCTTCTAGGTGTGCAAGAAAAATATATTAGTAACACTAAAAGAAGATTTTAATATCAGAACTTACTGTAAAGATCTGGAAATTTATTGAAGTGAAGTGTTGTACACGAGGTTCTGTATTATAGTCCTTGAGATTCTGGTAAAAGTTCACAATATTTACACAATTTACTCAACAATTGTACTGTTCTAAACTATTAAATTGATGCACTTGCTTCTTCTACCCCTTATGTTTTACACCTCATTAGGATTGATATCCTGATCCCAAAGTACAGACATTAAAGCAAGATTACTTAAACACTCATCACTGGTTCTATTTCTTAGGTAAGTGTTGAGCCGTTCCATTGTTGAAAATGATCTTTCGGCACTGGCTATTGAGACAGGGAGGGTGGCTAAAATTTTTAGGAGACAGTGAATTCTGGGGTATAATTCTGCAGAACATGCAGCCAAAGAACTTAGGGCATCATTTGGTCTTATTTTTCTCTGTGGATTTCCATTTTTGACACCACATCAGGTATTCTGCCTCTATTCCAGTATCCCTGATATTACCACTTGAATACAAAGAAAGCTTATTTAATTTATCAGCTGCAGTTTCTTTGACATTTCTGGGCAATAAAATATCACAAGCAGACAATACATCTTTATTCTGTTCAAAACGTGCTTTGAGATTTGAAATCAATTCATCAGTGCATGGAATAAAGACACGTCTTCTGAAGTACTCTTCTGCAATATGTGCTGGGTGCTTGTACCTCTTTGTCTGCTTTCCTGCTAGTCTTTGAATTTAGATTTCAGAATCTGAAGGGGCTTTCATTGTGTCCAAACACTGCTCAAAGATGTTCTTAAATTCTGCACCAGCATTTATTCTTCAGGTTTCCAGTACAACATCACTGGCATATTCCAAAGCAGGGCTCAGGTTTTGTAAATAAGTTGAAAGGCGGACCTGCAAGACAGCAATTTCTTGCATATCAACAGTGAGATGAGAAACAATATTTTCTCTATGGCTGCCAGTAGTTGTGCAACAATCTTGGAAATAGATTTTTTGCTTACTGAGAGACTGAAGGTTTTCAACAATTGGTTCCAGAAACTCAATAAAAACTATGATGGAATCATGCCTCTCTACCTATCTTATGTTGCAAGGGTCCATTAGTCTGGACTTCTTACGGAAGGCAACAGCTCATTACTACTGTTCTTTAGAGTGATGCCGGCAAAAGGGTGATTGCAAAATAGTTCACATACTCACTCATAGTACCTAATAACAATTATATGAGTTGTAGTCAGGGCAGAGGATAGAGTTAAATTCAGTCTATGACTAGCACAATTAACAAATAAAACTTTTGGGTATAGCTCTTTCACTTTAGCTTGGACTCCATTGAAATTTTAAACCATAGATGATCACCACCATACCCTTGCCCCACCAGGTTATCGCCTGTGGTGCCTCTGTAGCAAAAACGGGCGTTAAACACTATTCATTCATCCCACCAGGTTGCTCATATTTAGACCTAAGCTGACGCATTCTTCTATAACTGCCTTAGCAATGTTGTTACCGTCAAGTCATATCTTCTTCATGAAATCTTCTCTCAAAAAATAGCAGAAGTTGACATATCGTAAACAAAGCGAGAGTTGCTCGGTTCCTGAAATATCTAAAGTTTCATCTGCAACGATACTAAAATACTTCGCTTCATTACATCACTGATAAGCTTTCGTCGTATTATTTCTCCACGTATACGAAGAACTTTATTATGCTATATTATTTTTTTACAGAATTTTGTCACCAGCATCAAAATAAGGATAGTAAGAGAGCCCGAAATTCTTCTCCGCCTTTCTTTTTAGGCTTTGACAATGTTGAGACCACTATATGAATCTCCCTCTCATAGTATTGTTTTTATTATTGGAAGAAGAGCTTCTCTATTTTCTTTAATTTCCTTTCGCCTCTGGCTATTGATCTGGGATGAAACATCTTATTCTCGGCCATTCTCTATTGCCCAAAACCGCTCAACTGATAGGACACAGTCTTTATGATAACCCGTTGCCTGATGATTGTTAAATGCTTCTATAACATTCTTCCATTTACAGAATAACTCTGTAACCAAATATCCCAAGTTGTGATGACCATGACCATGACCATGACCATGACCATGACCATGGCCTTGACCTTGACCTACGCATTGCTTACAAAAGAGAACGCAATAACGGCAGTAAGCACCATCTTGCACTTTTGAATATCTTAGCCACCTCCACCTATTCACTCACTTATTTTGAAATGCGAGTCTGTTAGACCCATGCAAACCTACAGGAAACACGAATGATTTATTAGCTTCAAATCGGTTTTCAGTATGTCATACCTAACGTCTCCAGAAATATCAATACAGCTTGTTTCTTGTACCAACAGGCCAATCTGTGTACTAACCAGTACTAATCTGTGGGAAACTGCTCGATTCCTTATTACCCATACTAGCATGACACTATGAGCTTTGGCCTCATCACTATCAGAAGTAACTTCATTCAAAGAGCTAGTTTTCGACACTTTACTGGCAAGTTTGAAAAAAAAAAAAAAAAAAAAAAAAACTACCGATTTTGGCGTTCCCCTTCATATCTCAAAACTACTTTTTAAATTTGTCAAAAAAAAAAAAAAAAAAAAAAAAAAACAACTTCACGACACTAGAAATGTTTGCTTACTGGCATTCTTTTAAAATTCAAGCTGTAAGACCCGCAAAACAAACTGACCGCCCCACCCTTCTGCAGGTAGTCGCCTGGTAAGGTGAACAACCCAGCCCTAGCGCCTACTTTCTTTCAGTTTAAAGAACTGAGTTTTGAATGACAGTGGTGTGTGTATAGTCGGGAGCAAAAGGAAGAGTTGCAGTAACAGTTTGATTATTCGAATGTTTTAACAATACTTTTCTCTTATATATTTATTATTCCATTTATTTTGAGAATTAAAGTATTAAGAGTGGTTATTTCTTGTTTCTTAGGTGGGCCATATTGTATTCAATTCTCGCCCCTTAATCAAATGTCGAGAAAATTTAGGCATGGACATCATTTGACCATTTTCCTAATCATCTTTTTCATCATTTGTCATGTTAGTATAATGAGTGAGGGTACAGCATCATTTTATAGTTATCTTATGAGAAAAAATATTTAGTTTGGACAAAAAAGCATGATTTCGAGACGTCACCTTTATATTATCTTGACCATAAACATATAGCTCAATTTGTATTTTAACGCTTTCTTTAAAAATATGCAACACTTGGTGATAACGAATATCATAAAGAAGCCCTCATGCATTAATAAATGGGTCTAGCCTTTTCTAAATACGTATTAAATAGATACTTATATTATACAAAAGAGTGGTTTTTATTAAGTTATATCTCAATTAGATAGGAAGTTGGCAATATGCACTATATCTAGTATTACGTACTATATTATTATTGTATTGCCGTGGCACGAAACATTAACAGAACCATAGTGCTCCTCATGAATTGTCTATGTCAACTCACTGTACCTCACCCTCCACAAGTGACTTTGGGTGTTTGGAAATGAGGAATGCAAGAAAGTGAAGAGAGGCGCGTGCTGGACTGAGAGGTGACTCGCTTTTACTGCTCTTTTGTTCCGCACAGCCTTTGAAACAGCATGACTATGTTGAGATGCTAAGATGAGAAGTTTGAATAAACTTTTTCACCGTTTTTTAAACTATATTTGTTATTTTATTTATTAAAATTCCAATATATTTGGGGCGGGGTCAGGACCCTCTGGATCCTCCCTCCTTAAATACATCCTTGCTCTCCACCGCTCAAGATTACAGATCTATAAGCATCCCACCTGCCATATTGAAAACACTGAATTGGATCTCTAACAACTCTTTTGACTTTCTTAACAATCATAACCTACTAGATACTTACAAGTCAGGATTCCGGGATGGTTACAGTAGGGCAGCTGCCTCGTTTACATTACTGGGGACATCCATGAAGCTGACTGCCCTAACTCTTATTGGCTTTTCTAGAGCGTCTGACTCAGTGAATATAAATAAACCACATTCAAACTTTAGTCACTGTATTTAGCTGCGAATTCGATCCTGTGGTTTTACTCCTACCTCTCCAGCCGACTGCAGAGTGTTGCAGTAGGAGATCGCTTTTCGCTGGAAGTCAGAAGTTATTATTATTATTATTATTATTATTATTTATTTATTTATTTACGGACGCTCTTTAACATCTCAGGTCATCAGAGTCCCATTCAAATCAGGACGTGAAACGGCCGACAAATTTTTGCTCAGAGGCCTCTTCTTTCAGGCATGAGGTTCTTTATCGTGCCGTAAATGCACAATACGGGACCTACGGCTTTACTTCCCTTCCCAAGGAAGCCATACTTAGGATTTTTACGCCCGAAAAAATCCATCGGTCTTGGTCGGGATCGAACCCGCCATCTTGGGTTTAGGAGGCAAGTATGGTTATCACTACACCACCAGAACCAACAGAGGTCAGTAGTGTGGAATCCAGTACGGGTCAGGATGATGATGATGATAATAATAGTAGTAGTAGTAGTAGTAGTAGTAGTAGTAGTAGTAGTAGTAGTAGTAGTAGTAATAATAATAATAATAATAATAATAATAATAATAAAAACATTAAGACTGTAAGGTCTTGCTGTTCCACTTCATTAGGGACAATTATGATCAATTTATTTATATACAGTTAATGGCATTAACAATTTAAGCATGGTACTTGTTATATGCCACATTCTTCAAATAAATAATATTCAAAAATTACTGTGACTGGCAGTCCTTGATATGAGAACACAGAAAATTCCAGAGACAAACATCAGCAATTGTGAAAGATGAAGAAAAGCAAGAGGTTTGGTGAATAAATAGTGTTTAACGCCTATTTTTGCTACAGAGACACCACAGGCAATGGACACTGATGGTACATGAGATTAAATGATATATTGGGAAAGGATATATTTTTAAGGAAGGAATCGTTCCAGGCCTAAGTTTAGGGAACCCCCCCCCCCCGGCATTTGCCATTTATGAGGACTGAGGAAAACCTGGAAAAAACCTCAGTCAGGGTGGACGGTCCTGGCGGGATTCGAACCCCAAACCTTCCGCTCACGAGTTTGCGCCTTAACGACCTCGGCCACCTGTGGCAGTAGAAGTTTGGTGTAAGGGTATAGAGAGTATGGAATTGTCACGTGATTGGGTGTTTAAATTGTAACAGAAGAAATGGAATGAAAATGGGTTGAAAGACAGTGCTGAGTTGAGGTGCATAGAATTCAACACAGAAGAATGAAATAGTGCAAATTCCTTCTAGCATCCAATTAATGCTATGGTAACAACTCAAACACTGGAGTGATATAATCCGATTTACGTAGGTTGCATACCTAGCAAACACAGGCATTATAAACATGTAATCTTGCCAAGATGTCATGATGTCAGTTAACAGAATGTCTCAATAGTCAAAACATAACATAATCATTAATACAACTCTTTTTTTTTGGACAATGAGAATTTTTACAGACAGTTTATTTGCACTTTTATTTCATTAAGTTTTAGAAAATGAGTACTGTTAGAATAATTTTGTTTAATAATCAATTCCTGCAATTTTCCTGGATTTATGATATTCATATGATTTGATATTATGATATTCATATATTTGAGGTCGTTTTGTTTAGCGCATTTTGATACTGAGTAAGTCCAGTCATGAGTTCATGTATAGTTGTAGGTTGCCTGCATATGTGGCATCTGTAATGATTAATGTGGTTGGTGACATCTCTCTCTCTCTCACGAACGCACGCACGCACACATATATATAAGTTCAAGTAATTCAGTTAAACAATTCATCAATAAGTTGGAAATAATTATGGAATTCTTCGAGAGGGAGGAAAAAGAAAAGTTAATAATTTGTGGTAATATAAACTTTCTAACAGAAAATCTAACACAGTTACTCCTCACCTATTGTATGAAAGTGGTAGTAAAAATACCCCTGCTTAAGTATCAAATATAGCTCAAACTGCAATAGATCAGTTACTAATAAACACACCTTTACAGATTACGGTGTTGCTTTATCAGGCCACAAGAGACAAAAACTCATTATTATAAATAAGCTTGAAAGAACATGATAAACAAAGCCAAATCATGATGTGTACCAATATAAAAAATGTGCAAGCAGTGAAAGTATACATTATCTTCAGCATTGGCTTGTGAAAGAAGACTGGGGAAATTTTTTTACAAAAAGATGTAAACAGCTTTTTCTTCTTTGTAAACATATTTAATTATTGTGTAAATATTGCTTTACTACTGAGAAGGATCCTTTTGACCAAAAAAACAGGATAAAAAAGGAAGACACATACCTAGTGAAAAATTATGATTTTTAAGTAAACTAGCAAAAACAAAAGTAACAGAATCATTTAGGTTATACATTCTAAAATAGAAATAATTTCTAAGCTATTAGAAATGCGACAGAACTTAACAATGATATAATGTTATGAGTTGGTAATGCATAAATAAGTATTAAATTAAATGCCACATCAAAAGCTTATTGGGACAGAGCATGTTGGGTAACTCACAAGGAAGGCTTGAATTTAACAGAATGCTTATGTTTGTTCATAGGCAGAAAAATAACAGTAGATTTTATACCAATATAAAACACTTTGCAAAGTCTACAAGATAACATATGTATGACATTCTTAGAAGTAAGTGAAGTAATCTTAAATTCTTTAGATAAAATGGGACTTTAGAGTGAATGATTACTGTATAATAATTAGAGTACAGATTTTGTATTTAGGACGATGGAAAGGATATGAGTTTCTACTGGATGGGGTAATTTGAATGGTGATAAGTTGCCATGAAATATATTTTTAAGGTATATATAAGTTTCCGGCCTACCCATTTTCTAGGTATGATAAAGACAAAAACTATATTTTTCTTTTCAATATAGTTACCCTTTATTGCAATACATTTCTGAATTAAGATTTCAATCCACCCCCCCCCCCCAAATATTCAGAAATATTGTTTGCAAAATAGGCATAAACAGCATCCATCACTTCTTTGTCACACTTAAATTTCCTTCCTTGAAGGTCCTTGAGTTTTGAGAACAGGAAATAGTCACTGGGAGCTATATCTGGGCTGTAGGGTGGATGGTCCCTCTCCTTGAAGCCACATTTCTTCACAGCTTCCTTTGCAACAAGAGCTGTGTGTACAAAAGCATTGTCAAGAAGGCATACACTACCATTTAGCTTTTTTCACCTTTTTTCTTTGATGGAAGCACATAGTCTATGCAGTAGGCCAGCATAGTACTCCCTATTTACTGTGGTATTCCTCTCCTTGAAGTCAATGAAGAGTATTCCTTCACAGTCCTAAAAGATTTTGGACACGATCTTCTTCGTTGACTGAGTGACCTTGGTCTTTAGAGGCTGTGGTTCACCAGGTTTACCCCACTCCATTGACTCTCTTTTGGACAAGGGATCATAGTAGAGGACAATAGTTTCATCTCCTTAACAACAACTTTCTCTCGTTACCATGACAGGGCTCCGAAAAAGCCTGACAACAGATGATTTGTTGCTGCTTTTGGACTGAGGAAAGAAGTCCAGGCACCCGTCTTGCACTAACCTTAATCTTATTTAAAAGTTCATGAATAATTTGAAGGATTATTGTTTTAAAAAGGTCCAACCTTACTGCCATTTCTGTAACTTTGAGCCAGCAGTCTTCCATAATTTCTCCTTCCACAAGAGCAATGTTTTCAGGAGTGAGCACCTCCAAGGGCTGACCTACATGCTCTTCTTTTTCAATGCTTTCTCAACCCATTCAAAAAAGTTTGGCCCATTCTTTTACTATAGAATATGAGGGGGATGCTTCCCCATATACACTGTCCAATTGCTGTTTAATTTCATTCAGAGTAAGTCCTTCTTTTGTGAAGAACTAAATAACAGGTCGATCCTCCATTTTGAACATGTCACAATCTTCTACACATAGCCTTCTTTATGCAACTATATCTGAACAGTTGAACACAGCAGAGCAGAAGTTACAGCTATTATTATTTATTTAACAGATAAGGTATGACATCAGATAAGGCTTTTGTGAAGGCGATAATCCTTATAGATGAGGCCAAAAACTTATGAACCTACCCTTGTATATAAGCATAATACCATACCAAAGAAGCATATTTGCACTCTGGCATAAAGGTTTACAATAACCTTCTGAACTATTTAAGGAAATACAACAAGATAAAAGTTTCAAATTATCCCTAAAGGCACATCTAATTAACCACTGCTTCTATCTCATTAAAGATTTCCTTGTAAATATTTCATAACTGCACTATGTAGTGTGAGAATGACAATGTATTTCATCTAAGTGCTTATGTTGATGTTATTGTATACACCTAATTGTGTCATGTTTTTTACTTTTGACATTCTTCTATATAATTCAGTATTTTATTAAGATGTGTTCAACATCGATTGTACTACCACGTACTAAAATGATCAACTGGATCCATAAACTACTCCCACAGCCTATGTCATAGCTTTGCTTCTTTTGCAACTTTAACAAGGTATTGATATCTGACATGTATTTGTTTTTGTTTGCAAAACAATAACCGTGATGTGATGAAAAATTTTACTGTGGTTCTATTGATGTACTATTAATATTTTCAACTAAAGCAGGCAAAATTTCTTGTTTGATTCCTCAATTATCTTAGTCTTCATTAAATGTGACATTGACAATAAATGGTTATTTTTTACTAAAAGATGCCTGCTGCATTTTTGTTATTTGCATTAACAGTTACCATAGAGTTCACTCATTCACTAGACAAGTGAATTCCTATTTCAAAGGTATCTGCTATATCAGAATATATTTTACATTCCAGCTTTTCACTTTTGATGACCAACCATTCATATTTATTTCCAATGTTCCAATTGTTTATTTAACGAATAATCAGAGGTATTACTATTATCACTTAAACTATCTATAGATTTTGAGTCTTTGAGTCTGCTTCAAGCCCAAGACTTGATATATATTCTATTTCACATTACAACAATCTTGTATGTCATACATTTAAATTTAATTCAAAATCAGAGGTAACTATTTAATTTTAACTTCACCTTCACTACCTTTATCATTGGTTCCTTTTTTTTTTTTTCAAGCATATTAATAAACTTTGCCTCTTTGTGTCAGAATTACATTTCATTTTATCTAAAAGACTAATACTATTTCACAGAAAAATTTTAATTATGACCCCAAAAAATTAATTCAAGCATTAATAACAACAATAGAACACCAAAACAGCCTGGCAACTGAATGATAACTGGAATGAATGTGAGCTCAAATAACGGAGTAATCACCAACATTATTTACGTCTCTAACAATTAGTGCAAATGCTGCTAAATTGTTATTTTCATTTAATCACTTTAGCAGAATGTAGAATTGGAAATTAAATTACAAAAGGATATTTTAAGAATTTTTCACAAGCTATTTTAATAAAAGGCTTGAAACTATTTATATACAATGCCAATAATAGTTCAAACTGCTCTTGTAGCCAGGGTTGTGCTGAGGGAGACTCATGCAACTCCTTTGCTTATATTATATCCAGCACATCCCCTGGCTAGAAGTGCAATTTGAACTATTATTGACATTTTATTTACGTTGCTACCCTCCTTTTCAATATATTTTGTGTATTTGATCTCCAAATTATTTTCTTTTTTTCAATGATGTAGATTTTGAATTTCTTCAGACAGCTCTGGTTTGGGTTGTAAATGTCCAATTAAAACTTGTTTCTATACATACTGTAATTAATCAAAGAATTCATAAGTTCACATTTTTGTGCTACATCTAATTGTAAGTATTCTTCTGCTGCACTATATGTTGACTCACACTTTCTATAATAATACATATGTCCCTAAATTCCTCTAAGTTAGCAGCAGTAGTAGAGCTGCTTAGTCTATAATAGTAGTAGTCATAGCAGGAGCAGAGCTACATAGGTACCTAAATTCTGCTAAGTTGGCAGCAACAGTAGTGCTACTTAGTTTAGTAATAGTAGCAGTTGAAGCAGGAGTAGTTGCAGTTACAATAGCAGTAATTTATGATATTGTTTTATTATTTGTTGTGTAGAACTTTGTTATTCTATTTTACAAACAAAATCATTTTATATTTTCCATGTCTTGAAAGGTATCATATTTCCTATTAGCTGTGCATTTTTACAAGGAGGTTAGATGCTTATGAATACAAAAGAGAGTATAGAAAGACCTTTTAACTTTGAGTTCACATTAAAGGGTTGTATATCAAACTGAAGCAAGAAATTCAAACAATGTACTGTAAACAGTGGTGTTGAGTTAACAGAAAATGAAAATGCAACATAGCAACTAATAATTAACACTTTCACAGGTACTTCAAAGTTGTGGTACTAAAGAGTGTGTTTCATTTACTGCTTTCTGTTGCACATCATTACCACATAACTGGAGTTGACAAAATAGCAGTTGATATGAAAGACCTCATTACTAATTGGACACAGTGGGTTTTGCTGTAGTTAACAATTGATGTTTGTTGCATAAATAAAAGAGAGATAGTCTTAAATCTTTACTTTTATACACTGTAATTTATTTCTAGGAATTTAATTTCATGTTAAAATTTGTAAAAAAGCATAATAAAATATAATTTTATCAAAAGGTCTGTACCATATCTACTTGCATCTTTTCAAAAGAAATAGGAAAAGAAAAGTTTATTATATTGTTGCTATAGTAAAAGAAAACAGTCTATCTGTAGCTAAATAAATACATAAATAAATAAATATTAATATAAGAGTTTGGTTGTATAAAGAAAACATTGTATATAAAAATAAAGAATTTAATTATAAAAGCTACAATCAGTGACCTCCAATAACACGATTTCAAGCAGTTGTGTGGCTTTCAATACAAAACATGTAAGATTGAATGAAATAAATAATGCAAACATGTAAGCTAACAAAAAAAAATAACAATCAGAGGATGTACTGAGAACTATTAACAGGTATCTCTACAATTAATAAAGAGGCAATATGAAATAAAACTTAGATAAAAGTGAAAGAATTAAGAAGAATATATAAGAGAAGAAATAAAAATAAAATAAAAAGATAAAAGAAAAGGATAATTTGCACCAAGAAAATAATAATTAAAAAAATAAACAACAAATGAAAGAAAAGAAATCAAAGAGTGAATAAATAAAGAACACAACATAAAGTGAAAGAAAAAAATCAAATGCAGCATCCAGCCAGATCCTAATCCACCTCATTATCCTGGATAGTCTGGAAGTCATAGTATTCTATGGAGGAAGAGGAAGAGGAAGAGGAAGAAGAAGAAGAAGAAGAAGAAGAAGGAGGAGGAGGAGGAGGAGGAAGAGGAGGAGGAGGAGAGAGGAACAAGAAGAAGAAGAAGAAGAAGAAGAAGAAGAAGAAGAAGAAGAATGAATGAATGAATGAATGAATGAATGAATGAATGAATGAATGAATGAAATGTTATTGTATTTTATAATTTTCCCCCCCATAATTTCCTCTACAGTAAAAAAACAAAAAAATAAAGTTTTAGCAAGGGAGCAATGTCGTACAACAGATATTTATATCTTTTCAAACGAAGTAGGAAAAATAAAGCATAATTTACCTTAACTGGAGTGCTAAGTTAGCAAAGTGGTGGATGAGCTACTGAGGTGTAAGGAAGAAGGGATCAAGGAGAGACTAGTTATTTTTAAAATAGTGTTTAATATCTGTTTTTATTGTTGAGGCATACAGTATCCTGATGATAGAAGGGATGAAAATGTTAAATTGGGAGGATTTTTTTTATTAAAGGAAGTAAGCATTCCTGGGGTAAGTTCAGGGTGTCTTCAACATTTATCATATATAAAGACTGAGGAAAACCTGGAAAATACCAATTAGGGAGAATAGTCCTGGCAGCAATTGAATCCCAGACCTCCCACTCATGAGTCTATGCCTTAATGACCTCAATCACCCATGTTGGTAGAGCATTGACAGAGACCTATTAACTAGAAATTATTCTTATTTGAGTAAAAATAAGAAATTACAAAGGTATAAAATACAAGGAAGGGGAGGGGAGGGGGGAGGGGGAGGAGGAGAAGGGGAAGAGGAAGAAGAAGAAGAAGAAGAAGAAGAAGAAGAAGAAGAAGAAGAAGAAGAAGAAATTTATTTATAAAGGGAAGTAGAAATATTAGAAGAGAATAACTGTGGTTTTAACTTGATCTTTGGCTTCTCTGTTAATAATTACATTACAGAGAAGCTAGGGATGTATATGAGATGGAATAGAGTAGATATGCAGACACATGATCGGTAGTTTGGAGGAATGATGACACCCACACAACAGATTCAAATATAGTTTCAACCCTGCATGGTAGCTTGTTGCTACAATTGCTATATAAGAAAGAATACCCACACATCCTCAAAACAGCCCTTTGGAACAGTTTCAGTAGAAAAAATTACTAAATTGAAGAGAATTAAAAATCATTAGAAATAGATGCACTCTTACAAAAATAAATGAAAATTGCAAGTAAAAGAAATTCCCTACCACCCAAAGAGAGAGAACAAAAATTAGAAATATTTTAAAAGAATATAACAATAGGTCAGTTTCCTAAAATAAATTTAGCATCTAGAACTTATTCAAATCACCCCAAAAAGATATAGTACCAAATTACAAGAAAGCCAAAATTTATCAAGTTGATTGCAAGGACTGTAATCAAATATGTAAATGCAAAATGAAGAGAAATTTAGAAATTTGAGTGAACCAAAGAACACTTCAAGAATATTAAATACGATTGCAGCACATTTCTGGCATAAAAAGCTTGACATTTATAAAGGACTTAAATTAATGATAGCCAAGGGTCAGCCTAGTCAATGTAGGAAAAAAATATTATTCTATAAAATGAAAACATGAATTTCTAGATTCTGTCAGTGTATTACCTGGGAAAGTTCATTCTGTCACTAATGCTTTTGTCTACAGTTGATGATGAGAATGAAAGCTCTTGAAACATATCTTACATTTAAACAAGTGAAATATAATAATGTTACTCTTGCTGACTGCCATTTTTAAACATTGGTGTGTTGATAAAGGGAAGATTAAGAAAAGAGGGAGGGGGATAAGCATAGCTGGTTACAGGTATGAATATTGAAGGGAGTTAAGAAGAAATATGGAGCAGGACAAATACCATTTTGTGAGATGATGAGAATGTTAAATATGTACTATTTGAATATTTAGGGACAAAATGGTGAAGAATGAGTTTGCTTAAAAAGAAATTATTAAAATAAAGAAATTGCATGCAGGAAAATTTTTTATGAAAGAAATTTGAATAATTTAGGATTTTTAGAGTGAAATATAGTATCATAAATAATTTATTTGATGTTAGAATTTAAGTTAAAGCTCCAGGCCTTTGCACAATATAAAGAGGAACTGGAAATAGTTAATAAGAATGAATGAATGAACAAATGAATTTAATGTATAAATATATAATTAAAACATCTGTCTCTCCTATTGTAAGTATAGCAATAAAACATGTTTGGATTTCCTGAAGACACCGATTCCATTCCTAACTACTGAAATCAATAGAATCTCTCTTTGGATTTCTAGAAGAGAAACACCCCCCTTTTCGCGTCAATATCACCTAATATAATATTATATTCATTAATTACACATATTTTATTAGTTTTTATCTTGCTTTAGTTGCTCTTTTATCTTATTGATCCAATATCCATTGTGGTTATTAGGATATTGGATTGATCCACATAATTAATCTCTAAACTAGGGTTCACATTTTTTGGTGCTAATAATATGGAAAATACTTATTTTTATGTACTAAAAATACTAGAAGTATATAACAAATGCAAAAATATTTAATTAAGTTTGAATTATTTTACATCAATATTAATATAAACAGTACTCACCAACATAATTCATGCTGTGCCTCCCCAATTGCTGAAGAATTGCACTACACACTGATACTCATCTTTAAGTTATCCATTGAGAATGAGTGACAATTATTGCAAAACTTGACTTACTGGTAGAAAGAAGGCTGCACATCACAGCATACAAGAAGTCAGTTTGGCAAATGTAACTCATACTTACACCAATTCTTTTCTTGCTGGCTGTCCAACACGTTTGCAATTTCACACAAAGTAAACTCCTTCATTTTGCAACATAATGCTTGCAAATGATAACTTGTTGCATTATTAAAACACAATAAAGAAAAATAACTGTGAAAACTACCACCTCACAACACCAAAAATGAACTGCAATTGAGTGATCTCGGCTCAGAGCTCAAACACTGTTGGTGACAAAACACAATGGCTCTCTCATACTACCACTATATAGCTCAACTATTTGATGTGCACAGCTGGTACTAATCTGCAGATACTTGTCTACAGTTGATAATGAAAATGAAAGCTCTTGAAACATGTCTTACATTTTAAACAAGTGAAATATAATAGTGTTACTCTTGCTGACTGCCATTATCAGACAATGGTATGTCGATAATAATGGTGTTTACTTTAACATAGTACTAGCACCAGGTTTATAGACATTTTCTATTAATGGAGACCTAAAAGAACAAGGGTGAGTCTGAGAATTAGCTATGGATTTGCATTAAGTGAAAGTCTGAAAAAGTAGATATTGCGAACTGCATGCTTACATGTTCATACCATCACATTTTGAAATCCATACTCTGTAAGAATTGTATTTTATCGTCTCACAAGGACAAAAAAAAAAAAAAACAAGGTAAAGAGATACTGCATACAAAAAACTCCTTCCAGCAAAAACAATGATAAAGTCTTGAAAGTATAAACAGAGTAATCCATGATAGGTGTAGCACAATTCTAATAATCAAAATAGTATGGACTGGAATAACTAAAATTGTTAATTGGAACATTGCACAGTGAAGCTAATCATATATTAAGATCATTACGTGATCGAGTCCAACCAACACTCTTTTGCTCCACTTGTTTAAATATGTAGGACTGGTTTCACAAACCCTTCATTCGCATTGTCAGCCCATTGTAGACTGGAGGATAAACAGTTATGCTGTGGGGATGTGCAATCTGCTCTGGTGGAGATTGAAAACTTAATATGCACTTGAATGTTTATGTCAATGTTACTGCTCTGGGTTGGGCAATGCTGCTGAGCCAGCCACAAGGCAAAGGGTTACTGTGATAACAAGTTTGAAATTAGGGTTTTATTAAAAAATATTTAATTAAAATGGAATTTTATGCAAATATGAAACTATTTATTTACATATATTTTTATGCAGCACAACATTTAAAATAAAAGCATTTAAAGTTTTAAATATGCTTGTAAGTTCCTTTTGTAGTGCAAATAAATTGTATATTTACCTAAGAATGTGAGCCCTACTACTAACTTTTCATACCTTTCATTTCTGCGACCTCTTTATTAATTCTCTTCAATCATTTCTTCTTCACTACTTCTGTTGAAAGATTACCCCTTTTCTTAAAAAGTGATTTCTCTCTTACTTCTTACTAGTTTCTTTAGTTTCTTTGCATTCTAATAAACTATGCCAAATATGATTTTTCTTTCCACACATTGAACATATCTGTATATTAATCCCTTCTCCTATTCCTTTTAACTTAAACCTCTGATCTGACCCATTCACTTTTCTATCATCTTTATTACTATGTACATTCCACACCTCATATATTATTTGATCATAGCAATAGGCATAGTAACACTATTATTCCTCGCTTATTTGTGATAATAATGTTACTATGCAGACTGCAATTATCAAATGATATATTTCACTATAACTTGTTTAATTCTTCATTACCTCATAATTGTTCATATGTCTATATAACTTCAGGACTTTTTTTTATTTTATTAGAGCTACCAAACAAATTTTGCATATTAATATCTTTAATCCTTTGCTTAATTTCTTTCTAAAAACCTTTCCCTCTTAGTTCTATATCTTTTCAGATTTCTACCATACCAACTGATTCCAAAAATTTCCTTAATTGTACTCACGTAGGTCTCTCTTTATTTGATCCTTTCTCGTAAAAATTAATCATTGTAATATAATTTCTTTCTCTAGCCTGTTTATCCTGAACCAATACTTAAAGCCCTTTCCAATATTTTCCACTTATTACTTTTCATCCTAATTCTGTTTTGGCTAACTGCATTGGGTGAAACTCTTGGTGGATCTAAAATTAGTTTATAGAAGCTTCTGTAAATCAAATCAAATCATTTACCAACTCTTAAATATCTCCCAAATCTCTACTCCATATAGTATTTTTGTCTTCATTTTGCTGCATGAACTTCCTCCAAATATTTAATTTATATTACTGGCTCATTCTCCAGACATACTTTTACAACTTTCAAACCAAGTGGTCAATAATAAAGAAATAAATATTACTTTAATGTCAAGATACTAGGTGATAATGTAAAATTTGCGGAAAATATTAAAGAATGAATTAAATATGAAGCTGGTACTGATAAAAAAGAAATTAAAATAAATGTATATATGCATGTTGAGTAGCTCTGAGTAGAGTATGATAAAATTTCAAGTAAGAAGACTAATAGGGAATCTTTTAGTAACTGAATTGCACCATCTGCAGGATCCACATCTTCTGGTAATTTGCAGACATGCCTCTTAACTTGGTTCTTGCATGGATAGAATTGGGATCTTCTGGTTATCCAAAGACCTTGACTCTATAGACAGTAAACAACTAATGGGCATGTAAATAGAAAAATATATATATTTTCTTTCAATTCATGACATAATACATGAAAAAGGTGCCTTACCATCTTGGCTTTCTCATTAGTCTTCTTAGGCTTATGCCATGGAGAACTACTTTACCCATTATATATAAGCTGCTAAATCCATTAATCCATTATGCATTAACAGTTTGCAATCCACCCCATTTCTCTAGCCTTTGCTATTGCTATTAGCACTTTAGCCTGCCTTTTATCTAAAGTGTATTATTTTCTGCAATAATGTTATGTTCAACACTTTGAACCAATCATTTTAGTTTTAAATAAAAGAATCAGAAATTTAATTTTATAACTTTCCATTAATTTTTCATAGGACTTTCTGCATTGGATAATACACTGCAAATCAGCTGAAATACACATTGTGTTACAACTGTAACTAAAATTTTTTTTGTCTTATTTTTTCTACTCTACAAGGATCCCAAAATATGTCTTCCAGTGGATAAATCATAAAGGGATTCAGGTTAAAATCAATGGTAAAAATACACTCCATATGTACCAGAAAATTATTTAATGAAAATGGTATAGTAATAGTTTGTGTGGATTATAGGTAAATATGTTTCAATATGAGCAGCACATTTAACAATACTGTACAAAGTTAGAACAATATCACGCTGTACAAATCAACAGATAGGGAAAGTAATAGAGGTCATGCCAGCAAAACACATTAAGAGAAAAATGACTGGTTAATTTTCTATCTACATAGCCCAAAAAGTAACAAAGAAATAAAGAAATAGTGGCCAAAAATGTATTACACAAAGACTATAAATGTATCAAATATAAGGAAATTGTGCAGTTTATTTCAAACTCTTATTAAATAAGGATGCCTGCCACAGGCAGCTTGAAATATAGTGTTAGTGATCATTTAATGCATAAGTAAGTTATCAATTTCATTTAGTTGGACATGCCAGTTATCCATGGAAAAATATGTTTATCTATTTATGACTAGTGCTTAGGCCCTTCTTGTATGGACTATTAACTTGCAACAAGGAGGAAAAAAACTACCTTAAATTATAAAAATTAAAATCTTTTATAAATGATTTCAACTGCACTTGGACAATTTCTATTGCATCGTAAACACAGTTTAAAATGTAATTGATACTAAGCATTTAAATATTATGATTAAACATTTTAAAACGAATCAAGCAAGCAACTTTGGTTACTCAAAATAAAGGAAAAAATCAGGTAGACTATACAAGCACCTCCTATCGGTTTTGTTTAAACTGTTTTGCCAGGAACATCACCAAGAAATAATATATACTTGTCAAACTTTCATAAAAAAATAAGCCTAACTGCCAGGCAGTTTCTTTTTGTTGTCTTTATTTGCATGCTATTTAGAATGGAAATGACATTCTTACACTCATTTAATTTCTGGCACAATGCGTAATTATGGTCCGAATATGTGACTTTTGAAGCTCCATCCCAAATTAATTATATAATTTACAAGAAAATAGCAAAAATTTAAATCATACGTACATTAAATTAAAACAGCAAAAATATTGAACTATGTTGATTTGCTTTAAAAGCAATGAGAGGCAGGCAACAAGTTTACACAAGTAATGATCTTGTTAAAGACTTATTTCAATTTGTACTCATTTATACTTAAAAAAAAAAAAAAAAAAAAAAAAAAAAAAAAAAAAAAAAAACCTGTCATTATGCATATATTTAACATAACCTAAATATTTAGCTTATATCATCAAACATTATGCAGAGCAAATCATGTTTGAATGTAACAATGGACCCTGAACATTTGCACAAGCCCTTAACATTAAATAAAATACTAAAACAACAATGTTTCTTTAAAGCATGCTATGTGATAGTCCCAGCTAAATTCAGAAGATTTATAATATATATAATGCTGTAAAAATGTACAACTAAGAAAACAAATATATACAATAAGAATGGGTGTCTTTTCACCATTAACAACACCTAAGAATATAGGTACTTTAATAACAATCATACATCCCAAACATTCTATATATACAAGTATATTATCCTCTTAAAACAAAGAACTAATGATTCTTTGAAGCATGTGAACTGCATTGTTACAAGTACTGTCCAGCATAATATGGCTATCAACCAGTCCAGCTGAATCTATTCATAGCTTACACACACCAAAATATTTCCTATACTGTATTGAATACAATGAGATCTTAAATCTGTTAATTAAAACTTTATACTATCAAAATTTTCAATTTTGGGAAAATGGGAAGTTGCCATTTCATTTATAGGGAATTTTAAACTCTAAAATACTCCTGATGCTGACAACAACCTGGCTAAAACATGCTAGAAATTTATAACAAAAAGCCATAGATTTAATTTCAATTTAATTTTGAAAATCACAGAGATCATAAAATTACAGTTATGCTACATAAACTTAACAATTAAAACAACCCTAAAATGAAATATACTAAAGTTTTTAGTCCAGATAAAATATATATATACTTTATTCACAACCATTGTGGAGAGGCTTTACATGTCAAACATCTTGTCAATCAGGTTGCCCTGAAGTAGCTTTTGGTTGTCATTTTAATGCTAAACTGCATATGAATATGCATGACTGGGAGAGAAACGGCAAAGACGATAACTTAAGAATGGGAGGGAAATAATTATTCACTTCTAAGATAGGATTTATAGAATGCCAATGGTAAAAGAACAGTGTGTATAATTTTGTTTAGTAAGTTCCAAGACTTCTGTCATTTAGGAAATTTAA
Organism: Metallyticus violacea; assembly: GCA_030762175.1. NCBI lineage: Eukaryota > Metazoa > Arthropoda > Insecta > Mantodea > Metallyticidae > Metallyticus > Metallyticus violacea. The sequence goes on along the minus strand of CM060843.1, from coordinate 41,274,086 downwards.
TAATTTAATACAGAAATAGTACAAGCAATAAGGATTATATTGTTATTTCCAATTATGTTATAACATTATTATTTTACATTACCTGAAAATATCAGATGATTTTGAAGTATTAGCAAATCAACAGTTGAAGATGAGAATGGCAGTTCCTGAAACACGTTCTAATTAAAAACACTGTAAGGGAAATTTGTGTCTAACATTCAGAAACATTCAATTTGGAATACTGAATAGCACTTGTCTCCGAGATACCTTGAGATTTTTATGAAAATGATTAAAGGCCACATTAACATTTTAGAATGTAATTATTTCTAGCTCTGCTAAGCCAAAATGACTGTAAATAGATACTTACTTAAATCAAAGGCTGAAAACTATATCTCAATAGTTCCTCTTTACAGAATGCAAAGGCACATCATGCCTCCTGCCCCCTCTAATCATTACTTCTTTAGAAGCAAATCAATTTGAATTAACTTATATGCCCAGATAATTGGACTATATCAATTTTTTAATTTCTTGCACTGGCAGGAGGGAGAAGTTCTAGATACTGTTTTAAATACTAATTAATATTTGTTTAATAATATTCTGCTGAGAGACATATTTAAAATTGCAGTTATTCACATACAAGTATAAGTTGGTCATTGTGGTCTAGGGTAACCATACTTGCCTCATAGACCCAAGATTGTTTGTTCATTCTTGGTCAGGTTGTTGGATTTTTTGGGTATAAAATTTTTAAGTATGGCTTCCTTTAGAAGGGAAATAAAGCCATGGGTCCTGTACCATTGATTTATGACACATAAAAGGACCTCAAGCCTGAAAGAAGAGGCTTCTGAGCAAAATTTATCAGCCCTTTCATGCCCTGAACTGAATGGGATACTGATGACCTGAGATGTTAATGAGTATCCGTAAATAAACCAGACATAAACAAACATACAAGTATTATTGTAAAGTGGTGCCAGGCATTCAAGTACATATACATGCATTATAGAAAGTGAAAAGCCTAATAGCATGGTTAAAAAACCAAGTGTCCACTTGTTAACTCACAAATCCAGGTTTAATTTAAGTTCTTTGCATGAGATTTCTTCCAGAATTTTTATCTGATACTATAAAGGTAAATGTGAAGTAACTTTATCATTGACATTCCAAACATTTTCATTTACACTCTCATTAATTTAATTTTGGCTGAGTATGTCACGTGTCTTTCTCTGATTTTAAGATGTGAAATGTAGTTCTGAACTGTCTCTTATTTTGAACTGAACTTTTAAATATATCTACAAGTATTGGAATAGGGAATTTCTATTGGATAAACAGAGGTAACTAGGAATGGAATGGATGAAGTATGGTTAAGAAGAAGTGATTTGGAGAGAGATTTTTGGAAACAGATTAGAGTAAGGTTTGAGATATTGACATAGAGATTCTCATTCTCATTCTATAATGAGAAAGAAGAGGTCATTAGTGTTTTATTAGAAGATTAAAAGGGATGGTAAAAGAGATTGATATATTAGTGACTGTAATAAGCAGTACAAAGAGGGGATGGCATGGTTTAGATTAGGAATCTGGAGCTTAAGGGGTTTTAGAAGTAATTGTGAGCATCAAGTTTTCCCTATATGTGGAAATTTGGAAAATGAGCATATTTTGTTTCAATGAAGTTAAATAAGCAAAATGCAGCAAAGAAAATGTTTGGTGACTAAAGACAAATTGGTTATGGTCAGTGAGGAGAGTTTGAGAGTTTGCCTTGTGTAATTGGTTGGTAGTGGTATTCTGATTATGCATAGTAGATTGAAAGTTTAAATGTGTATGGATTTAACCTAGTTAAGGGCAGGGGTTCTACAAATGATAATAGATTTATTGTTAATTTTTAGTAATTAATGAATTGAATAAAATATTTTAATTTATATTATTAAAGTATTTCTTTTGTTTAGTAGAAGGGGCTGTGCCAAAGTCCTCTGGATATTCCAGTAGGAAGATATTGATGAACTGAGGACTGGGGCTTAGCAAACACTGTTAAATATGGTTAATTGAAATGGTGAAAATTGTCTTTTAATGAAAATTTTTGTATACGAGTGATTTAATAGGAATGGGATAGAACCTGGGTTAGAACAAGGTCAAATTGTAATACTTGTTAACTTGTATTATTTAAATAAATATAAAGTAAATCTACAATGTATTTTTAATGTGATTAAGTTACATATCAGGGTTTATTGGAACGCAATGTGCTAAAGATTACTCACAAATAAATAGGAACATTTTAATTAATTAAATGCAGAAATAATTCTTATTATATGCCTTTTAACCATATTTTTAACTGAAAACAGAAACTAGATAACTAATTATGGATTATTATGAATCACAGATTCATGGAATACTGACACACAAACATACAAAAAACATTCATTTCATAAGCTTCTGCTGATAAACTCATGGCAACAAAAATGTTGATATAGTTTGGTGATATTTGTTGCTGCTAATGGTAGTGTTCCCAAAACATGTCTAATTAAAAATAACCAAATAAGTGAAGTATAAGGTGGCATCAAACCAATTCTATTATCAATATTATTTTACTACTTCACTGTTAACAGCTTCAAGAGTATAAGTTCATCATGGCAACAATTAATTCAAAGTGCTACATTTTGATGATTCAAACTGTAAGACAGTGATTAAAAAGGATTTGAAGGGGAAAGGGGAAAAAATGTCAAATTACTCATTTTTATACCATTACTGCAGTGATTCTCAGACTCATTCTCACCATACTACAGCATTCGTCATAGTCTAAACTTGGCACCTGTGATTTCTATCTTTTCTAGAAAAATAAATAACACCATCAAGGACACCACTATGTATCTAAAAAGCAGTTGAGTTAGCTCCTGTTCTCACTAAAGGTTATAGAAACAGAAGGTATACTTTTCCACAACAGCTTCATATGCTTGTAGAAGGGTATCCTAATTTTTTTACACTAAATTTCTTTACTTATAGTTTTGGGAGAATCTCTCTCATCTTCAGTTGCTCACTGAACCGCCGTTAATCGAAATGATGGCTGGACACCCGGATGTTTCTGTGGTGACTTCTGTTGGTTGAAGTAGGAAATTGCTGAGTTCATCCATAGGAGGAAACTTGAAATTCATTAGGTTTTCTCTATTTTTTAATATAAAGAGATTCTCCGGAAATGCATCTTACTTTTATGTAAGTAAATGGAATTTAGTGTAAAAAAATGAATACCTAAGTTTAGGATATATTACCACTCCATTGTCAACAGCTTCGTAAGTACAATATTTATTGTAGAAGTGTATTCTTAATTATCTAGTGAGTTGATTTGATAATCTTATGCTCCACTAACTGTTGAATTATGCAAAACTAGTATTGCAGGCTTTTGTCTGCATCCTCAGTTGCAAGTCGACTGTCGGATTCTGTTGGTTGGCTGAACTTGGTGTAGCTCTTGTGGACATTTTATGAACTTCTGGATTAATTTGTCTTCTGTTGGGAGTTCATAACCTTATCCTCATATTTTTTATATAAATTTTTTTCCATATTCCCAGCTCCAATGGCCGATAATTTCACTCCCATTTCTATATCAAGTTTATCTCACAAAAAGTGATGTGCAACTGGCTGATTTCTCTATCTGATTATACCTGATGTTTCTCCAGTGTTCCTTCAGCCTGATTCCAATGCTTCTTTTTGTTTTTCCAATATATACTTTGTTACATTCTGAACAGTTGATTTTATATATTCCTGGCTTCTTCTCCTCAGGTATTTATCATCAGAATTGAGCAGATTTTTAGGTTAAACTTGTTCACTGGGGACAAAGTAATCCCAAAGTCTATAAGTATTTTTTGTTTTTTGGTGGCCCAAGGATGATAAGTGAATTTCATGTGGATGGTAGATTCTTTTATTGCTGTCATTGTTTTAACCTGCTTTAACCTCTTCTTTTGTTTGAATTTCTTGATTTTCTTGTCTACAATTTCTGGGTCATACCCATTTCATTTTGCTGTTTGTATAATATGATAGTACTCTTTGCTGCATTTAAACTCATATGTTAATGAGTCTAAGTATAATTAAGATAATTAAGAATATATTATTTGCTTCACTGTATTAGTTCCGACATGAAATTAAATTTTTATTTTGTAGAAGTGTATTTAGTTATTTGGTTAATATGTTGAGTGATGAGTATTGAAAATTAAAGGGCACGTTCTTAGAAATATTTTTTTTCATTTTTCATTTATTAACAAGTTTCCATCTGATCATAAGTAATACTACTGAAGGCATAACTTTTCATTAACTCTTGTACATTAAACTCATTACAAGACAATGTAAAAAAAAAAAAATTAATTTATAATAGCTCAAGAACCAGAAAATTTGATGAAAAAATTAAATTTATGCGCATACAACTTAAATGCAACCTTATAGAACTTCTATAATGGAGAACACAAAACATGTTCCAATAATATATGCTGGAAAGTGAAGAAATAAAAACATATAATCGACTCATAGACTAATAAACAAAAACATTTAATTTATGCACTTAGTTATTCCTTTCTGCATCTGTTTCAAGTAATTCCCATTTATGGATCAGTGATTAGCAAAAGGCAGCAACATTGTGTCTTGTGATACTGTATATTAAATACAGCTCTTAAATGACGCTGTATACTATTTTGTGCAAACAAAGGAAACATTTAATATGTAGTAGAAAAGAAAGGGTCATTTCAACTTATATTTAAAGTGCTTTGTTACTCATACTTCTTTTATTTCTAAGTTTAAATGTTACTTACATTCAATTTAATGAAAATGTTTTAAACTGAGAAAAGCGCACAAATCTTTACATGACAGAGGTTGGTTTAGTTGGTTCCCCCCCCCCCCCCAAATGACATTATGGAACCTACTCAGTTTTAAAATTTCTCAGAACTAATGAAATGCTCCAATATTCTCTATGAGTTTTCTTGTCCCATAAAGAACAATGATTTTCATTTATTACACATATTTGAGTTAGTGGGTGACTAAGTAAGAAAGAGTGAGGAGGGGGAATAGGAAGTATGCTTCATTCAAACTCAATTTTTGTAGAATGCACAGAGAAATCTTTAGATTTCCAAAATATGCCTAAATAAGTCATTTTGTTGGAGAGAGTTAGAGTATAGGGAATGGCTATGGACAGAGCACTTTTTTTTAAACAGTTTTTAATGTCTGGTTTTACTTCTGGTGATGGACGCTGATGACACGTGAGATGAAATGATAAATTAGGAGAGGAATTTTTGGGAAGGAAGCATAGGCATTTAGGTGTAAATTTGTGGTATCTTTCAGGCATTTGACATTGATGAGGACTCAGGGAAAGCTGAAAATACTCTTGTCAGGGAAGATGGTCCTGGCAGGAATTGAGCTGAATACCTCCTGTTCACAAGTCCATACCTTAGTCATTCATGTCAGACAGAAAGGATGCACTAAAGTAATGCTTTAGGGTGCTATCTATAGCTATTTGAAGGGTATATAGGAATGCAATTCTTTTTTTTTTGAAAGTCAAGGGGAAAGGATAGAAGAAACTGCTTAGGATTATGAAGGTGGTAAAATGAAAATTGAAACTTAGTCCAGACAAGCAAAGCCTATGGAAGTAGTTAACAAATAAGAAAGAGTAGTAGGCACTGGAATGCATAGTATGGCATGAAGTAATGCTCTGGATATTTACATTGTTAATTTTCCATTTTTTGCACTTTATAGCTCTGTAAAATTAGGATACAGAACTAGAACTAAATCAAAATATTTTAATAAAAAAGTGCTCTTTCTAGCATCATATACCTGATGCTTAACAAGTATTCTGCTTTTAAAATTTAAGTACAGAACATCAATGTTATTATAATTTTAAAACACTTAAAAACACATTTATCTTGTTTAGGCTGGTTAAAAAATACTTTAATTTTGTATTCAGAAACTACATTCAAATAATCACTTAGTTCTTTGAAGCATTACTATAACAGTATAATGGAAAAAGAATACAAATGAGCTTTGCATGCAATTATCATTTTGATAAAGAGAATGCATCACAGTATATATAAAAAATTTAATTTAACTAATAGTTCTTGTAAAAGTTATGCTATCCAGAAAAGGGGAGGGAAAATAAAAGACATAACACTACAGTAAAACCTCTGTTAAAAATTTATCAATTGAAATGATTTTAAAATTTTGTTTACAAGCAATAAATTTACTATAACAGTTAAATATTTTTATTTTGCTAAGAATGTGAAAATCTTTGCCAGTGAATGTCTTCTGATAAAAAGATGGCTGGAGAAAAAGAGAAGAGGAAGTTGCTTTTTTTTTTACGAAATAGAAATAAATTTTTTCTTTTTACTAAATTACATATAATACTTTATATTACATATTTTATTGCCTTTGTATTATATTTTTTATTACATGTAATTTTTATACGTATTATTCAAAAAATAAACACATATGTATTTCTGTTTCAAATCTTAGTATTCAAAATTGGCTTTGTTTTGTTTAATGGAGTTTTTACTGTATACTTACTTTTTCATTCCATGTAAACAATATATATGGCTTTTAACAAAATATCCTTTGTTGTTTCTGTTATAATTAGAATACCGCATAACTTTCTTTAAAACATTTACATTTATTTTTGGAGTTACTGCTGCACAAACACAGATATAGAATTTATTCTTAATTAGCTAGTGAGTTGATTTAATACTTTTATGCTCCACTCACTATTGAATTATATAGAACATGTTTCACAGGCTTTTGCCCACATTGACTCATAGCTGACGATGTGGACAAGAGCCTGTTAAACATGTTCTGTATAATTCAATGGTATGTGGAGCATAAGAGTATTAAATCGACTCACTGCTATTTAAGAATAAATTAATTGCTTCACTGCATTAGTCCCAACATGAAATTAATTTTAAATTTACAGCTATAGAACTTTGATAGACTTCAGTAATGGCTTTGTTAAGCATATTTTAGCCTCCAAAGTAGATACTTTATTGTCTGTTCGATATGAATTACAAATATTTCATATTTTATATTTAATACCTAAACAGGTAAGTACTTTATGCAAGAATTATTAACACCTATTTTTGCTCTTTTGTGAAATGGCAGTATTAAAACTAGTAATGAAGGAATCCTTTAGCAAAACTTTGTAAATTGGTAAACAAATGCACATGTCATTTATGGGAAAAACAGTAAGATAACATTGAGAATGAAATTACAAACTATAAAATGTGTGCATTTTTAATACACTTATAAGCTTATACTAAATGCAGTTTGCAAGGAATTGACAGCTGCCTCCTAGAATGAAAACTGAACATTACAGCAATGTTCATGGGTTTATTTGCTTAAATGCTTATGCAATATTCTATAGGTTTATCATGATAATAAATTTTTTGATTCTTGTGAACATTAGTGCATCAACCACCAATGCCAAATTTAGTACCTTTTACTATGAAGTATTAAAATTTCTTGTTCTCAATATTGAAATCCTACCTTTGTCCCCAACTGAATGCAATTAATTTTACATGGACTTCAAATATGGTATATTTTCAGCAAGGAATGAAGAGCTCAGAAAGGTGAAAATAAAACATAAACCATAATATCCATCACATGTTCTATCATTAACAAAAACTTTACAAAAATATATTCCCAAAACAATTTGTTAAATTGTTAGAAAAGTTATTGTGAATACCTTATGATTGCTCATTTCAACTTCTGATGAATTTTTGAAGAATAAGCAAAAACATTAAGTTGATGGATGAGGATCTGTGTATGAAATAAGCTATTGGATGTATGAGGAAAGAGGTAATAGAAAATAAATTAAAATTGCTTCCAGTATAATGTACATCAAAGACACAAGGCCATTCTGCAAATGAATAATATAAATATTTTCATTATTGAGAATAGCAGCAACATGAAAACAAACTATGTGTAAAAGCTATATGAAACAAGAAGTTATTTTAAATGTATAGTTGTATCAATTTCAATGTTAATTATTTTATAATGTTAAGAATATTTAATAAAGGCTTTCCTGAACAGCAAAATGCTTAGAACTTATACAAATAAATAAAAAAGCATTTAAAAATAATTAATATGCACAAAATGCAGCATTACTCAATCAAGAGGTATGGCAAAGTTGACTGGATCTATAAAAAGACACCAATAATTACTATATGCATTTATGTTTTATATTCACCAGTGAGTGCTCATAATGCCTTTGAAAATGTTATGGTAATATTCCAAACAAAAAAACAATAACCTGCAGAATTCTACAGCCCAATGATTACAACAGTTTAGAAATATGATGAACCAAAAGGAAATAAGATGACGAACTGGACATATGGAATCATTGCTTTAAACATAACATAACTGAATACATCATTTGTTGCAAAAAGTAAACAAACAGTACATATTAAATAATTACTTTTTAGTTTACCAATTATATGCTACACCAATCACTTTTAATTAAAAATAACAGATTAGAAATTATAAGAAATAATTAATTTTTATTCTGTGTAGGATACAGGAAACACCTTGAGGCATTTCACCCTCGGATTAAGGAAAAATTCTCAGGAAAAAACCTCTTCAGGTAGCATCAAAGAAGCAAATTTATGTCCTTTCTATGCAGCGGGCTAATTAACCAACTATACCATGGGGATAATATGTTACTGCAATGAGTGCAATATACTAGATAAACTGGAAGAATTGACCTTGGGCTATCAATGATATCAATTCAAATGGTGACTAACATCTTTATTCAAAAAACATTTTTACATTTTACTCATTCCAAAATATGGATTTACCAAAAAGGTAACTATAAAGGCTGTTTTATGGCAATTAGAAACTTACTAAAGGATGCCCTTATACTAATACAAATATCTATGAAGTTATATATTAAAACTGTTCATTTCCATCTTCTTCTTCCAACTCCACAAGTAATACCATTTTAATTTGTTAGTATTAGCAAACAAACTTTTTTTTCCTTTCATTTTTAAGACAAATGATCCTGAGAGCCTGTACTTTACTCTGAGACACATAATTTGTGAATAAAATATCATAAAACATCATTAAAGTTTGCCATAAATTTCATGTGACACCATGAAAACTTTTTTTTATACATAGACCTTTTGTGTATCAGTTTCACTGTCTTAGTAACATTAGGAGTGTGTAGCAAGCACATGTAAGATGGTATGACAGCTGGAAGTAAGAGAAATATTACAATTTCTATATTTCAACTGTTCCAATGTAATGCTACTTTCTTCAGTCACTGAGATTTGGTGCGAGTAGTTGAAAAGCAACCTGATGTTAAATGAGCAGAAAGACTATCTATGTTGATCCTAGAGGATACAGTGATGTTTGATGAAGTGATTCACAATAATTGCAGGACTTGCAAAGATATTTGGCATTAACAGGGTGTTCATTCCATTATTCATGAATCCTATACTGTGTTCAATATGGGTTCCTTGTATATTGACATCCAAACACAAAGCTAGTAAGTAACACTGCAACTTATCATTTCACCCTGGAATGAACGTGTTTATGAAGTGAAGACTCACATCACCACTTGTGAAGCAGTCTCCAAGTAATTAATGTAAAAAATATTTCTGCTAAACATTATGATCTTCACACAAAGCTGTGAAAAACAAAGAAGCATGGAAAATTATGTAAAGAAATTATTTTCATTCACAAGCCACAGACAACGCAAGATTGTTTCAATGTTTTCAGTGTTAGATATGGCAGCAACCACCATGCAGACCTGATCTTTCCCCTTGTATTTTCAGATTTTTGGCAAGCTGGAAAAACATCTGGTTCAACATCAGTTTGCCAAAATTGAGAAGATAAAAAAAAATCTGTTCTAAGGTGACTTCATGACCAAGGAGAAGTTTCCTATTGTCCAGAAATTAAATATTTAATAACACTTGCTTTGAATAGCTGGAATTTTCACAGTGAAATATAGTAGAAAACAGAAAAATACTAAAAAGAAAAACAAATAAAAGACATCACTTCACTACAAAGCAGATCATAAGTTTAAGAAATTCACATTCCATCCATGGACACACAAAAAAATTTCAGAAGATTTTTTTAATGATGCAAACAACATTTTGGTTCCAGTACCAAAAGACAAACTTCTGCCAGGAAAACAAACAGGCATTTACAAAATCAGTTGCAAAGACTGCAATATGTAACATAGGAAAAATGCACAGAAACATTACCCCATGGTTTAAGGAAAAACATGTGAAATGTAAAATGTAAACACATGGAGAAATCAGCAATAGCATACCATTTCTGGCACACACACAGGCAAAAACCCTACAAATTCCAATATGAAACTCTTCAAAAACCTATATTCATAAACAAAACAAAGAATATTTACTACTTAAATGTAAATTGGAACTTGCACAGTGAAGCTAATCATATTAATTGATATCATTGTATGATTCAGTTGAACTACACATTCAGTTGCAAGTGAAGCCTTAAGAGTGTGTAGTTCAACTGAATCATACAATGATATCAATTAAAGAATATTTAGTTAATTTTGATCTTCTAAAACAAATTTGTAAAATCTACGGAACATCTTAACATCAAGCTGGAAAGTTGACAGTGGAACTATTCTGATGATGAAGGCAATTGCCTTTGAAACATGTCCCAGTGGAACAATATTAGTAAAATTTGAGTGATTTCCTCATAAATAATTATGTTATTTAATAAAATGTTCATACAAGTATTTACAGAAACTAGATGTGTGAAAAAAAATGCAAGGTATCTGTGAATTATTTTATTATACTTCATAACCTCATATAAGTTCCCTGACCTACTATAAAACCCTTATTAACTGTTAGTGTCTTAATATAAATGAAAAATAAATTAACATTATGAACAATGTAACTAAAATAAAATAGCTAAAGAGGTAGAAAAAGGATAAAACACTTAGATACACATATTTTCTCTTACTACGATTTGAACTTCTGGAATTTTATCCTTTTTCTGCTTCTTTGGCCATTATTATTTTATATATACCTTCTAAAGTACATTAAATAATCAATATTATCTGGGAGAGAGAGTGTGTCATTTAAGTCATAAAATATAAAACAGAAACAATAAAAGTAGGCACACAGTTCACACTTATTTCCAGGGTGTCCCATTTATCTTGTTCACCCAAAATAACTTTTTTTTGGTGTATCAAATGAAAAATTGTTTCTTATAAAAGTTTTTTAACATCATGGGGGAATTCTTGCTGAGAATACACTTTTTTGTATCTCCATTAATGTAGGAGATGCAGGATAAAACTTCATTTTTTTAAATAGCCCCATGTACATTTTATTCAAGAATACACTTATCCTCTATACAGGTTATTTAGAAATATATCACACTGTATCATTTTAGCCATGAAAACAGTAGATGTGTAAATGATAAATGCAGGACTTCTTTTATTTAATAACAATACAGTGCATTTGTTTAATGAAATTATTTAAACTCTACAATAATGTAATCAAATAAACCATTATCTGGCCTTCTCCATAGGCCAGCAGCATTTCTACCTTTTCTTAATGCATGTATGCTACCTTTTAAGAAAAACTGTAGTCACAATAGCTCAGTGCAATACTAATTTACTCTTTTTTTTTGATTGATTTATTTATGGGCGCTCTTTAACATCTCATGTCATCAGCGTCCCATTCAACTCAGGGCGTAAAACGGCCGACTAATTTTGCTCAGAGGCCTCTCTTTCAGGCTTGAGGTTCTTTTTCGTGCCGTAAATGTATGACACAGGACCCACGGCTTTACTTCCCTTTCAAAGGAAGCCATACATAGGCTTTTTACGACCGAAAAAAATCCATCATTCTTGGCCGGGTTCGAACCTGCGATCTTAGGTTTAGGATGCAAATCTTACTTAACCACTACACCACCAGGACTGACTACTAATTTACTCTGATGAATGACTACAGTACACTGGTATATAAGCTAAAGTAACAATTTGAAGGGTGAGGGAGATAGGTTACCTGCTGTACCTCCCTGTCAGGACACCTGTGTTTACACAAAGCTGATACAAAACCCAGAAGTCTTCTACAGTACTGCATTGGCTAAGAAATTTGTACAAACAAGAATTAAACAGATTGGTTTCTTCAGTAACTGTGCATTCCTTACCATTTACGCATATGCTTTTTTCTTGACAAAAATGGTAGAGTGTGATACATTTTTTTGAGTAGCACTTGGAGAGGGCATATGTATTCTTGAATAAAATGTACATGGTGCAATTTAAAAAATCAAGTTCCATCCAGTTTATCTTGTATATTAATGGAGATGCAAAAAAAAAAAAAAAATATACTCTCAGCAAGAACTTTCCTATTATGTTAAAAAACTTTGGTTGAAACAATTTTTCATTTGATGGAATAGAAATAAGTTATTTTGGGTGAGCAAGATAAATAGGACACCTGTGTGTGTGTGTATGTATATATATATACACACACACACACAGCAGAAAAAGAACAAAACATTTTGGTATTCATAGAATTATCATTTGCTATATTTTGAACAACTAGTCTTCTTGCTTTTGAAGAACACTAGTTGTTTGAAATATACCGAGTGATAATTCTGTGAATATTTAAGTGTTTTGTTCTTTTTCCGCTTCTTTAGTTATTGTTATGTTAGTTACATTGTTCAAAGTGTTGCTTTATTTCTCATTTATATACATAACAGGTTACCAGACATTTCTTTTAAGAGTATAAGAGTACAAGTATTCTTTTGCATTCTCTTTTTTCAGTACAGTACTCTTTTCCACAATTCATGTGAGTTCTAAAAGGTTGTGATGGGGAGCAAAATATTACACTCATGTCTCCAGAGTTGGCAACATTGTCTATGTTTCTAAAAAAAGGATGTGAATATGTTGCACATGGTCCACTGCCACTTGATTCACTGAGTTTTGAATTACATCTGTTTAGGAGGTGGGGGCAAGGCAAACGAGACTGTTTTGATGCAATTATTCAGTATTGTTCTGTGTGCACTGGCCAGTGGCAGTGTTGTTGGCATAACGCTTATAGTTTTTCGCACCTTGTTAGTGATTTTTAAGAGCGTATTACAATTTGTTTCATTTTCGAATTAATTTGAATCAGAATACAAACAATATGTCATGACAAAAAAGTAACTTTAATGTAGATTACAGAAGGAATTTTCTGTGTTTAAAAATGTTTTTTTGTTGATTTGGTTTATTTACAGATGCTCTTTAACATTTCAGGCATCAGTGTCCCATTCAACTCAGGGCTGACAAATTTTGCTCAGAGGCCTCTTCTTTCAGGCTTGAAGTTCTTTTAGGTGCTGTAAATCTACAACATGGAACCCATAACTTTATTCCTTTCCAAAGGAAATCTTACTTAGGATTTTCTGTGTTTAAAAAGACAAAATTAGATTATGAAGTGCTTTGTGAAGTATGTAATTGTGTGGATCCATAGCAAATAAGGCACAGATTTAAAACAGCATTTGTCTTCAGATAAACATACAAAATCAATAAATAGTGCTCATTTTTCTAAAGCAGTAGACAAATATTTCTTAAAAGGAGGTACTGGCACTGCAGAAGAAATTAACTATTGATAGCCAAGACTACATTTGGCTTTCCATACAGTGTCCCATCACTCATGTGACTGTTCAGCAAAATTACTTAGGCAAATTTTTAGTGATTCCTTTGTAGCCACTCGCATTTCATCAGCAAGAACAAAAAAAAAAGTTATAGTAAATAACGTATTGGCCCCTCACTCCTTGAAAGTGCTAAGAGATGAGTTCAATATTCAGAAAATAAATTATCTGGTGTTGCAACTGACATTTCCAATTATGGAGATACAAAAATGTCCTATTATGATACAGTATTTTGATGTTTATGTATGTCACATAAACTGTTAAATGTCACATCTATTACAGGTAAAAAATTTGACAGTGTCTAAAAGTTGTATTTGATACCTTACAAAATGTAAAATTGTCTAATAAATGCATAGCATTTACTGGTAATAACTAGAATAGTAATTTTGAGGGTCTTAACACAAAGGGTGTGATAAGTTTTTCATCATCTTCAAAATTCTATTCATAAAACAATATTAGGAATAGATGCAATGCCCATACCTTAACAACAACAGTAACAACTGTTGGCCAATTGACATTGAAAGTCTTTTGTTGAAGATATTAAATAATTGTTTAATATATACTGTCCAAATAGAAGAACTTGAGGAATTCTCCTCTTTTGTTGAGTTGGAGTATAAATAACTTCATCGTCACTCAAAGACTTGGTGGCTTTCCTTGTTCCCCGCTATCAATAGACTACTAGAGATATTCCCAGTCTTGAAATCCTATGCATTATCCCAAGATTATTCTCCAGTTGTCCTTGAATACTTTTTTGAAAACCCTTCAAATGAATCTTACCCTCTGGTTCCTGTGTTCATTAATGTTTGTATTCCATAATAAAATGGAACATGAAAATAATTCAACAGTGAATATAATATAAATAAACAATGTATACAGTTTTTTTCACATTAACTCCATTCACTTACATAAAATCTGGAACATATGTTTCGGGAGCGATCCCTCCCATCTTCAGCCTGTTGACAAACTGTTGTTAAATGTGGCGGTTGGGTCTCTTGATGTTCTTGTGGCGGCATCTGTTGGTTCTATTAGGAATTTGCTGAGTTCATCCAATGGAGGGATATCAAAATTCATCAAATTATCCTTATTTTTTGTAATGAAAATGTTTTCCCAAGTGGAAAATTCTATTGCATTATGAAGTTGTTTAAGTAGTTTTATCTCTGATTTAATTTCATGATTTTTATTTCAAAAGTGCGCTGCTATTGCTGATTTATCAATTTGTTTTAAGCGAATATTTCTGAAGTGTTCTTTTTTCAGAAATATTTGCTTAAAACAAATTGATAAATCAGCAATAGCAGCGCACTTTTGGAATAAAAATCATGAAATTAAATCAGAGATAAAACTACTTAAACAACTTCATAATGCAATAGAACTTTCCACTTGGGAAAACATTTTCATTACAAAAAATAAGGATAATTTGATGAAATTCGATATCCCTCCATTGGATGAACTCAGCAAATTCCTAATAGAACCAACAGATGCCGCCACAAGAACATCAAGAGACCCAACCGCCACGTTTAACAACAGTTTGTCAACAGGCTGAAGATGGGAGGGATAGCTCCCGAAACATATGTTCCAAATTTTATGTAAGTGAATGGAGTTAGTGTGAAAAAAACTGTATACATTGTTTATATATATACCACTCCATTGTCAACAGCTTCGTAAGTACACTTATTTGAGTGAATATAATGTTAATTCTCATTTCAATTGAAAGAACTCAAAGAGAAAGGAAGGCTGAATTTTTGCCTTTGAAAATAAAACAGCTTAATAAAGATAGTGAGGAAAATTAGCATCAATATTTAGCTTTAAGAAAAAAATTATTGTATATATATGAGAGCTGTTTATAGTATCTTAGGATGTGGACTCAACATTTCCACCAGTTACATATTTTGCAGTGGATGAAAAGTGTGTATGATTAATGCAGGAAAAAGGTTTTAGTATTCAACAGTCCCTTCTAATCAATTTGGAAATCTGAAAATTTTGTTGGAGGGTGATAAATAATTCAGTGAAGCATTGTCATTAAATGTGGGTGAAGTATTTCAATGTTAGCCAAGTATTGCTCTGAACTATAAGAATATGCAAGTTTTTTTATGCTGCACCTGCACACAATGCCAATGTCTAAAAGGATTTTTACCTTAACGAAAACACAAAGGACACCCAGAAAGATATAGACTGTCAGTGGATTCAATGAAAAATTAATTGTTGACCCAGTTCAATTTCAAAGACCTAAGTTGCTCCCAGTTTTATTCACAGTGCTTGGAGGACAAGGAGCTTCTTAAAAAGATTAGTAGTTCATCAAAATGCAGTATTTTGTAAGGGAAAATTAATTATAGGAAGTAAACACTTAAAATAATTATGGCAAACTTGGCTATTGTAAATGATTTCTTCATTTTGACATTTTGAATAACTAATATAATTTCTGGCCATGTTCTTTTGAGTCATTGCAAAATGTACTCTTTTTGTTATTTTTGTAATCTGGTAACTCTATTAATATATATATGTATATATATAAAGGAAATAAAATTGCTTCTAAAGTTCATTCAATAATCAAAGATTATATACACACACACAAACACATACTGAGATAGCAAAATTATTAGACTAACTGAATTTCAAAACATGTTTCAGTTTTACTCAGCATGAGAAAAAATTGCATTTAATAATGTATAAGGGATATATAAGGACCACTCAGGGACATTTTAAGATGATTAGTAGGACGTTTTGTTACACATGTTAATGTAACTTTGCATTGACTGTCAGCTGTTGCAAGAATACATTTTTCTATGTATTTAGTACGTGCTTAACCATACATTCTTGAATATTTTAAAAGTTAATCTTCAGTAATTTTGGGTTTATTTTGTTAGTACACTTTTTTTATGTTCAAGCATTTAAAGCTATATTTCTTAGTGGAATATTAAAGTTTAGTGTTCAACCAAATTTGAGGTTATGGAAAGGAAATATAATTTGCCATCCAGAAAATGTGGCATCACAAGGACTTTGATTGCAGAAGGATGGTACACACAAAAGAAAATTGCAAAAAGGCTCAAAATTTTACAATATTTTGTAAGCAGAATTAAAAAATTGGATGAAAACAATATGATATACCAGACACAGCTAAGTGGAAATGAGGTTGAAAAAGTAAGTCAAGCTCTAGAGGTGTAAGAAACCTGATGGCACAAGAATGTAAAAATTGAACAGGTACTAGCAGAGAGCTGAGGATTACTTTATTGGCTAGAGGCATAGAAATATCAGGAAAACCACCAGGAAAACTCTGTTCAATGGCGGCTTGAAGATCCTGAAGAAAAGGAAAGCTTACTACCGATATGGCAAGAAAGACACTTGATTGGGCAAAGGGACTTGATGATTGGTCTTCTGATGACTGGAAAAAGGTATTTTGAATCATATTATAATTAATGTACTGCTCTCTGGTACTTCTTATCATACAGATAATTTAATAACCAGATTGAATTATGTTAAGTGCTTATGGATAACCTTCATGGACTGTAGATACTATTTATTCTTAATGACTGCTGCTAGTACTACTTATTTCTCTTTTCAGTTATGCTTTAGTGATGAATTCACATTGGAAGTCACTGAAGAAAGCAATCAGTATGTTCAGAGGACACTTGAAGAGTTTTATCCATAGTTTGTACAACCAACTGTAAAACGCTCAACAAAGATGATAGTGGAATATTATGTCTATCCATGATACTGGAAGATTGCATATTTTTTAGGGTACCTTAATGTAAAGAACAATAATTATGAATTCTTGAGACCTGACTTTTACCACAGATAAGGGACTGGTTTGGAGAAAATCCACATCTCTTCACGCACAAATGTGCACATTGTCACAAAGCCAAGAAAATAACACAGTTCTTACATGATTTAGATCTTTCAATGCTTCCATGGCCAGGAAATAGCTCGCACATGAACCCGATCAAGAATTTGTTGTCCATTGTGAAAAAGAAAATCAACTTTACAACTAAAGTAAAACTTATTGAGACACCATGGCACCATGTTGAGGACATTAAAAAAAAAGTGCAAAAAATTGGTTGGCCTAACATCCAAAATGTTAATTTCCCATACAGGAATTATTGACCTCCAGTTTCTATTTTTCTTATATACATTATATATACATTACATTCATACATACATACACACATTATATACATTTCATAACTCATGCATATACAAATTAAATAAATAGGTTTTCAGAGCTTTAGCCTAATAATTTGGTCACCTCTGTTAGACAAAAGCATGTGAGTTGTTTGAAATATAGTGAAAATTACATGACTATTTGAGTGTTTTTATCTATTTATGTTTCTCTAGTTTTTGTTATTTTAGTTACATTGGTCCAAGAGTTACTTTATTTTTCATTTTTATAATATGTATATAGGCTTCAGCTAATGTTTGTTCAGAGCATGAATGCAACAGATTCTTTTATCCTGGGCAAGGTGTAATATCATGCAGACAGTGCACTTAGGAAAAAAGAACAAAAATAATACTTTACATTCATTAGAAGAAATATCAGCAGCATGAAAGAAGTTTCTTGGAATAGAAGAATTCTACAATTCTAAACATTGAGAAGACACAGTGGATCAAATGGCATGAAAGATTCCAGCACAGCAGCAACTTGCAGGTGCCTGTGCATGCATTTTATAATGTATTAGGCCATGCAGAAATAAATGCCTTGGTTGTCTCTAAAGAAATATTGGGAAGATTTTTCTTCATAAGTTCATTCTTTGACTTGCAGAAAAGCTGAGAACATTTTATGTAATCACAGAATAGATAATTGGTGAAATGATGATAATAGAGGACTGCACAAGACAAGAAGAGACAGTGCAAATACTCTCTAAGTGTAAGAAAAAAAATCTTATGATATGTGCAGTGTTTGTAACAAGACAGTTTGTGGACAGTGTTCAACCAAGCTTTTGGACTGTATAGTACACAAATCTAAGTAGGAATTTATAACACTACATATAACTTTGAAATTAACTTCCCATCATTAATATGCTTATGGTGTTTGTGTAGATATGTTTAATACTGTATGTAAAGATACCTTTGATATTTAACAGGTACATTTTAACTTCAAATTAGCTTGTAGTTATAGTATCATAATATCATAACAAATTACTATAGATGAAATATGATTATCCCATATCCATAATCATGGTTAAAACTGAAAATATTCATATGAATCTTATTAGTTGTAATTTCATTGTCTGAACAAATGTAAACTATCATAAATAAGATATATTAAAATCTTTTGTATAAAAGACCTACTGAACTGTATTTAGCACTTGCAGTCCAAATGATTGCTAGTTGGCTTTGTAGGTATAGGTAGCTTCATCCTTCCTAATATTAACAAATTCAATACGAGTACAATTAAAAGATAAAAGCTTAAAACTAATAAATACAAGTCTTTTATTTTTGGTATTCATATTAACATCCTAGATCTTTGACATATTGAACAGAATTAATGATGCAAATGAGCTTAATGACAGGTAGCGTTTAATGGGAATTGAAGGTGACAAGCATGTACTAAAATATCTGAATCATCGTAGTGAATATTTTTTGAAACATTTAGTGCAGTGTAAGAAATTATTACACTTTTTCTAATTTTGCACTGAATGTGTGGAAGGAGGAGCCACAGAGACATCTGTGTTTTGCAGCCTTAGTCAAAATGCATTAACTGGATTGGACCTGCATAATGTCTGCTGATGAGAAGGATTTCTGAATGTGAGATAAGAAGAAAAAAATGGCTTAAGATCTTTTCCCTAAATATGAGCGGTGAATTAAAATCCTTTTTAGTATTTATTTTGCTTTTATTCCTTTTGTCAACAAGTTAATGATTTTTCGTGTTCAATATTTTGTATCATAATCACATACCTTGAACTCTATGAATTATTGTATTGGTTTTAAATTGGAAAGCCAACTTGTGGTATATGAACAACAGAAGCTAGAAAGTAGCTAATTGGAGAAAAATGAATCTATTTTGCAACCTATATTATCACATAGTATATTATAGCAAGAATTTAATTGGTCAAACTATTTTTCTTTGATGTCTATTAATGTACTTTACTGTAGTATACATATGATATGTGCGAACAACCATAGGCATTCTATTAAAACCAAGTCTCCATTGCTAGTTGCCCAACATGCTCTGTCCCACTGTAAGGATTTTTATGATACATTCAATTTAACACTTACTGATATGTTACTGACTCATGTTCCTGAAAGTTACCTCAGAGATAAAGAAATAGCAACTATATTTTTATTTTTGCATAAAGCACATATACCACCAGGTTTTAAATCTTACTTGTTAACATTACCCTTTCTACTTCGTTAGTATTGTTTAAATTTGTCGTTTATTTTTCTAATTACTAATATATTTTTCTTTCTTATTTTCAATCCTGTCCTTTTCTCCTTGTTGCTTCTTTGTTCCGTTTTCATGCACTTATCTTCAAGATTCAACATTTATTTTTATCACCTTTATTTGTCTTCTGCCTTTGAAGATGAGCACATGCAGTTCAAAATAGTGTGATATTTGTATTACTAATCAAGTGTTTATCTATTTTTTCTGCATCTCTAGTGCTTGTTACTTTGGTTACATTGTTCCAAGAATTACTTTATTTTTAATTTTTATCATATTTATTTTGT
The DNA here is from genome assembly GCA_030762175.1 of Metallyticus violacea. NCBI lineage: Eukaryota > Metazoa > Arthropoda > Insecta > Mantodea > Metallyticidae > Metallyticus > Metallyticus violacea. Next base: position 41,253,833 of record CM060843.1, on the reverse strand, counting down.
CCAATGCTGGCCATTGTTTTCATAGCTTGTGGGCATTCCTCCTGACATGGTGGTACTGTAGCAGGCTTCTGGGGTCAGAATGCACATAGGGTGCTGCTACTTTGTCCCAGTGGAGATGATGGTGAAGATAATATGTTTATGATGCACCAGACAGCTCCTTAAACCTATGGATGAATGAAATGAATTAATATGTGCTAAAGAGCTCCGAGTTATTGGCACCTTAAAGCTACCTGGCATTCACCTTCTCAAGATTCTGGTGTTCTAATGGTAACCTTATTTTTCTTGTAAACCCGAGATTGCAGGTTCAATTCCAGCCAGGATTGATGGATTTTTTCGGGCAGAAAAATCCTAAATATGACTTCCTTCTTAAGGAAGTAAAGCCGTGGGTCCGTGTTGTAAAATTATGATATGTAAAATATCCTCAAGCCTGAAAGAAGAGACCTCTGAGCAAAATTTATCAGCCTTTTCACACCCTGAATTGAATGGGATGCTGATGACCTGAGATGTTAAAGAGCATCCATAAATAAACCAAATCAACCAGTTTTCTCAAGATAAGGAAAAACTCTAGAAAAAATCTTACTAAGACAGCCTGACATTAGCAAGAATTAAACGTTGGACCTCTGGATTAGTAGTTGCAAATGCTACCATTAGACCATGGAGGTATATAATTAAGACTTGCTCGCCTAGTGAGTTTGAGTACGCTGCAGTTGTTCTTAAAACCTTTTTTAGGCTTATGCACTTATTCATTAATAGTAGCACTAAATTGCTATTACTCTAAAATAGAATGGTATCAATGAGCTTCTCAAACTTAACATATGTAATCCAAAAAACTAGCTTTTATAATCTTTATTAACAGCTTGTCACAGTTTCTTACATACAAGTCATTCAAATTAAAAACCTATGTAGAAAATGAAATGTTTAATACTTTATATGTTTTTTTTTAATGTATTTTAAGTGTTATGCCAATGGCAAAACTCCTTGAAAAAAATATGAAATAAATAAATAAGGCTGGGGTCTGTCAGCAACTGCAGTTAAGGGAATCTACTTTTCAGGGTGAGGGAAAACGTCAGAAAAAACCTGTCATGGCTGATGACTGTCCATACTAGAAATTAAACCTGGGTCTGCCATTTGACAAACTGACTTGGAGTGCTTGAACCATGGCAGCAGACCTTTTATATAACCTGTTATATTTTAAAAAATAAAAATTGTTACCAATGATGTTTAAGTTATTTGTCAATAAAATGTTTATACTAAAGCTATTAAAGATGGCTAGTATGCTGCAGTTATGTACCACTAAAAAGTGTGATCTGCAACAAACACTGAAGGAGTAAACCACATAAGAATGTTGAGCAAATATAATGAATTACATTTAGGCTGACACATTAGCTAGAGTGAGAAATGAGGTATAAAGCTGAAATTGTTAAGTATTTTGGAATCAAATGGTATCCAAATCCTTTTAATTACTTTACACTTATCTTACTACTGTTTTGGAGCTACTTAAAAATGCCTGGAACCAAATGGGACTATACACATAGTTAAAGACAAAGTGAGCTGCTAAATCTTGAACAAAAATGACAAATTGTACAAAAATCTAGACATTGCTGTGATAGTGATAGCATGCATATACATGCAGAGAGGAAACCCCCCCCCACACACACACCTATATAGAATGTTTCAGAAATACTTTTACAAAGTTTGATGGCAGGTTCCTCACACCAAAACAGAAAAAAAAAGGGGGGGAAAAGGAAATAAAAACATATATTAAAAAGGGAGGGGGCAGTCCATATAAACACATGTCCGAAAAGCCTTAGTTTTTGAGTTATTAATGAAAGTTTGCTTCAACGCATTTCAAGGTACAATCCAACAACTTAAGTTCATAACTGAAAATAAAAGTCATTTTGTTAATTGAATGATGTTATCAATACAGTATGCTGATGCACTTGGCACAGCATCATTGCATACTTATATAACAAAATATTATTCACAAAATGCAGCAATAGCACTATTGAAAGTTAGCCATTTATGTGATTTGGTAATAACCCTATTAAAGGTGTGATAGAAATAGTCATTTTACCTCCAGCATAAACTTTTATTAGTAACTTAAGGATTTATGGGTATATGCTTATATGAACTTTTTTTTTCCTTGTTTTGGTAAACTTTCATTAATAACTCATAAAACTAATAATTTCTGGACATATGTTTATATGGATATTTTTTCTTGTTTTGGTAAACTTTCATTAACAACTCAATTACCGGTACATTTTTTTTTAAGGTGAGGAACCCACCACTAAAGTTTGTAAAAGTATTTCTGAAACATATTTGTTTACAATATAGATGAAATATAAAGCAACACTTTGAACAAATAACTAAAATAATAATAATTAAAGAAACAGAAAAAGAATAAAAACAAATTTTCACAAAATTATTTATACCAAGCAATAATTCTGTGAATATTTAAGTGTTTTATTCTTTTTCTACTTTTTTACTTATATATGTGTGTGTGTATGTTATGGTTTGTCGGTCCTGGTGCTGTAGTCACACTTGCATTCTAAACCCCAGATCGCTGGTTTGATTGCAGGTACAATCCTGGCCAGGACCGATGGATTTTTTTGGGCACAAAAATCCTAAATATGGCTTCCTTCTGAAGGGAAGTAAAGCTGTGAGTCCTGTTTCGTACCTTTACAGCATGATAAAGAACCTCAAGCCTGAAAAAAGAGGCCTCTGAGCAAAACTTTTCATATGTTTCACGTCCTAATTTGAATGGGACCTGTATTTAAAAAAAAGAAGAAAAAAGTGTGTTATGGTTTAATGCCCCTCACAACAATGAAGATTTTAAGAGACAATGAATGAAATCTGATGAAACAAGTACGTAAATGAGTCAAAAGCTTAAAGTTATTTGGCATACACCTTTTCAGGGTATGGAAAAGCCCCAGAAAATACCCCATTAGGCAACTGATGTAGCACATGATTAGAGCTACATCATTTAGAGTTTAAATGCCTCCTGTAGCACAAAGAACAACAATGGACAAAACCAACATTGGACAAGAAATGTCCAACTATAAACTTTTCTGGTTACCCAATGGATGATCCAAATGCAACAATCCTATGCAAAAGATTGAATTTCTCTACAGTTCCTTTCAAGATCCTATTAGAACAACTGCAGGAGTTGAGGCAGCTTTATTCAAGCTCTCTTGAGGCCCATGCCACTGGGAATGATTTATGCTATATCATTCTTAATGTTACACTTCTACTGCTTAACATCAATAAACAATGAAAGGCTATCAAATATTTGTCTACAATGGAAAATTTGAATATTTATCCTGTGGACAAGGGAAATGCCATAATTAAAAAAAAAAAAAAACTATGGATTACAAGAATAAGATATATTGTCTACTTAAAGAAGAGACAGGCTAGTCAGCAAAAATCTTGAAAGGAAAACAAAAACATTTGTAAAGACAGCTATATGAATCCAATTGGATGTCAATCACTGCTTCCTCAAGAAACCAAAACTTCTATTATATACAGAATATCAAAGATTAAAAACTGAAAAACCAATTTTGCCACATTTTGCATAAAGGAACTAATGCACAAGATCCTAGTTTGGAGATATATATATATATATATATATATATATATATAAAAATTAACACTTGCAATTTCAAGTGTGACTCTTTTTAGTGTTTTATCTTAATCTACTTTTATTATTAGTGTTAATTTATTACATTGTTAATAATGTTTCTTTATTTTTATTTTTCATTAATATATATATATATAGATAAAGCTGTTGAAGTTAAATATAAATTAAAAATTCATGAAAGAACATATTACTTACAGTTTTAAGTGAATCTGTAGATAAAATTTTTTATACAAATAACAGAATAACCTCTGCATTTCATTAATTACCAAGATAATACCTACATTTTTTTTGCTCTGGTTCCTTTCTGCATAATGTCATCTAATTATGTACACAAATAAATCACATAGCAAAGTATCTGGCCCATCTATTACAACAGCTGGTAAGACATACTTCATTAATGAAGGACATGAATCACTTTGTAAACATAAAAAATCTCATATCCAAATTATTTACTTAGTTTTGACAGTTTACAAATATATTTTACATGAAAACCTTTGAGATTTCCAGGGTATAAGACTCAGATGGGGGATATTAGTAGTTGTGGTTGTACAGGACATGGTAGCACAAATGGAAGAACATTGATATGGTAAGTTGAAGGTCTGGGTTTTGAGTCCTAGCCATGATATTGAATATCTCTTATCTAATACTGATTCCAAATATTAGCCAAACATATGGCTTGTGAGAAAAAAACTACATTTATTATTACTTACAGAAGCCTTTTATGTTCAAGTTAAGTGAGAAGAATCTTCTGGAAGAAATTAATACATTGTCTTACTTTGCCTGTTTGACCTTTGAAGGACAGATGTACAAACACTCTTGCAATAGGATCTCCATTTTCACCTGTTATTGCAAAACCATTAATTGGAGGATTTCATAACTAAAGCTTTGGCCACAATACAACTGAAACTCACTATTGAATTTGTTACATTGCTAATGTTTATTATTTGGCCAGATTGGCAAAATAAGATAAACCTTTTTAGCATACATTAACAGAATCCATTGCAACATTCAGTTCACTAATTAAAATGTAAATTGGAACTTGCATGAAGCTAATCATATTAATTGATATCATTGTTATGATTCAGTTGAATTACACACTCTTAAAGCTTCGCTTACTTTTCATACATGTATGGAACCGGTTTCAAGAACATTTAGTTCCCATCTTCAGCCAGGCTAAAGTTCAAATGTTGGATCATTTGTTGAGCTATGGGAATGTATATTCTGCTCTGGTAAGCGGGACTTACAATGGGGCAGCACCTTGTCTCCATTTCTAGCTAACTTCTTCATGAGTAGATTTGAAACACACATCAACACAGCTTTTCCATACTTGTTTAAGGTATGGTACAGATATGTAGACAACATATTTGCCATAGTTAACAAACAATCATTGATGATGCCTTAAAACTTTTGAATATACAAGATATAAACATATCTTTACATACGAAATAGAAACAGATAACATATTGTCATCTCTAGATATTAAAATAATGAAATGCCAAGAAAATCAGGAATTTGGAATATACAGAAAGAATACACACGCAGATAATTGCATCACAGCTGACAGTTTTAACTCCACAGCGCACAAACATGCAGTTATTAACTGTTTAACACATCAGCTAGTTAACCTACAAATTAGCAAAAAGAATATTTTAATGAATACAAACAAATAGAAGAAACAGCAGTTAAATATGGTTTTAAAAAAGAACTAGTATACAAAAAGGTGCAGAAATTAAAGATAAAAACATATCAAAGAAACCACAACACTTTCAGCAAGAAAAGATAAGCTAATTTTTAAAAAGTTCACAAATCATCCATGGGCTACAAAAAATTTCAGAATATTCTTAAAAGAATTTAATATCAGGTTGGCACCGATTAATAGATTTAATGTTAAAAACTTACTGGTAGATAATGTTACTCCACTAGAGGAAAAAGCAGGTATTTACAAAATAAATTGTGCAGAATGTGAAAAAATCTACATTGGAAAAACAAAGAGAAATGTAGGCACACAATTAAAGGAACATTTCAGGAACATAAAGTACAAACAAATAGAGAAATCAGCAGTATCATATCATTTTTGGACACAAAATCATAACATAATAAATAAATCAAAATTATTAAATTCAGTATGGATATTAAAATCACCTATGGAACTAGCAACCTGGGAAAAAATCTACAATTACAAATACAAAGACAGTCTAATGAACTTCGACATTGATGGAGATGAAAATATAAACTACAAGTTTATCACACCGCCACCAGAGCAAAATACACATTCCCACAGCTTAACGAATGATCCGACAGTTGAACTTTAGCCTGGCTGAAGATGGGAACTAAATGTTCTTGAAACCAGTTCCATACATTTATGAAAAGTAAGTGAAGCTTTAAGAATGTGTAGTTCAACTGAATCATACAATGATATCAATTAATTCAGTTCATTGTTAAGGAGAATCATGGACACTCCCATTTTAGGACGTCCCAGTGCAGAGAACAACAGATAGCAGATTAACATCATTGGTATATTGAAAAGCTAGGGACAGATATAGTATTTCACACAGATACCAACTTATTTTTAGATTTATATAGAATTCTGTATGCATTTGGAAATTATATATAGGATAATGATCATTCCATTGAAACCAGGAAGTCAGAATATATGTGCCACATTTGAATGAATCATCAGCAATAGTGAAACTTTTTATCAAGGCTTAGTTTCAAGTACAATTTGACATACTGTACTTTTAGCATTTATCACACAATTTGCTAAAAGGAATATTTGAGATTCTTTTAAATAACATTTAGAAGCCTTTAAGAAAGATGCCTTATTGATCCAGTGCTCAAACCAATGAAATGATAGTAGCCAGCATAAGCTCTGAAGACATAATAATACAGCATGTGACAAATACTGGCAATAAATTTTATTGTTATCACATGGCAAAAACCAGAAGCCAAAACAAGTAATATTGACTGGCTGTGGAAGCCTGAGACAACAAATATTATCTGAAAGTATCAGAACAACTTTCTTATGAATCCTAATAATGCAATTATGCAGCTTCAAAACAAGCAACTATAACATAAATATGTATACCTTGAGACCCTCTTGTAAATAATTGGTAAGAACTTATCATGAAGTCTACCCAAATTAGATATCAAAGCCTGCTGACTCTCCATCCAGAGTTGGCATTTAAATATTTTGGCCTATAAAATAAATCATGAGTTGACTGAGAATGTTGATGCAACTGCATGATTTTACTGAACCCGCATATTTTAAAACTGGTTAATTATCTTTGTGTTTCAGAAGTGCATCAATATTACCTTAGTTTAGTTTTGCACGTTTTTGCTAAAATGCATGCTTTTATTTATTTTGCATGAAACCGACATGATTTCTACATTTTTCAGTTTTATATTATTTTTAACCAACACTCACTTCTTGACAAGATTTTTATCTGTTTTTGATTCCATCTGACCATGACTTGATTTGGTCAATCTCTTTACTATGATCATTTCTGAGGTTGGCAGCCCTGAGCTATCTGCTAGCACACTAAGAGGTTGCTGTTTCATTTCCACTGTTCATTCTTTAGTTGGCATTGAAGCAATAAGAAAGCAATAAGAAAGGTAATGAAAAATTTCAAAAGAAACAAGTAAAGTTAAATATAACATTTAATTTCACATTGGAACCAATACAGTGAAACAACTATTAAGTTCTTAATTATCTAGTGAGTCAATTTGATAATCTTATGCTCCACTTACTGTTGAATTAGGCAAACTAGTTTTGCAGGCTTTTGCCTGCATCCTCAGTTGTGAGTCGACTGAAATAAGATTATCAAATTGACTCACTAATAATTAAGAACAAGTAAAGTAAATTAAGTAAAAATTGTACTTACGAAGCTGTAGACAATGGAGTGGTAATATATGTTACATTAATGCTTTCAGTTGTTAACACTAACTCCACTTACTTATTTAAAACTTTGGACTAGTTTCGGGAGAGGTTCCTCCCATCATCGGCTGCTGTTGACAGTCAACAGCAGCCGATGATGGGAGGAACCTCTCCCGAAACTAGTCCAAAGTTTTAAATAAGTAAGTGGAGTTAGTGTTAACAACTGAAAGCATTAATGTAACAAGTAAAGTGTTTCATACAGTGAAGTTTTGAGAAGTTTTTGTGGCCACTTTCAAGCACATTTTCAATGCCCAGGGAAACGTTATGCTTAGTTCAAAATTATAAGTTTGGGTGAACAACTCTTCCAGTAAATCTTACACTACAGATGAAAAAATTATATTTTGCATGGATTGTGAAAAAAAAAGTTAATAACTCTTTTATTCTGTTTATATAATTTTTAAAATCATGTTATATTAATTAAGGATGAATTAATAAAGATTAAACTTTAATTATTATTCAAATATAATTTTAAGGTACCATGCAGGAAGAAGTTTCAGCTGGAGCAATACTCTACATTTGATAAACATATAAGCAAATGATCGAGAGTGGATGGATGGTCTCAGGCCATGGCCATGAGATATTCTGATTCTAAAAAATATGTATTTTCCAGCATTTAGCAAGAGTCGTGGTTGCTGTGAACTAGCCCTGGAGATCGCTGGATAATCTTGTATTTAGAAAAATCTTAAGACACTTTTACAAAGATGCCTCCAGATCAATCTACTCTAAGGAAAAATTGTGTACCAAGTGTTAAATGTTTTGTAATTGTTAAATTAATCAGAGAGTTTTGTTTTACCTACTTGGTTCCTATTATTAGAATTAAAAAGATTTTTAAAGAGACATTCTAGTCTCAGTTTAGTCCCACATACAGTATATGAATTCTAGTGTCTATTAATGCCTATTATGGTATTTATTTTTATTGCTTTCCCAAAGATAGGGTAGATGTTGCAGATGGCCCAATATAAATAAGGACACACGAAATTACAATGCTGAGGGGAGATATATTGCAAATTGCATTGTTGGTGTACTGGATCCAGATTAGTTGAGACAACCACATCTAATAGCCTGTAAACAGGATAATGGATCATGCTTCCATAAGTGAATAAATGCACAATTGAGTTAATACAAAAGTAATAAAATAATTTTTGCATTTTGGTTTAACTACTTTTGGATAGCTTATAGACAGATAGTTTGGATAGGATAAACTACTCTTGTTTAGTACATGCAAAACAGTGTAAATGGATCATGGTTGATTAGAACTGTTGAGGCTTGATGACTCTGCAGAAGGGAAAGTTTCACTACTAGCTATATAATAAAAGATGGAAAAAGATTAATGGAGCTTTTTCCAAACTTGCTCCACATTACATGTCTGGCACATGCCTTGCTTTGGGTGACAGAACAACTATGAACATTATATCCTGATGTCAACACATTGATATCTGCAGTGAAAAAGATTTTCCTTGAGGTGTCAATCAAAAGTGCTATGTATGAGCAAATGCTTCCAGATGTGCCTCTTCCACACTTGGCTGAAAGCTGCTCTTTTCTAAAATAAAAAATGGGAAAATTAATTAGGAAGATTTTAAATGTAAAAGGAGAGAAGGATGTAAAGATGATAGGGAACTATTTAGGTAAAGTTAGAGAGAAATGGATAAGAATTTTTTTTTTTTTTTTTTGAGTAGTGTTTAACGCCCGTTTTTACTACTGAGGCACCACAGGCGGTTGGATAAGAATGATGGAAGGAAAAGGTATCCTTAGAAGTATAATGATTTACAGATATTACAGAGTAGATGGTCACCAATGCACTAATAACCTGGAGTTGTGGGCAGTCGGACCACAATGTTAACAAGCAACTCAGCAAAATTAATAAATGAATTGGATTATAGTAAAAAATGGAAATTTATAATTTTATTATAATGTTGTTGTGTTTGTTGGAAATAAATTCAAATTCAAAAAGAGCAACATGTTGACAATATTTAAAGGTAACCTTAATGTCTTTATCCACTTATGCTGTGGTTATTAAAAAAATTGTGTATTAACAGAACTGTAATTTAAGCTTAACATCTTACAGTAATTCTATTTCCTACAAAAGTAGCCAAATCTAAATTAAAAGTAAGGAACAGTTTTTAGTTAACACAATTATGTTACTATTTTTAGGTCATAGAAATTTTGGTCCTTGATGCTATTTGTGTCACAAGAGGGAAAGAAATTACTGAGAAACTAGGTGTGAGGAAGCCTAGCCTATATTAGGGTTTGTTTTGGTTTTCTACCTGCAATGATAGAGCAATGAATAGGGATTGAGAAGCTTTCAGGCTGGTAGAGGAAATTGTGACCAAATTCAACAAGATGTGAGGATTGCAAGGCTAGCTAATTGTGAAGAAATTAGGAACTGTTTTTTGAGAATAATCCAGAGCTACAAAAACTGAAATAAATGAAAAAGGTGTTTGAAGAATGTGGCAGTAATTTAATCCATAAAGAACTGTTACCATATTTTAAATACTGTCCTACATATCTTGCATGTTGAAAATCCTTTTCAGTATTTAAATTAATTGTTTGTGACAAGTGTATATGACATAGACAATTTAGAAAAAAATCTAGTTGTTTATTGCAACACAAATTATATTGTTAGATTATTCTGTGATGAACAAATAGCTTAAACTACTCAGCATTTTTTTTTTTTATTCTTTTATTAGAACTTCCGTACCTGCTTCAAAATTAATATATGGTTGTTGGTGTGCTATTTTGAAGTTCTTGTGACAGGTTTTGCCACTTTTTGCAGCAAGTTTCTTGCATAATTTGATAGTTTTTGCTGGATGAACTTCCTCAGTCTAGTCATAAATTATAATTATAGCAGCTAATATGAAATAATAAGACTAGCAGTAGCAACAAAGCCTGTATCAATTGCTATTTATAATAATTTGCAAAGATTTATGCAGCACTGTATCTTAGGACATGTTATGACTTCTTTGAACACAATAGATGCTTTTGATAAACATTGAATCTCTCCCCCCAAAAAATGAAAAATATGAATGTATAAATTTATATATAAAATGCAAATTTATATTTTAAGCTTAATTCTGCATGGTTTTATAATTGCGTAGATGTTACATACAGAAAATTGAAAGTGTTAGTTTAAATCTTCTTTTAGGAAGACATCATATTTGGTTCTGCACAATATATCTTTAATATTAGATATGTTAGGCCTCTAAAATAGAATAACTTCTTAATTTTTCTTCCCCTCTGTTTTAAGTTCTAATTTTTCTCTTTTATCTTACTGATGTAATATTATATTTCTTTTCTTGATGAAAGGACACACATACACTGAGCCAAATTATGTAAAAGCCAACTCCAAGTTTATACACAGAGAAAATTTATGTAGTTCAAAGCAAACAAAAACAATGAAATGAACCACCTATAAAAAGTACATAATTAATGCATGACCACTGAAAATGAGATTTTAAAATTTATTGACAAAATGGAAAAGTATTTAAATTGTACTTACGAAGATGTAGACAATGTAGGTAATATGTCCTATTAGAAATTATTATTCACACTAATTCCAATGATTTATGCATTAGTCAGTCAATAACTGATGATAGGAGTGATTGCCCCCAAAACATGTTCTCATATTATATAAGTAATTGGAGTTAGTGTGAACATATTTAATAAATTCAAATAAAATAGAGAAATTTTATAATAAATGCAAAAATTTGTTAAATAAGTTATTTAATTTATAGCCTTCCCCCTCCTCTTAAAAACATTTCACTGATGCACACCACATAATGGAAACAAAAAGTTCTCCCTATGAATAAAAATGCATGATAACATCCAATCTGCAAATGGATATTATGTATGCAACTAATGCAGCTTAAAAAATCTATACTCTTCCTAAGATAATTTAATTTCTTTCTGTATTTTTCAAATGCTATATCATAACTTCAGTCTTGAAATTTACAGTATGCACACATCACTATGTGGTTTGTTCACAATTTTAATGGTTATGCCTGCTAAAGAAAATTATCATCACATTATTTAAGTACACAGTGAACAATTCTAAAATTAATATTTCAAACGACATCAATTTGACTTAGAGCCTTCTTGGTGTCATAAATTTGTGTCTATGTTTTAAATTTCAGGAAGAAAGCTATAATTGTTCCGATAAAAAAAGCAATATTAAATAAAATGCAGAGCTACTCAGAAAACCTGTTTGACATCCTTATAAATAAGAGTTAAAGCCATTATACCATTTATTAAGAGCTTAAACACATTTTAGATATGTATATAAACATATATGTGTGCATTTATTTTTTGTTACAACTTTTCACTTCTGGGGAACAAAGTATAACATGTGTAACATTCCCCCTTTCCCCTAGGTTTTTGTCAAGTGTTTTTATCCACAGCAAAACAGAGTCATACTGAAAAACCTATGTTCTGATGTGAAGTTAAAAATGTCTATACTTCAGTGTTAGAAGTAGGGTAAAGTACTGAGTTGAAAGATATTTATTTTGAATAAAATGAGTGCAGTTAAAAATGCCTTAACCTGCTTAACATTAGACCATTTTTTTTGGAATGCAATGCGCACATATAAGTCCAATAAATCAAAAATGGTAACTCAGTTCATAATTTTTTTTTGACACATTGCTGAATAGTATTTGAATCTGGCACAGAAAGATAACTAGCTCCTTCAACTCCCAGAGTACAGAAACCGACAGTTCAACTTAGTGCTAGTTTTCAATACAACCTCTCTTATGTACAATTTAACCATAGTCATTATAAAATAATATTACTTATAATAATTTAACAAAGTATTAACCAAAAGACTTATCTTTGATTTCCTCAATAAAAAATGTCAAAAGTGAAAGAAATTTATAATTAATTGCTTGCCTCTTTCTATATAATCTTAATTTCATCTGTCAACTGTTTTAGTTTGCATATACTTCAATAATAAAACAGACATACCTACACTTTGTGTAGTGATCTCTTCAAGAAAATTCATAATTCTTTCAAGTGAAATACAAATATTAAAGAGAGAGAGAACATTGCACATCTTAAACTTGCAACAGTCTAGGCATATTTCATATGCATTTCTTAGCTAAGAACTTATAAAAACATTTAGCTACTATGTTTATAAATTAGAATATCTCTTTTCATTTTCTTTTGCTTAAACATATACCTTGGAATCTGAGTAGTATGGCTTTATATTTAAGAGAAGTTATAGAGTACATATTATATTTTAACAGATACAAAGTAGCTTAAATTTGTGCGTTATTTTGCATATATGACTAAAGTCTATTGCACATTCTTTCAAAACATTTAATGGGATTTCCTTTTGCCCATCACATAAAAATTAATGCAGTCACTTATCATCATGTGCGATCTGAATTCTCTCATTCAAGTTTAGAAGTATACGGATAGTTAAAATCCATTTCTGGGGAAGGATGTTGACTCCCAATGCCTATGTAATTTATTTATATTTACAAACATTTCACTACTAACAACTTTTTTTGACAGCACTGAGTGCTTACAGATAAAACAATGCAATTATTAAGTACACATGGCTCAGCCAATTTTGCATTATTTCTCCTTCTTCCTTCCTGTGTTCCTTCATTTTAATGCTACACTAAAGAAAATTACATATTGCTTTGGGTGCCTTCCTCCCCGTCACTCTTACATAACGGCAGTGCGCTAGAAAGTGAATATCTGGAACAGAAATTAGCACTGAATATGTTCTCATTTATGTACATGTGTAACAGTAAAGATCTTAATAGTAATAATAAAGCTCCTAGAACGAAATAAAAACTGGAAAGGTATGAAATAAAATTTCACATCAAGTATTTGCATCTCTATTATGGTACACTTATATGCCACATGCACTTTAAACCATATTTGTATGGGAAAGAGCACAAATGTAAAATATAAAGCTACAAAGATGGTATAATTTTTTGCAATATTCCCTGAACCTTAGTCTATGATTTTAGAATCAGAATTATTTACATAATAAATGCTTAAAATGTCATACAGGAAGTCATGATTCCTGCTTCTTAAATAACAGTAATGAGAAAAAATGGTGTGGAAAAGAACACATCAGGAATGTATACATGAATGTCTAATATTCTGCTGGAACGCTCGACAGCTTCCTAAGAAAAACTTGGCAAGCGGAATTTGCTGAATTGGAAAGAATAGCCAGAAAAGGTATAATAGTGAAAATATTTTAAAGTATTGCAATACTTGTTTAACATTAGATGATGATAATATTCTCAAAGAATGTATATCAAAGGGAAGTAACAGGAAGTAAGATTTGGATTCGGAAGGTGGGGAAATTGTCATAGAGATTGGAATATGGGACATTTGGCCATTGGGTGAAAGTAGTGTGAGTGAATTTTGGAAGGAAGTATGAAGAGGGTTGAAAATATAGAGAAGTAAGATATTTGGAGATTTTCAAAGACGAAAACTCTTTGGAATTTTATAGAGTGATTAAGAGAAATTGGGACATGAGAAATATATAATTACTGCAATTGATTTGCTAGAGTAGGATTTGTTTGGATGGAGACAGGAATATTATTTTTAAAACACTTTAGGAAAACTACTGGAGGATACATTATATATGGGAAACATGATATCTTTTATTAACGCTAAAATTAAAAACTTCTAGGCTGTAATGCTGTGGTCTTGTTTTAGCTTTTAAAACAAGAACATGGCACAACAGACTCAATATTTTTAAATTTTAACATTATGAACACCAGCCATGAAAGCGTTTAGATTTTTTTTACATCTTTTACTGCCTAATGGACTGCAAACTAGTACAAAATAGTAGAGTTAGAGTATCTGGGAAGAAATATGGGGTAATTTATGATATATAGTTGCTATCAAAGTGTTGGCTGATGAAAGGAACAAAAATTTAACAAGATGGGTGGGGTATTTAGGAAGAATTAAGAGAAAAATGGAGAAGTGTTAAGGAGCAAGGGAGAATAAATGAATGATAGTGTACATTTTCAAATATAGATTGGTGGAGGTATATTCTTTACAGGCTCTAACCATACAAACAACCTGGGGATTATTTTAGCATTTAGCAGTATTATGCTTATGTTTAAAGAGTTAGATTTTCTTGGTAAGTCTTTATATTTATTTGTTTGTTAGCTAAACAAATAAGTGTGGCACTGAAGTTCTGTCTATTTAGTCTTGAGAGAGATACTAGGAAGACATTCATCTTTCACCTTCTGGAACCCAGAAGATTTCTTTTTTAGTGTATGAGGTTATGATTAAGAATGGAGTTGGAGCCTTTAGGAATTGCTGAAGATGCTAGACTTATAGTGAACAATTTAGTTGTCTGTATATTTAAGATGAGTGCAAATTAGTAATTGTAGTTAAATTTTATAGTTTGTATCAATGTTTCAAAATATATATAGAAGTTCAATTATCCAGTCATCTATTAACCATTTTGCAGCAGATTATCCATTTGAAATTTTATAACATATTTATATTGCTTAAATAATTTTTGTGATACCTTTTAAGTAATTATAAGGATGTTTTCTGTTATGCATTATATAATATTACTAATGAGTATATATGTGGCTTCTTTCTTTTACTTCACAAACTTTACCAAGATCAATCAACATGCCAGCATAAATTGAAGTGTCATAAAACAGCAAAATTACATACATACTTATTACATTTTCATTGACATGATTAGAAAATACATGAGCTTGTCATAAAAAAGATTTTCTGACAACATAACTTGAGGTAGTGTGTTTTTAAAGTATAAATGTAGTATATATGTGTCATAAAACATGCACAATTGTTCACATTAGGACTTTGTAGGATGTTTCTGATTAATTTCCAGTAATTGAATTTTCTATGGTAAAGATTTACAATTTGTCTGTACAATATATAGACCATGACAAAAAAAAATTAATCACAAAGCAACAACAATACATAGGTGCATGAAAGAACCAATCATAACAAAGGCAAAAATCCCAGCTACAAAGTTACTATATTATGTATGCAGAAAAAACTAAAGACTGTTTCTTACAGCAGAAGCTAAAGCCATGTTATTAGTAAAAAGTGAAAAGTTAAAAAAATATCTTGCTCAAAAACAGTAAAGAAGAAGTGTACTGTTTCAACAATAGAAAATAAATTCAGAATAATTGCACGAATTTGTCAAAAGAAATTGGTCTTGAACTTAGCATTGGAATTTGGAGTTGGTGTTATGACAGTTTCCAACATGATTAAGAACAAAGATAAAGGACTGCAGTTTGCAGTTTTAATTCTGACAGCATACTTGGACATACGAAACCAACAACAGTCAAGTAAAAAAGATTTGTATGCTGAATTATTAAACAGTTTCCACAAAAAATGGTGAAGATGAACTTTTTAGTGGCCTATTAACCAAAGAGGCACAACTTTTTCACAAAAAATCAGGGCTAGAGTCAGTTCTGTTTCGATAGATGGTTAAATTGATTCAAAGATTGGTATGGCATAAGAGAATGGAATACTGAAGGGCAGAAATTAAGTGATGATAGTGGTGCATTTGCAGATTTTCAGCAAATTATAAATAGATACAATTGAACATCTAGTCAGGCTTATAATGCTGATGAAACTGGACACAATCTGCTCCACAGCTTAAATAAAGTTAAGAGCCCATAACACTTGTGTAATAGTAATGATAATGGTGAACGTAAATTAAAATTGTGGTTATTGGAAAGGCAAAAAACCATGTTCATTCAAAGCAACAGAAGTAAAATGCCCACCTACATTACTATATAAATATGTATGGATGACATTAAATTTTACAAAACTGGTTACATAGCAAATTTGTCTGTCAAGTCTGGAATTTCTTGTCAGCAAAAGATTTGTCCCATAAAGCTGTTATCTTTCTAGGTAATGCATCTTCTCATCCTCATGAAATAGAATTAAAGACAGAGGATGAATATATTTTTGTACTACCACTAACATGACATCATTGATTCAACTAATGGATCAGTGGGTCATTGTAACTCTGAAGATACATTACAGATAGGAAAATGATTAGTGAGAAGAATTTAACTCATTTGTGGAGCAAATTATATTAGAAGTAAAAGATAAAAATGCAATTTCTGGGGGTTCAGAGATGAGGATAAATGCTGAACTATATTAATGAAATGATTACAAATAATGAACAGTTTACAGAAGTAGATGAAATGAACTTTATGAAGAATGGTTAAATAATGACAGTAGTTTGTCTGGGCACCAAATTATAAGTGATGAAGATACTGTTACCAAATCAGTAAGTAATGCTATGGCTGTAAATAACAAAAGTGAAAATGAAGAGGAGGGGTAGGCTTAGTTGACAAATTAAAGAATCATCTTTTAATCTGCATTAGAGTCAGCTGAGACACTAAAAATGCTAAGAAAACACAGAAAATTATCGTTATACGTCAAACTGAATGCCATTTTAAATTATATATAAAATAATTGCATATACATATGACAACTGACAACAATGGGTTCCAGTAATATTACCAAAAGTCTACCAAATTTAGGAATACAGAATGAATCTGAACCTCCACTGACAAACTTTCACAAGTTGTTCAGGGATATTATCTGAGTGTATTAATATAAGGAACCAAGTGGTTCTTTACTGGTAAATTTCATTACATTTGTTTTGTTTAACTCAACCACCTTTGCATCTGTTTACTCAGAATATGATTATTTTCAAACAAAACACACAACCTTTCACTGCTCTAGTGCAGCATAGTAGTGCATGTTTTCAGTGCGGTCTGTCACCAGGCTTGATCTCCTGCTCAGTTCTGCCTCAACTTTTGTTTCCTGCAGTACGTTACTTTTTAGTATGCTGTTAGTGGATAACTTTACTTTACTTATGTAGAATTAGCCAATATGCACCTCATCTATGATTTCATGCAATGGAAGAACAGTACAACAATGTTATGCAAAGCTGTTCCTGCAGTGATGGCAATCTCATTGCATCACGTTTGCAGCTGTACACAGGCAACTACAAGAAACTGGGTCCTTCACTGTTAGTATGCAAGATACTGGTCCTGAGAGGAATGTCAAAATGCCTGATCTTGAAGAGGATGTTCTAAATGCAATGTGTGTGATAACCCTGCAAGCAATAGTTATATTGCACGAGAGATGAAAGTAAACCAAGCAACTGTTTTGAGGGTCTTACATGAGCAACAATTGCACCCATATCATCCACAGGGTCCAGGCATTGCAACCAGCAACCACATCGAGTGTAGTTTGCTAATTGATTCTTAGAGTGATGTGCAGACTAACATTTCCCTACTACAAAGACAAGGCAATGTTTACTAGAGAAAGTATGTTCAACAATCGGAATAGCCATATCTGGGAGCAAGAAAATCCACATGCTGTGGTGAATCAAGCCTACCAACAGGCATTCTCTGTAAACGTATGGGCTGATATGTTAATGATTCTGTAGTTTATCTATTACCCAACAAACTGAATGGATTTGTTTACAAAACGTTCCTTAACATGTCTCCTCCCACATTTTCTAAAAGATGTGCCAGTGATGATTTGCAGGCATTTGTAGTTTCAACATGATGGGGCACCACCAAACTTTGCAGGGAATGTTAGGGAATACCTTAATGATCTATTCTGGGACAGATGGATTGGTCTTGGTGGTCCTGTTCCATAGCCAGCTCAATCACCAAATCTGACACCCATGATATTTTCCATGGAAGAGCCTAGTGTAAGTGACTCCTGTCGAAACTAATATGAACCTGGTTGATGGGATTATGGTAGCCCTGATGATGTGTGCCAATATCTTGGGATGCTAGGAGCATGTGCGGCAGTCCATGAGGCATTGCTGCCAAGTTCATTGTGATCGTGGTAGTCGACATTTTGAACATCTATTTTAACCTGTGTAACAGAGTAATTTGGGTTTTTCATATAATTTTTTGTTATGTTTGGTCATCTACCCTTAAAAATAAATAATTGCAATTGTCAGGAGATGATGAGTAGTTGATTAATGATGGACCATAATGTATGTAATGTAATGTATGCCTATAGCAGTAAAATGTTATGTTTTGTTTGAAAACAATCATATTCTGTGTTAGCAGATACAAAAGTGTTGAGTTATTACAAAATAAAACAATAAAATCACCTGGTAATCAGCCACCAGAGGCCATGGGTTCCTTATATCAACCTATCCTTGAACAACTTGTGAAAGTTTGTAATTAGAGTTTAGATTCACACTGTATAAATGGTATGTGCATTTATGGATAACTTTTTCTTCAGTTTTATCTGTTTCTGCCCACTTTCTTGTTGAAAATATAGTAGAATATGAGTATGTATCTATAGGGAGAACATTAAGTATTTCCTTTTATAATTATTATGTCACTTATGAAATATTTTTGTTAACTTCATAGCCCCTGTGTAACATGTTTTTTTTCTGATTGGTATTTGATTGTTAGATGGTTGCTGCATTAAAATTGTTCTAGAGATGGGTATGGAATAAACTTTTATTTTTGTTATCTGTTCACACTTTCTTCATTAGAACAGGTAAATGCGGTTCTCTATACATTAAAAAGGGAAAGATTATTCATCATAATTTCTTGTTAATGATGATGATGATGCCAACAAAGCTGTAATTTTTAAGCACCAAAGCATTAGGATTACCATGGAGTGTTCTGCTGAAACCAGTAAACACATATATCTAAGATATCTATATCATGTTAATGCTCTCTTACAAATTTTCAAGTAAGTTGTGCATAGGAACTGAATGCATCATTCTATGCCTAAGTTCTTCAGTATGAGACTTGCATCAGAATAGTTTTTGAAACTTTTTTTATTTTTGTTTCTAAGTAGGACCAGTTTATAGATTTAATTATTCATTTGGTATCCAATTTCACCATTTAATTCTTGATTATTGAATTATTAGGAAAGAACCTTTATTTGAACATGGTTCACAGGCACTGAAAAGAGATTTGAGGCAACCAAAGTAATCAAACTTATAAATTAATTTTGTAAAATTAATACTTTTCTTAAAGCATAAAATATATGGTGTGCAAACTTTTGAAATAATCCTCATTAGCAAGAATATCAAAACTATTCAGATGAGAAGGAAGGAAATACCAAAAAATTTCCACTTGTTAGGCAGAAAAGTTTTATAATTCAGAGATTGTGAACGGACTCCCCCCTCCCCATATTGCTTGTAATGGAAACATCAGTTGAGCACATATGGCTTGCATAGCACTTATATTTTTTAATAGTGTTTAATACTGTTTTTACTACTTTGGCTAAAAGCTTATGGATGCTGATGGTACATGAGATAAAATGATAAACTGGGAAAGGAATGAGTGTGTACCTTAATAATCTCAGTCATCCATATAAATGCACTTGTACTATTATGCCTTTGTCTATAAAGGCTATAGCTAGATTTTTGTTTGTTTGTTAAATGTCCCACATAACAAAGGTCTGGAGACGATGAATGAATGTTTAATGAAATCAGCCCATAGTCCACAATGCTTAAAGTTACCTGGCATGCACCTTTTTAGGGTAAGGATAAACTCTGGCAAAAAAAACCTTACCCAGGCAACTGACCTTATAGAACTTGAACCTGCAATCTCTATATTTACACGCAGCCACAATGACCACATGACCACAGAGACGGTAATAACTAGAAATGCAAATTAATCTGCTTAACATATGTTATTTTACAAATATGGGCTGCAATCTAGTCTACTTCTAGTTTATAAATGCCTCCCACAAATTTCTGCACTGCAATCAAATATAAGTGAGCTGTTGCCTTTAAGCAGGTTTAAAGTGATTTGCCTATTTTAGCTTAATGCTTCTGATCAGCATTTTCTGTATCTTTCTCTATCTCCTCTTCCCTAGGAAATTTATATTTTACCAAAACATGTCAAATCTTGAAGCTGAAATCATGAGAAATTACAAATGATATGGGCTAGGAAATAAGATACAGGTAAATGTTTATATAAACAATTTTGTTGTTAATTTCATATTCTATCTTGACAAGAAATACAATTCTGATGCATACAAGTTATTTTTTGTTGACAATTTGTGTGTATGCCCCTATGGGACACCTCCGGGAAGAGGGGATGAGATCAGGTAGACACAGGCAGAAACTGCGCATTTGCAACTCAGTAAGCAGAATAAATGTTTAGCTACTCATAATATGTGTTCTTCATGTACTGAAAATGCACTTCTGGTCATTAAAATTGCAACATTTTGTGCACGTTCATAATAGTCATGTGGAAATGATCTCTGTTTTCTCATTTGGTTATTTAATGGAGCCCTGGGATTCTTCATGTCTGTGTGTTCATCCTATTGAAGCCATTGATCTCATACTCATTTCATTGTGGATGCATTTCATCCAACATGAGCACCAATTTTTTGGAATGACATACCATATTCTTGGTATACCACAATTCTCCCTTGATCAAATTCAGACACCTGCTGGTGTTGCTGTCATATTTTCAATGATTCATATTCATTCCTTCTGAGAAAATGTTGGAGCAATTTAACTCATCTCTTTTGAGCAATGCAATTTTAATGCATAGCACTGTATCAGGATGGGTTAAGACCATTCTAAAGACTGCTATTTCAGTTTCTGCAACATTGCTAGTATATCAAGCAAGAATTAAAGTGCCTTGAAATACCCTGCTAATTTGGAATCCCACAATTTGACCAGGTCCTACACTGATTAAGTGCCTGTTTCTTTTCGATCTGAAAACCTTGGTGATGTAAGCAGTTCAAACTCGAGTAGAG
This sequence comes from Metallyticus violacea, assembly GCA_030762175.1. Taxonomy (NCBI): domain Eukaryota; kingdom Metazoa; phylum Arthropoda; class Insecta; order Mantodea; family Metallyticidae; genus Metallyticus; species Metallyticus violacea. The sequence continues at coordinate 41,232,522 of CM060843.1, read as the reverse complement.
AGCATCACAGTAAACTTTCAACTTCCTACTGAACTTGAACTGACAATGCAGCCTCAACAATTTACATAGATGGAATTTAATATTAGGTCAGGACCTTGAACCTTCCTAAGAACAATTCAGAACTTCTGGTTTCAAGACCAAGGAATAAAAACTTACAAGCTACTGGAACTGTTGATACATTTTACAGGCAAAGGAAAAGAGCTCTTAGCCCTTTTCTCCCATGCATTTTGCAGCAACATACCGGTTTGCTTAATGCTATGAATGAAAGCTTTTCAATAGACAGCTCCATTAAAAGTTTGAAAGCTATTTTTTGCACAATGGCAATTTTCTATGCTCTATTTTTGTCACTCAGTCTATTTAAAAGAGTTATATAGGAGTAATACTTTGAAAGCTTTGTTGGAGCAAATGAAGTTTAAAGAACATAAATGGAACATATGTGACAATCTAAAGGTGCTCATTGTTCATATAGAGCAGCAATCAGGATTCATAAAATATCTTGGTTTTCTTTGCAAATAAGATAGTAGGGCTACAGTAGAGCACCAAAAAAGCAAGTATACGGGGGCTTTCAGAATATATCCTCTCTGCTCGCATGGGGTTTTGTGTCTTGGCCATGGCAGCTCCCTTCCCCACTCAAGGCCACTAGTCTTGAACTTTCAAGCAGTCCTAGTCTACATTTGTTCATGAAGACTTTAAAGCAAAGTATTTTTGTGTGTAAATGTTATTATAAATATGAATCACTTGTGGCATTTGTGAGGAATTTATTTGGGAGTGACCTGGGCAATCACCTCCTTTCAGAACTGCAATTCATGACCTTGTGAATATAATTGATACTACTGGTACAGTATAAAACAAGAAATGTACATGAAGACATACAGTTTTAACAGAAGACAAATTAGATGAAATTGGCGCAAATCTTGAATGTTTGGCAACAAAATCATTACCAAAATTAGAACATGTTGGGATTCCAATGTCTTCTGCACATACACCAAAATTGTTAAAACTCGAACCTAACAAGTGCACGTGTGTCCATTGTCTACAACAAGGTGATCCCACATTACACGTGCATTATTGTGAATGGTTTCTTTCATCAGTGACTGAAGGGCTAACTGACCCACACCTTGTGTTCTTTTCAGATGAGATGTGTCTACACCAAAATGGTCATGTCAGGGTACAGGCGCAGTCAGCTGTGGTATGTCCAGCTGACGAGATGCAAAAGCCTGTGCTAGTGGTAAGGACATATCTGGAAGCCCTGTACTTTACAAAGGGGCAATTTAGTCCCTGGATTACAAGAGAAAGAGAGAGAGTGGAGAGGGAGAGAATAAAGTATAAACCTTTTGTTTCCTTCTCCCACCACTTTATATTAAATTAGGCCTTGTAAAGCAGTATAAAACTGATATAAACAAATATAAGGACTGCTTCCATTTCCTTGTTACTACACATAAAGAATCTGATAGCTGCAGGCATTTTTAATGGAATCCAAATTTGTGAACTAATGAATAATGAAATTTTACATCAGTTGATGTCTGAATGGGAGAAGTCAGCATGATTGACATAAAAGAGGGGCAAATCTTTATTGGCAACAGGAAATCAGAGGACTATAAAGAAATTGTGAAAGAAATGCTACTCAGCTTTAAAAAACATATGTTAGAGAATGAGTGTTAAAGTGCATTTCCTTAAGAGCAAATATTGATCATTTTTCTGCTATTTTGCAATGAGTGATTAACAGGGCAAATGACTTCATCAAGATATTAGAACAATGGAAACCTGCTATCAAGGATATGTCAATGTTGACAGTTATTTTTAGTGTTTAAAAAGAGAAACTACTGACTGACAAGCAGAGCTTCAAAAAAGCTTATTTTCTTGTCCAAAAAAGGAAACAAAGTCTATTATTTGAGGATAGTACCATATTACATTTTTGTTTCATAGTTTCACAAAAATTAAGTGCATGGGAACAGTTTTGCTTGAGATTTATGTATTTAATAGTTATTATATTTAATTTATTTACAGTAAAATTTAATTATACCATTTCATTTCTGTTGATGCTGCTAAAAATTAGCATCACATGAGTAAAACTGAAACTAGATTTAAATTTACGGCATTGATATTATATATTTTCAGGTTTGAATGATAAAATAGCATCAAAAATTTTCATTAATTCTAACTCTAACTGGTATAGCAACTAGTTATATAACTATACAACAAATTTTATTATGATAATATTTTATGTGTGTAAAACCTACTTAATTATAACAGGATTATGTCTTTGTAATATTTAGTCATATAAATCCTCATATTACATTTTGTCATTCATTAGCAATGAACATGTTAAACACACTATTCTGTATGCATATTATTTAAATGAACAATAAAAACAAATTGGCATGTATCAGTCAACTGTAAGTGTTTAAGAATCAGAGCACTAATTGCTGTTCATGCTTGAACTTCTTAAATTTTGTCAAAACAGCAAATTTACAAACTATAGCAATTTTAGACGTAACTACATTAGTTTTAATCAGGAATACAAAGAGAGCTTTGTTAAAACTATGATTTTATAGTATAATTGGGTTTTGATGGATTTTATGTTTTCACTGTAACACACATTTTACAGTAGCAAGTCAGTTGATATACAATGGTAAACAATAATGGTAAACAATAGTTGGAAAGGAAGAATCAGACTTGAAAAATTTGGTCATGACTGGGATTCAAATCGCATATCTTCACCCTTATGTGCTGATGCTCTAACCAACTGAGCTACTATGTCCTCCAAGAATGGAAGCAAGAACTTGTTTCATTTGATTTTGTATATCCTGGAGACCTCTACAAGGTTTTCTTTACTGTGAGAGATTTATTCCTTAAGAGGTGATTTGCAATGCTATGAGTATACATTAACTCAGTTGGTTAGAGCATCAGTACAGACAGCTGAAAATCTATGGCTTGATTCCCGGCTATGACCTGAATATCACGTCTGATTCTTCCTTTCCAACTAATGAACTGCATATGGTTAGTGTGAAAGAACTATTTCTATAATCAATAGTTAAAATGGGATATGATATGAAAAAATTTTAGAAACATTACTAGCACTCTGTCCCCATTTAGTTTTCTGCAAATAATAAGACACTTCTCTAAATATTTTTTTTAAAATCAACAGAGTTCTCTTCGAGAGTATTTATTTTGAATTTTTATACCAATTGTCTAACCTTTCAGAATATATGTTTTGGTGATTAGGAAGAATTAATTATTTGTTTACTACAAATCTGGAGATCATGAGCACTAGTTACCTTTATTTTTAATGGTGTTTAATGCCCATTTTAACTACTGAGGCACCACAAGCGGTCACTAGTTATCTGGTGTATGCCTCTGGTTTATGGAAACATTATTAAATAAAAACCTGCTTCGTCCATATAAGATAAAAATAAATTTTTTGCACCTGCAACCTGCCCTAGATTAAAATTCTAATCAACTGTCATTAAACTCTTATGCTTAGAGCACAGAAACAAATTGATTCTAAACAGTGCTGGTATAATGAGCTCTTTTTGCTGAAAAATTCATTTCATTAATTGCCATGAAGTCATTCCAAAATTCTTTATTGGCAGCAAGTGAAGTTTAGAAATAAAAATTTGATGATGGCATCTATAGAGTACAAAATCATTTGATGTTAAGTTGGTTTCATGACACTTATACTTCAATTTCACATTATTTATATGGACATATTCCAGGAACACTCATTCCCAACATTATATGTAGCTGGAGGATGAGCTCTCTGATGCAGGTAGAACCATGAAACCCATTCAAATTATTAACTTTATTACTCTACTTTACCATCATTAACTTTTGGAAAATAATTCATACCTTTGAAGCACTGTGATTTGAAAGAAATGAGGGCCAAAAAGAATAATAGTTAGACAATATTTTATCAGCATAGAGCCTAAATAAATAAAAAATAAGACCATAAGGAGCCATCTTTGGAAACTTTTACCATCACCAGCTGCAGATTAGACTAGCGGTATATTCCAGTTTCATTATATGATTTTTAAGTAGCCTTCCCAAACTACTTCTTTCTTCTTAGGTCTATTTACAAATGTTTTATTTGGAATTCTGTTTGCTTTCATTATTATTCCTGTGTGTTTAAATCAACCATGTCTGTGCCATATTTTTTCATTTAATGATTGTGTTATCTTCAAGTAACTTTTAATGTCATCATTTCTTATTTTATCTTCTTGAATGCAGGCATTTACTGATTTCAAAACCTCATTTCCATTTCCTGAATTTTAAATGTATCTTTTTTCTTTCTTACCCAAGTTTCATTGCCATATATCAATTTGGGTACAGTCATAACATTATAATATTTCAACTGCGTATCTTTATGCATTTTATTTTTTTAAATTCTGCTAATGACTAGACAGATAGACTGATATCTATTAATTTTAATAATCCCTTGTGAGCCAGACTATCTAAAAATACTCTTTCTAGCTTCATTTACCCACGATTTATTCAGGACATTTTTTGTGGACATTTGTTCACATCCTCACCTGTTATATAACTGTTTAAAAAATAAATACATAGGAAAAACAGGTATAAGGTATCAGGTTTAAGATACATTGGAGAAACGCTAAATATAAGCAACTAGAAAAATTGATGGTACTAGTGCATTTTTGGAATGAAAAACAAAAAATAGAGAAAAACATCAGCTTATAGTAAAGATGGTTAAAAATCCAACAGAATTAAACCTCTGGGAAAGGATTAACATAAAAAAATATTAGCAAATATTGATGAATTTTGATATTCCAGAAGCAGACAGCTCAATGTTAAAGTTCATTGAAGGCCACCAGAGTCAATTCAGACACCAAGAAACTCAACTCCAATCAATGATCCAACAATCATCATATAAACTGAGGATGTGGAAGATCTACAAAATATGTTTCTGATTAAATCTTGAGTGAGTGTTTTTTGAATAGTTTGACTTGCATGGGATTATTAGTGCATGCTTCACAATGTTAGATTACAAATTTAATTACAATGATATTTTAATTTTGGTTTCTTTATATTTGTTACATGTAATGCTGCAGCTTAAGTAATAAAATTTGACATATGATCTATTGGTGAGTTTTGTATGACAATTTTTGTTTTAATAGGGTATTTTTCCAAGAATTTTTCATGACTTTCGTTTTTAATAAGAAAAGAGTTTGAATTTAATAATTTGAAATATTATTAAGATGAAAGAAGATCTTTGTAAATAAGTTTCCTTTTCTTGATATTTTAATAAAGCTTTTCCTTAAGTGTATTTCCCTTGGGGGCATCTAAGCTTTTTGCCACCTAATACATATAATTTGCATCATATTGCAAAAATATGAGTAAAATAAAAGGGCTTACATACCTGAAAGCCATTACTAATCACTGAATGCCTATTCAGAACCTTAAAAATCATGACTAAGGTTCATTCTTTAAAAACTGCATATCATACTATATGTTAACATAATAATGAACACTATTTTAAAGACTTAGCTCATGTCTTAATTGCTTGATGCAGACTCGAAAGTAAACATGTATGCTTTATATTTTGTAATTTGGTTTTTAAGTTACTTCAAATTAATAACTTCATTTTGAGCATATAAGTGCCTTGCAAAAATATTTTATAATAATTTACAAATAAGTAATATTAGTAGTGATATAAGAGTAAAGTTATTTAAAAAAAACCACCTGTGAACATTTCAGCTGATATTCCAATTCAAACATAATGATTCTGGCCAGTGGAGAATCTTTCGAAACATATAGTGTACGAAGGCAAATCATAATGGATACATCATACTGGAAGAGCCTATGTAACATGTAATAATTTCAAATATTAACATTTTCATAATGCTCCCTTTCTTCTAAACAAGCTGACTTTAACTTATACAACTAATTATCATCATTTAACTAGTTATGCACATTACTTATTTTTTCAATAATGGGGGAGCTTATTACAGCAATTGATTGACTAATCAACATAAACTTGATTTTCTGAACTAAAGTGCTGAGAAGATTCTTGATACAGAGGAATATCTTTTAATTTACTTATATATATTAAACAAACCCCAATTGTTTACCTACTTCATGGTTATGAAAAACGCTCTTTCCTTTTGATTTGCAGAGGGAGGGAGCAGGATATAATGTATATAGAAAGTACATAAAGGTATGTTCCTTCTAATATACTGCAACAGGTGCTGTTCATTAAGCATAAGCTGTTTATGATTTTAGGAAAAGGAATGTTAATATAAAAACAAATTAATAAAATTTGTTTCTATTACAAGCTGTGTGTATAGAAACATGCAGTTCATTGGCTCTTCTTGATGAAGGATTCTTGTGGATGCTAGTCCAGTGCATCCACATTTACAGGCAATAACAATAGAATGGCACACACTGCAAAATGTCACTCCGCTTGAGAAAAACTAAACTCTTATTCGCTGTTGTTTAGTCAGTTTGGTCATGGGAAAACAAACCGCTTAATGGTTTGTCTGAATAAAATTTGAAGTAATCATTTTATTTAAAGTTGCTACTTCAGTTTATCCAAACGAAAATTGTCTTCTGTTGCTGGATCTGTAATTACATTCATATCAGGATCAGTCAACATTTGAAGACCATCAAAGTCAATAGGGTCTAGTCCTTCTCTTAAAGTTTCATCTGATGGGAAGAGATCTGTGTCAAATGATCCTGACATTGCTGAACCTAGATCCTTGACAAATTCTTGTCTAGATAAATCATCCCCAGTGCTTGATGAAAAATCTGAAACATTTAAATAACAAAATTAAGCATATTATAAAACATATAAAAACATAAAGAGGAAAGCTGTTACCAAAACTAGTCTCGTACTCTATAACTGCTCTTGGAATAAACCTGAACACATTTTATTATGAAGACTCTGTACCACAAATGTTGGATATCAAGGTGATGAAAATATTGCTGCAGAAAATTATGTCCTAATAGAGTTAAAACCAGACTTGGTTATACTGAGGCAATAGTTGCTACTTGGTCTTTTAACCCATTTTTCTTTTGGAATAGGGAATTTAAAAAAATAACAACTAATTGATATTTTATATTTTCACAAAATGAAAATCCTGGGGTTTTAAACTGTGTGTGCAGAAGATACATTCTTAGAGGTGTTGACATTGCGCAATAAATAAAATGCTTGCTTAATCAAAAGTGCAACATCTACAAGATGAAGGCATCCTTAGCTTTTGTGCAATAGAGGAAGAAAGAGCACTCATGTTTTGTGGTCTGAGGATGTGAAATCTTGTGAAATTCATAGAATAATGCTGCAACAGTATGAAGATATCAAAATTGGAAGAGATGAATGTATGAGTGATAGATATATTGAAAAATGGAAAGACAATAATCTGTGACAAACAGAGATGAGCATTTCATGCAAATGCAGGTTTTTATAAAATCATCTTACATTGCATAAATTTAGTAATTTCAATATTTACAACTTTCTTAAAATAGATGGAAGTTTTTTTTGTGCATTTAATGTAACATGAAATCTCATTTTTACATCATTTACTAGAGTGTATTACTGAAAACTGTACGTTTTAAAATTTTCAAGTAAACCAGTATGTTACTTCTGTGTCGCATACTGCAAAAATGCACAAACAGAAATTGAAAGGGGTTTGTGGGTTTAGCAACTATGAATAGGGTAAACAAAATGATTAAATTAAACTGAAATTACAAACTCCGTTACTCAGTACAGAAATTTATATTTGTGGAAAACTTGAACTTGACCTGACACTATAGCAAATTTTGTCATTCAAGATGCCCCATAACATCTTCTTATGGTGTACAGAGATAATTTTCTGCTTAAAAATGTATATTAACTGATAGGTGCTACAATCTGATGGAACAGAATTTAGAAAAATTATTTGCTATTAATTCGGTCTAAAGGAAGTAAATTAAAGTCAAAAGAGAGATAAGAGAAACCTTATAATCCATTTAAGAATTTTCGAAAAATAAGATATTTTCAAAAAATTCTGTTGAAACTCACACAATGAAGCTTGTTAAATGTAAATTATATCTAATCTGTTGTCTAAACACACTCTTATGCTTCACAAAGTAAGTGAAGCATAAGAGTGTGTTAGACGACAGATTAGATATAATTTGCACTTATAATCCATGTTTTTTTTTTTTTTTTTTTTTTTTTTTTTTTTTGCTTCATTGAGCATATCTAATAATTTTATAATGCAGACTGCATGCATATTTTGAAATTTCACTGTGCATGAAAATTTCGTCTTTAGTGATGAACAATGTTATGGTACCCTAAAATGGTTTTTGCTGAAGGAAATAGGTTAGGCTGACATTATTTGTGAATACAGACACATTTCCTTAGAAATTTTGGCCAGAGAATTGGGTGTGAGCATTGGAACTGTATATACCATTATCGGCAGCTTCGCATGCTGACTAATTATTATAAGATGATCTGTGTGCAAATTTTCATATTTTTTTGCTGCAGTGTGAAGTGGTAGAAGGCTTTCTGGCAACACATTGGTATAGGGGCCTGTGTACATCATTATAAGCCTTAACCTAGAGAAGAATAGCACATATCTTCTCTAGTCAAAAAATGTTCTAGTCTCAACTTCTGCTGGAATATGAAATTAACTACTTTTAGAGCAATATAAAATAGAAAATTGTGCTCATTACATCAAAATGTTGAAAGAGAAAGCCAAAGCCAGCAATATGAAATTGAGAGAACTTTGAAATACATGCATTGTTCTCCTTCACAGTAATGTATGGCACCAAGAAAACACTGCAACTTGATGCCATTTGGAGATTTTATATCATCTGCCATACAGCCCTAAACTTTTTATCTCATTTATTTGCACCCTTGAGAGAAGAAAGTTCTGACAGTGATAATGAGGTCAAAGAAACTGTACAACTAAAACACTTTCTTTTTGATGGAATATTGAAGTTGATGCAATGTATGAGAAGGGTATTAAAAAGGAGGATAATTATGTAGAAAAATTACATATTGGGTCATCCAATTATCTGAAGATGATTCAGCGGCTAGGGACTGCATTGGTTCATGAGCCGTTGCTCAAGGCCAGCCAGGCTACACAAGTTGGGGTAGGCAGGTGGGGATCATTGAACTTGTAGTGTCATTGAAACAGTGAAGGAAAAAGCATGTCTAATCCTTGAATAAAGTTTGCTAAGAATACTAAGCCTAATTATATTGGTGGGGGTGATGGCAGTAGTATAAATAATAACAGCCCTTTATGGTGCGCCTTACACAAAAGAACGTGTCAGTATTGATAAAATTTGACATTGTTTGCAGCATAGAACATATTTGTTCCATTGTCAAAATTATATTAATTTGTGTACATAATATAGATTCCAGGTAGTCAAAAGTTTATGTACATTAATATTATTACAACATGAAACACCTTAAAGACAAATTTTACTATACAGAATTATAAAAACATTTACTGGCCATTGTTATAAGTATATGCCACAAAACAATAAGGGTATGTAGTTTGATTCAATCATACAATGATCTTAATCATATGATTAGCTTCACTGTACAAGTTCCAATTAACATTTCTAGTTAATAAAAATTTGCTGAAGAGGTAATGCCTCATAGTTCTATAATGTAATATATAACTGAATAAGGGAAAAGTTTATTAACTTGACAATATTTATAGGGACTAGTTCTGACAGATCTAAGCACAAAGAAGCCTTTTGAGATCTTAATGGCCAACCTTCAATAGTAACTCCTAAGTTTAACTGCCTTTGAGTTACCACTATTGGTGTTGTTTATGGATAGCTGTCCATAATCACTAATGTTCACACATTCAAATGTAATAAGCTTACATTTGTCTGGATTTACACATAAATTTAAGTTTGAAAAGTATTTAAAAATTTGGTTTCTGTTTCATTTATTTTATATTCAAAATGTGCAGATTGCAATCACTAAGGGCTAGTGAGATATCATCTGCATGTAAAATTAATTGTGTTTTGTGTAGTATTACCCATCCAATGTTATACAAGTAAAGTATGGTCCTAAAATACACTTCAGGAACTCCAGTTTTCAAATTATTTACAGGTGATCTGATTGTTCCCATAATTGTGTCTAAGTACATTAGCTGTTTCCTATTAGACACATATAAGATTTATTTAAGTCACCACTTATTCTTCTAAAGCCTATTTGGAATAATTCACTCATTAGTCTATTAATTTCACCAGTCTTTCCAACAGTGTGGTTTCTTGCTCAAATTTAATTAATAATTTTTTCCACAAATTTTGATAATGCTATGACAGGCTTGTTTTTTATAAATCCATACAAATTAAGAGGAAGCACATTAAATTTGTTCTTACTGTTCTATTATAATTAACAAATTCCAGGACTTTAAAGAGAGCTGGCAGAATGGATGGAAAAGATTAAAAATGGATGAGCTCAGCATAGCTCCATAGCTCAGCAACTTCCTACTTCAACCAACAGAGGCCACCACAGGAACATCCGTTTGTCCAGCCATAGTTTTGAGTAACGGCGATTCAGTGAGCAACTGAAGATGGGAGAGATTCTCCCGAAACGCGTCTTATTTTTGTGTAAGTGAATGGAGTATAGTGTAAAAAATGAATACCTAAGTTGAGGTTATGAGGTAAAAATATTTGTAATGGATATAGACTTAGTAGAGTTTGGAGAAATAGAATCAATACTGAACTCTTTTGATAACAACACCTCTGGCAATGAGATAAACTTGGAGCTGTTGAAATATGCCCCCGATGGAAATAAAACTAAAACTCCTGAATATAATCAACATGTGCTAGACAATATTTCAAACATCTGATGAATGGAAACAAGTCATTGTAATTCCAATTTTTAAGAAAGATGACCCAGGGAATTGTAATAACTGCAGAGAAATTAGCAAACTGACTGCAGCCTATAAATAAAATGCTAAAATAATTATTAAAAGATTAAATATAATAAACAAAACTAAATTAAGAGAAGGACAATGTGGGGTTTCAGAAAGGCTGATCATTTTCAGATTGTGTTTATGCAGTATTTAAGTATTGCAAATCGTCCAAAAAAGAAGGGAATTCAATCCATTGACTGATGCTCGTTGACTGTGAGAAAGCTTTCATTCAGCCTGATGAATTATGATGCATGCTAATCCCCCCAACAATTTAATAAAGTTTTTATAGTAACACCGAAATACAAACTTATATTGAAAACTTTTCAAGTAAGAAAATTAAGGTAAAGCTTCTTAAACATTATGATGTTTGCTGACAATCAAATCATTTTACTGAAACAGAAAATTACTTATAGTGTTTAGCCCACAATCTTCAGAAATATAAGATTGAAATTTCTATTACAAAAAAAAAAAAAAAAAAAAAAAAAAAAAAAAAAAAAAAAAAAAAAAAAGAGCATGCACGTACGCGCACACACAACTAATGGCATTTTAAAGGATCATGCTACATGCAAAATTTTAATTAATGAACAAATTATCGATCAAGTGTCCTCTTTTAACTACTTGAGCTGCAATGTCACCTAAAAAGATCAAGTTGCAGATATTAAGTTAAATAAATTTCAAAATATGTGTGGAACAATTGTAAGGTAATAAAAATAAAACATTACTCAAAACATAGTAAAAATTTTACAAAACACTAGCTGTTCCATTAATGACTTATTGGTGCAATCACTAAACAGAAAAAGTAACAGAAAATTAGAAATCTGTGAAATTAAGTTTCTGAGTGTTGCCGGTCTCACACTAGAAGATAGACATAAAAATGAAAACCTACATGACAAGTTATGCATATTCAGCCCCTGCAAAAAAAAAAAAAAAAAAAAAAAAAAAAAAAAAAAAAAAAAAAAAAAAAAAAAGGGGGGGGGGAAAGGAAAAAAGGAAAAAAAAAAAAAAAAGAAAAGAAAAAAAAGTATAAACATATTGATACAACACATGCAGAATCATACCCGTCCTAAAATATTCCTGAATAATTATGATCCTGGTGGAAAAAGGAGAGCTGGGAGACCAAGAACCTGATGGATAGATGAAGATGAAACAGATCATAAAGCCAAGAAGAAGAAGAAGAAGAAGAAGAAGGAGGAGGAGGAGGAGGAGGAGGAACAGGAACAGGAAGAAGAAGAACAGGAGGAAGAAGAAGAAGAAGAAGAAGAAGAAGAAGAAGAAGAAGAAGAAGAAGGAGGAGGAGGAGGAGGAGGAGGAGGAGGAGGAGGAGGAGGAGGAGGAGGAGGAGGCAGGTTTATTCCTAAATCTATCACAGACTTTTGACTATGTGGATAAAGTATAAACAAACGTTTAACTTAAAGGTTTTCTAATTTCCTTTTCTATTTCCATACTTTTTTAAATGTGAAGAATAAATCAGGTCTAAAAATGTCCTTCAAGAACTTTCATAAAAACTGTCTCTGTGGCCACTCATTTAATTACACCCTGCCTTCGTGTGGAGTTACACAATTACAGTACTTAAAACTATATGGGTAACTGTTTCTGCACAGTTTCCTGATGCTCATAATATGAATTACAGTTCATGAGACTGAAAAGCTAGCTATTGAACTGCAGAAATTTCATAATCTTGTTGGAATCTTATTGCCATTAAAAATGAGTGCTGTTGAAAATTTTGTGATATTTTTAACTTCTTTCTTTGTGGCATCACCAAGTAATAATTAAGAAAGGATGAGTATTCTTCTTGATTCCAGGGGCTTTTTCTAAACTTATAGCATATACCTTAATATTTTGCTGATTGTAAACTTCCTCCATTGTAAAATGTCTGTAGCAGTGAAAAATATGTTCATTGTATGAATCACATTGCAGAAAGCATTTCCCCTGATGCTTTAGCCATATAGTCTGTGTAGTAACCAGTACCTTGCCCTCATTCCAGGCCACTTCTGAGTGCAACTATATTTGATGCTGTCACTATTAAATCAACTCCAAATGGAGTTTAGATCTCAATGAATCCAACTGCTGCCATTTTTGTTGCTGCAGCTAATGTGTGCACTTATTAATCAACTGTCAATTATGGGAATTACACTTTTGTTAATTAAAATGTTAACTGCATTGAATATTCACTTGTGCGTGCATGTGTGTGTGTGTGTAAAGTGAAAAAAGTGAATTTTCCACTGAGTGGAAGGGGTCCAGCAGCTAATGTGTGCACTTATTAATCAACTGTCAATTGTGGGAATTACACTTTTGTTAATTAAAATGTTAACTGCATTGAATATTCACTTGTGCGTGCATGTGTGTGTGTGTGTAAAGTGAAAAAAGTGAATTTTCCACTGAGTGGAAGGGGTCCAGATATCATCCTATGAACCATAAAGAGAGCTTGATGAGAATAACAAATATTATGAACAGTTTCTTTAATCTTTTATAGATTTATAGAAAAACAGTTTGTAAAAAAGGGAAGCATGGCAACCATGCATTCCTCTTGTAGCTTCTGGAATGATACTACTGTGCAGGTAAATGTTCATGGGAGATTTGCAGTGAAGGAGAAACTACTAAGAGAGTTCCTTTGTATATTTACAGCAAATGTTTCAATGTTTAATGAAAAGTATCTAAAACGAAACACACCTACCCATTTTAACACATGATTTCAGAAAAATGAAAAACCCATTGCTTTAAGTATGATATACAAGTAGAATAAAACTAACATTTTATCTGAAGTCAGAAATATTACTGGACTATAATTTTTTAGAACTTTTAATTTAGTCTGAGCAATTGAGATTACAAATATATAATCCAACCTATTAAGAGTTTTTCCCTCCTTTTTATATCAGGGAGTAATATAGATGCATCTAAAATACAAACCTCTGTCCTTCTAACAACTGCACAATATTGTGAAAAAGTCCTGATTGGCTATGTGGAATATGCAACCATGTTTAGATAAAGGATTGTTTTATCACAGTGGGGCATCGCCTTATTCACAGTATAGTATGTGAAAATGAGAATAAATTTTTGAGCATTTCAATACAAATTGGAAAGACAGTCTACAGATAATAATAATAATAATAATAATAATAATAATAATAATAACAACAACAAATGTAATTATAATTATAATAATAGTGTTAATTATATGCCAATTTACTCGATACAAATGTTTGACATTGTCAAAACAGTCACAAGGCACAAAAGATTTACAAAATAATGCAAATAATCCCTTATTACTTTACGATTTATAGTTCATATAACCTATATATGCATCTATATATTAGGTACTTTTAACTCACTTTAAATTTATTTCCTATATATGAATTAATTGGCATTGGTAATTTATTATACAGTATCAAGCCTTTTATTAATGGATTTTTATAAATTGATTTAAAATTGACTGGTTTCTATGGAAGTTATCTTTACCTCTAGTATTATAATTATAAATTATTTATTGTTATCAATTCCCTTCTTAAAGGCCATTAAAATTTCCCTATATACATACAATACAACCACTGTAAAGATATCCTTTTCCCTAAAAACATTTTTGCACAACTCAATGCTAGATAATCCATAGACATTTCTTTTGTAAAACTAAAATTTTCTTCATATTGGCAATATCAATACTTTCCCATACTTCTATACTATATGATAAAAATGGATACACTGTGTCATAATATACAGTTAACAGTACATTATCATCTAGATACAAATATATCTCAACACATATGAACTTGTGCTAAACATTTTTACATACATATATAGTTGACATGGGAATCCAAGTTAGACGGTCATCCATGCATAATCCTTAGAAATTGTAGCTAATGACATTTTCTATTTCTCATTTACTTAAGTATACTGCAATATCTGTCTCCTTATGTATATAGAAATGTTAAAAAAGAATTAATTTACTTTTCTGAGGTTTAACCTTTAAGTTGACGTCATTTAAATAAACTGACAATTTTTCCAGGCAATCATGAATTGTTTACCTTAAATTGTTGATGTAGACAATAGTTTCACAAAACATATGTCCCGAGTAAATCTCATTTAAGTGAAACCATAAGAGTGTTCTAAACATCTGACACAGAAGAGATTATTAATGGGTTTTTCACTGTGTTTGTTTCCAGATTGAATTAATATTAGAAAAGTATTTGCTATGCCATATGGCAAGTTATTTATACATTGTATTAAGAACAATAGAGATTCCAAAACAGACTCCTGTGATATGCCCATAGTTACAATCTGTTGATTTGAGATATTTTTGTCTGTTTTAGTATGTACTTCAGTTATACATGTCCTATTACTAAGGTAAGACTGGATCACATTATGTATTTTTCCCCTTATAACATAAATTTCAAATGTATTTAGGAGCATAGAATGTGACAAGCAGTCAACCACCTTAGATAGGTTAGCAAATATCCTTACAGTATTAAATTTTCCAGTAATTTATGCACAAAATCTTTGACAGCTATTATAGTTGAAAGGCTTTTTCTGAATCCATGCTGATGACAGTTAATTATACTACACTTATCTGAGAAATTAGAAATTCTAACTAATTAAATGTTTTCAAATAATTTCCAAAACAGAAATCAATGTTATATGCCTATAATATGTACTGCCCTTTTTAAACACAGGTTTAATTATAGTTTTAAGCAATCTTGAAATATGCCTTCATTTATGGAATAATGAATTAGGTTATTTAAATCAGATGCAAGAGCATTAATATTTTAGGGGATATACCATTTCTGGCAGAAGGAGGCTGATAAACTAATTATTATTTTGATAATCTCTTCAACCTAGATCACTCAGAAACAGTTAGTTAATGAAGTTTGACAAGTAATGTGATTACCTAATTAGTAGTTCATATTATTCCTAACATTTTAAAAAATATCATTAAATAATGAACACATTTTCAGTAGCACAGTTTAAATTCTAAATTTTATCATTAACTATTTTCCAAACTGTCTTATTTATGTAAACAGATTTATTAATTTGATCCTTATATTAATGAGATCTCAAATTATATTTAACATTGTATTGTATCCCTTTTTTAACTGTGTGTACCTATTTTTGTGTTCTTCAACTTTTGTAAGATTAAACATATGCTGCATAAGATTAAGATTATTTCATATGCTTCATAGGCAATTTTAAATTACCTACCCATTTATTTTTATATCTATATTTTTTTAAAAGGATATGAAGAATTAAGACAGGAGGCTACTTTTCCCATAAATATATCCCATTTTACATTACTGTTTTGTGCACTGTAGACTTCAGACCATGTTTCCTTTTCAAATAAACTATTTAACTTATTTGTAATTATGTCAGATGTCATTTTAGATTCATATACTGATTCTTCTGTTTGTTTTACAATGGATTCATACACATCAAGGTCAGAAAGATAAACATTTTGTAAACCTATTGAAGAGTAACCAATTTTTACATTTGATTAAATATGGTCAATTGTGCTAGAAGAATGAGTGTGACCCTTTGTTAGATCACCTAAGTTATATGATTTTATAGTATGAAATAAATTTTGATAACCCCCATTTGTTGAGTTTGCATATAATATTAATGTCACCTAAGATTATAAGTTTGACAGTTTTAGTCATCAATTTATTAATAATGTTGTGAGATGTTCCAGAAATACAGGAACAGATGCACTTGGCAATTATCACCATTATTATTAACTTTAACTGCTGATATTTCTATGATTTTTTCCGATGCTTGATTTACATACTCATTTTAAGACTAAATGTTACATTATTTCTTATATATATTACAATACCACCTCCTTTATGTTTTTCTCTACCGAAACTACATGTTTTTAAAAAATTTGGAATATTGTAAAAATTAATATTGTTATCATGAAGTCAATGTTCAGTCAGTACTAATGCTTGTGGTTTTACATCTTTCGATACCATTTCTAATATACTAATTTGTTCCTTAAGTACTGATTGTTTGGTGGAGTGCCCTAAGTGATATTAAGTTTAGTCCCATTTTTCCCAGAGCTGGCTATTTCCATCAGGGAACAAGCATCATGATTCGAAACGTAAATATTTGCTTTGCAGTCTATAATAAGTGCTGTAGGCTTGCAATGCATTACATTTATGACCTGGTGAATCTTTTTGGCAACATACCTCTTCCCTCCAAGTATTAAGATGAAGGCCATGTCTAGTATGCATATCCTTATCTAACTTGATTATATCTACAAACTCAACATTTTTATTATTAGCACAGAGGGATTGTATACATTTATTGGTACTACACATTGCTAGATTTACATATGAATCATACAGAGATCATACTTATTAGGTATATTAACTTAGGTTGATGAAAATCTTCTATAACAGTTCCGGTAGTTCTGGTACTATGCTATAGGCTTCATTTTTGTACACATCATTTGCTCCACTAATGAGAATTGAAATTTATGGATGATGTGTGTCTCCTTTGGCAGTTTTCTTACTTGCTTGATGTTTGAATTGGGAAGAAATTACATTCTGTTCCATTCGTATCTCCTTCAGCAGTGGGGCTATTTGTCTTGTTGGCTATCACCATACATTGCTATGCGAGAATGTTTGAATTTTGCTTTTATTTTCAGTTTAGTATTTACTACAGTATTTTTGCTGGTTCATTAATTTCACCATCACTACCTTGTTTATTTATACACTGTAGGAGTTAGAAAGTATGATTTGCAATTCTATCCTGTGCAATTTTCACAACTTTTCTCCTCAGATATTGCCACTCTTGTTGCTCTACATTGCAATTTACCATGTTTCTTTTCAACTCATAATTTTCTTTATTTAATTTTTCATTACATGCTTCTTTTAGTTCACCATACATTACATTAACAATCTTTTGTAAAGAAGTAGTTTGGTTCACCCCGACCGCACTCAGCTTTAGAACTACATGGCATGCATCTTTGCTTCAGTATCTCACTACAATATGGTTTATTTACATGATTTATAATTATTTTCTGTATCTTAAGTTATACTTGTGGTTATTTCTATTTATTATGAAGCTGTAACAGGGCACAACACCATTAGTTGCCTCTTGATATTGGTACCTCTGTTTGTATCCTATTGTTTACAAAATGAGCACTGCAACAGCTCTAATGAGTTCTGAACAATGGAACATACTTTTTTTTAACCTTTGCAGGATGAACCACCAAAGTTTGCAATAGTTTGTCTGCACGAAGTCCGACTATTTTCTTTTAAAGAAGAAAGTAACTAGTGTTATTTAATACTATGAGGAAATAATATCAGCAGTTTAGAGAAACTGCTGTTGTAACTCCAAAACTTTTATCAGAAGTAATCAAAATAATGAGCCAGAAGGGGAAAAATTTTTGTAGATTTATGATGACAAATCTGTGTACATGGTAATATAATTAACTTTTTTCAAGTCCCTTTCTACTATAGACATTGAAAATGGACCAATTACATTGTACAACAGTCTCAAATTTTTTCTTTACATGAAAATGTTGGTTGAAAACACTTTTGCAGAAATTGAAATGTACATTCTGTTGACCAAAATATTTGAATATTTTGATTATATGCAATGCAAAACAGTTTTCAGAAGCATCCAATTTCTTTCCTGTTAGCCCTATTTCACCTTCTTAAAGAGAGAGAGAGGTTGCAATAAACCAACTGGTTGCACAGCACTATCAAAGTTTGTTTCTTTATTTGTATGTGTTATGAACTTTTACTCTTCCATCATTAGCAAGTGAAAATATTGTATATATTGCTATCAGATTTACTTTTTGTGATGAATGGGTAAAGTACATGAGATTATTTCTCTTTCTTATTGTAACTTGCAAGAACTTTAATTTCAAATTTTATTTTGCAGAACTTTTAGCAGGATGATCTTGAAAAACAGGAGATTATGGGTAATATTGTCTCATTCATAATATATAATCCTTGCATATAAGCACAATTCAATACCATGGGTATATAAATATGATTTGTAATTATTTTACTTGTTTCCTTTTATTTTGTTCATATATTATGATGTAGGAAGTTATAAAGTGTACTGATTATGCCAACTGCACATAAATGCTTGATCGTTAATATTTTATTTACTTCCTTGTGACATATACCTATAACGTGACTAATAAATGTTTTGGTAATTTTGTTATGAACTATGACTCACTTCAGTAGTATCATCAATAAGCATCATGTAATATATATCTCTGTAAATTAACATTTGTCTTTAGGGCGTTTCACACTGTTATTATAATGTACACTCTTTGAAGGAGAGAGAGGGGGGGGGGGGATCTCAAGATTCTAGTGTCAATCTGAGAACTTCGGGAATGCTCATAAACAATGTATTCACAATGCATATCACATGGTACATTGTGTAATGGTGTAATGGTACACTGAAATGGGCACTTTGCCTGTAAATGTAATAATCACATCATAAGCACCTGGAAAGAGAAGTTAACATTGAGTAGCAGTGCCCAAGCAGTTTAGAAGACATTGCTCTTCTGCATAAGCTCCTGGGTTCAAATCACACACAACATTTTTGTTTAATTTTTATTATTGGTTATATAAGTGTATATGTAAAACATGATGTTGCCTTAATATCATATTATATTTTAATGTATCATTTGAGTTTTATGGGTACCAATGCACACACAAAAACATAATCACAAACTAACATATTCTTTACAAATAACTAAATAAATACAGAAACAAACATTTATCTTATTTTGATTTAAAGTAAAACACTAAAAATCATGTCGTCACATTAAAACTCTCTTTAAGTTTCACAAACACACTTATAAAAGTAATTTTGGTACATGTTTCGTGAGGTACATTCCTCACATTGTCAATCAAAACGATGACTGAGGAGCCAATTTCAGCAAAGTATGTATGTTACTATGCTTGCTCTGGTGGTCTGTTAATGAACTTAAACAATATGTTGTCTGCTTCCGGTATATCAAAATTCATAAGTTTGTATTCATATTTTTTTATGTAAATTTTTTCCCATATATTAAGTTCTTTCGGATGTTGAATTGTTTTTAGTAATGTTATGTCCTTCTCTATTTCATGATTCTCATTCCAAAAATGTGCAGCCACTGCTGATTTTTCTACTTGTTTGTGTCTAATATTTCTCCAGTGTTCCTTTAATCTTATCCCCAGATTTCTCTTTGTTTTTCCTATGTATATTTTGTCACAATCCTTGCAATTAATTCTATATATACCTGAATGTTCTTCTAATAGTAAAATACAACAATAATAGTCAGATACAAAAGGCAGCTGAAAAGAAAGTATTGGAATTAGAAAGACACAAACATTACGCCGATATCGCACATATAGACGTGAGGCTATACGAATTACATATGAAATTAAGTAAGTCAATAGGAACCATTGCATGGAATAATATCGAGAGAAACGTATTGGAAAGCATCAGTTGCAGAATAAAACAAAAAACTACACGCCAAAAATATAAATTTAAAAATTTACACGGAAAACAAATAGGTAAAAATAAAAATATCAACGAGAAACCTAACCTTGAAATAGTTAATCTTTCCAAAGAAAAACTGAATAAGGATGAAACAAAATTATTAAATAACGGCATCAATACATGTGTCAATTTCTCATCAAACATTGACGAATATATTACAGATATCGAATTAACTATTGAGAAATTAAACACCATAGATAAAAATTATATTAGGAAAATATCGTCAGGAATATTACAGGAAATTAAAAATCATAGCCAAATCCCCAAATCATACCAAAAAACCATAAAATCATTAAATAAAAAAGAAGTCATATATACAAAAGCAGATAAGGGAAACCAAATTGTAATCCTAGACAAAGAAGATTACCAACATAGAATGCTAGAGTTACTAAACAATAAGGAGTTCATTGAAGTGGAAAAAAATCCCCTACACAAATGCAAGAAATCAATAGAAGACATATTAAAAGGAAATAGCTTACTCACAAATTCAGATGTTTAGAAAATCAAAATACCTAATCCAGCAATAGCTAAAATAATAGGATTACCAAAAATACACAAGCCAGGAAAAGACATGAGACCAATAATTAACAATATCAATACCCCATGTTACCTCCTAGCCAAATGGTTAACTACACGATTTAATACATTTCCCAAATTCCCAAGTCTAAGTATAAAAAACTCGTTCGATGTTATAAACAAAATCAAAGATAATAAACTAAACTCAAATGATATCATGGTTTCCTTTGGTGTAAAAGCATTGTTTCCAAGCATTCCAAAAGAGAAAACCCTGAATTTGTTAAAAAAAATGGCTACTATCTATCAACATTGCAGAAAAGAATATGTAAAACTCACAGAACTATGATTAAACCAAACTTACTTCACGTTTGAAGGAAAGTTTTATAAACAAAAATCAGGTTTAATGATGGGTAGTCCACTATCTCCATTTTTGGCTGATCTGTTCATGAGCTATTTTGAAACACATATAACGAAAGCCTTCCCATACATATTCAAAACATGGTACAGATATGTTGATGATGTGTTTGCCATTGTAGAAGATAGATTCATAGAAGATTCATTGAAACTGTTGAACTTGCAAGAAAAAACCATAAAATTCACTATGGAAACTGAGGTTAATAATACTTTACGTTTTCTGGACCTAAGGATAATAAAAAGGAATAAAAATATAGAATTTGGTATATGCAGAAAGGACACACATACCGACAATTACATAAAAGCAAAAGGTTTCAACCCCAGACCCCACAAGGAAGCAGCATTCAATAGTATGACATATAGGCTAGTTAATACACCACTCAGTAAAGAAGAATACAGGAAAGAATACGCACATATAATACACACAGCAGAAATAAATGGATTTAACAAACAAATGGTAGATAAAAAAATAAAAAGATTTAAAAATAAAAAGGAAATTAAACTAATCACCACACTCGGTTCTTCACTTAAAGAAAATACTTATCAAAAATTCACATATCACCCTTATGTTAACCATAAATTCCAAAAAATTTTCAAAAAGTACAACATTACTCTAGCAGCAATAAACAGATATAGTGTTGGTAAACTATTAAATCTAAATAAAATTAAACAAAAAAAGAAGAAAGAAGAACATTCAGGTATATATAGAATTAATTGCAAGGATTGTGACAAAATATACATAGGAAAAAGAAAGAGAAATCTGGGGATAAGATTAAAGGAACACTGGAGAAATATTAGACACAAACAAGTAGAAAAATCAGCAGTGGCTGCACATTTTTGGAATGAGAATCATGAAATAGAGAAGGACATAACATTACTAAAAACAATTCAACATCCGAAAGAACTTAATATATGGGAAAAAATTTACATAAAAAAATATGAATACAAACTTATGAATTTTGATATACTGGAAGCAGACAACATATTGTTTAAGTTCATTAACAGACCACCAGAGCAAGCATAGTAACATACATACTTTGCTGAAATTGGCTCCTCAGTCGTCGTTTTGGTTGACAATGTGAGGAATGTACCTCACGAAACATGTACCAAAATTACTTTTATAAGTGTGTTTGTGAAACTTAAAGAGAGTTTTAATGTGACGACATGATTTTAGGTGTTTTACTTTAAATCAAAATAAGATTAACAAAAGTTTCACTGTGTGGATTCCCGAATTCCGTAAACAAACATTTATCTTCTAAAATGATTACACATAGAAATAAACACAAATTAATATCAGCATGTATAGGATGAGAAGATACATCTCAGGTTTCTTGAATTTGCTCATAAGTTATCTTTTGCCCTTTGTGCATATCTAGGGATGCATTTAGATAGAACAAATACTGAAAGAAATATTAACATATTAATTATAAAATATATATGTTAATGTTAGAACTTGCTGTTTATGGAAAAAATATTATGAAGCTAATTTGTCATTATAGGTTTATAAAAGTGTTTCAAGCCTGGAGGTGAACCGATGGTATCACTGCACACTCTGCCACAATGCTACGGAACATATACACTACACTAGTCAGCATCTTTAGTGCATGCTATAAAACACAACTGCTGCAGTGATTCCACAGCTTTGGTGGATGCCTTATGAATCATGCGCTGTAAGAGTAGGACACAGAAGAATTTTGCATTCAAGAAATGATTTAATTTTTTTTTTCAACTTTTTGTTACTTACATTATGTATACAAATTAATTTAATTTTGACAATGGAACAAATACTACTATGTACTACATTGCAAATAACTGTCAAATTTTATCAATACTGACAATGTTCTTTTATGTAAGGTACACCATAGAGGAAAATAATTTACTACCACTATTATCATTAGTACTTATTAGCTGAGATCTAAAACACTATGTAAATGGTCAAGATTTTAAATAAAACTAAATTTTTCTAGTCCCTATTTACCGCTTGATGATTTGGTAAACAAATCTTTATAAACTTCCAGCTTCCTCAATATGTTAAATATCTTAGAAACTGACTTTCCTACTTTATTAAGTGCTACATAATTATGGTAGTTACCTTAGTCTAACTAATATAGTAACAAAAGAACATTATCCTTCACTAGCTACTAGTTGCTTGGTGTATCAAAACATATATACACAGTGTCAATAGTAATATTAATGAAAAACAGGTAGGCATATTTTTTTAGCATTAATATTAAATGCAAATCCTAACACTGATAATAAATAATATTAAATTTACGTTTAACATCCAATATGTTTTCATATATTTAAAACAAGATTTACTGCTAAGACAACTCTGTGTATTTGCTTGTCTTCCATTTTTGCTGGTACGTGTTACATTTTGAATGGCACAATCCTATTTGCCATCAGGGCAACAACTATATTACCTGAACTCCTTTAAACATAAAACACTGAAGCAACTAAGGCATATAACTCGAAACCAGATTTCTGATTTCTTAATTGTGTTATTGTACATTACAGTGTAATGAACTTACCTGTAAGAATGATATCAGGTATACTGGAGGGAGTGTTCGGTGTTTGTGGAGTGGTTTGTTGTGTGCTTCCTCCACTAGGGTTGATGTTTACTGGACGGTTATACTGCAGCTGTGTTGAAGGTGATTGGCTGTAATAGCCAGGGTCTGTTAACAGTTCTTGGGTCCCAACTTGGGTCAATCCGTCCTCTGGACTATGACTGACTGCCTGCAACCATGGGAAATGAGCAGTATAGGATTGCATATGTTGGTTCCCTTTTCAAGGATACGATGACAAAATACCTCAAGAAATTGAACATGAAACTTTGAAAATTCAGATAAAAAATATTAAGATATGCCTCCTTTTCTGATTATTCAGGTAGTCATCACATTATGATCTGCATATAAATGCATAATCTAAATATGAAATGTAACGGTAGCCCTCAAAAAATAAGTTGGTACATTCATAAAAGCATTATGAAGTACTTTGGAGACACTAAGTCATTAAACCATCAAACAGCTTGAATAAATGAAACTATAATAATAAGACAATTATTCAATTAAAAATGAATGCAGGAATCCACACAGTGAAACTATCATAAATCTTGTTGAATTAAAAGTAAAACTACTAAAATCATATCAACCCATTAAAACTCTCTTGACGTTTCACATTAAAACTTTTTTCATTAAAAAGTAAGTTGGGACTAGTTTTGTGAGTCACTTGCTCGCATTGTCAACCAATTGACAACTAATAGATCTCTTCAAGTACGAAGTATACTTGGCTATGT
This sequence comes from Metallyticus violacea, assembly GCA_030762175.1. NCBI lineage: Eukaryota > Metazoa > Arthropoda > Insecta > Mantodea > Metallyticidae > Metallyticus > Metallyticus violacea. The sequence continues at coordinate 41,207,925 of CM060843.1, read as the reverse complement.
GCGCTCTGGTGGTTTGTTGATGAACCTGTACAATATGTTGTCTGCTTCTGGTATATCAAAATTCATAAGTCTATGTACATACTTTTTATATAAATCTTTTCCCATATACTAAGTTCCATTCAGTGCTGAACTACTCTTAAGATTATTATATCTTTTTCTATTTCATGATTTTCATTCCAAAAATGTGCTGCTACTGCCAATTTTTCTATTTGCTTGTCTCTGACGTTTCTCCAGCGCTCTTTCAATCTAATACCAAAGCTTCTTTTGGTCTGCCCATTTATACTTTATCACAATGATTACAATTGATCCTACATATGCCTGAACTATCTTCTTTTGATGTGGGTTCAATTTTGTTTCGATTCAGCAATTTGCCCACACTGTATCTAATTATGGGTGCCAAAGTGATGTTGTATTGTTTGAATATTATTAGAAATTTATGACTGATGCAAGAGTGGTACGTGAACTTTTGATAATTTTTTCCCTTATATAAATTACTGAGTTTGGTGATTTGTTTGATTTTCTTTTTTCTTTGATTCTTTTTATTTTTTGATCTATCATTTGTTTGCTAAACCCTTTAACTTTTGTTGTGTGCATTATATGTAAGTATTCACTCTCATATTCTTCTTTTTTAAGTGGTACATTAATCAACCTATAAATCATAGTATTGAATGCTGCTTCTTTGTGAAGTCTAGGGTTGAAACCTTCAGCCTTTACATAACTATCAGTGTGTGTACCTTTTCTATATATGCCAAATTCTAACATGTTATTATTTTTTTTTTATTATCTTCTTTTCTAAGAATCTAAGAAGGATATTAGATTGAAAGAGCACTGGAGAAACATTAGATACAAGCAAATAGAAAAACTGGCAGTAGCAGCACATTTTTGGAATGAAAATCATGAACTAAAAAAGGATATAATAATGCTAAGAGCAGTTCAGCACCCAAAGGAACTTGGCATAAGGAAAAATATTTATATAAAAAAATATGAACATAGACTTATGCATTTTGATATACCAGAAGTAGACAACATATTGTACAGGTTCATCAACAGATCACCAGAGTGCACACAGCCAAGCATACATCCTACTTGAAGTGATCCGTTAGTTGTCAAATGGTTGACATTGTGAGCAAGTGATACATGAAACTAGTCCCAACTTACTTTTTAATAAAAAAATTTTAATGTGAAACGTCAAGAGAGTTTTAATGTGTTGACATGATTTTGGTAGTTTTACTTTTAATTCAAGACAATTATTATCAAAACTGTAATAATAAAATAAATTAATGACAATGTTAGCAGGTTTGGGAAATCAATCCTTATCTTTAATTTATTTCACATTTAACAAAGTTGTGTCCCCCAATATGTAATTAATACTGTGCTTCCTAATGAGGTAAATATTTAATTAAAATTCACTATAGAAATTGAAACCAACATCATATTACCATTTCTGGATTTGAAGATAATATAAAGTAAGAACGAACTAGAATCTGGCATTTACAGAAAGAATACACATATTGACAATTATATTAAGGCCCATAGTTTTAACCCAGACCTCATAAGAAAGCAGCTTTCAACAGCATGGTTATCAGATTAGTTAATGTACCACTTAAAGATGAATATAAAAAAGAATACCTGCATATAATAGAAACAGCCATTTCTAATGGGTTCAGAAAACAGATGATTGGTCACAAAATTAAAAGATTCCTAAAACAAAAGAAAATTAAACAAATTACTACTGTGACTGCCTTATCAAAAGATAAAACTTACAAAAAGTTCACTTACAACCCACATACTAATAATATATTTAAAAAAAAATTTCAAATAATATAACATCACATTAGCATCCCAGAACAGACACAGTGTTGGCAAATTATTGAAGTTAAGTAAAGCATATTTCAGACCCAAAGAGGAAAATCAGATATATACCAGATCAACTGTGAAAAAATATACATAGGCAAGATCAAGAGAAATATAGGCATCAGATTGAAAGAACACTGGAGAAATATTCGTTAAACAGATAGAAAAATTGGCCGTAGCAGCACAGTTTTGGAATAAACATCACTTTATTAAAAGCTGTTTAACATCCCAAGGAACTTGACACATGGGAAAAGATTTTCATAAAGGAATATGAACATAAATTTATGAATTTCGATATTTTCAGAAGCAGACAATATTCTGTACAAGTTCATCAACAGACTGCCAGAGTCCTTGCAGTTAACTACCTTTCCAACCTAGCATGATCTGCCAGTCATTTAACAGTTGACAATGTCAGCAAAGGTCTCACGAAAAATGTCCTGAATTTTTAAATTTTGAGAGTGAAACATTAAGAGTGTTTTATCACTATATTAATATTTTAAATGTTTTAACTCAACCTGTTTCCTTATTCATTAAGAGTGGAGGTTACGAAGGTGTTTTTAAGCATTTTAAAATATTTTATATACTGGAGATTTTATATTCGTTTTCACTGTGTTGATTCCTGAATACATTAGAATTGGAAATAAACTAATAATGCATATAAAAGGCAAAAAATGATTTCATGGTTCAAAAGATTTCTCACACAAAGATGGATTTTAACTAAGTACCACACAAGTAACATTCCAACAAACCCACACAGGACCAGAGGCAGTGCATCTTTTTGTGCAACAGTATAATGCTTATTTTGTTAAAATAATGACAGGTGATTAAAATTTGTGTTTAGAATACAGGTATGAACTTAGTAAGCAGCTTGTTAAATCTTTTTTTCAGATGGGCTCTGGAAGAAAAAGTAACACCAAAACAGCACGGGAGGTAAACTCCAACTTTACATATAATCAGCCAGCAAAAGTCAGAATTATTGATAAATTCTGAAGTAGGAAGGAGCACTGCATAAGCTTTATATTTTGTAATTAAGCAAGATTTTTTCCCTTTTTAAATTGTAGTACACTCATAATTTTTTTCCCTCCAGCCGCCAATGCACAGCACTATCATATGGAGCAGTATCCAGCAAAACTCTTTTTAATATCAACTTCAATGATCTCATTACAAAACTGGATATGTTAAAAAGAATGAAAACCAGCCTGTTTGCAGATGACAATGTGCAAGAATGGTGCAATAACAAAGGTATGGTTCAAATTATATCAATAAATTTGTTCTATAAAATCTGAAACATATATCATGACATACCACTCTTTATTTCTCCGCATAGTTCCTATAAACATTCAAGCTCTTATCCCAGTGCCTCACGAGTCTAAATATTTCTTCATGGTATATTTCCCATCCAAGACTGATGAAGTACTGTATAACAGTGGTTTGCATAAAGTTTCGGGCTTCGAATCTTTTCCAGAAAAGAAGTCATTGACAGGCCTGAAGATGTGAAAATATGATGACCAGATCTGAACTGTGTGGGGGATACTGCATAATTTCCCACTAATTCTTTTCCAGACACTCTTTTCCACTTCCTTTTAAATTAAAAAACTGTGGACATTAACAGTTTTAAATCTGTAATGATTTTCACTTCCGTTAACTCCTTTTGCTTACCAAAATCTGATATTGGCACACACTTCCATTCAGGAATATGTTTTCATCACACTATCAATCTTCTGTCATAGACTAATGCAGAATAATGTAGGAAGGCTGACAATGCTTATGTGATGATTATTCCTCACTTTTATCTATAGGTAGACAATTCAAGATAGTGTACTTCATTTATACACAGTGAACACCTGTACCTTTAATACTGGAATGCATATAAAAACAGAAAATCCAAATAGGAAATATGCAGAAATCGATTAATGAAGCATTGCATCAGCAGCATTAATTAAGCAGAATAAAACATGATGGTCTGCAAAAACAAAACTGTATATCAATCCTCTCCAAAACAACAAATGATAACTTCAACCATCAGAAAAACAATTACGAACTAATCAAAAGCAACATCACTAAATATTTATATTTATTTAATAAGCACTAAGTTCACAAATTTTACAATATGACCTGGTTCTAACCTAGGTTCTATTCCAGACCAATATTTTAAATCACTCTGATACAAAAATTTCAATTAACAAATAAATTAGTTATATATTTAATGTATTTGCTAAGCCCCAGTATTCGGTTCCTCAGTAGCTTCCTACTGGTATATTCAGAGAGTTCACTATATTTTATATTCAGAGGACTTTGGCACAGCCCCTTTTACTAAACAAAGAAACACTATCATAACAAACTAAAATTTTTTTATACAATTCAATAATCACCGAAAATTAGCAATAAATCTGTTCTCATTTATAAAACCCGTGCCTTTAACTAGCTTAGATCCATGCACATTTAAACTTTTAATCTACTATCATAATCACAATACCACTACCAACCAATTATACAAGACAAACACAATCAAACTCACAAATCCTCTCTCCTCACTGACCATAACCATTTGTTCTTAACTCTATACAAATATTCCCCAAAATTCCTAATCTGTCTTTGGTCACCAAACATTTTCTTTGTTGCAAATTGCTTATTTAATTTTAACCATTATATTGCTTATTTGACTTTAACCTTTATATTGCTTATTGTCTCCATTCATTTGTTCCTGAGGATTCAAACAAAATACGCTCATTTTCCAACGTTCCAAATAAAGGGCAAATTCCATATTCACAATTATACCTAAAGCCCCTTTAAGCTCCAGATTCCTAATCTAAACCATGCCATCCCCTCTTTCTCCTGCTTATTACACTTACTGTATGTATCCATCTCTTTTAATATCGGCTTTCATCCCCTTATAGAACAATAGTGACCTCTTCCCCCTCATTATAGAATATAAAATCTCTAATCTGTTTCCAAAAACTTCACCTCCAAATTTTTCTTCTTAACTGTATACAACCCATTCCATTCCTTGTTAACTCTCCCCCAATTTTGTTTACCCAATAGAAATCCCCTATCCCAGACTTCTGAAATTTTAAACATTCATTTAACAAATAACCTTCTAATATCTCTTGTATCTAAATCAATACTTCTAAAATCTCTCTATTACTCACCCTCCTAATTGACAACAGTGCCCTGCATTTGCAGCATTTTGTGCAATTCCCAACATAATCTTACAATACCCATTGAGAGTATCCTATCAATCAATTTCCAACTTTCCTCTATTCTCCTATTTCAATGCCATATGTCCACCTTGATTCCACCAGTGCCCTATAAATTTTTTCTAACCAAGTCGCCTTCAACTCTGGTGCAACAAACGTACATTGCTTAATTAGCTTCAAAGATGATAATCTCTTGGTTACTGCTGATTTCTTTTGTTTCAATTTGTATCTCCCTTCCCACATAAAACACTTATCATTCCTCCTCAGCTTATTTCACTTTATAAACGGTGTTCTCCTGATTCACTATAAGATCCCATTCTTTATAATATCTCATAATTTTTAATAATGCATATCTTAATCCTATCATCAGCATAAAGTAATCCCAGGATTTCCAATTTGTTTATTATTGGTTTGTGCATGTCAGCTTGCAATAAACTTACCCATTATATCATCTATATATGAATTGAAAACAATAGAACTCAACTTACATCCTTGCCTAAGTCCCTGATCTTGAGTTACTTCCTCAGCTACAAAACCTTCCCCATATTTAACACAAAACACTGCTTCAGCAAAACAATTGTCTTCTTATACCATAGGACCTCTATTAATTCTATCATAATATGCCGTCTCTAAATCAACAAATACAATTACCATGTTTATTCATCAAACACTTATCTATAATTGTTTTAATAACAAATGCATTATAAGCCATTCTCTGACCCTTCCTAAAACGGATTGAAATAGAAAAATTTATATGTTCTCTTCTATCCAGTCATTAATTCATTCAGAATCCCAGTGAAAACATTACCAAAATTAGACAAAAGACCTCTCAATAGAACTGTTTTCCTTAAAGATTAGGGTCAATAATGAATGTATGGCAGCTCTTGGGTATCCTCTTTGTACACTTAATTCAATTCAAACACTCTAATTTACCTTGCTTCTGACACCAGACCTGGAAAAATTCAACTGGCAATCCATCTTTACCCTACTGCCTTCTTCTTCCCCTTTTGAACCTGCTTTGGAACTTGTTTACAAGAAAACACTGTCCAGAGCTTCATTATGTCTTGATTTTAATTCCAAACATCAAACCTTCATCCCAGAATATCTGAATTTAAAAAGGCATTTAAAATACTCCATCCATTACAATTAATGCTCTCCCTGCTCTCATTTTTGTATTATTTCTTATTATTTTCCCACATTTGTTGTGCCTTCCCAGATTTTATTTTGGCCTCTACATATAAGGCCTTTTATATTTCTTACTGTCTAATAACCATTTGTACAGTGCTGTTTATTCCCATCAGTTTTTCTCTATCCTTACAAAGCACATTTTCTCTCCACTTAATAATGGCACCCTTTACTAAACTTTGCAAATTCCTGCATTCTTTATCAAACCACATCATTATAGGTTTTAGTTTTATTCCTAATCCTTTTAAGCATATTTTACATCACTAAATAAGAAATCTACACGTAAAACAAACTGAACGGGTAAACACTTTAACTAAAACTCAAGAAAAAGTATCTTGTATGCTAAGTGTACTGAAATGCCTCTGTGGTGTCACCATGGATGGCTCCAATGAAACTTTGAACCAGACCTACAAAACCTATATCAAATCTATTATAAAATATGGAAACAAGCCCTAATAACATCTAGCCCTTCACCCTAAGTGTTCTAAAATAGTGCACTCGGGCGCACAAATTTTCAAATGTACACCAACTACAAACCTGTAACAGAAGAAATAAAACAAAACTTATATGGACATAAAATCTCTGGAAGACCAAAAGTGGCTATATCAACCACAGAAAGCCATACACTTCTATGGGTGGCCAAGGCCATTAAGGCATGAACCATGAGTGAGTGGGAGGTTTGGGTTAAATTTCTGTCAGGACCGTCCTCCCCGACTGAGGTTTTTCTCAGTCCTCATAAACAGTAAATGCTGAGGAGGTACCCTAAACTTATAATGGAACTACTTATATATATATATTAAAACACTCAAATATAATCATCATCAATGCCCACTGTTTGTGAGTTGGTCCAGCTGGTGTAGTGATAACCATATTTACCTTGAAGATCCAAGATCATGGGTTCAATTCTGGCCAGGATTGATGGATTTTTTGGGCATAAAAATCCTAAGTATGATTCCTTCAGAAGGGAAGTAATGCCATGAGTACTGTGTCATAAATTTACAGACCACAAAAGAACCTCAAGACTGAAACAAGAGGCTTCTGAGCAACATTTTTATCTGCCATTTCATGCCCTAAACTGAATGGGATGCTGATGACCTGAGATGTTAAAGAGTGACTATAAATGAACCAAATAATAATATAATCAGCTGAAAAAAAAAAAAAAGATGTTAAAAAGAGAGAGAAGAAAAAATAGAAAAGAAAGAAAGCTATTCACTTGAATATACACATCTATGTCAATACAAATCAATAACCTCAATTTCAGATTGAAAAAGAAAACTATTTTTAGAGCTCTCATCAATTTACTAAACTATCAAGCCATAGAAGCTCACTTCAGAGTCTTACAGAAATACTGCAGAAAAAAAAAAAAGAAAGCTCCTCTCCTAAAGAACTAAAACAATTCACACTAAAAGCAACAGTCAAAAGATATCCACCAGATGAATGAATGCATATATCAGTAATAAATCAAGAAGAAATAGATGTAGGCATTTATTCTACACTGTTCTCCCAATGCATACCAATGAGATGCAATTAAACACGCTTTATGGTAGAAACATAAGCACCATTTTATGCCAATAAACCATTCCTACAAAGAATAAACAAATTCCAAAAAGCAGTCTTCCTAGTGGACTCCAAGTAATTCAATTTCTTAATATCAGACAAAAATCATCACATTTTAATGGATGCCTTCCCATGTCAGAGTATTGGAGAACTAAACAGCAGACCTACTTGTCAAAAAGGTAAAACCTCCACCAACCAATAAAACTGTTAAGAAGGCGCTCCATGAAAAAATTAATAAACATGAAATCAGAAAGAAAATATAATTCCACTTCACAAACAAACAGAAGGAAAGTCAAGAGCAAATATTCGATGAATATGACAACGCTCATGAAGAAATCCACAAATGAGGCTACTCTTAACTTTAAACACATAACTAAACACAAATGGACTGCAGTTACCTTCTTCTACGCAAAAATTAAGACAGTACTCTCTAAAATGACAATAACTCTAATGAAATCACTTCCAAATGTAGTCATTAGATGAAGATATAATGCATGTTTGGTTTGTGGTAGAGTAAAGATTAGAGTCAAGACCAAATATTTGTAATTACTTTGCAAATACAAAAATGAATACAGTTAAAGTGCATGATTCTAAGTTATTTACTGTTTATAACTATGTGCAGACAGGCAGGCACAAATGAACCTGCTCAATTAGAGGCAAAGTGTCATTAAAGTTGTAAGGTTGAGTCTAATCAAAATTACTGTGTTGGCTCACGTGTTAATTTTTATTAATGAATTAAATCTTTCCTTATTTTAGTTTGTCTATGACAGAGATAACCAATCACCAACAAAATGATCAAAGGTTCAGTCTACCTTCAGCAAGTGTAGCATTGATTTTTCAAGTCACTGTCAAGTAGAGGTGAAGGGGTATCTTGTTTTTGTTACTGTCATAGGCTAACCTTGGATTCAGCTTAGTTGATTATGACTGCTCTCTTCTGGGATTTTGTAGAATCTGATGCCTAACAGAAGGACCAGGATGCAGACATTTTCAAGTTAAAATGTAGTATTTCTCTATTTATAGTTCTATTGTGATAATATAAAACGATGTAATTATTTTATTTTAACAGTTAATACCATTTAAAATTATTTATTATTTCTACAACTCATTCTTAAACTCCTTTATTACTATTTTAGTTTACACAGGAATGCAGATTGATTGATAGATTGGTAGCTCTTCAACTGAGGCAAAACAGTTGATTGTATTAAAAGTTTGGTAAAACTTGTCATCATCATTAGAAGCCATTTCAACAGTTGATGTTAATAATCTGTTCTGAGTTGAAATGTTTAGAACACTCTTTATGATTTTACTTACACGAGATATACTCAGGACATGTTCCATGGGACATTGTCCACATCCTCAGCTGTTAAACGACTATTGGATCATTTGTAGAAGTTGGGTAGGTAGGTATCTGGATTGACTGCGGTGGTCTTATGATAAACTTGAATAAAGAGCTGTCTGCTTCCGGGATGTCAAAATTGCTAAGGTTTGGCTCATGTTTATATTTTATATAAATGCAATCCTTATTGTGAAAAAATTAATATTGAAAAACAAAGAGAAACATATGCATTAGGTTGAAGGAACATTGGAGAAACATCCATTATAAACAAATAGTTAAATCAGCTGTGGCAGCACATTTGTGAATCATGAAGTAGAAAAAGGCATCAAGTTATTAAAATCTATTCAACAATCAAAAAAGTAAACATATGGGAAATTTTTATATATATATAAAAAAAAAAACATGAGCAAAATCTTATGACTTTCGACATCTTGGAAGCAGACAGCTCTTTGTTTAAGTATATCACAAGACCACCAGAGTCAACCCAGATACCTACCTACCTACCCACCCAACTTCTACAAAACACATCCTCAGTAAATCTCGTGTAAGTGAAACCATGAAGAGTGTTCTAAATATTTCGACTCAGAAAACATTAATGTGTATTTCAATGTATTCAATTCCAAATTGAATTAATATTGAAGTCATTGATGTATTTGCACAGAAAAGAACTGGAGGATTAAGCTCAAACAGATTTAAGGGTGAGTTGTGGAGTATGAACTTTTTTAAATGTTGCATGTAATTGAATTTAATTAGCATTTATATTATCTAGTCACAATGCCTTAATTCTGAACATGAAAAATGTTTAAGATAACATTACAGAGTTATTTTCATGATATATTTAACATAAATAAGATTTTCCATGCAAATAGCCTATCCCATATAAATATGAACTCTTTTTATATTGTTTATTCATACTGTGAAATCAGTTTGCAATGATATATGCACATCAGTAAAGAGAAAAGATTAACAACAGAAATAATAAAGAAAATAAACAATATATGTTCAATTGTTCAATATAAAAATATGGTGTATTACAGTAATATACAGCAGTAAGGTGTCTACAGGCATAATGAGCATGGCATTTTATTTTTTCTTACACATAGTGTCAAAGTACTCAATATACTCCTGTATATACTGTATTAGTATTATTTATTCAAGTAATTATAATATTACAATCTTCATAGCTTGATTTCAGCCCTGGCTCTCTCCCAGTCCATTAAAATCTAACATGAAGATAATGGTTAACCTTAAAATAGTACATACACAATACTATACTGCTGATTATTACCAAATTCAAAATTTCCATGTCATAAATCTATATCACTAAAACCAAAGATCATTTTCTTATTAAGCATCCATACCCTTTATTTTTAACTCTATACAAATATTCCCCATTATTCCTAAATTCAGATTTGTCATCAAATATTTTCTTTACTGCTATCTCAGGTATTATATGAATCCATTTTACTTTGATTAATGGACATCTGACTCCAGAATGTTTCTGAACATTAAAATAAGATGTGAATGGCATTTTCATTACTCCAACATTGGACATACACTCTGCTCCAGATTTCTTCTAATTCCCTTTAGTCTCCATATTCCTGATCTAAACCATGCTAACCCTTCCCTCTCTTTCTTATTACATTTATCAATATTACCTCATTCATACAATTCTGTTTCATTTCTTGAAATAGCAGTAAGGAACTTTACTTTTTTACTCACTGGCATTCCAGAGTAACAATGAAAAGCGTTGTGTATTTGAGCTCTTACATTTTGGAAAACTTACCATATCTGTTAACACTAGGTTACAAGTGAAAACTTTTTTCTGCAGTACAATTCAAAATAGGTGACTTTTACTAATTTTGGTGCTCAGAATTCAAAAATGCATTCTGTTTTTCCATAGCACATTTCGTTTTGGCAATATGACAATGTTCAATGAAAATAATTGCAAAAATATTACAAACTCATATACAACTTTTAAAGAAAATAAAGAAGAATAATAACATGAAAGCATATCTGAATTTGAGAATGTTTGTCAGTTATCTTGTGTACCCCTTTTTCTTTTCTGATGGACCTGCAGTATGTGATTTTCTCGAGTGTTCTCTGGTAGGTTCATCGCATGCCAGACACCAGCAGTAATCGCCCATCATATGTAAGTCCCAACATCATTGAAAACATTGTTCAAAATCTTTCAAGTTCTGGTGAAACCTTTCACCTTGCTCTTCAGTGACAGCTCCTAAATTTAATGAGAAGTAGTCAAGATGTGACTTGAAGAAATGGAGCTTCAAACTGATATTACAGCCGAGCAGTATGAAATGTTCTAGCATATTTCTGGCAATTTCTTTGCATTGAGGGTCTTTCACATTGCCCAGAAATTTCTTAACAGCCTCTCTGAATCCATTCCATGCATCTTTTTCAATTTCATTCATAGAACTGGTAAAATTAATATCTTTCATCAATTTCCTTATCTGTGGTCCATCAAATACTCCCTCTCTGATTCTAGCCTGTGGCAATGACGGAAACTTTGTGCATAAGTACTGGAAGCAAGGGCAACTTTTGTTCAAGTGCTTTCACCAATTATTTCATCATGCCAAGTTTTATGTGTAATGGAGAGAGTACAATTTTTTGATGATTAACAAAAGGCACATTAGTAACATTTTTTTGATCCAGGTTCCAGTTGCTGCCTCTCAGGCCATTGGCCAGTTTCTCAATGTTTGTCCCTCGCCCTGCTATCCCATTCGCAAAGAAAACAATAAAGAAAACAATTTGCCTCCCTGATGTCCTAGTAACAGACCAATGACCTTCAAGTCACTGCACATTTGCCACTCATGGTACCACCACAGGTGGCCAAGGTCATTAAGGCATGGACTCATGACCGGGAGGTCTGGGTTCGAATACTGCCAGGACCGTCCTCCCTGACTGAGGTTTTTTCCAGGTTTTCCTCAGTCCTCATAAATGGCAAATGCTGGGGGGGGGGGAACCCTAAATTTAGGCCTGGAACGATTCCTTCCTTAAAAATAAATCCTTTCCCAATATATCATTTCATCTCATGTATCATCCATGTCCATTGCCTGTGATGCTGCCTCTGTAGCAAAAATGGGCGTTAAACACTATTCATTCATTCCACTCATGGTTGCAGTACTTAATTTTCTCAAGAACACGCTTCAGAGTTTCATAAGACTCCCTTAGGTTAGTAGAATGTGCAAGGAGTATTGTTGCCTTATGAAGTAACACAGCCTTAAGACTTTGTTGCCAGTTACTTGGCTCATATACTTCCCTGCCCGACTGTTGAATAAGATTACACACACCCACACAAAACACAAGTTGATCTTCTTGCATAGTACTTGTGGAACTGTTATTTCCTGATTCCTATACCATGAAAATGTAATGCCAGGTGATAACAAACTCTTCTCCTATAGCACTGAGTCCAATAATTCACTTTTTTTGTTTTGTGAGGCCTAAATCCCTCACTAAATCATTTAACTCAAATGGATTAAACTCTTGTGGTGAATTGTCAAATTCTTCTGGATCAGAAACATTTTTTTTGTAACAATTGTCATGATGCTGCTGCTCTCTTCATATCATTGGTTTGGCAAACAGCAATGCCTTTCGTTTTCCTTCATACTATTAATGTGATCCTTCAACACAACTGTTACATGCAATATGAGGCACAAACAATTATTCAACACCAACTTTCTCTTTGAAATATGAGTAATACCGTTACTTTGTTTGTGAGTCGATTTTACAACCCTTCCCATCAAAACGTAACACCCAAAAATGTAACAAAACTTCCGAGAATTTTGTAGACACCGTTTCCTGCATAATCTTGATGTAGAAGTCATACTCAAACTTTTATTTTAGCCTACACATATAGAAGATGAACGTGCATATAACACAAGTTTTCAGCTCAATGTAAACATAAATATCTCACAAGAAGACAGACCTGACCCATAAAACAAAAATGATAAATGCTGGGAATATAAGCAGCTGGATGATAAGGGAGGATGGAAGCAAGCTAATTAGGAAGAAAATCAACAACAGATTTAGAATGACATAATGAAATGTAGCAGTAAGCTGTATAAGCTGAACAAATTTAGCACCATAGATATATGCACATATCATAAAAACTAGATGTAATACCAAAAAACCACTTCATTTTTGAAATTGGGCACTGATTTCCATTAAAATCACATATTTTCCTTTATACTGCAGAATCAACGTTGACCAGTGTAATCCGCTTAGCATTATCCAAGTGCACTATGTACTGTGCACTCTTATTATTTACAACAAAGTCCTCATTCATGATAAAGACATAGCCAACAGATTTGCCACTAACTACAAAATTGCACTAAATCATCTATTTTATGACAAGTTTACAATTCAAGAACTCAACCAAGCAATTAAGAAAAAAAGAATCCTGGACTTGACAAAATACATCAAGAATTTAGGATGCAGAGCCAAGAAGGTATTATTGAACATATTGAACAAGATCTGGAACTGTAAAGATATTATTCCTAATATATGGAAAAAAGCCACAATCATTCCAATTAAGAAGACAAACCAACAGGTGAGTTAGACAGTTGTAGGTCTATATCCTTAACCTCAGTACTTGCTAAAACAATGGAGAGAATGGCCACTACAAGATTAATTTACTATCTGGAATCTCAAAATCTCCTTTCAGATCATCAAGCAGGTTTCAGAAAGAAGTACTGAACAATCAATCAGGTTTTACATTTAACACAAGATATTCAAAATGACTTCAACAAAAAAGAAACAGTGTTTACTCTCTTTGTTGACTTCAAAAATGCCTGTGACAAAGTATGGAGAGAGAAGTTTATTTATAAGAATAATATTGGGATAAGAGGAAACATGTTGAGGTGGTTCATGGATCTATTATCACAAAGGTACATAGCTGTAAAACGGAATAATGTCCTCTCTAAATGGCACATGACTAAAGTAGGCCTTCCTCAAGGTGGCGTTTCCAGTCCAATTCTTTTTAATATTTTCATAGATGACTCCAACAAAATATTAACTGACTCCACAAAGGCAAATATGGGATTGTTTGCAGATGATATCGCCATATGGATTAGCCAAAAAAATAAACAACACTATAAAAAAACTGTGTTTCTGAAATGCAGAAAATTATCAATAGATTAAAAACATGGGCATTTACCAACAATATGGAAATAAACACTAAAAAGACAGTTTTCCAGCTTTTCCGTTTTTAACACACTTCAGATGATTTAGAGCTTAAAATCAACAATGAACTCCTACAAGAGAAAGAACATACTAAATATCTTGGTATAACACTTGACAAAAAACTTTCTTTCTCTGAACAGATCGACAATGTAACTGAGAAAGTGATTAATAAGAACAACATATTAAGACTAGTAGGAGTCAAATGGGGAGGATCCATAGGTATCCTAAATAACATGTATAAAAGATAACATAAAGCCCAATCTGCTCTGTGGAAGTGAGATAATATACACAATAAACAACCAACTTAAAACTAAATTGGATACAATACAATATAGGTCCTTAAGAATAACAACACCAATTGCTACAATGTAAGCATAACTAACAACCTGCCAATTAAAACAGAGTTAGATATTAAAACAGCTACACTAGGACAGAAATTAAAAAAATAATCAACACAGGAATAAATAGTTTCATATTCCTGACAGCACACAGTGATTAAAAACACGACAAACTTTCAGAAATTACATACAGAAAGAAGATTTAGATAAAAGTTTAAAACTAGGCACGAAACCTGTTATTATACCAACTGATCCTTTACAATATATAGCTATCAATGTGAAACTTAATCTGGATACAATGGTCTCCAAGAAGAATGTCCCATCTGAGGTATTAAGATTGACAGCATTTAGTGCACTAAACAACTAATATCCGATTGATACATACCACCTCGGGTGGCCGAGGTCGTTAAGGCATGGACTTGTGAGAGGGAGGTCTGGGGTTCGACTTTCCTGATTGAGGTTTTTTCCAGATCTTCCTCAGGCTTCATATATGGCAAAGAGGTACCCTAAACTTAGACCTGGAAAAAAAAAAAAAAAAAAAAAAAAAAAAAAAAAAAAAAAGAAAAAAAAGAAAAAAAAAAAAAAAGAAAAAAAAAAAAAAGAAAAAAAAAACCTTTCCCAATATATCATTTCATCTCATGTATCATCAGTGTCCACTGTCTATGGTGCCTTGGTATTAAAAATGGGCATTAAATACCATAAAAAAAAAAAAGATAAGAGTGTATACAGATGGATCTCTTAAAAATGGAAAAGCAGGCTTTGGAATATACTGTTAAGAATTCTCTCTCAATATACACCTTTTGAACATACACTATAAATGAAATAAGAAAACTATATCATACAATCCAGATTTGAAATACAGAAATAGTTTTACAATGGATCCCGAATCATACGGGATTTAAGGGGATTGAGATTGCTGATACTTTAGCAAAAAAAGCAGTCATCATAAAATTAAAACTACCTTTTGATCTAGAAAGTACTTCCTTCTAAATCAAAATTCATAAAAAGATTAATAATTGAACAAGAACAACCAATATCAAACAAAATCTTAAAGGAAAACCATATGAAGATCTAAATACTTTCAAACATCTTCTACTGAAACCAAGAAAAATTGGAGTTGCCCAATTCCACTTAGTTGTTGGCCATGATTGCCTGTCAGAAATCTCTTCAGGATGAAATTAATCAAGGACAGCCATTGCCCACTGTGTAAGGACATAAATACTATCTTAAACAAAAAACATCTACTGAAATGCAGTCAACTAGATAGCAACAAACAAATGGAAAATAATTTGGAAGCTCTTTATTGGGAAGCTAGAGAAAAAATAATAAATAACAGCATTCCAATGGCCACTAGCAACCAACTCTTTTTTCTTTTATATCCACATACATAATTGTCTGCCTATATCCTCAAATTTGATTCTAATCATCTTCCTAAATCCACCTGACGAACTATCCTGTCCTAACCAATCCTTTCCCCTATCCCATCCCATGTCAATTCTTACTCAACTAGCTTCTCCTAAAATGAATTCCTGAAATTTTAAACATTTTTTCAAAATATGATCATATGGCATCTGTTGTACTCTAAACCAATATTTTAATACTCTCTCCATTACCCATCCCCTTACACTTACCTTTCCAATTTCTAACATGGCACCAGCATTGGTTGTATTTAGTGGAATACCTACATAGTTTTACAAAATATATTCAGTATTTTATCTGTCTCTTTCTAACTATCCTCCTCTCCTCATATCTCTAATACAAAAGGCCCATTTCTATTGCACTAGAGCACTGTACGCTCTTTCACACCAAACTATATCCATATTGGGTGCAAAATATAGACATTCTCTTAAAAATGTCATTGTCAACCTCCCTTAGCTAAAGCAAACCTTTTCTGTCCATCTTACTGATCTGAACTACTAAATCTTATTCCCAAATATGTAAACTCTCTTGATTTGGATGCTGTTTTCTCTGATGAACCCTTTTCTTTCTTGCTAAGTTTATTTTCTTTCTTAACAACCATAATTTTTGTCTTGTCCTGATTCACTTTCAGGTCCCACTCCTCATATATCTAATTATTTCTGAAATTACATTCTTCAGTCCAGCCAATGAGGATGCTGCCATTAAATCATCTGCATATATTAATCCGGGAATCTCTTGGTTATATTACCAGCATATGTTCATTAACTTCCTGTAACTCTATCAACACACCATTAATGAACAAGTTAAACAGTATAGGATTCAATTTACATCTCTGTTTTGATTCTCGATATTGAGCAATTTCCTTTGACACCTTACTCTCCCCACATCTAACACAAAATGTTGTCCATATAGATTGCTTGAAATAATCTAAACATCTCTTTCACATTTGAGTATTTTTCCAGAGTATTTTAGCCTGGCTGAAGATGGGAAATAAATGTTCTCGAAACCGGTTCCATACATTTATGAAAAGTAAGTGAAGCTTTAAGAGTGTGTAGTTCAACTGAATCTTACATTGATATCAATTAATCTCTTTCTCATACCTAATGGTTAACAGTTTATATCATAATGTATCCCTATTTACCCAATCATAAGCTTTCTCTAGGTCTATAAACACTGCAAAAATCTACCTAGTTTCTTTGACAGATATTTTTCAATTAATGTTGGAATTATTAATGCATTATCAATTGTTCTTCAGCCTCTCCTGAAACCACTCTGAAATGGAGATATTAATTCATTTCTCTCAACCATCATTAATTCTGCCCGTTGGTATTCCAGTGAAAATCTTACCAAGTTTTAACAAAAGTGCAATTCTCCTATAATTGCTGCCCTGGTTGTCCATTGTAACCTTCCCTTATAAAATGGGTGAATGATAGCAGTCTACCAGGCTTTAGGTATACTGCTTTTGTGTTTTATTACCTTAAGCAGTTTAACTAGGGACAGGAACCCCCCCTTACCCTCACACCAAGCTTTAAAACATTCAGCTGGTAACCCATCAAGCCAATTTATTCTTCTTAAGATATTTAACCTGTTTAAAACCTTCTTCACTTGAAAATAATCTATCCATGGGTTCATCCCATTGCTCTTACCCTGTCAGATTCCAATTTCCCATTCCTCTAAGTTTAAATTCAAATAATTGCTTAAAGTGACCCATGCACTCTTCAAGTTTAATTGCAAATTCAGTATCTATAGATCAAATTTGTATCAATTTCAACAGCCTTTCTTCTTCCCAACTCCTCTTTCCTTCCAACAGCAGCCTATAGGCCATTTTCATCCCTATCATTTTTATCCTGTCCTTCTCTTTATTCTTCTCTCTCCATTAAATAACAACCTATTTTACTAATCTTTTCATATCACTACACTCTTTTCAAACCAATCATCAATCCTCACTTTATAGCTTCATTCACTTGATCAACAAGTCTCTCCTCCAGACCATCTATTCTGTTAAGTATTCTTTCCGAACTAACGTTCCTGCTGACTGACCCAGGATTCGCCTCTACACCACCACTCACCCGTATCTTCTCAAAGAAATAGTTGAAGATGCTATGAAGCTTTTAAATATACAAGACAGGAATATATCCTTCACACTGGAAACAGAAACAAAGGGAATGTTGCCATTTTTAGATATAAAAATTAATAAGAATCATGGACATTTAGAATTTGGAATCTATAGAAAGGATACCCACATAGATAACTATATAAAATCAAATGGGTTTAACCCCATAGCTCACAAGCACTCAATTTTCAACAGCTTAACACATAGACTGAATTTATCAATCAGTTACCAGGAGTACAAAAAAGAATTTGAGAAGATACAAGAGATTGACATTATAAATGGTTTTAACAAAAATTTAGTAAACAAAAACTTAATAGATTCCTAAAGAAGAAATTGATCAAGAATACCACCGCACTATTAACTGAAAAAGAGAAACCGGTTTTTAAAAAAAATTCACCTCTCATCCAGTAGCTATGAATTCCAAAATTTTTTTAAAGATATTAACATTAAATTGGCACCTGTTAACAGATACACTCTGAAAAATGCTTTAGTGGACAACAGTTTTAATAACATTCCACAGGAAAAAAAGTCAGGCATCTATAAACACGTAAAGAATGTGTGAGATATACGTTGGAAAAACTAAAAGGAACATAGGAATACAGTTAAAGGAACATCTCAGGAATGTTAAGTACAAACAGATTGATAGGTCAGCAGTGGCACATCATTTTTGGAAAGATAATCACGACATAAAAAGAGAAATAAAGTTACTTAAAGAAACACATGGATGCACAGAATTGGACACATGGGATAAGATTTACATTCATAAACATAGGGATCATCTTATGAATTTCAACATTACAGGAGAATGTAATACAAATTTCCAGTTTATAAAGAATAAAACACCACCAGGATGGAGCCACAGGTCCTCATAGATGTTAGTTTCTCGTACCAGTCATCAAGTTGGTTGAAGATGGAGAGGATGTCTCTTTGAAACCGGTCCAACCATATTTAAAAGTACGTGAAGCATAAGAGTGTGTTAGATGACAGATTAGATATAATTTACATTTAACAAGCTTCACTGCGTGAGTTCCAACAGAATTTTTTAAAAATGTGTTATTTTTCGAAAGTTCTTAAATGAACATAAATATTTGTTATTAAAAGACCTTGTGAAACTTGATTGAAATTCTTTTCAAATAATTCACGAAAAAGAATTAGGCAAATTACTGTTTGCCTGTTTATTAAAAATATGGTTTCTTGATTGACCTTGGGGAACTCCATATTTAACAATTTTGTATCAGATATTACTTAACTATGTTAGGTATGTTTCTTCCAATAGCAGCTTGTTTTCTATTAGTTAGGATTTGAACCATTTATAAGCCACTCCTTGTATGCCATAGTTTCCATTTTAGATATTAATATAATGATCTATCAAGTGGAATGCTTTGCTTAGATCCATAAATAAGCCAACTTAGATCTAATCCTTCAAGTGTTTGTTTCATGAATGCATAAAGAGCATTTGATATGGATATATTTGCTATTTTGTTTGTCAGGGAACACATGTTTTTCCAGAAAAGGTGAAATTCTGTTATACAAAACTGATTTCAATATTTCAGAGAAGTTGAACTGAATAGCATTAGGCCTAGAGTTATCTACATTATATGTATCATTTTTCTTACATATATGGACAATTTTAGTTAATTTTAGAATTTGAAACAGAGAGCAATTTCATGTGTCCTTAAAGGTTTGCAAATAAAATGCTTACATGATTTGATTACACATTCCAGTATTTCATCAAAACCTGCAATAAAGCTGTTTTTTTTTGGGAATTATTTCCTCATATGAGATTGGCCTGTTATATACACTTGTTATTTTTGGTCATTTTATTGGTTCGATATTTACTATTAGATTGCAATAATAATATTCTATCCACAGTAGAAAAATAATTGTATTTATAACTTTTTCTGGATTTTCAAATAATGTATTAATTTAGTACTTAAATGTAAATTGGAACTTGCACAGTGAAGCCAATCATATTAATTGATATCATTGTATGATTCAGTTGAACTACACACTCTTAAAACCCATACATTTATGAAAAGTAAGTGAAGCTTTAAGAGTGTGTAGTTCAAATGAATGATATCAAATAATGTATTAATTATTTAGTGAAATTTTATTTCCAGTGCTGAGCTTATGATTGCATGTTTCCCTCTTTTATCAATTCCAAACTGTCTTATTTGTATTAGCTGAGTTGCAGATGTATGCATCAATGTGCTTTCTTTGCTGCCTTAATTACTTTGTTATATATCTGCTTGTATTATTTCAAATATGCTATTAATTCTTTTGATTGATTACTTTTACTTAACTGAAGTAGGTAGACTTTTCTTTTACTTAGTTTATAATACTTTTTGTAATTAATTTTTTTTACTTTTTTTCCTTCTGCTGGCTATTTTTTATTCATTTATTGTTTTACTTAACATTTATTTACTGTAGAAATATTGCATTATGATCAGATAAACCTGTATTTATATTTGATGGTTCAAATTAAGTGCCTGTTTGATGAAATGTCATATCATCAATTGCTGTTTTGGAGTGTTCAGTTTCTCCTATTGGATTTTGTACAGCATTTAACAAATTAAACAAATCATACAGAATTTTAGTTTCCTTAAAGATGATCTCCCTTTTTGAAAATCTACATCAAAGTCATAACATATTAGTCTTATTGTTATGGGTTTTAAGCACATTAATCACAGTCTCTAATTTATTTATTAATACATCATCATTTTCATTATGTGAGTAATATATATGTGCAATATATATTACTCACATATATTCATACTGCAAAGTTTCTACTACTGTGTGTTTGAATACTTTCTCTTCATTTAGGTTAGCTGTTTTGACCTGTCTTTTACATTTGATTCCCTTCTTCACTGCTATCATAGAACCCCCATGTTTGTATTTTTTCCCTAAATGCAAATGTCTGCAATTACAAAGTCTGAGAAAGATACAGAATGTAAGTTCAAATATCCGGTTTTAGCCATATTCAGTAAAGCAGCAAATCTGTATATGAAATAACTGTATTTGTAAATAATAATAATAATAATAATAATAATAATAATAATAATAATAATAATAATATGGGGACATTTTAAAAAGAAATAAAGAATTAAATATTTTGAGAGATGAAAAAATCTATTAAAATATGCATGTTACATGTCATTTTTCTACATAATTACCCTCCTTACACTGTTTCACCTCTTCTTTATTCCACAAGAAAAATTGTTTTGATTCTGTTTGCAGCCAGGAATGCACACTTCTTTGACCTAATCACCACAAATCTTTCTCATCTCAAAGGGATGCAAACAAATGATAATGGATTATGGCTCTATGCAGGATTTTTTATATGAAATCTTAATCTCTGAATGGTGTCAATAACTGCAGCTGCCATGTTAGAGAAAAACACTTTAAGCCCTCTGAAAAGGCTCTACATTGCTGGCTTCAGTTCTTCCAAATATAGATTATTTCAAACTTTTTTCTGATAGTGCTACAGAATTGGTCTTTCACAACACAGAAAAGAGTCTGTAGGATCTTTCTGGCAGGTTGAAAAGTAAACTTCTGCTTGGCTGTAGAAGATGGTGCAATCATTCTTTAGACTGGTTCTTGCTTTCAGGTTCATAATGAAGTATCCATTCCTTGTGACACCATATGCCAGGAAGTCTTTTTCTTTATTGTTATGTGATGCTGAAAAAGGCTACAGAACTCTGCTTTTAATCATCTTGTGTTCATCAGTCAGCATCCTAGGCACACCTCATGCCCACAACTTGTGCAATACTTGACTATGTTATACTTTTGGCACTGATCCAATTCCCTGGCCAGAACTTCTAAACAAATGCATTTTTTTCACAAATATTGGTGTCAGCCTGAACATCTTTTGATGATTAATAGCTGCGCTGGAATGATCAGAGCATTGCTCATCACAGATTGATGTTTGCCTATTTTTAAATCCATTACCCACTTGTACCTCTTCTATCACCAAAGCAGCATCTGCACACTGTTGCAGCATTCTTCTAAGAACTTCACAAGGATTCACTGCCTGAGACCACAGAAATTTATGACTGTTCATTACTCCTCTATAGTCAAACAGCTAAGGATGCTGCCAATTTGTATATGCTGCACCTTTGATTAAGCATGTTATGTCATCCGTTGGGCAATGCCAACTCATTTTCTAAGAAAATATCTTTCTTATATGAAAGTTTGAAATACTAGATTTTCATTTCATGTGAACTTCTTGATACTTTTTGAATAACCCTTATATATTACACCAGCATTGCTAAATAGTTATAGATTGTGTTGCCGGAAGCATCCTTTGTTTAAGTTCTTCAATAACTTGGCAAGTATGTAAGGTACTGTGTCTAGTACAATCAATGTAATAGATGCCTCAACACTGCAGTAACTGGCACACATGCTGAAGTTTCTAAGGCATGGAATCATGAACAACAGATCTAGAGCTCTGTGCATTCAATTCCTACCAGGATGTTTTCCCTGGCTGAGGTTTTTCCAACTTTTCCTCAGTCCTCATAAATTGCAATTATGAGGAAGGTAACTTTAGCTTAAGCCTGGAGGAAAAAAATAAATAAATATAAATAATATAAAATAAATAAATGAAAATCAAATAAAAATAAAGCACAGGCATGCCTGTGAGGCCACAATAGTAAAAACTGGTGTTAAAGACTATTAAATAAAAATACAGCAGAAACCGTTTCTTGTCTTCAGAGCAGAGATCAGCAAAAATTGAACCAAAGATCATTACAAAAATACCATTCCATAATACAAAAGCAGGCAGAAAGAAATGAAAGCAGCTGGAATAGAAATGCACAGTATGAAGTAGCTGCACTGTGAGAAAATGCAGCCAGAATGTGTCTTCTAGACATGGCTATATAAGCCTTATGTAATTTAAACACTTATCACTTGGGTACAGTATATGTATGTTATGTTCCTGATTTTGTATTAACTGTGGTCCCATGACTACTTTCAAACCTGTCATTTGTTTGTTTCTCTCCCTCTCACGCACACACACACACACACACACACACACACACAAAATAAATAAAAGTTAATTTGCTTTACTCTTAGAAAGGAAAGTCTTAACATAACTAGGCTCAGTCAAAATTCGAAGATGAGTTTTAAGAGTCAAGTGCTAACTATGCACTCTGAATTTCAATTGTAATATGAGATCTTTTGGATATTCTAAACTTAGGAATTCATTTTTTACACCGAACTCCATTTACTTACATAAAATAAGATGCGTTTCAGGAGAATCTCTCCCATCTTCAATTGCTCACTGAACCGCCATTACTCAAAACGATGGCTAGACACCCGAATATTCCTGTGGTGGCCTCTGTTGGTTGAAGTAGGAAATTGCTGAGTTCATCCATAGAAGGAAACTCGGAGCTCATTAGGTTTTCTCTATTTTTTAATATGAAATTTTTTTCCTAAGTGGATAACTGCTATGGTTTGTGAAGATGTTTCAGCAGTTTAATTTCCGGTTTTAGGTCCAAAAGTAAGCTGATACTGCTGATTTATCCATCTACTTAAACCGAATATTCCTAAAATGTGCTTTCCTCCAAATTTCTCTTTGTTTTGCCTATGTAGCTCTGCTCACAATCTGCACATTTTATTTCGTAAATTCCTGATTTCTGTTCTGTTGGTATGGAGTCTTTTACTGTGCAACCCAATAAATTCTTGATGTTGTATCTGTTCTTTGGGGCTAACATTATCCCATGTTCTTTGAAAATTTTCTTGAACTTGTGGTAAATTGGATGGTAAGTGAAACTTTTGTATTTGTATTCTTCTTTTGTGTTTTTCAGTGTGGAAACTTCTCTTATCCCTTTTTGACTTTTACATTTATTGATAATTTTTATCACTGTGTCTTTGTTGAAACCATTAATTAATTATTTATTACCTGTTGGTATTCTATTTTGTACTCTGCTTCTGTGAGTGGAATATCTGTGTGCCAAAATGTAAAATACTGCATATTTATGTGAAATAGGGTTATAACTCTTATTTTTCATGTAATTTTTTGTGTGTGTTTCTTTTCTGTAAATTTCAAAATTCAAACAATCTCCATTTCTTGATAATTTTTAAATCTAGAAATTGTAGCCACCCATTTCTCTATTCTTCTATAGTAAACTGTATAGATTCAAGTTGCAAATTAAGAAGTTTCAGGACATCTATTGAGCGTTTCTTAGGTATTATTGCAAAAATGTCATCCACATACCTATACCATGACTTGAAAATTAAAGGGAAGGCTTTTTGATATGTATTTCAAATGAACTCATGAATAACTCTGCTAGAAAAGGTGACAACGGGTTTCCCATAGTTGGGCCTGAAACTTTTTGGCATACATATTTTGTTGAATGCAAAAGTTAGTAAGTTTCAATAAGTCTTCTACTTCTTCTGTTTTTAAATATGTTGATGTTAACCTTTTCTTTAGCATAAGCATAATTTTCTCTGTAGGTATGCTTGGGAATAAGGCTTTTACATCATACGATACCATTATATCTCCAGCAGTAATTCTGCTATTTTTAAATTTTTTGACCAGATCATCTAAATTTTTAACGCTCAAGCTTTGGAATCTCTTAAAAGAATTGAAAACTTTGATCAATTTTTTTGCTACCTAGTATGTGGGTGAATTGATATTGTTTATTATTGGTTTCATGCTGTTATCATTTTTATGTATTTTAGGTAGTGCATAAAGCCTGGGTAGTACTGGATTACTCTGTGTGATATTCTGTTTTTGAGCAGTGGATAGTGTTTTGACTTCATTTAATGTTTTGTTTAACATCTTATTGCATTTGTTGAGCAGATTCTTTTCAATTGGTTTTCAGTCTTTTCCTTTTAACATAGTTTCAACTCTATTTATGTATTCCTTTTCACCTTATTTTATTACCTTTGTCTGCTTTTGTGTATGTCATTTTTTTTTTCTTATAGTTGTTTTAATGTTGTTCTGTAATTTATTGATTTCTTTCGGTTTTTATGTTCTTCAAAACTTTTTTGCATTTACTTTTAACAAATGATTTTTTCCTTTCATTTAGTTGTTGGGTGACTTTATCTATATTGTCTATGTAATCTTCTATTTCATCTGAGAAATCTATACAAGTTTTTTGGCCTTTGTTTAGGAGATTGATTACATTTTCCGAAAATGTGGCATTCAAAAGATTAACTACTT
Organism: Metallyticus violacea; assembly: GCA_030762175.1. Classification (NCBI taxonomy): domain Eukaryota; kingdom Metazoa; phylum Arthropoda; class Insecta; order Mantodea; family Metallyticidae; genus Metallyticus; species Metallyticus violacea. The sequence continues at coordinate 41,182,562 of CM060843.1, read as the reverse complement.
TATCTATTGTGTATGTGAGGGTGAAACCTCTTTTATTTGGTGTTTTTGTAAGTTCTGGAATTTCTTTTTTAATTTCTGGATTTTGTTTTTCATTTGTACACTTAAATTTTGATGTAGGTGGTGTTGTAAATTTTCCCATAAGGGAAACCATATTTTTTCCTTAGTTTTAAATACAGATCGTAAATATCTAAGTCTATTTCATGTAGTCTTTTATACTGTAAGATATTTTCAGTTTCAATAGAACAGAAATCAGGAATTTACGAAATAAAATGCGCAGATTGTGAGCAGAGCTACATAGACAAAACAAAGAGAAATTTGGGAAAAATGGAGGAAAGAACATTTTAGGAATATTCGGTTTAAGCAGGTGGATAAATCAGCAGTAGCAGCTCACTTTTGGACCAAAAACCATGAAATAAAACCGGAAATTAAACTGCTGAAACATCTTCACAATCCATAGCAGTTATCCACTTGGGAAAATATTTTCATATTAAAAAATAGAGAAAACCTAATGAGCTCCGAGTTTCCTCCTATGGATGAACTCAGCAATTTCCTACTTCAACCAACAAACAGAGGCCACCCACAGGAACATGCGGGTGTCTAGCCACTGTTTCGAGTAACAGTGGTTCAGTGAGCAACTGAAGATGGAAGAGATTCTCCTGAAACGCGTCTTATTTTATGTAAGTAAATGGAGTTTGGTGTAAAAAATGAATACTTAAGTTTAGGATATATTACCACTCCATTGTCAACAGCTTTGTAAGTACAAATTTATCTTTTGGATAATTATACATTTATTTTTTGAAGAGAGAGAAAAAAAATTGCTCACAAACTAAGTAAAGCCATACATTACTGAAATCTTGTCAGTGAAATACCACAGACATGGACATTCTGAAGGATCCATGTGTCTAAACATATACAAACCAGCTATATCTGCTCATTTACTTTTCAGATACGGGTATGACAATACCTTCTGCAGCACAATCAAATACATTTCCTCCCCTACCTTCTGGAATGCAAGTTTTCTTACATTTCTTTCAGTTTGGAAGAGACATAAGAAAGCCTTATGTCAAACAATACTAATATATAACAAAACCATTCCACTGGCACTATAGATTGTGTCATCAGCATTGTGTTGGAAGAAGGGGGATTGGTAAGGGAGGGAGGGAGTTGTTTTTAATGTTGCATTTGCATTCAAGGATTTGTGTCACAGCATCTGTTTTGCTGATGTCTGTTTTAGAGCATATTAAATATTTATGCTAGACTAGTTATGTCAAGGACATCTATAGTACCTTTATCAATTACACTTTCCAAAGAGATCCCCAAGGATCAAAGTTTATTAATCATTAGGTTTCAGTTAGCTTTAGCATTATGCATATGCAATTGTGCAAAATTAAGTTACTGTTCTCCCTGTAGTGCATATATGAAGTATTCTCCATCTTGCATAAAAGATCATTCTGAAAGATCAGAAAATTTCACATTTATATTTTGCAGGTAACAGATCCAAGATTAAGATGCAGAAATACAGGGTGGCCAAAGCCACAGCCAAAGTCAAAGCCAACAGATGTCTTCAAGGCTGAGTGTGAAAAATACTGGATGAGTACAGCAATGGACAGAAAAAGATGGCAACAAGTAGGAAAAATTTCTGAACCAATTCAATAAAAAACAGTATGTGTTAGTGAAAAGTTAAATGAAATCATACCACTGAATACAATGCAAGTGCAAAAGCATTAATGGGAAATGCAGGAAGCTAAATACTCTTATGGTCTGGCTCTCCATAAGACAGAACTTGAGTTACCCCCACTCTAGTAGGAGGCCCTTGCCCTGTAGGGATGACATGGGCTAATATCGTAATCATAATCACCACCACCACCACCACCATCATCATCATCATCATCATCATCATCATCATCATCAAGCAATTGGAAAGTTGTCACAGGATGAGCATCTGACATGTCCAGTGTGTGACAGATGAACTTAAGGTTCATTGGTGCCAGGCAGACGATTCTTCATAGTAGAAGGCAAACAGCCTCAGCACTACTGATTCTTTGAGTCAGCAAAGCAATCGGTCCTAGAAGATGTTTATACATTAGAAAATTATTTAGAAATTATGTTCCTGGAATTTATAACATGGCAATAGGTAAATTCAGAAAAAGGCTAATAAAAACAGATTATTTGGGTCTTGGTGGGTAAAATAATGGATGGGCTGTAGAATAAATTCTGTAATTATTTTATGTTTGGAATTATAGAAAAGGAGATGGACAGCTTTTTATGGGTGTGTTGTTACAAGGTAAAATTATTCAACAGATTATTGAACAACAAATTGTTGTTACAAGTACAATTATTCAAGTCTGCCCTTAGGCTTTTGTGACCAGCAAGTATTGCTTAAAATTATATTCTATGGCCTGTACTGCTGCTACACTTTACAAGTGTAAGCCATTTCTTGGAGTAGAGTATTCCAAAACATACATGCCAACTTGTTAGCACAAGGGCTTTATTAAGTTGTTGTAATGATACAGTCTACTTTCCTGAAGTGAATGATCTGGAAATTTTATGTAATGAAAAACATAGTTGAACGATTTCAATCCTGAAAAAGCTGTTTCTATTGAATGAAATTAAGATGATGCATTCATCAAAGAAGATTTTCAAGAATAGCTGTTGCTTCAAGCAATCACTGGAATTGTTGAACAGGTCAAATATTTGATTTATTGATAAAAACCAGTGTGTTGAGAAAAAAAAATCAAGTCTTTGTTCTCTTAAGTTGAAGGAAGATTTTTCACTGTACAAGAGCATCTTGTAAGTAAGTTTAATAACATGGAAGTGTGAATATCTTAAAAATTAAAAAATTTAATTATGGTATGCCATCATTATGAAATTATTTTAAGAATTTTAAGTAAAAATTTCATTATTTTAGAATATATAAAGAAAATTAAAACTTTGCTTACATTTGTTTTTATAGGATTCCCCCTCCTCCCCCAGTTTTTAGGTGCACATATTTGCTTTTCTGTTTTGTCCTTTTTAAATGCCCATTATCCAAAGCCTAATAACATGAATAATTCATCTTCTGGAATCAAGAAGGAAGGGAGAAGAAACCATTTATATAAATTAATAAGGCTTTACATATGTGATAAGGTTTATTTAGTGAACAAAATAATAATAAGATACTTCAGAAAGCAAACAATTCTTAAGTCCCAAGAAAATTAAAAATAAGTTTAACAAATCTTATTTTTTATAATGTTGCCATACTCAGGCTAGTAATTGATGCTATGTAACAATAAGTTTTCATTATTGCATGACTTAGTTTACCTACACACTCTTAATGCTTCACTTACTTGTCATAATGTATAGAGCCAGTTTCAAGACCATTTGGTTCTCATCATCAGCTAAAATTCAACTGTTGGATAATTCGATGAGTTGTGGGAATGTGTAATCTGCTCTGGTGGTGGTGTGATAAACTTGCAGTTTATGTTTTCATTCCCGGCAGTGTCAAAGTTCATTAGACTGTCTTTATATTTGTAGATGTTGATTTTCTCCCAGGTTGCTAGTTCCGTAAGTTCTTGTACTGATTTTAATAATTTTGCTTTATTCACTATGTCATGGTTTTCTGTCCAAAAATGATATGCTACTCCTGATTTCTGTACTGATTTTAATAATTTTTCTTTATTCACTATGTCATGGTTTTCTGTCCAAAAATGATATGCTACTCCTGATTTCTCTATTTGCTTGTACTTTATGTTCCTGAAATGTTCCTTTAACTGTGTGCCTATGTTTCTCTTTGTTTTTCTAATGCAGATTTTTTCACATTCTGTACAATTTATTTTGTAAATACCTGCTTTTTTTCTCTTGTGGAATACTGTCATTAACATTGTCTATCAGTAAGTTTTTAAATAAATCTACAGACCAGTGCCAACCTGATATTAAAATGTTTAAGAATATTCTGAAATTTTTTTTGTAGCCCATGGATATGTGAATTTTTTAAAAATTAGCTTTTCTTTTCTTGCTGAAAGTGTTGCGGTTTTTTTGATATGTTTTTGTTTCTTTAATTTCTGCACCTTTTTGTGTACTAGTACTTTTTTAAAACCATTTTTAACCGCTATTTCTTCTATTTGTTTGTATTCATTAAAATATTCTTCTTTGCTAATTTGTAGGTTAACTAGCCGGTGTGTTAAACTGTTGATAACTGCATGTTTGTGCACTGTGGGGTTAAAACTGTCTGCTTTCATGTGATTATCTGCATGTGTATTCTTTCTGTATGTTCCAGATTCCAGATTTCCTGGACATTTCATTATTTTAATATCTAAAAAAGGCAACATATAATCTGTTTGTTTTGTATGTAAACGATATGTTTCTATCTTGTATATTCAAAAGTTTTAAGGCATCATCAATGAGTTTTTTTTTAACTATGGCAAATATATCATCGACATATCTGTACCATACCTTAAATAAATATGGAAAAGCTGTGTTGATGTGTGTTTCAAATCTGCTCAAGAAGAGGTTAGCTAGAAATGGAGATAAGGGCCTGCCCATTATAAGTCCTGCTTGTGGTTTTTTCCTTTGAAAGTAAAATAGACTTGGTTTATGCAAATTTCTGTGAATTTAATGTATCCTTTTTTGTGTGTATTCTTAATTCCATTTGTTTTAAGCCAATCATGTTGATAAATTAGGAGTTTTTCCTTTGGTATGCTTGGAAACAGAGATTCTACATCGTAAGATATTAAGAGTGTCAGAGGGATGTAGTTTTATGTCCTAATTTTTTCTCTTAACTGAGAATTGCTTATACTCCTGCTTTGAAATTTAGGTAGTGTCTTGAATCTATTAGCTAACCATTTTGCTAAATAGTAAGAAGGAGTATTGATATTGTTAATGATGGGATGCATACCATTTCCAGTCTTATAAATTTTAGATAAACCATATATCTTAGCTATTGAAGGGTTGCTTTGTTTTATTTTGTATATTGCTTCTTTGAAATGACTGTACATGTTTTTAGAACCTCATTGATTGAATTAATACACTCTTTCAATGGGTCTGCCTGGATCTGAACATTCTTTTTTATTTAACAAATTCTGCATTCTATTATTATAATCTTCTTTATCTAATATTACTATTCTGTTTCCTTTGTCCGCTTTTGTATATAAATTTATCGATTAAGAATTTTATTGTGTTCTTATTTGTCTTGTATACTGCTGTTTTCTTTTTAACCATGTCTTTAAAAACTTTTTCTGATTTTATTCTATTTCTTTTTCTTTGTTCTTTAATCCTTGAATGGCCACTTCCAAATATACCAAATAATCTTCTATTTTAGTGCAGTATTGTACACAAGTTTTTGAGCCTTTATTTAGAAATGCTAATTCTTCTTTTTTGAAACTTTCATTAGATAGATTTTCCACACAATTCTGTTTAGGTTCTGGATTTTTCTTTGCTTTATGATTAAGATTACTAAATTTTCTTTTCTGATTGCTGACTTTTTTGTTAATTCAAAATTGTATATGTTCTAAGGCTGTTCTGATTAAATTATCCCATATTATGCAACCTCTTTGAAATCTGTAAGTGTTTTCCGTATAGTTTAAGATCAATATTTGCCATTTTTGTATAATGTATTGATTTTTCTATTTGAATAACTTTTTTCTCAGCAGCTAAAACTGCTCATGACTGCTGTAGTTATGTTTAACGATTTTTGTACGAAATTTGAACATACTTTATGTCTAAGGCACCAAACTTGGTTTAAGACTATTAATGAAATATCTTTCCCTTGTTCCACAAATTTATTTTCACAAACAACATAAGATTAAATTCACACATACCAACAAAAACCCAAAAATGTACGATACTAAAACTAGGGTACCTTTATTTATATTGCTCTTAAGTTCTAGCAGTATCCATCTAAATCCTGGTTTCCTACCTATTAATTCCCTTGTTAGTATAACTACAAATTTGAAAACAAATCAAATACTTTAATTTTCTATTAGTTATTTTTATGATTTTTTCAATGTGACTCTTCTGACACAGGATCAGCATAAGTATTATGGTTTCATACTATGAGCAGCCTATTCAAAAGGCCCCAGCTATAATATGGTCCGGTGACAAATTACCATAGAGAATGCTATTATTGTAACCAACTATTTTGTATAAGCAGTAAATTACTTAAGTCATCTTTCAATGGCTCAATGGCTACTATCCATGAGCTTCTGTTGATGGCCAAAAACTTCATGTTTCTCCAACTTTTACCATGTTTCCAAATCTCTTCCCTCATTGTTGTTTTAGGCTGTTCTTTTTTTGCTAAGTTAGAATTCCTATCAAATATGTCTCTTTCAATAGCTCCCTCTAATTTTATGAGAGTAATGCCAATCATTCCCAATTCCTTTCTTAATATCGAGATTGATTTGTTATTTTTTTTTTTAGTTTTTCATTTCTTATGACCTGTGGCCATTTAATTTTTATTGGTATACAATATGATTTCAAAGTTTGCAATATAATTAATCTTATTATTGAGCTAAACACTTTATTTGAAAGATTATTTGAAGATTTTTCGGATGAAATTATACCAATTGATAGAACTCTTGATACTTTTGAAAACTGTTAGTTCTGTCCTGCAATTAATTTCTGTTGGTTCTTGAATGTGCTTTAATTATCCTTGAAAAAGCTTTACCCAGCACTGATAATAGTGCAATACCCTATATTTTTTTTTGCACAGAAACATTTTACCTTCCTTTCTTCAATTGGTATCCTCTTCACTCCATTAGTATATATATGTATACAAAAAAATTTAAAAAATAAAAAAAGTTTTAATAATTTTGCTCTTACTTTCATGCTCAGTTTCAGGATATCATGTGGCACATTATCTATTCTTGGAGCTTTGTCAATTTTTATTTCTTTCAGGGCTAATATTATTGCTGCATGTTGGCAGATAAGGTTAAATTCTAGTATTTGCAATTTTGCTGAGGATTTTAAGGAAGTAATTTTCATCTTTGTAATTGTTCCCGAGATGTAAAAATTTGTCATCCTTATTCCTATTTGGTTTATTATTTACCTGATCCTTTTTAACTAAGAGTTTAATGATTTGATATAGTTCTAAATGTTTTTTCGGGCTGCTGCCTCCTCTCCTTTTTATTGCATGCCCACGCATAAATTTTGCTTTCTCTTTTCTGCCACTTCCTTTAATTTGTCTTTCTATATCTATATATTTCTCTATATTGTACTTTCTGGCTGCTTCTGTTGCTCACATTTAATGTGACTTTTAATTTTTTTCTTTAGTTTATTAAATTCCATGCCTCTTCTTGAGTACAATCTTTCTTTTACAGGTTTTTACAGCCAGATTCCTTTACACTAGTGCAGTAGTACATATTTCATTTGTTTCAAAATGTTTCTGTTTTCATCTGTTATGCACTAATTGCTTTAAATCTTTTCTGTTAGTTTAAACTTTTTGATATTGTTAATTTCTTTTAGTTTATTTACATCATGTCTTTTATCTGATAGTTAAACCTCAAGAAGCAACAAATTGCTTTAGTCTTTAAAACATACCCAAGTCTGAAAAATATTTACTAGATAGAGAGAGGAGAGAAGTGGAAGTCTAACAGTTTAACAAATCAACAGTTTTGGTAACACAGATGCAAAATGATATTTTGTTTTTATGCTATAAAATATTTAATGTTAGCAATAGGTACTGTTTGAGTTGAAAGTAATAGGTGCTGTTTGAGTTGAAAAGATATTAATAGCAGAAGTGGGACATTCAAATTCTTGAATAGTTGCACTTTTTTGAATTTCAAATCTTTCAAATTCAAACTGTTAAAACTTTGGAAAGTTGTTGTAATTTTGGCACACTATTTTCAGTATGCCATCTAGCAAAATCTTTCGGAACTTTCTAGTAATGAAACTGATATGTCCTGTACTCTCTTGAAATTAACTCTTGATAGTTCTGGAGGTTTCTAACAACTCATGCCAAGTCTGTTGTGCTCATGACTCAATTTTCTCATCAACTGTACCACTCAGCACTTGTCAGTCTACAGCTCAGCATTTCTATTTCTATTCAGCTATATGCAATGTTCCACTTGCACATGCTATCAGCCTATGCTCATTGTTATCCAGAATATATTTTTTGTTTCTTAATTTCTATTGCAAACCACAGCATTTACACATATTTAGGAGCAATTTATCTTGTAATTCTCACACAGCCATCACATCTCCTGCAATTAATCTGAACTCATGAAATGACATCATCTCAAAAACATATCTGGAACTATTTTTACATTTTGCATAATGAAAATTATAGGAATTTAATATGTCTTCTGCAAAAACAACTAGAGGAAAAGAGGCATACACTATTTTAGCCAAAGTCATTTGAAAGTCAAACATTTATCCAAATTTCAAGAACTGAAAGACAGAAGTTCACCAATGCTGTTAATGACTCCATCTTTAATCTTAAGCATTTTGATTTTGGAGTTGATTCTACAATCAAAGACAATGATATCAGAAATTTGAGAACTTTTAGGGGTTGGATTCAAGAAAGTTTAGGATTTGTTCCACCTCTAGTTAATAGTATTTATTAATTTCTTGGAGATGTGTGAATGTTAAATCAGTAGTTTCAAATAATTTCTATTATAATGCATTACAAAACTATAAAATTGGAGTTTAATTTTACTGCATTTCATTTATACACAATCTTAATTTGAATGAATTTAAAAAAAAAAAAAAAAAAGGAGTTAATGGCAATTTTGGAAAGAATAAGAATAGATAAGAATAGTTATAATCAAATTAAAAGTCAACAGAACATCAGGAGGATGTATACATGCAGATGGAATTACGCACACTCAATGAATGTCTACTCTTAGTATCACAGTACAGACTAAGATGCTCCAAAGAGTGAAAGAAAAACATTTATTTTTATTAAAAATGGAGGGGCCTGACAATATTTTAATCAAGATTTTAAACTAAGAATCAGTTTTCTAATATTCATGGTTTGACAGCAATAGATCTCTAAAGTGAGTAATATTTTTTAAGCCACATGGTAAATAATTCTACAATACATATGCTGATGAATATATTTCTGGAAACAGGAAATATAAATGAGACTTTGGATGAAACTGGATTTTGATTGAACATTTTTTCTAAAAAGTTCTTCTGTTTCCCATGCAACAAATAGGTTGTTTGTATGGTTTAGCAAAAGCCATTCAATTTCTCAAAGACAATTTCAGCGAATGAGTTTTATTCTGCCAGCAGGTGCTAAAAATTCTTGAAAAATGACAGCTAACTATTTCAGCATATTGTAATGTAATGCTTAGTTTGGGTAAGCAAACATACTATTACATACCATAACTGTAATTAATTGTAGTTATTAATTTATTGTCTTCTGATCAGTTTGTGTTCTAATGTTTTTACTTTCCATTTTGATTTTAAGATACAGAGAGCTGAATACTGACTGCAATGGCTCCACAGATATGTGCTGGTGCTTGGGAAGATATGTAGTATTTATAATGATATTGAAAAAAAAATTGCAATAGTACTGAAGAATATTGTAACAAATTAAGAAAGATATAAAGGAACTTTCATAATTAACAGAAACTTGTTTACAAATCTTTTGCAGATCAATAAATGATCTAATAATTTGTTGTGGAATTTGTTGACTTTTGTGAATGATAGACCATCAATCACTGGCAGTTACTTCTGGAAAGTTTTGCAAGAGAAGACATTTGCTGAAATATTGATTGTATAACTAAATCCATAAATTTCTTTATAATTGTTAATAAATTATGGGAAATGGGAACAATTCATTTCTCCCATGCAATGAAACCACAATACATGTATCTATACATTATGAAAGATAATGGTGTTCTCCAATGACCCATTCTTAGCAAGTGTTACTCTTAAGCTTTCTATTCATCTTTGGACATTTTACTCATGTACAGATTACAATGACTAAGCAAATTCATAATAAAAGCCCATATATATATCTTCCTTTTATAATGTAAGTTATAATTTAGTATATTTACAAATAAGAAACCATCCTTCTAGAACAGCAATTTTACTTCCTTTTAAATTGGCAATCTTAGAAAATATGCAATTGATTATCATTAACTATATCACTTATCTTTGTTAACAGCCATAAGCTACAATCCAGTGCTGGGGAAAAAAAATTTAATGGACACTTTAAAGGAGCAAAGAAGTTACATTAACAGGATAGTAAGGCTGAGGCAGGAAAGAGAGATGATACCACAATGGGATAAGGTGAATCTAAAAGTTCAGATATGTGAGATAAACATATGGAAGTAAAATAACACAGTTGAAAACGAAAATGATCAAGGTCATGAGTTGTACGTTAACATTGATGTCATGGAGTTCAAGAGGAAGAATAATACCAGAAGGTATAGTGGATGTGAAAATATGCAAATTAACAAAAGGAAACTATTTATAAAATTTTGCACATTAAACTTAGAAGTACATATAAAGAAATAACAACTCTTTAAATTTAGAAATGGTTCTGAATAGAATAGGGGAGGATAGAATTTTGAAACTGGGGCATTATAACTGTGAGGAATTCGAAAGAAATATATGCTTAGGTTATGGTATGTATATCTTAAATGAAGTGCATCTTTTGGCAGTGGTGGAAATACGGCTTTGTAGTAATGACAATAGTAAAGTGAAGAGATTTGAAATTATCAGAAAACAAGGGATGAAGAAAAAAGAAGTGGTAGGTTGTTCAGAGGCATAGGACAGTCCGTTATGCATGAGTGGGCTGCTAAACTTAAAAAAGAGAGAGTAAAGAATGAATGAAATTATGTGTGTAATAATATAGAGTATATCACTACATTTAGTTTCTGCCAAGAACTTTCAGTTTCACAATTACCTCTTTCACCAAGCGAACATATTTCAAGGTGAAATAAGGAAAGAATATCTAATGATAAAATGTATAATGGTAGGGGGATTTTAATGGAAATCTACAAGCAAGAATATATAAAATCAGTGAAAGTGAAACAAGGAATAATATGAACCTGGTTAATGGAAAGAAGAAGAAGAAGAAGAAGAAGAAGAAGAAGAAGAAGAAGAAGAAGATGAAGATGAAGATGAAGAAGAAGAAGAAGAAGAAGAAGAAGAAGAAGGAGGAGGAGGAGGAGGAGGAGGAGGAGGAGGAGGAGGAGGAGGAGGAGGAGGAAAAGGAGGAGAAGGAGGAGGAGGGGGAGGAGGAGAATATGGATTGATAAAGAAGGACTGAAATGAATAAATTGATGTTAGAATAATAATTTTATATATTAAATGCCTGAAGCAGGCAGGCTAGGACAGGAGAGAACATAGTTGATTGCGGAATATATGACATGGCATGTCTCCAGTAATAAATAATTTTAGGTATTCAATTTTGCCAGCAGTCGTGCTCATTTTCCACTAGCTGTTGAGGTAGGTGATGCACATGGAGAAGTAATATTATTGACATTCATGTAACTTATTGCAGAATGTTGAAAGATATAAATGGAACAATGATAGAGATGAGTTCTGTAACACATTTAATTCTGCAATGGGAAGTTTGTGTATTTATGGAGTTATTAAGATGGTCACTGAGCATATGATAGTAAGAGCATTGAATATTTTTGAATTCATCTTAAAATGGTCAGGAAGTAACATGAGGATGGAAACAAAAAGGTTTCTAGGAAGTGTAATGATAGGTGTAATAAAGAATGTATAATTTTTAAAAAGTTTGTTAAAGGAAGCAGTGATTTAATGGAGATAGAACAATGGTCAGAGATTAATGGTTTTAAGTTTGAGGAGTCAGTACAAGGAGTTATTAGAACAAAACAGTTGAAATACGGAATGGTTAAAGATCAGGGAACTGGAATGAAAATAAGAGATCAGTCAGAATTAACATCTGTGGAGCCAGGAGAATGGGTAAATATTTTTTTGAAATGAAAATTGGGGAGTATATATAACTGGAGTTTCAACAAAGAATATCATATATATTATTATTATTATTATTTATTTAAGTACTAGGTGGTAATGGTCCTGGCCATTTCTTTAGTTAGATAGTATGTTATAGTATATTAGCACAAATATGTATTTATATATAATTCTTTCTCTCTTATTTTTACTATCCATTTTCATTTATTTTTTACTTTGAATAAGCACTGACCTATATTCTTATAATTTTTTTCAAAGATATGCTTTAGAGCAATTGTTCTATTAATTTTAAGCCATTTATACCCACACTTTCTCTTCTCCACATTTCCATTTCTTTACATTTGGACACTACATGTTCCACATTTTCTCTTTCACATTCACCTTACATATGCCCATTTCCTTGCCATTTTAATCTCCTCACCCCAGTCTTAACCACTCAATCCCCTCTCTTTCTTATTTACTTGTGTTATCTATATATCCTTTTTCTTTCCCAGCTGTTTTTTATTGGAACACAGAACACTAGTAACCTCTTCGCTGTTTGTTCACTAAATAGTTTTTGTATCTGCATATCTTCAAACCTTTTTCTTATACCCCTTCAGAAGCCTTTAATGTTGGTTTCTCTCTTTCCATACTTCTCCAAAGCCATTATATACTACCAAATTGATTCTTAAATCACTTGCCCAACTTTTATTTTGTAAGCTCATTTCTTGATAGTTTAGACACTGTTTTAATAAATTGTCATTGTATAAAATATAGTGAACTTTTGTAACAGTGGTGTCAAACATTAACATTTTTAAAAAATGTTAAATTCTTGTCACCTAAATTCAGGATCCTATCCCAATGCTTAACAGCTCTTTCTGCAACTGGCAATCCTAGAATCATTTTGCAAAACATCCTATGTACTGAGACTAAAATTTTCCATCCATCATTGAGACCCCATAATTCAATACCATATAGCATCCGAGTCTCTATTACTGTATCATACACCCTTTCCAACCATTTCACCTCTAACTCTGATACTCTGTATAGGCATCCATTTATAGCTGCCACTGCTGCTTTCACTTTTGCCAATACTGATCTGTTTTTGTTTCTACCATTTTCTTCCTTCATCTATTTTAATTTTTAGGTAGGGTCTGTCACTTTATATTCATTCGCTCCTTCCTTCCATCTCTCATATCTATTCAGTTTACTTCCTTTCTTGAACACTACAATTTGTGAATTAAATCTGTCGCCTAACACTCTTCATGCTTCCCTAACCTTAAAAATATCTGGAACCGGTTTCAAAGATATGTTATCTCCATCTTCGGCCGTGGACGACTGGTGTGAAAGGTTGTTGTTACGTAGTATTAGAAGCAATGTTCCGCTCTGGTGAAACTTTTATGTACTTAAAATTTATCTTTTCTTCTTTCGAAATGTCAAAATTCATCAAATGATCTTACGTTTATAGATGTAAATCTTTTCCCAACTATTCAGTTCTACTGGTCCCTGTACAACTCTCAATAATTCAATTTCTTTTTTTATATCATGATTTTCGGTTCAAAAATAATATACTACAGCTGATCTATTTGTTTGTATTTTAAATTTCTCATATGTTCTTTTAGACGTGTACCCACATTCCTCTTACCTATGTAGATCTTATCACATTTAGCACATGAAATCTTATAAATCCCTGCTTTTTTCTCCTTAGGGGTATTATCTGTAGTATTGTCTTTCAAAACATTGTTTAGACTAAATCTATTAGTGGGGGCCAATTTTATAAAAACTTCTTTAAATATTTTTTGAAATTTATATATCACTGTTGGATTATATGTAAAATTTTTTAAGAACATTTTTTCTTTAATTATTGATAATGTAGTGAAATTTTCAATTCTTTTCTTTCTCTGGAAAATTTTTATCTTATTATGTATTAAATCTTCATTAAAACCATTTAAAGTTGCTATTTGTTTTATTTTTTTATTTCCATTTATTTATATTTATTTTTATAGCATGGAAATTTTTTATCTTATTATGTATTAAATCTACATTAAAACCATTTAAAGATGCTATTTCTTTTATTTTTTTATATTTCATTTATTTTTATAACATGGAATATAAAAAAATAAAAGAAATAGCAACTTTAAATGGTTTTAATGAAGATTTAATACATAATAAGATAAAAAATTTCCAGAGAAAGAAAAGAATTGAAAATTCCACTACATTATCAATAACTAAAGAAAAAATGTTCTTTAAAAAATTTACATATAATCCAACAGTGATGTATAAATTTCAAAAAAATATTTAGATGTTTTTATAAAATTGGCCCCCACTAATAGATTTAGTCTAAACAACGTTTTGAAAGACAATATTACAGGTAATACCCCTAAGGAGAAAAAAGCAGGGATTTATAAGATTTCATGTGTTGAATGTAATAAGATCTATGTAGGAAAAACTAACAGGAATGTGGGTCATGTCTAAAAGAACATATGAGAAATTTAAAATACAAACAAATAGAAAGATCAGTGGTAGCATATCATTTTTGGACCGAAAACCATGATATAAAAAAAGAAGTTGAATTATTGAGAGCTGTACAGGGACCAGTAGAACTGGATATTAGGGAAAAGATTTACATCTATAAACATAAGGATCATTTGATGAATTTTGACATTCCGAAAGAAGAAAAGATAAATTTTAAGTTCATAAAAGTTTCACCAGAGCAGAACATTGCTTCTGATACTATGTAACAATCACCTTTCACACCAGCCGTCCACAGCCAAAGATGGAAATAACATATCTTTGAAACCGGTTCTGAATATTTTTAAGGTTAGTGAAGCATGAAGAGTGTTAGACGACAGATTTAATTCATGTGAGCTTCACTGTGTTATTTCCATATGAAATTATTAAATTTTTACAATTTTTAAAAATTTTTAACTAACTACAATTTGTGTTTTTTCTTTATTTACCTTCAATTCCTATCCTGTGCAGTTTTCATTTATTTCTTGTAGGGGCAATTTTAAACCATTTACGGTGATAGATCCAACTACCAAATCAGCAGCAAAAAATATACCAGAAATCTGCATATTTTTTATTACTGGCAGGGGGTTATTCCTATTTTTTCTGTGATGTATTGTCGATGAATACATTTAAAAAGACTGGACTTAACTTAAAACATTGCCTTAAACCTTTCTTTTTGTATCCATCTTTAGTTATTACCCCTTTCTCATACCTTACACAGAAAGTATTTTCTTTATATAAACTTTTTAAAGTGTTCACCATATTAATGTTCATTCCTTTCTCTAACAGTTTGTACTACAGTAATTGCAGCTCTATTCAACCAAATGTTTTCCTGATTGACGAAAGCCACATATATTTTTCTGCTCTTTTCCTTTAAATATTTATCTACTAACACATTATCAACAGTTCTTAATTTCCTAAAACCCATTTGAAAATCAGAGAGAATATCATATTCTTCTACCCATTTTTGGATTCCATCTGCTCCATTTCTTGTAAATGCTTTTTCTACATTTGATAATAAGACTATACCCCAATAGTTGTTAGGCTTGTTGTTAGGTTTGTGTGCTTCACCTTTACATATTGGATGTAGATTGGTTTTCTCCAACATTCTGGTATATATCCTTTGGTTTTCAAGGAATTAAATAATATCATTAATACTTTGGCTCTGTTTTTATTCATGCATCATTCTTTAGAGAATTCTCCCAGTATACCATCTATACAGGTGCTTTATTTCTTTTTTGTTTTTTTACCTGGTTTATTACTTCTACTATAAGAGTAAGGTTAGTGTAAATAATCCCAATATCTACAGAAGCATTATTGTAACATTTCATAAAACTATTTACTGGTATCCTATCTGAAATAATTCAAATCTGGCCAGAAAGCTATAATTTATAATTATAAATGTTCAAATATTAAAATATGTTATAGAAAATGTACAATGTTTATGGATTTACAGAAATCACATGATTGTATAAAAGAGAGGACTACAATAAACATTACTTAAAAAGGGGTTAAGCAAGGTGATGGTTAGTGCATTAAAAGAGTTATATAAACAAAACATACTATATAAAAGTCAGGAAGTTAGAAATAACAGAAAGAATACAACTAGATATAGGCCTTAGGCAGGGAAATAACTTTAGCCCTACATTGTTTAATTTATTTACAGATGGTGTTAGAATGTTTAAAGATTGCTAATATATGCCATTAATTAATAATAAAGAAATACCAGGATTATTATATGCAGAAGATTTACTGGTGATGCCATTATCAATGGTAAGTTTAAGATGTGCAGTAAATGAAATTGAAGGTACTGTTAAGCAAGACATATTAAAAAAAAAGTATTAAAAAGTGATTATATTAGTAAATATATCCAAATTGTTAAGAATATTATTATTTAGGTAAAAAATGTAATAATACAAAAGAATGGGGAAAGCACAAATAATAACCTTGGCAAAAGAAAAATCAGTATTGAATTTGGTTCCTAAGTGTGTATATATTGCTATTATGAGGAATGTGAAATGATTTGAATGGATCTACAAGGCATTAGTCGAATCAAGATGGCTATATAGAATTGAAAGAAGAAGGATGGAATTAGATGAATTCATTATTTAAAAAGGTTTGTAAATTGATGTTAAGAGTCCCATTTCACAATGCAGGTGGAGCTGTGTCTGAATTATGTAAAGTAGTGTAAGAGAGATGATTATGGAAAGAATGCTGAAATATTGGTTTAAAATTTGTCACTAATTTGACATATTCTGAAAGATTGTTGTTACAAAATGAGGGGATGTTACAAAAAACTGAAAAAAATATTGAAATTTTGTTTTTTGCCCTAAAACACTTCTCAATGCTTAAGATAACTATTTTTAGTATGCATTTTTGCAAGCTGCCATTTTTTAAGCTCCTATGGCCAAATTAAAATTGCCATGCACAAGCCTTTTAAATCCCATGTGGAAAATGAGTATGATAATACTCATATACAAAGGGAAGGGTGATGTAAATAATCCAGCTAATTGGGGGTATAAGTCTCCTTTCCATTTTAGATAAGATTTTTACTGGAATTCTAGCCAGTAGATTACGGAAATGGGCTGTGAAAGAGAAAAAATTATCATTGTTTCAAACAGGTTTCAGAGCAGGGAGAAGAACGGCAGATAATGCTTTCATAATAAAGACAATTATATATAAACATTTACGCAATAAAAGGGGAAGGTTTTACATGGTATTTATAAATGTTTAGTAGACAATTGATACCATCAATAGAGAAGCAATGTGGTTAAAATTAAAAAGGAAAGGAGTATTTAAAAATGATTTTTATTTCCAGCAAACAAACAACATTACAATAAAATTACATATTTCCATTTTTTACAATAATTTAATACAATTACTTATTTTGCTAAGTTGTTAATATTCTGGCCCCCAGTGCGTTGGTGACTCTGTAATATCCTTAAATTATTATACTTCTAAGGTTAAATTTCTTTCTACATTTCCTTCCATCATCCTCTTCATCATTTTATCCATTTTTCTCTAACTTTACCTAAATAGTTCCCTATCATTTTTATATCCTTTTCTTCTTTAACATCTAAAATCTTTCTAATTAAAATTTCCCCATCTAAATTTTCCCATTTTTAATTACAAACCTTTTTTCTCCATAACTTTGTTTGATTACAATATAAGAAATGATGAATAGCTCTATTGTTTTTACAGGAAAGGAGTAAATAATATGTTTATAACTCTATTACGAAAGATATATGGTGAGAACCTGTTTTGTATAAAATTTTCAGGTGATTAAGTAACAGATTAAATGTAGAGTAAAACAGGAGTAAGACAAGGTTGTAAATTGAGTTCAATACTATTCACCTCTATATTGATGACATTTTGGAAGAGACTAAAAGAAATAAGGTACATCTACCAGTAATGCAAGAAGCATTCAAGTTATATCACTACTGATTTTTTTCCCCGTCAGGACTGAAAAAATTGATGCAGTTTTTAAATACGCGGGCACTTGTTGTAAAAACATGACAGAGATTGCAGCACTGTATAACACACAGAATTCTAGCGCCAGCGGCGAGAGTGAGAACTATTTTTATACTTCAAAAAGGTGACGTTTTCATTACAAGAACAGCGTATATCATTCGTTTTCTCCATTTGCGTGGTTTGACACCGAATGAAATCCATCGCCAGTTGAGTTAGGCATATGGTGATGGTGCCATGGGTGTGACAAACCAAGGCAATCTCGGCCTCGCACAAGCCGGTCTGACGACATGTAAGAGCGAGTGCAGAAAATTGTTTTAGAGGATCGCCGAATGAGTGTGGAACACATCCACAATCCATGAAAAGAACGTCCCATTCATGCCGTTATGACGCGTCAATATTGCCCGGCAAAACTCCACGCGCGCAGCCTTGTGGTCGTCCGTCAGCATTCGTGGCACCCGCCTAGAGGACACTTTACGCATTTTCAGGTCTTCATGCAGATTGCGTGTACAGATCCCACGAAAATGCCAACTTTGGAGGTTCATGAATGCCATTTTTCAATTCTGAAACGAAGCGCCAGTCTGCTCAATGGAAGCACTCAGATTCACAGTCACCAAAAAAAAATTTCGCGTAAGCGCAAGTGCAGAAAAAATTATGGTGGCCATGTTCTGGGACAGCTATGGAATAATCCTTACTCTTTGCGTTCCAAGGGCACTCCGGTGACAGGTGCATCCCAAGAACATGTTTTGAATAAGAAGCTTCTTCCAGCACTGCTTGAAAAACAGCAGAAAAGGCTGCACGTGTGCCTCTTTTACCAAGACAACGCCCCAGCGCATCGGGCGAACATGACGCAGCAGTTTCTTCATGAAAACAACTTTGAAGTGATTCCTCATGCTCCCCACTCACCTGACCTGGCTCCTAGCGACTTTTGGCTGCTTCCAACTACGAAAGATACTCTCCGTGGTCGTACATTCACTAACAGTGCAGTTATTGTATCAGTGATTTTCCAGTGGTCAAAACATACTCCTACAGAAGGGTTCGGAGCGGCCATGGGATCACGGCCTCGATGTTGCGAAAAATGAGTACGGATGCAGGGAGATTACGTCGAAAACTGATACAAGTTCCATAGTTTTCGTGCGATTAGTTAATGAGAAAAAAATTGCAGGTGTTATAACTTGAATGCACCTCGTAAATAATAAGGAAATACCAGGGTTGCTTTTTGCAATGATTTAGTAATCGCATCTATATTTAATGCAGGATTGAAAATAAATTAAATTAAAAGAAATCAAAGATCATGGTTTTCAAAAGAGATTATAAATTGGGAAACAATATAAAATGGCAGTTATATGGGAGAGAAATAAAGGTGATAAGACCGTTTAATTTTCTAGAGACAAGATTAAGTTCTAATGGAAGTTGGAATGAACAGGGAAAAAAAAAAAAAAAAAAAAAAAAAAAAATTACCAACAGCATCTGCAAATGGTATAGTACAGGTAGAATAAGGTAGGTATTCAACCAGAAAAAAATAATTACAAGAATTATGACATAATTATTCAGAATTACCAAATTAGAACAGATGATGTTTTTACAGAATGCTTTGGTATACAAGAGCAATGTAAGTGGAAAGAATCATGGTATTTCAAAGTGCAGGAAATTTTACAACAGATAGTTTTAGTAAAAAGTATCAATAAATGGGGAATACTAAAACAGAAGATTCTGGAAAGAAATAAACCCAAGATTGGAAGACAGGTAATATTTGGTAGCTTGGGTGAAAAAAGTTCATTGAGACTTTATAGGGGAATAAAAATAGTATGGGTTAGGGAAAATTATAAAGAACAGTATTTGCTTGGATGGCTAGAATGGGAGTTATGAATTTAAAAAGATTAGGATATGATAAAGAGGTAGGAAAATGTTTAATGTGTGAGAGCTTTTAATTTTTTATTATATTGTAGGCAAAAAAAATCATGGAAAAAAAGAGGGGGTGGATTTAGTTTGGGAAATATTAATTAAAAAATTTTTTACCTGTAATAGGAGAGAAGAATATAAATATGATAGGGAACTATTTGGGCAACATCAGAGATAAATGGAATTAGCTGATTGTATTCACTTATTATTTTATTAGGAATATATATATAATATAATGTCATTTGTGTTTGTTGGAAATATATTCAAATTCAAAATACTAATTACTACAGAGTTGCAATTGTACATGGCATCCCAGTTGTAATGGTTATAAATAGGGGAATTTATGCTACTTTGCACCACAGCATGTCAACTGATATGAAGCCAAGTCACAAGTCCCATCCCACTGGTATCGATTCTTCGTGCTTTTACAATAGTAGCCAGGCTAAGGGTAGCCCAGAGCCACCAGAAAATAAAACATCAGTTGACATCTGATGTAATAGCCAAAATTATTCCTTTGTATCGAGTTTAGCCTGCACAGAGTTTTTAGCTAGATGTACATGAAGTGCCATACAAAATGCCAATGAAAGTGTTCATTCAGTTATTTGGGCCAAATGTCCTAAACACACATTTGCGTCAAAGGACAAAATTGAAATTGTTGTGACAAATGGTAGGCAGAATTTAATATGGGTTGCCTCCAGAGTGAGAATGACCATTAGAAATGATGAATTAATGGAAATTATATGTAAGATGACAGAAAACAAAAATGCCCAAGTGCATGGAAAGATTCTGAAAAAAAGAAAAGGGCTCAAAGAGCAGATAAAGCTAGGAAACTAGCCAAGGATGCAGGAAGAAGAAGAGGGCACATATGGTTTATGGCAGTTTTAAGCATATAAGTTTACTTTTTGCTCTTGGGCTTTTTTTTTTTTTTTTTAAAAGAAAATTGCCTTTCTCTCAGAACTACATTTTTGCACCTTTAAAATGCTCCAGAATGAACATTTTTTCCCTAATTGAGCTGAAATTTGGTATAAGTATACTTAATAACATTGATAACAAAGTAATTTTGTGATAAATGCATTGTAACCTTGCTGAAGGCTTTTAATGTGATAAAATATGTAAAAAATTGCATCATATATATAAAAATATATAATTCTCTAAATCATGGAATAATTGAAAATGCGCACTTGGAAATGGAAAGTAAGGCTTAATGAATTATTTGAAAAAGTTACAGTTTCCAGCATTAAATTTTGCAACTTCTGGGTATTTTTTAATGTGCTACTAAAACAAATACAAAATATTAAATAGAATTTAAATCAAAAATACAACTGACTTCAAATTTGGTGCACAACTTAACTTGCTAGACTTGTAAATGATGTAGAAAATCATTGAGATTGGTTAAAACTTGTAGAAGTTGCAAAATTCAGTAGTGTCTTTCCTTAACTGCATTAGAAAAGTGAAGTTAGGTTCCAATTTATAAACCAAATATGGTTGAGATTGGGAGTCTGGAGATGATAAAGTTATAGGAGAAGGACTGAATAAGGTAATTGACCTATATTTGAGGATAAAGAAGATGCAATGCATATTTTATTAGAATGCAAAGGTACAGATATCTATAGAGAAGAACTAGTTCAAAAGAAATGGCTGATAATTTTGAAAACAATTTAAAAAAAAATTAATCAACAATTTCAGATCAATAAATTATAAAAATGTTTATTCAGAGTTAAGAAAAAGTGGATTTGGTTTAAACATAAAATTTATAGGTAGATATACAAGATAAATTCAGCATGAGGAAATCACTAGATATAGAAAATAAATATCTAAGGTTAGATGAGGGAGTCAAAATGGATTACATGTTGAAGATTAGTTAATAATTGAGCACTCTAGCAGGAAATAAAGGGACAGTAGTCACAAATGCTACCACTAGACCACAGAGATGGCCTATGTTATGTTTTGTTGCAGTTTCCTCTTTCAACTTTTTTTTCTTCTCCCTATGTGTGTTTGGCATGTTCATGGTAAAAGCTTATATGGCTCTTAAAAATTGTCTGCCTACTCAAGTTCTATTCATTGCTAAAGGGATTTAGCAAATATATTATATTAACCATGCTTTACTAATTTACTTGCACATTATAATTACATTTAATTTCACAAACACAATATATATTGTGGAATAGTGTTTAATGCCCATTTTAACTACTGAGGCATCACAGATGAACACTGATGATGCATGAAATGAAATGAAATGATAAATTGGAAAAGAATTTTTTTTAAAGAAGGAAATGTTCAAGGCCAAAGTTGTATTTTTCCTAGCATGTCGATAAATTTCAAATTATTAGACTCTGAAGATTTACAAGTAAAGTCACTTAAGTCTGAAGTAAACATGGGAGAAGAAGAAACATTTGGAGTTTAGTTATCATGAACTTAATCATTCAACTTACCTACTGTCAATATGCCTCCTTTATTTCTCAAGCATAATGGAAATTACATAGTTGAATCATATAAATACCTAAAAGTGGTTAAATAGAAGTTAAAACCTCAAAATGGCTAAAAGTTATTCTTTAGAAAACACTACAAAATATGATAGCATAGTAAAATAATTAAAAATTTAAAAATGTGTATTAAGATCATATTATGTTTTACTAAAAGTTGTTTCAGACATTAGCCAACATTGTGCATCTTGCTCATTGTTACATTTAAAAGAGAAAATATTGCATATTTAATGTTTTTTTTAAACAATGACATTGTATTGTTACATTGTCTCAGTAAAAAAAATCATTATTGAACAGAAATCTTTGATTTTAGAAACTGAAGACACACTTAGGAAACTTACACTTGCTCCAGCAAGGTTCTAAAAGTTGTGATTCAACAACAATCCAAATTTTACCACATATGGCAAAATTATATTTTGTCAAGTCTATCAAAAGTAGATAGGCTGTAACCAAAAACCACATTTTCTGCAAAATAAAAAGTCTACGACATATCAGCAGCCTTGAAAAGAAACTAAGGATCCCATTCCAATAACTAATTTTAGGTTGTTTTGGCTCTTCAGAAAATAATTTTAATACATGTTTATGTAAGGCACTAGTATCAGCAAAAGTGCCATGGCATGTGCTATAGAATCCAGTATTCAATAAGTTTCTTCAAGACATCAGTGGCCGAAAGATACCAGATATATAAATCATCTTTTTCAGTAGATGAGACTATCGATAGTTGTTATTTCATTGCTAATGTAGTGGTCAGCAAATTAAATTTCGCAGAACCTGCTAAACCTCACCTCATATGTTGCACAAAACAAACCACCACACCATGGCCTGCACTGTCAGAGACATCATACTCATTTTCTGGTCAGCAGTAAAACAAGATGAGAAGCTTATACTCTTATTTCTGATAGTGCAGCCTACATGATCAAGATGGGAGAAACATTGAAAAGTTTCTACCCTAATATGCTTAATTCCTTGCTCACAGTTTACACTGATTGGCTGAATAGGTTAGGAACAATTTTCCAGAAATAAAAAAAAAAATATTTCATTCAAGAAGAAAATATTGCTGAAAACTCCCAGCCACATTAAAATATTCAAGGAAATGCTACCACAAACATTTCTTCCACTAGTAACTATCATCACCTGCTGCGGAACATGGCTGATGACAACCATTTTGAAGATGTCAAGAGTGTTCTAGATGCATTTGACATAGACCATGCAGCCTACATACCCAAGGTTAAAACTGCTCTTAAGAATAAGCATAGCATCACATTACGTGCCTTTATTAAAGCTAATTTCAGTTATCTTCCTGCAGCCATTCAGTGCTTGGAATCCACATCTTTACCACTAAAAGATGCAATGGAAGTTACTGATATACTTTCAAAGAAAGAAATGCAAGGATTAGTGGGTGTAGTCTACTCATTGTAGCTCACCAAGATTCTGCAGCATATCCAGGTTTGCAATGATGAAAACTGTATCTGTAGTGAACAGCAGACAACATACTATGGGGACAGGTAGCAGTGGCTTCATTGAAATTTGCACAGATGACTTCATGCTGTGGAGAGAGAAACTTTTCTACCTATAAAAATGTTTGAAAGACAACAGGAAAACTTTCACCTATAAAGCCTAGCAATAAAACTATACTGCTTGTGTGAAAGTAAGATTCATACTTACTTGTAATGAATGGTTTGCATTGATCTGTGTACTAGAGTAACCGATGCTTGTAGGCACTGGATTATCCATCTGTAAACAAAAGAACAACAATCTGCTAAAGAAAGAGCAGAAATAAAGGAAAGATCTGCTAAAGCAGACCGAAGCTGATCACAATTCTTTGTAATTAGCTTTTCTATTATATAATAAATGATACAGGCTTCACCAATGCAAGGATAATTCAGTGAATTTTTTAATATCAATAATGAAGAAAAATGGGATTAGCTTTGAAAATAATTATTACAAGTAAGCAACAAGCCAATACTTATGACATTATACCATTAGTGACATTTTCGTGAAAATAACATGTTTACAATGTTTGCACCTTTGAGTACACATGCATCATTCTATTCAGGTTTGGATTACTTAATGAATTCCTCAGGAACAAGGGCAAATTAATACTGTGCAAGCAACTCATACATTTTATTCATTACAATGCAATAGCCATTAGTGAACAAAATCTTTCAAATACTGAATATAGACTTAAACTATTATTTATGCTTATATTTTAAGAATAAACTATTATGTGAACGAAATAATGAATAAACAGTTTCCTCTGCCCCAGTTTCCTGAGAAGTTTGAATTTTATAATCATTGAGTGCCATTTCTTAAGCTATGAAAAATAATGCTACTGAAACATATTCATTCTTAATGCTGTCCTACATATGAGAAAAAATCTGAATAAATCAGCAATGAAAATACTTGCCAACTCTACTTAAAAAATAAAAAAGACATGCTTGTTTGTTTTACAATATTTTCTTACCATATTAATTTATACGTTATGCATGTTAATCAAGAGTTTGAAAATATAACATAATATCAATTATCATTTTTCTACCCTATCTCTCTCCTCAATAACTGGCTAAAATTCATTTCTATTCAGATGGATAGTGGTAAAATTATGCAAACACATTTTCTGCACCTGAATGAGCAGACACAAAAACTGAATTCACTTTCCTTTCCAAGCAAGGAGTTTGATTCTACAAATGATTATAAGAAATCTTTTGGTGAATAAATCTGAGATTTATTTTTCTTTGAACTTTAGATGCATTTTTGTGTGCTTTAATGATAGTCTTTGCTTGCATTGCAGTTATTGGTACTGAAAATTTTGGAGCTTGTTCTGATGCAACTTCAAAACATAAGACTTATAAAAACTTCATCTTTGCTTGGTTCATTATAACTTACAATGAACTGCTTATAGTTAGAATGTATTTTGTATCAAGTTCTAAAAATTTTGTTAACTCTGTTAATTATTTCAGGCATTGTTTTAAAGATTCTGGCATTCAAGATATTGCAATATTACTCTTTTCTAATATTTAGGTTCTTTTATAATGATTGAAATTTCTAAATTCTTTATCCTAGGATAAATAGCTTTCAGAGTAGTGGAGAAATGAGAGAGAAGGGGGGAGGGAGAAGACTATACTTTCTTTGACAAACAGTGAAACAAACTTAACAAGTTATGGATAAAAATTGTGCTAAAACAACAGAAAGCTTTTTTAAGACTGAGCTTTTTAAAGCTTTTTTATCACATGGTATAACAATGAATATTTTTCTCTCAATTTTAGAATTGTTTCTTGCTCAGATTTTTGTGCTGATTTCAAGGTTGTAACTGTTTTTTCTCACATGTTAATGGTTCCATAGATGTTTTTTATTTTGCATTTTTTCAAACTAAAGCATGACTTATAGAGATAATTTCAAGAATTCACTGGACTCTTTTTGTTTTGTTTGCAGTTATTACATTAGTACAAAGCAGCAGCAGCATCTCTTAATACCTGGCACTAAATATCACACAGTTTACAATGCTTACTTTGGAGTGCCAAAAGGAACCTGGACAAATTATGGGCTCCATATGTCTGCTTTGGTTCCTGTAAGTTAACATTGGAAGGATGGCTATGATATATACATACTTTTTGTGGTTCCTAGAATTTGGAGAAAACCAATGAATCCCACAATAATTGCTACATTTTTATGGTTGATATGTCTTTTGAAAACATTGAAGGAGAATATAGTAGTTGGATATCCCATCATACATTGCACTTGTCCCACATGTCCAGATTTTCTGCCTCCTGAGCCATCTGCTGTTGGCAACTCACACAAATCTGCATTGCCAATGTGGTATGTATTTTGTCTAAAAGCGATTCTGACTACAGTGATGTGACTGTTGCAGTCAGAAGCCTCATTTTCCAATTCACATGCATTAGATCTATTAATGATGGAATTATCAAAATTGAAAGCACACCTCTTACAAAGAGTGGAATTTGCTGGACAGATGGTCCAGGATTACAAAATATAGGAAACAACATGACAAAGTTGTACAATACTATACCAATAATGGAATCCCTGCTACTGTAGTGATATCAGTGGCCTTTTTGGTGGAATTGGAATAGTACACTATCCTGCTGAGTAGCATCTCTTCATAAGACATATAAGTTCGAAGGCTGCGCTGTTGCATAATAGCAACAAAAATATAAACATTCCTGTTGGCCACTCTGTTCTATTGAAGGAAGTCTATGGCAATTAAAAAGGTGCTAGAAAAAATACATACAAGCACTATAAGTGGGATATTTGTGTGATTTTAAGAATATTACTTTTATACTGGTATTTCAAGATGGATTCACTGAGTATCCATGCTTCCTCTGTTTGTGGGACAATCAAGCAACAGGACAAACTATGTGTAAAGAGAGTGAACTTTATGAAATGAACTTTTTGCAGGACAACTCAATGTTCTACATGAATTTCTGTTGAGAGGGAAAGGATCTTACTATTTCCTCTCTACATTTATGCATTAGTAAAGCAGTTTGTCAAAGCTTTGGACAATAAATAAAATGCTTCGCAATATATTGGTCCATATTTCCACGCTTATCTGATGCAAATGTATTTTTTACTGAACCTAAGGTTAGACAGATGGGGCTCAAAGAGTTGAGAGGGAGAGGGGGGAAAAACCCTGGTAAACATTTCATTATGTTATATGTGGATCAGCCAAAATCAAAAATAAATGTAAAGTTTATTATAATTACTTATTTGGCTAATGTTCTTTGTAGTAATAAATATGCACAATACTTAAACATTTAAGATTAATTTCCCAGAGAACTATTGAAATTAGTTCATGGAAAAAAAAACCCTGATATTTCTGAACTCAGTGTATATGAATTATTAATTGGAAGGGGGGGTGAGAGGAAAACAAGTTGCTCAAAATGTTTACCTAGTGTAATTAACGGGACTATATATTTTTTTTAAATGACAGAATTGGATGAGAAAAAAAACTGCATGGGATTGTAATACTATGAGCAATTTTCTTGCATACATTCTCATTTTCAACAGCTTGAAGATGGTGACCATACCTTACCATAAGTACATCTGTGATTTGTTATTGTCTGCACATTTTATGTAAAACAAGAGTGAAGTCTAAAATTACTAACTGCCTAGCTGTTGTTCCCCTTCTCTTTCTGCAGTTTTTAAAATTACTTTTTTACTTTAGTATGATTTACACGGTAAATAATTTGAAAAAATAAATTCTTATTATGGATAATATAAATCTGCAGTTATGCAGTATTTGCCATCTGATTATTATGTTTCATTATTAATTAGCATACATCAATTAACCACCATTTTATGACATTTCTATTAATTACATGTTAAAAAGCAGTTTTCTTATAAACTTAATACAGTACAACATGGTTCTAACATATGACAATCACTATATCTGTTTTCCCAATAATAATATGAGCAGTTCTAACAATGGCCCACATAAGGTGATTGTGATAAAGATGACAATGGTATATAGTTATAACAGATTTTAGTTATAAACATTGTCCACTCATACATATATTATATCTCTCTTATTAAGTGTGCCATAGCTGCAGCACATGTACATCAACTCCATTCCAGACAATGTATTGGGAAAACACATTCTGACCGACAAAATTAAATTTGCCATGGTAATGTTTCTGATTTCATATAAATGTTTTCCTTTACATTCTTAAATTTTCATTTCTTGTGCCAATTGTAGCAGCTATTTTGTTGGCATAATTCACCAATTTGTCTAGTTTTCTCTCTTTCAGATAGAATCATGTTGGAAATCATAAACCACTGGAACTACCAACTTAACACACTATTAAAAGGTGATTGCAATTCATAAGCAACCCAAAATATCCATGTGAAACAGGTAATCAAACAGTTACCACTTACTGTATGACTTACATTGTTAGATAGGGCAAGAGGCTTTTTAATAGGGCAAGTGTTAAAAAATTAAAATTGGTCTAAAACAAAGAGACACTAAAATAATGGAATATACAAAGAACTTTGTATGATTTATAAATTTAAAAATGAAAAGTACATATAACAACATTGCATTTCAAACATAAATTGTACGATTAAATGCAAATCTGCTGTCATATACTTAGAATATAAGTTTAGTTCTGTGCATGTAGTATTACTCCATGTGATGGAACATGTAGTAAACAAACAAACAAAAACACACAATGCGCTAATTTTATTTAAAATATTTACATATAAAAATGTATAAATGATTATCCAATACTGTTTCATACACTCTAGTGCTTCACTTACTTTTAAAATATGGTGGAACCGGAACCGGTTTCGAAGAAAATCCTCTCCATCCTTGACAAACTTGATGACTTGTTGGAGAAACTGTCTTCTAAGAGGACTTGCAACTCCATCCTAGCGGTACTTTTATGAACTGGAAATTTATATTGCATTCCCCTGGAATGTAGGTGAAGCACTAGAGTGCATGAGATGACAGTATTGGATAATCATTTATATTTTATCTAGCTCATTGCGTTGGTTCCAACAGTA
Organism: Metallyticus violacea; assembly: GCA_030762175.1. NCBI lineage: Eukaryota > Metazoa > Arthropoda > Insecta > Mantodea > Metallyticidae > Metallyticus > Metallyticus violacea. The sequence goes on along the minus strand of CM060843.1, from coordinate 41,153,832 downwards.
ATAAAATAAAATAAATTATAAGATATAAAAAGGTGTTTTTCTAGAATCAACTGTCTGAATAAATGTCTATTGCCATGAGATCAGTAGGGAACAGGTTCAGACAGCAACATTCAAGAACATGATGAAAGGGAGGAAATGAAATTAGAATATGGGTGCAATGGCTGTGGTATACCTAGTAGCAGAACAAGTTTTATAACAAGTGTGATATGTTATCAATATGGCTCATAATGCTATTCAACGAATTAATTTTGGGCAATATGCATTGCCCACTTCCTGAAGCAAAATATCTTACTTTAATTGAATCTAAAATTAGGTGTTGTATCCTAAAATGTCCTACATTGCTGTTTAGTTTTTTTTTTTAAGCAATGGAAGATATTTTTCTGCACTGAAAATTATAATTAAATATTATTTATATCCCTCTAAGCAATTGAACAGTAACTGTTCAGCTTATTACCATCAGATGCAGCACCTCCCAAAGAAGTATTACTCAAACACTTACTTCAGCTTAACCCTAGAAGACAGCATTCATAGGATGAGTCAGCAGGAGCATATAGTGAGCAAATTGGTTGCCAATCACACTTCATTGCTGTATTACTTCTTAATTTTGTTGCAGTGCAGTGAAAACTAAATGCCTTAAGCAAATTTAATGAATCAACGGATCACTATAGCTCCATACTTTACTACTAATTGTCATGTAATCTTCTATCAGGTATACCAGAAACAAGTTAGTATTTGAAATGTTTTCTATATATCCTTTAGTTTTTATCATATGGTAAGTTTACATGAGTATCAAAAAATAAATGTGCAAAAAGCAAGGATATTTGTTATTTCTTTTATTATTATTTATCTTAGAGAATAACATAACATTACTGAAGAGCATCTTCAGTATTCTTATCTTATTTTATTATTATTTCAGATTAAGTATGAGAAGAAATCTCAATTTGTGAAGTTGTGCATATTGCTAGGAGGAAGTAATCAAGAAGCAACAGTATGCAAAGGCTTATTTCTTCCAGAGTTGACAATGCTGAAGATAATTTAAATTCTTACCTATGTCAGGGATTAAAATCAGTGAACATCTCATTGCACGTGCTAACTAATTTGATTTATGAAGAATTTCATTGGCCTCAATATACCCAAGGAATGTACTTTAACCAAGAATTATTTCGTTCCTGTATGCTGGACAATTTTATATGAAATATAGGGGAGAAGAGTTTACAGGAAAGTTAACCCTAGAACCTAGAGCATTTGAAACATTGATATGCTTCAGTGACATCATGTTCCATAGTGAAAACTTTTTCTTCGTTCAAAAATGTGAGGAGATAATCATAAATCATTCATGTCTGAATATTCCAGCATTTGTGTAGTTGTCTACTGCAATGACAAGGAAAAGGAATTGTAAAATATGCTCTTGTTTTAGTTTTCTGACAACAAATGCATTTATAAAATAAGGGCTGACTGCCTTGTGTTCTAGTGGTAGCATTTGCGACTACTAATCTGAAGGTCTTGAGTTTGCATCCTGGCCAGGTCAAGCTGTCTGGGTCACATTTTATTCACAGTTTTTCCCTTACCCCAAGAAGGTGGTGCCTTAAGGCATCACGGACTCTGAGCTCATTTGCACTATCATTTCATTCATTTCTTCAGACTTAACACATATGTCCACAGTCCACAATCTACAGGTGTTGTGAAGACCCAATGTATTAAAGCAACAATAAAATAGTAAAAATAAACAAATAAATAAATTACAAAAAAAAAAAAAAAAAAAGGAAATATATAAACCTCATTAAAACAAGAAAATGCAAATTTGAATGATGTAATTATTATAACTAAACCATAATGTGGCATATACAATGTCTTAGTGTCTTCATCTTTTACTGTTGGACAAGGAGAAGTAATCATTAATTGATTAATGGTTTGAGTTTTCCCATCACAATAGTAGTTTAACATTCAGTTAGGAAATGTTGAGTCAGAGGATATCAAAAATTATCCCGCTACACAAGAAAGGAGAAAAGACAAAGAAAGAAAACTATAGACCAATAAGTGTACTATCAGTGTTTTCAAAAATTTTTGAAAAATTAGTGTACAATTGATTAATATTGTTCTTGGAAAAAAATAACATACTTTCTGATGTTCAATTTGTTTAAAAAAAAAAAAAAAACAGGTCTATAGAAACAGCCATACCTAATTTACAGCATGCAGTGAACAAAAATATACCGACAATAGGAATTTTTTTAGACCTTACTAAAGCATATGATGTATTAGATCACAAAATGCTATTATCTAAGTTGTACAAATATGGAATTAGAGGAAAAATGAATAGGTGGATTGAATCCTATCTCACAAATAGGAAACAAGTAGTGGATCTACAACATGAAAAATAACTGAGAATAAGTAATTATCAATCAAATGCAAAAGAAATTATGAGAGGTGTTTCTCAAGATTCAGTACTAGGGCCTCTGTTGTTTTTAGTGTATACAAATGCCTTGCCTAATAATATTCGAAAGGCTGGTATGGTTCTTTTTGCTGATGATACAAACATTCTTGTGAAAGGAGATAATGATACTGTATTGTAAAATAAAGTAGACACAATCATGAATAGCCTCAATAACTGGTTTAAAATAAATGAACTAATCATAAACAATGAAAAAACTATTGCAATGACATTTCATAGATGGCACTGTAAAAACAGTATTAAACCTCAAATTATATATGATGGAAACATTATTAAGTACAAGGGAGAAACAAAATTCTTAGGTATACATATGAATGAAAACCTTAAATGGGATACTCGCACTCATCATTTAGCGACTAAACTTAGTTCTATTTGTTATATGCTTAAAAATCTAAAAAGGCCACTGAATTTATGAGGATTGAAAAATGTATATTTTGCTCATTTTCATAGTCGATTAAAATATGGAATAAAATTTTGGGGAGAAAAATGTGACAGAGTGTTTAAAATCCAGAAGAGAGCAATAAGAATTATAAGTGAAATAGGTAGTATGACATCCTGTAGACCCTATTTTAGGAAACATAATATACTACCATTAGCCTGCCTCTTTACAATAGAGGTCGTAAACCATATTAAGAGACATCAGGGAGAATTATGTACAAATATAGATATTCATTCTCATAATACAAGAAGGAAAAATGACCTTCATGTTCAGATATGCAGGACAAATATTTTAAAAAATAATCTTACAAATGTAGCATTAAAATATATAACAAACTACCAATAAACATTAAAGAAATAACCAATATAAAACAATTTAATAAAGAACTCAAAGCCTTTCTACTACAACATACCTTTTATTCAGTAAGTGAATATATGAACTTTAAATAAGGCATATTGTAAATCTAGGATAATTACTAAACTTGTATATTGCTTATATTATATTCTGGACGAAGCCCATATCATGTAAATGATCCAAATGGTGAATAAAGTATTATTATTATTATTATTATTATTATTATTATTTTATTCATATGTATCTAGGTTGCCGCATTAATACTATTTATGATCTTAATATTTATTGCCTTATTCATGGCATTACTAAAATGTATTGTTTACATAAATTCTTTTATTAATTCTCTTAAGTTACACAGAGTATTTAATTTTGGAAATTTCCAGTAAATTTGAGAATTTATATTTAGTGCTTCAGTCTTTACTGTTTGTTTGGCTCAAGGTTTTTATCATAACTTCATTAAATGGGTGATTTTTCCTTCATGGAACTGCTTTATGCGTAATTGCCATATAGTAGGTTCAAACTTACTGTGGTGATAAGAGTCAGACAGTCAGCAGGTATGATTGTCGCATAAGTTATTACTAACACTTAAATCTTATAGGGTGCTTTACTCACCATTATCAAGCAAGAAGATGCTGGAACTATTTTCCTTCATTTTCTACAAATTTCTGGCATTGGCTTATGAAATTAATCATTAATTTCATAATTTCATAAGCAGTTCCCTCTGAGAAACGGAAGAAATATCTTCACCAATGCTATTTTTCGGTTCATAATTATGTGGATTTATTTTGTACACTTTTTCTTTTAATGATCCTTCAGAGATAAAAATAGTAGAGCATTAAATCAGGGGTCATATATTGTAAATGATAACTTTATCGTCAAATATTTCATGAAATGCATGCAAGGAGACAGGAATTGTATATGCCCTACCAGACCTGTTGCAAAGTCATAAAGCTTGATAAGTTACATCTACCAGTAATAAATAATAAGGAAATAACAGGGTTGCTTTTTGCAGATGATTTAGTAATCGCATCTAGATATAGATTGGAGGATTGAGAAGAGCAAATGAAGTGGCGAGTACTTTTTGTAAACAATGGGGATTGAAAATTAATAAAAAGAAATCGAAGATTTTGGTTTTTAAAATAGGTTATAAGCTGAAAAATGGCAGTTAAATGGGAGAGAGAAAATTGAATTATTTGGGACAAGTTTAAGCTCTAATGCAAGTTGGAATGAGCAGAAAAAATTAGCAATATCAAAAGGAATAGCAGCTATGGGTGTTATAAGAGCATGTTTAAGAAAAATTATTAATATAAGAGTGAATTAGCTTGAAAGAATATACACAACCACAGTAGAAGCTAAAATGTTGTATGGACCAGAAATTTGGGGTGTAGAGGATGCATGGAAAGATGTTGATAAAATAATTAGAAGTTTCTGTAAATTGATTTTATGTTTACCAACATCATCCCCCAGATGATATAGCACAGCTAGAATTAAGATATTTATTCCACTAAGAAAAAATTAATCACAAGAATTATGAAATGTTTATGCAGAATTACCACATTAGAAGAGAGTGATATTATTAAAGAATGTTTTAGAATAACAGGAGAAATCTAAGTGGAAAGAATCATGGTATTTCAAAGTGCAGGAAATTTTGCAACAGATGGGTTTGGGAAAATTATGGATAAATAGGGTATACCAAAACAGAGGATTTTGGAAAAAAATAAATCTAAGGTTGGAAAATGTTGAACAACAAAAAATAATTAGTAGGTGAAAAGACTTCATTGAAACTTACAAGGGGATAAAAATAGTATGGGGTAAGGAAAAATATATAGAACAATGTGATAAGACAGGTAGAGAAGGGTTTACTTGGGCTAGAACTGGAGTTATAAATTTAAAAGGATTAGGGTATAATAAAGGAATAGAAAATTGTTTAATGTGTGGAGAAACCAACAGAAATTTTAAATTTTTGTTATATTGTAATCAAACAAAGTTATGGATAGAAAAGGTTTGGAATAAAAAATGGGAAAATTTAGATGAGGAAATTTTAATTAGGAAGATTTTAACTGAAAAGATATAAAAATGATAGGGAACTATTTAGTTAAAGTTAGAGAAAAATGAATAAGAATGACAAAGAGGATGATTTTAGGATTTTTACGTCCGAAAAAATAATAATCATGGCATGGTCTAAGTCTTCTTGATGAAGGTTCAGGCACAACTCAATCGCGAGCGGCTAGGTACTGCTGACAAATCACACCCACCTGCGAGAAGTCCCAGGTGACCTGTACTGCCTTCTGGTTTCTGGCCAGGTTTTATTTAGTTTGACTATTAGCGTTACCGCACGCCATCATCGAAGACTGTTAAGAACCTTGCGCCGACAAATCAGTGTCCGCCTCCGCACAAAAAGCACGCGTGGGAAGACATAATGGGAAGATAGAATTTGATCGATGGTGATGTGTGGAGGATAGCCAAGAACCTCCGCGGCCAAAGAGAAAAGCTTTCCATCCTATTCATGGCACCAGAGGCCTCGTTTATGATCCTTACATCAAAGCCAATTCTCTCGCCGAATACTACTAACGTCTATTCCGGCCTAGCGATGACCCCCAGAATGATACCTTTCTCAAGTCAGGTTCGTCGAGACGTCTGTCGATTTTTCCGATGGCCGGCGGACGAAGACGACTATAATATTTCTATTTTCCACCACCACGAAGTCCAGGGCGCACTACAGCGTCTCAACCTAAAAATGGCTGCCGGACCTGACGGGATAACTCCCCTCATGCTCCGCAACCTTTCTTTCAAGGCTGTGCGTTTTGTCAATTTTTTTTTTCAATATGTGCATTAGCCTGGGCCATTTTTCACGAGAGTGGAGGGAGGCATGGGTGATATGCATCTGAAACAAGGCAAAGACCCAGCCCATCCTTTCAGTTACCGATCCATCATCCTCCTTTTCACACTCTCAAAAGTGTTCAAGAAATTACTCCTTGCCCGTTTGTTTTTTCTGCTGGGAAACATCCAAGCCATCCCTATCCATCAATTTGGTTTCCGTCCTGGGCATTCTACTACTAAACAGCTGCTGAGGGGTGGTGGAGGCCTCAGCCCTGGGATTCCAGGAGAGGTCCTTCACCCCAGCGGTATCTTTGCATGTAGAAAAAGGCCTTCTCAACGACCTGGCACGCCGGACTCCTAAAAAACTCATACTCCTGGAGCTACCCAAAACATATATACAATTAATACCCTCCTACTTAAGTGACGGTTTCAAAGTTACGGTAACGGGAAACAACTCAACACTAAGACCCATACGTAGCGGAGTCCCCGACGGTTCTGTTCTATCCCTTATACTATTCAGCGTCTACATGTCAGACTTCCCACACACAACAGACATCAACATTGCCCAATACGTTAATGACGCCCTGTTTAATAAAACTGACAGAAATTTAAACAGAGCCATAATCACCATTCAAAGACTGCTACACCTAATCAAAAGGTGGTGTAGGCGTTGGCGAATGTCAATCAACCCGGCAAAAAACAACGCCATAATTTTCACAAAAAACCGCGTACCCGCAAGCTCCCCCACACTCATATACAGACATCAAAGGGTAAATTGGGAAAATTTTATAGCCTACTTGGGTGTGCAACTGAACAAAAATCTAACTTTCAAGGGACACATTGCCTAGACTGCTCACAGGGCGCAGGGAGCAATAGCTCAACTGTTTCCTGCGCTCAGTTCCAAGGCGATGCCAGTTCACTTGAAATTAGACTTTTCCAAAGTCTTGATCATCCCTGTATACGCCTGTGAAATCTGGGGTATGACAGTTGGCTGGCACTTCTGCAAATGGTACAGAATAGAGGACTCAGGTTCATCTATTTTGTATAACGCTGCTTACCAGTCAGACTACTACATGGGACCTCCCCCCCCCCATATATTGAGGAGGAAATTAGACGCCGGACCAAAAAACTATACGCCCATTTGCCTTATCATGAGAGCGCTCTTGTTCGGACACTCGGCAGCTACTTCTGTCTCAATAGGCCTATGCCAAAATTCAAGGTGCTACGCCTGGCTGTGGCCACCCTGGATAATGAAAGGCAAAACCTAGCAACAGGAAAACTTTCCAACAAATGAAAAACCCAAAACACAAAATCAAATAACGGTATGCCCATGCTGCTAGCAAATTAAGTTAGCAGCATGTACATAACAAACAACATCCAAGGATGTCAAATCCGCCTACATCATTAAGGATAAGCTTTTAAGCACACCCAAAACAATAGAACTAACCTACACCACCATCCCTTTTCTGCCGTGAAACACAAACACAGAATAGGTACGCAGCAAACACAGGCTGATTACTAACCTCAGCCTGCCAGCAAGCTTCGGCTTCGGCTATGCAGTTTGAGAGTCTCTCCCTTTCTGTTAAAGTTATTGGTGTGTTTGTAGAGTCCTACTTCACATTGTAATCTTGCATGGTAGTACGGTATCGAAGAAAGAACAGTTGTCTCATACTGGATAATTTGTTCACCAGCTGCTCACATTGCATGTTTTGCGACAGCGGACTTGTCCGGCTGACCCAGACGGCAGCATCTCGTGTTCTGAGCCGGGTGTTAACACTTCATTGAGTGGTGTGTGGTGTGTGTATGTGTATATATATATATCGCACCACAGGAACAAGGAACAAGGAATCCGGAATCTGCGGACTTCTTGTACTGTATAACCATTCGAATATAAATGCTGTTCAACATGTCGGAATTTCTATTGTAAAGAGCAACGCTCACAAATCGGACACTGCGGTCCGTGATAGTCTTGATCATGGCTCGTTTCTGCTTTGGGTGGTGGTTAGAGTTTTTATTTAGATATCGGTCAGTATGGGTGGATTTGCGATACACTGTGTGTCCAAGTTTTCCGCCTGGTATTCTAGTGACCAGAATGTCTAGGAAAGCTAGTTGACCATCTTTCTCCTTCTCAATTGTAAAATGGATATGTGGATTGATATCATTGATATGCTGGAGGAAACCATCAAGGGCTGATTCCATACGACAAAAGTATCAGCCACATAGCGGTACCATACGGACGGTTTGTGAACTGCAGAACTTAAGAGCCTGAGACTCGAAAGACTCCATGAAGAAATTTGCAATGACTGGGCTGAGTGGACTGCCCATTGCGACCCCGTCGATCTGTTCAAAGAAAGTGTGGTCCCACTGAAAGTAAGTGGTAGTGAGCACATGATGAAACAATGCTAGTATGTCGTCTGGAAAGAGATCTTTTAGCCGTGTGATGGCGTCACTTACATGGAAGAGGGAGCAGACATCGAAACTCACGAGGACATTTTGAGGCTGCGTGATGGTCTGTAGTTTTTGTATGAAATGATGCGAATTCTTGATATAAGTGTCAGTGAAGTCGATATGAGGTTGTAATAAATTGGCTAAGTTCTTAGAGACAGTGTAGTCTGGAACCCAATGCTGCTGACAATGGGTCATAGTGGTACCTTTGTTTTATGTATTTTGGGTAGACTATAGAGTCTAGGAGGTAGAGCTTCAGATCTTGTCCTCAGGTGGTATGGATGAAAATTTTACTAAACTGTTGGTTTAGTAAACTTTTAGTTATAATTCTGATTCCGGCCGTGAAAACTTATGACTACTTATAACATTTGGACATCATTTATAAAATATATTTGAATGCATTATCAATCAGCTAGAATAAGACAACACCAGTAGAACAATTAAATAAAATTCTTAAACTTTTCATTAAACAGTTTGTTGAAAACAGTGGTAAGTATTGCAGGCATTAATGCAGAAGCTACACACTCACCTTATTCTCTCTTTCTCCCCTCACTCCTTTTAGTGCTGGCAAAGGGCGAATATCATCTATGAATGTCATTTGGAGTAAGCTTTGGTCTGAATGCATTTTGGATTTATAAAAGTACAGTGCTTTTTATTAGTTTGTAATAATAGAAAGGAAGTAGGACTAAATGTTTTAAAAGTTAAGAGTCCAAAATTATCTCCATAGGTGTCATGGGTACAGAGTGGAAAAATGTAAAATGTTCATTTTACATAACACAGAACTGAAATGTTTTAGCATGTATAGAACTAATAAGCATAATTTTATTTTTCATTAAACATATTTTCATATTTTTAACAAATCTTATTATTTGTTACATTTTCTAATTATATATTTTTTTAAAACTTAAAGTGGTCTGGCGTGGTTCTATGTTCCCCCCCCCCAAGGTTTTATTTTATATTCTTCAATAAATTAATTAACATTTGTGAAAAGCCAAATGGAATTAGTTCTTTAGCTCAAACTCATGTATTGTATTCTTCCTATTCACTTGTGCAAATGTTAACATTCAGTTGCAAAGTGTGAATGACCCTTTCTTTTTGATGTTATTGCAACCTGCTGATGAGTTTTGAAAACACTAGGCCTGAGCAATGTTTTTTAAATGCCAAATACAAGACCAAAACATTTGTAATTGTATTTTGAGTTAGATTTTCTGAAATGTTTTCTGCATTATTTAAAAAATAATCTGAAACATCTGAATTTAATTACTTAAAGTTATGGGAAAAATTTATCTGAACTCAGGAAGAAATTTTAACAAATAAAATCACAAATATTCTGGTAGGACTGGTCATTGCCCAATCACAAACAATCCTACAGATATGCTATAATACATTCAGGTAATTAGTAAATCAGTAATACCAGAGCCAATATACAGTACAAATGCTCACTTCAGATCCTGTTTCCTGCATAATTTAACATGGTTGGTTTTTATCAATATGTTGAAAGAAAATGTAAGAGATTGGCGCTTGGTGTTCAGATTTCAAGTGCTACACAAATGATGGAAAAATTGCAATATGAAATGGATCTGGATAATGTCCAATTAAAAAAAATTGTTCTTTTGGCAGAATTTATATTCTTGTATAAAATGCATACCTATCTTAACAAATGGGAAAATGAAATTATCTAATGTTAGAATGACATTGGATGTTTGAAGTTAGTTATTGGGAACTAAATGAAACTGTAAATTGTTACAAATCATATCATGATGTTAATTTTTGTACTTACAAAAGTATTAAGAATCATGTAAATTTACAAATTTATAAAATTTTCATTTAGCTATTTGCACATACAAAATTTCAACTTCAGCAACATTTTAAGTGATATTTGGGGGAAAAATAAATAAATAAAAAATAAAGGCAATATCTCATTAGACATTTCTTAACCACTACTGCAAGTTCCTCTCCAGTGCCGATCGAAACTCAGTTTGCCGAGGAAGTGTGTGTATATTTGTATGGCAAATACACAATTTAAAAAGTTTAAAATTAAAAAATGAGACTTTTTTAGAAAAATATATAAACAGAACAATAGCATCTGAGGCAACTTTAAGAAAATTTTGTGTCCAGAAATTACTTAAGTTAATAACATACTTGAAGGTAAGGTAAGGCAAAATCTATTCCAGCAAACATGATGATGATTATTGTTTAAGGGGCGCACAACATCTAAGGTAATTAGCGCCCAAACACACTAAAAACTGTCCCAGAATTAAATGAATAAATAATCTACACAAGATGTGTGTAGAAGATAAACACATTAGCCCTGTAAGCGATAAAATACAAACCCAAAACAAATAACAAGGGTAATAAACATAACAACAACTACGCCGTTACTAAAAACTGCTGCAAGGGCTGAAAACACAACAGTCTTTAATGGTCCAAAAGGGAACCATAAAACCCCCCAAAACAAATAACAAGGGTAAACTGGTCAACAAACAAACGGCGGGTATTAAAACTCAGCCGCAAGAACGGAAAAATAAAACAATCCTAATAGCCCAAAGTTGGACAGTAAAAAAACCCCAAAACAAAAACAAGGGAAATATGGTCAACAATGTATAAAGACTGGAGGTATAACGCAAGCAAGAGCTGAAAAAACAATATGCGAATAACGGTCTAAAATGGTAACAATAAAATCCCAAAACAAACAAAAGGGCAATATGCAACATAACAATTTAAAGACTGTACTAAAAAGATTCAGCAAAAGCTGAAATAACAACAGTCTTAAAATGGTCTAAAAATGCCGCCATGGGTAAAATGATAAAACATCACACCTTGCTCCAAAAACCACAAACACAGATAAAACGGAGCACTCGCTCAATAGCAACCACATCATCTGCAAGTAAGTCCTCAATAGAAGAGAGCAAACCTAGGCCATGTCTAAAAGCTGCCAGATGATGGCATTCAATTAAAATGTGACGCACTGTAAAGGGATGGTCACAGTGAGGGTAAGCTGGAGCGGGTTGACCATTAAAAAGGTGACAGTGACTAAAACGGCAATTCTCAGTTATAAGACGAGCTAAAACTACTTCCTCGCGACGAACAGCGCGAGAAGAAGTCGACCAGTTAAAAGGGGCTGATTTACACTCCCGAAGCTTATTGGTGGGTATTAAATTCCACTCATCGCGCCAGGGAGAGAGAACGCCTCGACGTAAGGAATGTTTAAAATCCCCGAAGTAAAAACGGTGTTCGTATTCAGCAGGGTCTAAAAGGGCGGATTTAGCTGCGACATCTGCGGCCTCATTACCTGGGAGTCCCACATGTCCAGGTACCCACAATAGTGTCACCCTGACCCCAGCGTGGAAAATATTTAACACTATATCCTGGATCTTCTGTACAAGAGGGTGGTGGGTGTACAGATTTCTAAAACTTAAAATGGCACTCAAAGAGTCAGAACATAACAGTATTCCCAAGCCCCTGATCAAAAATAAATATAATCGCCCGATAAATAGCATAAAGCTCCACTATAAAAATCGATGTCGCTACGTTAAGACCATACGTAAAACTTGCCCCATTAAAAACAAAAGCACATCCTACTCCTGTGTCAGATTTCGAGTCGTCGGTGTATATAAAATGCCAGCCATTAAAAGAAGATAAAATCTCGCTAAAATGACGAATAATGGGTGCTACGGTCGAAGATTTTGGACAGGACGTAAGCCCAAGATGAACGGGGGCCTCTGCTAAAATCCAGGGGGTAGAAGAAGTTTCCTCGGCTAAGAAAAAAGCAGGTAACTCGAAGTCCAACGTCCGTAAAATCTCCTGAAAACGAAAGCCAGCAGGCTTAGGAGTAAAAGACCGAGCATCATAAAATGGAGCGAGAGACTTATTAAAAAACGGCTCGTTCATGGGATGAGGAGATTGCGCAGCTAGTCCACAACCATACGCAGAAAGTAAAACACCCCTACGATAAAACAACGGAGGTTCTCCAGACTGCGCGCATAAACTTAACACAGGACTGGTTGGGAAGGCTGCAATGGCAACATGGATACCCCGGTGATGAATCGGGTTAAGGCGACGAAGAACAGAAGGTCGCGCTGAGCCGTAGACTACACAGCCATAATCCAGTTTTGACCGGATTAGAGATAGATAAAAACGTAAAAGAATAGTCCGGTCAGCTCCCCAAGATGTGCCACTTAAAACGCGTAAAACACAAAGAGAATGTTCACACTTGCCTCTGAGTTGCGCTATATGCGATGACCAGCATAGTTTTCTATCAAAGATTAAGCCAAGGAATCTTAACTTCGTCTGCGAAAGCAAGAGCAGAGCGTCTGGGCCAAGATGCAGCGAAGGTGGAGGATACTCCTTGTGGCGCCAGAAGTTCATGCAGACGGTCTTCTCTGCGGAGAAACGGAACCCGTGATTCACACTCCAAGCGTAAAGGCGGTCGAGACAGCATTGGAGGCGGCGTTCAAGAGATAAGTTCTCCGAGAGGAAAGATAGATGGCAAAATCGTCAACAAACAACGACGATTGCATTCCTAGCGGTAAACACTCAGTGATAGAATTAATTGCAATGGCAAACAGTGTGCAACTAAGTACCGAGCCCTGAGGTATACCGTTCTCATGAATAAAACTAGATGATAAAACTGATCCCACGCGAACATTAAAAACCCGGTCTCTCATAAATTCCTGAATAAAAACAGACATACGCCCACATATGTGCCAATCGTGAAGCGTTCGGAGGATACCGCCTCTCCAGCAAGTATCATACGCTTTCTCCAAATCAAAATACACAGCAACCGTTTGGCACTTCCGTATAAAACCGTCCATTATGTGGGTTGAAAGAGACACAAGATGGTCGACAGAGGAACGTTGACGACGAAAACCGCACTGAGCGTTTGTCAATAGATGCCTCGACTCCAACCACCAAATAAGCCGCCCGTTAATCATGCGTTCTATCACCTTGCAGACGCAGCTGGTGAGAGAAATCGGACGGTAACTGGAAGGAAGATGTGGGTCCTTTCCAGGTTTAGGAATAGGAATGACGGCGGCCACTCGCCAAGCACTAGGAAATGTGCCATTTCACCAAATAAAATTAAAAGTCTGTAATAAAAAAAGCCTTGCCTTCCGCTGACAAATGCTGCAACATAGCAACACGAATACCATCTGGCCCTGGTGCACAGTGTCGAGAGTTCGTAAGGGCATGCTCCAATTCCCTGGAAGTAAAGGGGACATTGTAGCACCCCTGGTGGTCGGAGGCAAAACAGAAGCCCTTCGACTCGACCTGCGCTTTAATTGTACGAAAAGCAGGAGGATAGTTGGCCGAGCTCGAAACATCAGCGAAAGTGGGTCCTAAAATATTGGCAACCTCAATCGGAGTAGTAGGCACTCGATTAGATAACCTAAGACCGGGTATAGGCGTAACCTAGGTTTGCCCACAACGCGGCGCAGTCGTTCCCAAACTACAGATGAAGGCGTTGTGCGGTTAAAAGACGAGGTAAAAGCAATCCAAGAAGCCTTTTTGCTATCCTTAATGACTCGACGGCATTTGGCGCGCAGTTGTTTATAGCGAATCATATTTGCTGAAGTAAGGTGGCGACGAAAAGCTCGGAGAGCACCTCGGCGTGCACGTAACGCATCCCGGCATTCATCGGTCCACTAGGGAACCGGTAAGCGTCTGGGTTGGCAAGACGACCGGGGAATTGCCTGATTTGCGGCATGAAAGATGGCCGTTTCGAGGAGCTCGATCACGGCGTCGATGGATGGATAATCTAACCCTGAAAATATGGCCAGAGATCGAAAGAGAGGCCAATTCGCTTTTTCAATGAGCCATTTTGGCGTGCGCTGAGAATGTGCATTTGAAGAGAGTACATGTATCTGACACGGAAAGTGATCACTAGAATAGGAATCAGAAGTAACATTCCAAGTAAAGTGTACAGAGAATGAGGTAGAACAAATGGATAAGTCCAAGTGTGAAAAGCTGTGAGTGCTGTCAGAAAGAAAGATGGTAACGATCCAGGAAGTCGGCTAAAATTCTACCCCTTGCACACTCCGTGGTGGAACCCCATAGAGGATGGTGCGCATTGAAATTCCCCAAAAAGGGACTGGGGGTGGTAGCTGTGAAAAAAGATGATCAAGATCAGCTGTGGTGACCGTACCAGACGGAGGCAGGTAAATACTGCAGATTGAAAAACTAAGACCAGAGAAATTAACGGTAGCTGCAGCTGCTTGTAAAGGAGTCTGGAGCTTTAATGAAGTACTGTGCACGTCGTGTCGTATTAAAATTAAAACTCCGCCGTGAGCGGGAGTGCCATCTTCGAGAGGGAGATCAAATCTCACCGAAGAGTAACCGCGTAAACTAAAAGAATCTTGTGGGCGAAGTTTGGTCTCTTGGAGACACACAAGCGGAGAGTCAGTAGAGCGTAAAATTAACTCGAGTTCAGGTCTTCGACTACGGAGACCACGCATATTCCACGAGAGGATAGCCATTGTTAAAATTAGGTAAAATAAGTTTAAAAATTTCCACCTTACTTTTTGCTAGGCCCAGAACGAATCATACGTCCTTTCTTAAGTCGCGTGGAGCTCGGTGGTTTGCCTGGAGCAGGCACATCCTGCTCCATTACATCCTCAGAGGGCCTGGAATCGGTTGGACAAGATATAGGCGGTGACGGCGACCGCCTGGCGGGCCTGCTCCCGTCATGGGAGCTGGACCTCTAAGGAAGAGAAGAGCCCGTCTTCTTCTCTACAGGAGTTGACGATTTTAAAAAGTCAGTTCTCGTGTAACTGGTCTTACAATTAACTTCAGGGGCATTAAAAACAATCGGTTTCGGCTTCCCGGTAGAGCGCTTCGGAGAACTGGACTTAGTAGGGACCCGTGTAAAAACAAGGTCGCAAGTCTGCGTGCTACTATCGCACTTCTTGACCGCAAAAGAAGCTGCTGCGCTGTAGGTGCCGGTCTTAGGCACGACAGGTTGGCGAGATTAAAATCGCTTCCGGGTCTCAGTAAAGGAGAGTTTTTCCTTTACCCGGATCTCCTGAATACAGCACTCCTCTCTAAAACGAGGAACAAGGCTAGATGATCACCGCGGCAGTTGACGCAGACAGGAGCGGATGGACATACTTCCTCATGACTTCCTTGACCGTAGGTTGCACAGATGGAAACGGCACTCTTACAGGATATGCGAGTGTGTCCAAAACGTTGACACTAAAAACATCGCAGCGGGTTCGGGATATATGGGCGCACTTCTATCGATTCGTAGCCCGCCTTGATCCTTTGCGGCAATTCGACCCTGTCAAATGTGAGGAAAAGAGTCCTGGTCGGCTGTAATACTCCCTCTTTCCTTGTCTTATGTTTCTCAACACGGATGGAATAACCGTGGAGTAGCGTCGCCTTGAGCATTGAGTTGGTTTGAGACAGCCCAAGTGTCTCCACCAAAAGCGAACCGTTACGTAGACGGGTACAGGATCTAACGGGTCCAGCTATGGCATCTATGCCCTTCTGAATAATAAATGGATTAACCTTAGTAAACGACTGACCATCTTCAGTCCGACTTAGCACTAAGTACCGAGGAAAAGACTTCTCGCATACTTCTTTTACGTCAACTCTTTTTCTTTTAGATTGTGTATAATTAATATCATGTGCCATAGCGATGTAATCCTCCACCATTGCAACTGTCTCCGATGGCAGGCTGCTTCCTGGGAGCCACCCCGGCTTAGGTTACTGGCCCTGGCCTGAACAAAGTAACCTGAGGGTCACACTTTCCTGTGTGTTGACAAAGGGACCCAATCGCCTGCAGGAAGTGAACAGCTCATGCAATGGCCCTTCCCCGGGTCTGGCCTTTACTAGGGGATACGCTCCCACCCTACATGATAACCCTGTGCTGGGGGTTACGCCATTACCCAGTCACATTTTACCGTGTCAAACATGGGGGCACCCAACAGATGAAGAACAAGGAAGTAGGACAAATAAAATAATAAAATGCGGACTTGTGGGAGCAGCTCAGGTGCCTCGGGGACGTAACGCCCCGTACCCAAAATTTGAGCCCCTGAGGGGCCAGCAAACATAAAGCTACAAAATGTGGCACATTATAAGTTCACTCCTACCACATCATGTGATGTAGAGTACAGTTTTTCATTGTACAAAAACATGACAGAAGATATGTCTTGCCAGGAAACATGGAGAAAATGCTTGTAATGCTGTCAAAATAATGTACTGTAATTAACATATTGTAACAATTTAATGTATATAAATAAAATTACATTAAATCTTAATGTTATTAATTCAATTTGGATATGTTACTATTTTTTTCAAAAAACTTAATTTTTCATATTTTAGTAATGTGGAAATTGGTCAAATTTCTTTATATTTTTCCACTCTCCAGTCTTAATGAAGAAAACTAAAGCTCATTGGCAATATCAATAAAGACATAAACATTAAATTCAATGCAAGAGGTTGTTTGTTGTTTTTAATTAGGGATCCTAATCTTCTATATAATCATGACAGCTGTAATGAGGCAGTTCTACAGCCAAAATATAATATATAGAAAAGAATAAAACCAAACTGACTTATCCCTCACTCAAATAACTGTCTCCATACTGAACCTTCATTCTGCAGTACTCTATTAATTACACAACAGAATGATGCTTTGTTGCTCTTACACGGTATAATTTGGCAGTGGAGCAGCTGTTTCATGAGCTATTGTGCAGGTACATATTGAGAGATTATCATGACCCATATAGCTTATTGCTAAGGAGCCATTTTGCATCCCAAAATAAGATTTTTAATTGTACATACAACCCATAACTTCAGGGGGGAAACAATCCTGTTATTTAATGATTTTATCCTTTGTATTACAGTTTGATAACACATGATTCACTGTGATGTCCTAAT
The DNA here is from genome assembly GCA_030762175.1 of Metallyticus violacea. Taxonomy (NCBI): domain Eukaryota; kingdom Metazoa; phylum Arthropoda; class Insecta; order Mantodea; family Metallyticidae; genus Metallyticus; species Metallyticus violacea. Next base: position 41,136,451 of record CM060843.1, on the reverse strand, counting down.
CCAATGGTCCAGAACTGTTTATGTTTTTAGAAGTTCAGAAACTATACAGAAAGAACAATTCGCAATTTGCTTCTTTTAAATATAAATATGAAAGAAACCAGTTATCTGTCATAACTAAAATGAATCTCCATTATTATGTGCACAGTTGGTGTATCCTCAAACATGTGAAAGACCAGAGTAGGAAATCAATGTATCCAACTCCGTAAGTACTGCTTATAATTCACAATAATTTTATGTAATTATTATTATTATTATTATTATTAAAGTTTTAATAAATACTTCAGCCAATGTTTAATGAAAGGAATGCTTAAAATTATTTACAAGCACTTACATTCTATTTGCTATAAGGCTGAATATTTTGCCAAAATATTTTAAGAGCATAATACTTAAACAAAGAATTTAACAGTTACACTTAATACTGTGACCTTACTTCTGCTGCTTTAGCAGAACATCACGGTTTATATACAGGTGACCCACATAAAGTAGATCTCTTAAATGGATCAAATAACTACAAGTTAACTGTTTTTCTGAACTTTTTGGAAGAAGCTTCATGGGCAGCATTTCAGTAGGTCCCATTATTATGCTCAGGATGAGGAGGGAATACCTTTAGAATTTAAAATGAAATTATAATTTTTAAATATTCTGATTTATTTCAACAAATTAAATTATTTTTGTCAATTTTTATATAAACTTTTTCCCCCTTCTTCTTTAGAAGTTATAAGGGTTAGAAACAGTGCTAGGCTTAATTATGCTTTGTGAATCAGAAGAATAGTACAGAAAAAAAATAGGATCTGGCAACTATCACTTTCAAAGCCATGTAAAATCTAAGCTTTGCAATTTTGATTGTTTAGCTGTGATAGACTCAAGATATATGGCACAATTTGAAGTAAAGATAAACCTGATTTTTTTACTGGGTGAATGCAAAAGAAATGGATTTGAATCAAAAGTGTTTAATGAGCAAAACAGGATGCATATGATACAAACTGCTGGAGGTAGGTTGTAAATTTGAAGAACAGGAATAGAATAAAGATGAAGTCAATAGTGAATGAAGAGAGATGCTATTAATTCTTGCCACTGTAGCTGTAAGTTCACAGATAAGTAATGTGAATTGGTTAGAGATAGTAGGTTCAGTTGTTTTTCCAAATAACAGATACTACAGCAGCAGAAATCATATGCTTATTATAAGTGCTTACATCACATGCACAGATTATCAACTATGTGTAGTATTTTGTGAATGGCTGAATAATGCAATTACAGATAATGGCTCCCTGTTGAGCAACATATTATTTTCTGAAGAGGCAAAATTTTTGAACATTGGTCATGTTAACAACATAATATGCATCAATGGAAGTTGTTTTGAGCACACAATAAAATGATATGAAGAGCTAGATTAATTATTATTATTATTATTATTATTATTATTTAAGTGAATATTATTACTTATTTATATCTAGTATGTCTTGTTTCAAACAATCTATGACTTATAATTGATATCATTGTATGATTTAGTTGAACTATACACTCTTAATGCTTCACTTACTTATCATAATGTTCTCGAAACCAGTTCCATACATTATGACAAGTGAAGCATTAAGAGTTTGTAGTTTGACTAAATCATATAATGATATCAATTATATGATTAGCTTCACTGCGCAAGTTCCAATTTACATTTTAATTAATCTATAGCTTCTCAAAATTTTATTTTAGAACAAAAATTTGTTTAAATTGTTGTGGACAATCAAAACCTCTAATAATTATATCATGGTTTCATTTAAAATTCTGAAATTAATACCCCTCCACCCAGAGCCCCATGATGAGGCCTGCTGAAGTGCTGTCCATGAAGATATATAGAGGACCCTTCTTCTGAAAAGTTTGAAAAAAAATCAGAATTTAGGTGCACTGATCCATTTAAGAGATGAAGACATTATGTGGGCCATTCTATACATATTACATTTCTTAATATTGTTCTGTCAAGTTTTGCAAATCAGAGATGACACAAATCCTGGTAGAAACATAATTTCAAAATTACAAACAGATGAGCATGAAAGTGAAAAATGATTTAAATAAAAAATTGCTCATGCAAAAACTTATCACATAAAGAAATAAGAGAGATTAAAAATCTAATGCAGAAATATAGCAGTTTTCATTAAGATATACTGAGGTTCCTGCAGTTTAGACATTTGCAAATGTCCATTATACTAGCCTCAAGACATGCACTTTCTTAAATATTACAGCACATCTGTGCAAGTGCGCACGCACACACACATTTGTTCATTCTCTTGCTTACACACACACACACACATATATATATATATATATATATCACAGAGGAACATAAACATATAGTGGACATTCAAAATCAGAGGCTATGCTAACATTATGAAACGGAGATATAGAATTATTTAATTAAACTTTAAAAACCAAATACCATCATTGCACATAACTTAAGATCAAATTTTTAAATTTTAGGCCCTTTAAATGGAATATCAAGTGTTTGGGCATCTACATGGTTTTTGTAAGATTGGAGTATTTATTTATTTAAACGACATTAAGTTTGTAAATATTATTACAATATGCCTGGTTCTAATTCCTGGTTCTTAATCAGATCAATATTTTAAACCATTATGATACCAAATATTCCATTAATTATTAATAAACAGATTTTCATCATTTCACTGACTATATTTTAACAATATTAGCTGAATCCTAGTCCTTGGTTCATCAGTAGCTTCCTACTGGGATATCTGGAGCACCATGGCACAGCCTCTTCTAAGTTCCACATCTATATTCCTCCTATTTGTATTGATTCTTTGTATTACGTCTAAATACATCAATTACAGTTTGGAAATCACCTTAGCTCTTTTCTACAACCATAACCACCCTCTAAAATAAACAAAGAAACACTATAATAATATAAAACTATAATCTCTATAATCTTTTATGCAATCCATTAATCACCCAAATTAACAAAAAACTCTATTCTCATTTACAGATCTTTGACCTTAACTAGCTTACATCCGTACATAATTAAACTTTAAATCTATTACACATACAATCAAAACACAATTACTGACCAATTACATAAAGCAAATACAACTGAACTCACAAATTCTCTCTCCTTAGTGACCATAACCATGTATTCTTAACTCTACAGAAATATGCCCCAAGATTATTAATTTGCATTTGGTCACCAAAATTTTTCTTTGTTACAATTTGCTTATTTAATTTTAACCATTTACTATTTACTGCATGTTGCTTCCATTCACCTGTTCCTCAACATTCAACAAAATATGTTCTAAAAATCATGCCTCTCCACTTATCCAATTTGATATACAAATTAATTCCATGGACATACAAACTTTCCATTGCAGAATCAACATTCCAGCTTGGGCCTGTTCCATTTAAAACTGTTCACCTTCTCGCCCAATTCTCTTTTATTTAAATATAAATCCCCTTTATCATTAATTTCATTCCTTCATTCTACTGTCATGGGAAAATGACTCATTAAATTCATCATTTTAAAATTTATCACCTACCCTAATGACTCCAAACCACATACAGCAAAATTCAAACAATTTGACTACTTCCACTAACAAATATATATTCACCACTCTTATCATCTTCCCCAAAACCATTTAAAATCACCGAACTATTGATTTCACAAAACTAAACAAAGTTCATTCCTTCTTGATTCACTTCTTTATCCTTACTCTTTCTTCGTTATAACACTTATCTTCCTCTCTAACTATCTAGGTAAACATTTAACATACTACAATGCTTTGCTTGCAAATTCCAATTCTTTGTATTGAAATCTCCCAGCAATTAAAATTCTACCACAGGAAATTCCTGCCCAATTTCTTCCTTCTCATTTCCTAACTAGTGGAGAGATCTGGGCTCTGAAATTGGTAGTTTCTGGGAGTGTTATAAATTATTCCCTAAACACAATCCCTAAACTTCATCAATATTGCTCACATTACAACCCTTCATCCTAGAAATCCATTCTTTAACCTTACCCTTCCATTCCTTTCTAAGTAATCGCTCTAAGCCACCTGAGGCTCTTCCCTTAATATTCCTTTTCAAACCCTTTTTTCCATAAATTCAAACTCTGCCATTCTAATCTCATTCCTATCCTCTAACCATGTCTCAGCTAATGCTAATAAATGCACTTCATTGGCCCATTTTTTCCTTTTCACCCCATTCTTAAATCCTGCAACTTCTTCCTACTTCTGAGCTCGATTCCTCACGCTGCAGACTGCTACTGGATGCACATGTTTCCCACATACCATTGTGTCATACTGTCAAGTTCTAAAATACTTTCACGTGCTGTTGACACAATACTGGAATCCATAGTCACATCTTCCTCTCCTCTCTTCCTCTGTCCATCTCCCCTATTTCCAACTGTTGAATCTCTTTAGACAATCACCTACCAAGGGATATCTTCTTATGCGCCGACTTCACCATGACTTCTAATTGACCTTGAAGTTTCAACAAACTCTCTTGTATCATTGCCTGTCCTCCCCTCTCCTTGCTTGTCACACATATAGCCAAATTGCCCCATGATCTTTTGCTTCCTGATCCAATTGCATCAAATTGCAGACTCACATCTTTTTGCCCACTTCTATCACCAGTACTTAGCTGCAAACATTCATCAATCCAAAGTTGCATATTCTGTATATAAGCATTCTTTTCAATTGCCCTTGAATTTTTCATTTCTAGTACAATCTTCCTTTTTAATTCCTTCTCTTTCATTGACAAGTCCTTTTGATGAAAATATTAGTTTCTTTAAGTTATTTTGCTCGGCATAAAATCTCAAACACAGTATTCATTGGTAGTAAATTTTACTATTATCACTCTCTTACCCATTTGTTGTCCCAAAAGAAAGATATCTGCAATTTCCTATTCTCCTAGTTTAATCTCTAGTTTTTGCTCTAAAATATCTTGCAACTCGGATTGCATCCAAACTCCTCTCCTTTCTTTCACTACAGTAAACACCAAAATAACTTATGATTCTTGTCCTGAAGCTTTTCAGTTTTCCCTTTGACTTCTTCAATCTCCCTTTTTAGTACCTGAACTTCTTCTAGCATCTCTTGCTTAATATCCCGGGGAAATTGCATTCATCTTATTGCTATGGTATTCTTCTAAACCAACCCATTCTACCTAGAATCAACTGGGCAAGGGTTCATTTCAACCCCACCAATAATTAACAAAATATATATATTAATTCCAATGATAAAGCATTCTTAATCTCTTCCTTCCCTTTCCTTGTCCCTTTGGTTTGTTATACTTTGCTGCAAACTGCCAGATTCTTATTCTATACACTTTCAAATCCATTCCCATTGTGCCTTATTTCCTTCTTCCACAAAACAGGAGCTCTCACCTAATATATCCTTTCTCTTTCATTACTAACTCAGTACTCAAGATTGCAGTAGTTTACATTAGTACTGCAAAGCTGTGAAACACTCTATCTTGTTATTACCAAGAAATAGTTGTCTAATGAACAACTGTCCCAACCTGCTCAAATAAAAATTTAAAAAAGAGATGGGGAATCTAAAAGGAAAAAAGCAAATAGGGTATAATTTTGCAAGGATCTTAACCAGCAGCAGTTCTCCAACGCTACATCATGAAATTTTTTACTCAAACAACAGTTCCTACATCTGATATCTACACTGAAAATGGGAAAAATTACTGTTTATTTACACTTTTCTCTCACTGAAATGTCAAAACAGTGAACAAAGAACTTTATTCTGTGTTCTACTACTTAAAGAAACAATAATTAAACAAAAAGAAAGTTCTACTTAAAGAACTGATACATATGCTTTGGCAAGGTTATATAATATTTATTAAATATGCAATTAATAGTCAATGATTTAAAATTTGTTTTTCATTCTACTGCTATGCCTTGTGGCTTTTAAGTAGCTTTGAAAGTCTTATGCATTTCTTCTACCCTTCTACCTGTTATCCTTGATGATTTTTATTTAATTGCCTAAAATTAATAATCTAATTTTATAACTTGCAGTAGGATTTAAGCATTAAAATGTTTATATCTTTCAGTAAGTTCGAGTTTATTGAAAAGCTGTGAATCTAATTGCATTCCTAAGTAAACAGGTATGCAAGACCACCTTTTCTTGAGTCTCCATATCAGCAAGATTTGTTTATCAAATGCCTTGCTCTAAGAATAATAATGGTTAGTGTAATCTCTTAGAAATGCTATTATATAAAGGTTTTTACAGTTTTGTTGAAAGTACAGGTGTGAAAGTTTTCTTTGTAATAATATTTAAATTCAATGGTAAATTTTAGCACAACTTAGTTTTAGGGCAACTATGCTGTTTTTTTAATTAGTAATTAAAAATACTCTTTCTTAAGATAAACTCTTTAAAATGCAATGTTATTAAACTTAGTTAAATAATGGCAAGTGCAATGTAGTCTAAGACAAAAAATTAAAAGTTATAAGGTGTTGGAGACATATACAAGGAAAGTCATTTAATAAGTTATCTTATTCTAAAATTAATATACATATATGTAGAACAATAAATGTTATTTCTGGAAACAAATTGGCTTCTTAACAATGCAGCATATAGGGATCATGATGATTGAGCAATATGCACCTCACAATAGTTCATAAAATGTGGCTCTCTCTGGTCTGAATTGCATTGTAGAAGAACACAAAGCATCGTTCATTTTTTGTAGACATAGAAATGAAACCTTCTGAAATCTACAGGTGAATGAATGTTCAGTATGGAGTCAGGAGTGAATGTATAAATGGGAGGAAGCAGAGAGTAAGAGATTGATTATGTGGAAACACCTGCTTTATGTGTTCAAGAAAAAAATTCAAGACACAAGCTTTCTCTTGCTGATAATTGTTTTGAATTTCAATGACCAATAAACTAGTGCACTTTCAGGAAAAGAATTACACTGTGTCTAGTGTTCAATACAGTGACATGCACATGAATTAGAAGCTCACAATACAATCAAAACATCAAGAACTTTTCTCAAAAGAAGTAAAATTGTTTCTTGACAATGCTAGCACCATTAAATATATAATCTGATTAAGAAGTTTCAATATTAATTTAATTTGGAATCGAACACAGTGAAACATGTATCTCTTCTGATGTAACAGTCATTTAACAGCTGAGGATCTGGACAATGTTCCACAAAACATGTCCTGAGTAAATCTCATGTAATTGAAACCAACCATAAAGTGTGTTCTTAATATTTCAACTCAGATGAGATTATGATTAAGAGGTGTTGAAACATCCATTATGCCATCAAATTTTCACTTATATGGACTTCTTGAGGAACATTTGTGGGATCAGGAGGGTGAAGATGATGCAAAGTTGTTCAAAGGCTATACCATAGTTGTTTTTATTTTATTTAAGGACATCTGCAAGCTTATGGACAGATATATTTTGCGAAGCAGGGTGACTATGTGGAATGATAAGACACAAAACAATTTCTATTAGTACCCTTGTACAAAGTTTGCTATATAATTCCCATTATTTAATGACTGTCTTCTATATAATTCCTGCTTAAAATCATATATATTTTCTAAACAAAATCTATATCAGAAAATAAACTGTAAATCTAAATGTTGGGCTTCCTCTCTACAATGTGCTTCACAGGGAACCAACTTATCCTTTGGGGAACTAAAATGACATGAAAATTAATTTTTCCTTTTTCCTGATGAGATTTCTTTTTTGAATAGTGTTTAATGCCCATTTTTAGTACTGAGGCACCATAGGCGGTGGACACTGATGACACATGAGATGAAATGATATATTGAGGAAGATTATTTTTTAAGGATGATTGGAGATAATTTGAAGATAATAAATATTTCGACCATTTTCCACAAAAAGAAGTGCAAGAAATAGACCATATTTAGTACATGTAGTACATTTAGTACATGTACTTAATAGACCATATTAAGTACATTATTTTGCAATACACTGACAAACAATCAAAATATTGACAATGAGCACTTGCTCAATATACAGAAATTCAGCTGTAGAATGTCTATTAAACTGTACTAATTTAAATACAAAAAGTATTACAAAACTTACTTAGAAGCCAAAAAAGAAATGTGGAATTGACTGTCTGTTATTGAAAAGTAAGGCACTACACACCTAATTGAAGTATAACACATAGTGTAGTGCCTTCTAACATACAAAGAATGAGAGAGCATGGCATCTAAAATAGTCAAAAAGTGCTACAGAAAAAGAGGCAGAAAACACTGATAGGCCAAATAGAAATAAATGGCAAATAAGTAAACTTATAAAAAATGAAAACAATAATGAGATGTTTATGTTTTTCATACAGGTAATTGCAAATGAATTTGTTCCATTTGTAATGTGAAGACTTAGATATTAATTAGTTTGGTAAAAATGATCATGGCTATGCCAGGAATGGTGCACTGATTGCATAATATGTATGTTTTCATTAATTTAATCTGCCAGGCATTCAAATGGAATTCAAAGTAATAAACTATGTCATATGTTGAATAAATGAACTATGTTTCATTATTCAATTCAACCAATAAGATAATGTGTAGTTAGAGAATGATTTCTGTATAAAAAAAAAATAAGTCATTACCAGGCAATTTGGCTCAATGGTATTTGCATTTTTGAGGATTGGTTTCAATCCCTAGTGCTAACCAACAAAATAGATTTTTTTTTTGTGTGTTCCTCAGTTGCAAACACTATTTTCAAGTAAATTTCTTCTACCACAAACCCTCAAAGCACTAGTTGACATTCTAAAAAGTAATAACAACATGTAAATGATGTAGAAAGATGTTTTGGCAACTAAGGCCCTCTGTCCAGCAATAAAATGAATTGCTTACTATTGCAAGTTTCAAGTGATTCTAAACAAGAGTCAAAGTAAAAACCATTACAATTAAATCAACAATAAACATCCAATTAAAAAAAAAAGGATTTTGTATTTATAATTATAAACTTCTAAAAATGTGCTTGCACCTAGAAAACTAATAAAAAGCGCAAATCAGAAAGGAAAAATCTAAAGCTAAGGCTGTGAATTGGACCCTGAGCTTTTGGCTTGCCAGGCTATTATCTTATTTTGTTTGCCCTTTTGTATCTGTGCACACACAGTTTGCACCATTGCCTTATAAGCTTAATATTAAATTATGCACTTGTGTTTCTCTGCATATGGTAATTTCTCTAAATATTAAAACAGGATATAAATCTAAGGATATAACTTTAAGACAAAAAACACTACAGTCCCTTCAATACCTTCATATTAATGGTTTTAGAGGTTTTCTGTATACCAGTTGTGCTAAAATGATGTAGCTTAATTGTCATAACCAAAGTCAGATTTAAATCAAAAAGTTCTTTTGTTATTTAAGAGAATTTATTCTATGCTAATACACTACTAGCCATTAAAATTGCAATACATTATATGTTTTGATAATAAACTTGACTTCTCATTTTGTTGTTTGACAAGGCCGTTGGGATCCTTCACATCTGTGTGTTCTCCCACCTTGATCCACTGATCTCATAATCATTTCATTAAATATGAGCAACAATATTTTGGAATGATATCCCACACACTCAATATGCCACATTTTCTCTTGACCAAATTCAGACACCTGCTGGTATTGTTATCATATTTTTGATGAGTCATATTCATTCTTTCAGAGAAAATGTGAGGGTCAATTTAATGCATTTTTATGTGCATTGCAACTTTAATGGCTAGCAGTGTATTTACCAGGTGATTGATCCTGCTCTATGGTAGTTAAGCAAACCTGTATATTACAGTGTAATACCTATAATTCAGGTACCTTACATATGCTCTCATTCTCAAGCTGTTACTGCATACTTCTATATTGTCACATTATTTCAATTTCTGCAATGTTTGCAGTCAATCTAGTAAAATCTAGAACAGATATTTAGCAACAGCATTATTTACCAGAAAATAAATGAAAGAAAACTGTTATGCATGAATTGGTTAACACATAAATTTATAAAGCACTGAAAAGTAATGAATATATATGAATTCTTGATAAGATGGAGAAATATAACAGTATACTACATCTAAGAATAGACATGAAACATGATATTAATACAGCCAAATAAATACTATGTCTATATCTTTTTTTGTTGTTTATAAAGTTGCTCCAGAGAAGTAAATTTGTTATTTTAGTAAATATATATTACTATGATATAATTTTATTGTATTAAATATATATTACTATGATATAATTTTATTTTAGTAAATATATAATACTATGATATACTCAAGTTCAAATGTGTTCCAGTTAGCATATTGAGAAGGAAATAGTGGAAAGTATCATGTTTAAAGGCAAAAAGAGAACACTGCTACTTCATCACTTAACATAACTGTAAATGGAAATAGATATGCCAGTGAATCCAAAATTATGTGCGGCCATGTCACTGACATGTACTGCAATATTACAGTAAATTATTGTAAATTATTTACATATGCTCAGGAGAGAAATGCAACTGTTACCGGATACAGTGGTTTCAGGAAGATAGAGAAGATGGGACTCACAACTCAACCCAATCTGGAAGATCAAAAAGAGACTACTGCAGATGTAGATGTGTCTGTAGTTCACTGTTCCAGAGAGAATGCTTCTTATTCCTCTACATCTATTGTTAATAGGCATTTCTACAGGTGGAGTATTTTATCTTGAAATTAATTTTATCATGCTGCTGGAGTCCATAATAGGAAATCAGTCTGCAAAGAGAATTTGACAGCCAAATACAAGCTGCTCATGCTGGATTTGGTATAAAATTCCATTCAAAAACAAAAGAATTCTGAGACTTGGTAAAATGGACCAACAAGAAAGTGTTTTGAGGCAGTGACTGAAGCAAGGAAGGGAAGATTAAGCATTGCTTTCTCAGTCTGGAAGCTGAGTGAGTTTGTCCAAATGTCTCCAAGAAAAAACTTTGAGCAGAATACAGAAGTCTTGAAGGATGTTATGGAATGTTTGGGCTATAAATTCTGCAGAAGATGTGGAAGTAATCAGCTGTGTTTACAATAACAGCAGCATTTACACTTCCAGGGAATATGTTGAAATTTCCTCTCTTCTGTGTCTCATTAAATCTTTGGATTTGAACCCTAATGAAAACATTTGGGCCCTTCTGGTTAACAAATGGAACTGTAAAGCTGAAATAATTTTGAAAGCCTGTAGGAACACTTACTAATTATTATTTATTTAATATATATGTACAATTACTGTTTCTTTTTAAGTACACAGACAAATATCCTTAAAATGTTTTAGAAATAGAATGAAAAAGTATAATATGATGTTATTTTAAACATTTGTGGCAAAGAGAAAAAAAAGAGTATATTGATTGGAACAGACTTTTGTAAATATAAAATAATTAATATTCTTCAATCCTTATTAGATATTACTTCCCTGTCATGTACAACAATGTCAAACCTCTGTAATAGTGAACCGTGACTAAACTATACCATTCATTCTCTTCCCTCCAATTTTGATATGTTTCCCAGAAAACATATGAATATGAGTGTAAAAATATTTTCTGTTAGAATAGATTTGTATACTAATGGAGAGCATGTTAGAAAAGGCTCTTTAAGGACAAAGTTATACCTTAAGAATATTCCATTTACTAGTTTTCAATTTAGATAAGCATGATTTGCAAATGCTCTCAAACTAGAAAGTTTTTAACAATATGTGAACATGAGTAAAAAGCAATAAGTTACTGCGAAGAGATTTGAACCACTTTTAATATTCACGACAGAAGCTCAGATGATAACCATTATACTAAGAGAACCAGTTGATACAAACTCTGATTAGTTGGACTCATGATGACTATGGGGAATGTATGAAATTGCCATAAAATGACAGTATTGCATAGCTTCACCATCTGCAAGATCTGATGTGTGCGATTATTTCTTGACGGTGCTGTTAAGGTAAAAAAAAAACCAAGACCATTTGACAGAAAGTCATATATCCCATACAGTTTTACATAAATTTAATATTAAAAACAAGTTTCTTAAAAGTGAAAAATTTAATTAAAAATACTAGAAAACTGTCATAGCATTATAGTGAGTCCATAAATACACATTTTACCAGTAAACACAAAGAAACATTCAACAACAATAAGAAATCTGGTTCAAGCAAAAGAAAAGTACACATGCGATATTTCAACAGTTTATTTAGTCAAACATTTTCCATTTTTCAAATTCAATGCCATGGTCTGCCACTACTACCAGCAATTATCATGTACATAATAATATGTGTTAAATAATGCAACAATGTTATTTGCATATATTTTAACATTTACTATTTAATTAGATATTCAATTCTTATGTATAAGCCTTAAAATATTTATTACTAATGACAATATTAATATCATGAATATAAAATGGTACACATTCACAATAGAGCTACTTTATTCATGCAAGCATTAATAATACTGCACTTGCAAATTTATTTCATTACTTATATGCCACAAAAATGGGCATAAATCAGATCTACATAATGAAACTTGATGCACTACACTCTTCAGCATTCAACAGAGAAAGGATCTGCTAAAAACAGAAATAATATGATTTATTAAAGTACATGCATAATAAAAAAAAAATTAAAAATTATTGCTCGCTGGTGGAAAAAAATCACCTGCAGTTCTGCACTCCAGCTGCAACTAGTCTCCACTAAGCTGTGAACAAGCTGGCACCAATCCTTCCAAGATGCCAAAAGGGAATTATGGGTATAAATTTTGTTAACTCCTAATATAAGATTTTGTTTCTTAACTATCTTAGATTATAAAAATATAAACTCTAAAACGTCCAACAATAATAAAAAGGAACAAATTCCTCTTAAGGAGAGGCTTAAATACATATAAGTTTGAAAATATTTTTAATGATAGAAAATATATCTGACAGAACTCTAGTTGAAATATATCAACATTTATGGATAAAAAATTTAAACTATGTAAACATGTATATCGGCCAACACCCCCACCCCCACTATTTCTCCATTACTTCAGAAAAATGCACTTATATTAAGTATTTTACACTGCTTATAAATTACCAGAAAAAAAAATCTCTTACATAATTTAAGTTATTTCTCGGTAATGTAAAATTGTTACAAAGATTATTCTAATAAAGGTAACAGGAGAAAAAAATTCTCTTCCCTCAAAATATTATTATAAGTGTTATTTCCAAAATAAAAGTATATTTTCCTTTTCCATTTTTTAAATCTAAGCTTCTCCTTAAAGAACTTGGAACACTTTATCATCAGAGCACCTACATTAAATACTTGTATTGCCCTGGTTTAATGTTACCAAAAATACAAGACCCAGCAAATATGAATCAACATTTTTAAATCCCTGGAGAGCCAAAGAGTGTTTCTGCTTTCTTACAGAGATATAATTATTTACTGAAATTTATATGAAGGTTAGAATCTGGTATCATGAACCCAGTTGCTGCAAAAGGCTTGTGGGAGCCCTTATAAGTGATAACAAGATCTTATCTGCATGTCTATCTGTCCATTTATCTTGCAGAGTTTACATATGCAAATTCCTTTATGTAGTTATATGAAGTACTTAATATGCCAAAACTTACTTGCATCTAAAACTAAGGGGGGAAAGTCTAAATTATTTTTAAAATACTGCTATAAAATTAAAATAGAGGTGATTAGTTGATAAATTTATGAAAACATTAAGATGTACAAATTTGAAATTGTCATCAACACACTGAATAAAATATGTGTATAAAAGAAAATATAATAAATATCAATAAAGCAGTCAAACTTTAGCATTCTCTTATTTATAGGTGAAGGCATATTAGGAGATTGATATTATAAACCTTATGAGCAAACTATTTTCTGTGAATTTTTCAGATACAAAAATTTGAGGATGGAAGAACTCTTGAATTTTATTTGACTTTAAAATCTAAATAAGGAGTGAAATCACTCATTTGCAGTGTGTTTTTATTATCCATATTTTACTAACTAGGTTCAACTACAATATATTCCCAATTAAATTAAAGGCACTTGACTACCTTTATTAAAATGTCTAGATCATTATATTGTTGAAATGAAACTTGATATATAAAATCAGGAAAACCACCTAAAGCATTTCCTCAGATGAGCAGCAGGTATACCTAGTTAGACTGAACCAAAATATTTCTTTTCTTACATTGCCCATTGAGGTGTTTTTGAAGATTTACTCAAAGAAGCTTTAGTTTAGAAATGTTGTTTTCAAGGGTAATGAAAAACATAAATGAAGCAGAAATGTATGAATCACTCACACTAAAATTAAGAAGTCATGCCTCAAATTTAATTAACAATATTCATTAAAAAAATAAGCTCTTTACTTAGTTAAGCATGCTATATGCCTTTACTCTTTCTACCTAGTTTATTTCTCTCAATATTGTTGCCAGCAATTATTTAGAAAAGACTATATGATTTGGGAGAAGAAATTCAGAAAAAGAGATTTGTTGCAATTCTAATTTCTTGAAGTTACAATTGTTAACTTTTTAAAAAATATTTCCTCTCTTTTAACTCTCTTGCAGCAATTTCCAAATTTTAGTTACAGATTTCTTTGTTTCACATTCCAAAATATAGTATTTTCATAAATACTGTGCTCTATAAACAAATTTTGCCATATTGCTGAGCAGAATCACAGAATCTTTCCAATTGGTAATAGACATTAATAATGTGGTTATCAGCTGATTTAAAATACTGATATCTCTAGGTCAAAATTAAAGTCCATAGTTACAAAGAAAATATTACAGAACTTTGTGTGAAAAAAAGTGACAGTTTGTAGTTCAATGTTTGACCTTTACTCACCTCAAATAAGTTAACTTTATACAACTTTTTCTAATGGTTTCACTTACAGCTGCTTATACCATAAAGAGAATAAGTACATTACTTGCTCCTCTCAATACAAAAAATGGCAATTCTTTACCTATCAAAGAACATAGGCAATGGAATATCTAATGTGATACTTTTAGTAATGCAATATTTTATTTAATCTGTCTGCACAACATTATAACAGATTTTCCTGCATCCATTTAAGTTCCCAACTTTCTTAGTCATTGCAATCTCCATCTTTCCCTTTATGCTGCTTCTTGTAAATTTGGGTTGTTCACCTTTCTTATATCTGCTGGAACTAATTCCAACATTTGCTTTGGAAAACTATCTTCTGCCACATTTAACACATACATAGTATTTTTTACTAAACCCAATTCTGAACTTTGAATCTTCATCTTCTAACAATGCTGTTTTTTATTATAAAATATTCTAGAGTATAAATATACAACATTTTATTTTCCATGACAAAATTATACCTTAAAAAGTTTGTACTTTGAAATGTTTTCTTTCACACTGCAGAATAGATTTGTCTGAATTTACCAGTTACAAATGGAGAATACAAAGCTTTGAGAGAACTAATAACAAAGATTTATGGATTAAAAAATAAATAAATTTATGTATTAAAATTACTGTAACAAAAATTTTATTCATAGTGTGTTCTAAGCAAACATGATGTTGCAAGAATAGTTATATATTGCTGAAGTTAATACACATAAAATGCAATAAATTTTAACATTATATAATGAAAAGTTAACAAATAACTCTATGCTAAAAAGGTATGCTTCAGAAAAATAATTATATATAACTTAAAGTTTTAAATATGTTGCACCAAGTTAACAAAGAAAATGCTGCTAAATTAGACATGCATACAAAAGATGTTAGAAAAAAAGGCAACAACAGAAATGAAAACTCATTTATTAGATGATATCTATCTTGTACTTACTAAGAGATACTTCTTTACCAATTATATCTTACTGCTGCAAATATCAAACATTTCCCCTCTTTTGAAAAGAGAAATCAATATTTTTTTTTTAATAAGTTGAGATGATAAGCAATAGAATCTTTTCATTTCTTTAGTGATAATGTTACCAAAGCTTTTCTTTGTTCTGCATGTTCAAATTGGACAGAAATTGAATCTCCATCATTCTGAAGCAATTAATATATGTAATATATATTTTAAATTCACACCACAAATTATCAAGCAAGAATAATGTAGCATTATTGCATCTCTATTGTTTGGGAGAAACAGGCAAAAAGAAATCATACATTTGAAAAGGAATGAAGTATGAATATTAACATTAATTCTGAAGTACAGTAGGACTCCTGTATCAATAAATTATAATAATACTGATCGTTTGATGGCAGTGGCAAGAATAATGGTGCAACTACAAATGTGCTGTTAATCTGATCAAGGTTGATATATTTTTGGAATGTACAATGGAGTTCATTTCATATAACGCTGAATATAATATGGAAAAGCACTTTTAGAACATTTTTTACAATATGTAAATAAAAAACTTCATTGAATCTTCTACTCATACTTTCATTTGCATTTTTTAGCTGTAAAAACTAACAGCACAAAGATTAACATTTGAAGACTAGCAGCAGTTTTGATTTTTGCACCAGATACATCCCTCAATAAGTTTAGAATGTTGGCATTTTTTATATTTTGGTAAACAAGTTTTGATCATTACTATATGATATAAAATACACCATAACTAAAGGAACTGACATGCTCAACTAAGTAATCTCTAATGTTAATTTTGCTTTGGAGTGGTTAATTTTTAAATGCTGGTAATTTAGTTTCACCTCTAAACCTTTTCAAATTAAATTCTAGGAAAATAAATTATAAGTAGTTATACATATCTTTTGATTTAACTACAAAATTTACCATGAGCAACATCATAAGAATTTTGTTCAGGGCAATTCTGGCATAAGGACTACCTTAAGTTTAATAATATAACTCAATGGTAAAGCTAAAAAAAGGAGATTATATTTATATACATTGAATTATGTGAGACCAAACAGAGATATTCCAGTTTTATGCCAATTTGCTACATATGCATGCTTTATAATCACAAATAATTTTAACTAAAATCACAGTTATGCAGTTAAAGTTCTTGAAGCTTGTACTTATTAATCCTACCTTGTAGGATTAACTTTGTAACCTTGCGCTAAACTCCCTATAATTTCTTATGCAAGTTATTAGAGAAAAACAATATCTGCAGCTGGGTCTGCCTCCTTGAAAAGTGTTGGTCTTATAATTTTCTTCATAGTCTTTCAAAAACTCCTTTATCATTACACAATTAGCTGTAGTGCGTGATGCTTTAAATAAGGAGCCTAATTATATGAAAAATGCTTGAACAGGTTCCTGCAAAATAATTTGTTTAATTAACTTAAGGATTAAACTGTCTAAATGAAAAAGATGAATTACAGCATAAAAATTACTAGAAAGAGAAATCTTCAAATTTGTATTCCACATCTCTCCATGAAATTGTAAATGGAAACTCTTGCATTAATTTGGAATGCAACACATTTCATTAAATTCCAATTAATTTTTCCTATATGTAACCCTAATGTAGTAACAAATTCTGTTTTATTGCCACTCTACAATGCATGTTTAATTATTCAAAAGTTTGCGTTCAAAGGTAGTATGAGCATGTTTCAGAGTATCAACCATTAAATTTAGACTTGAGGATCTACATTTGTGGACTGTCCATAGGAAACGATACAAGTGCCAGAAAATGTGATTTTTTTGTTTTTCTAGAGAGATCGATATATGTGCTATCGCCAATAATTTGGTAAAGGATATATCTTCCTATCTGTCCTCAATGTGATTCAAAAAGCTTTGTTGAATGTCTCTTGATGTATGTGCCAATACAAGGTTTATAAGGAATGATATAAGTATCCATACAGTATATTGGAAGCAAATTGCCAGTTTACATGCATAATAGCTGATGCTTGGAAAGTATTGTGTATTTAATTTATTAATGTAATGGATACAGTAATGATGAAGTTAAACAAGTAATTGTTAATACGGAGAAAAGAGTTCATTGAAAGTCTTATTCCAACAGCAAAGGAGAAACCAAAGATGGAAAATTACCTCAACAGCAATGGTAAGTTTTAGTACTGATCATAACTTTAATTCATCCAGACTTTACTATAGTATATTCCTATGTCTACTTAGTCATTAAACCTATATATAATAAATTAATCATTAAAAATGTATAAAACAATATATTCATACATCTACAGTATTTACTTTCATTTTGAAAATGTTTCTTATTATATTTTAAGAAGGCTGTTTTCTTCTTCATAGGTCACTTGCAGACGTAATTACAAATGCAAGGATTTGCTCAAAGAACAAAAAGAAGTACTGTTCTTGCAAGTTTATAAATTAACGAATTATAATACGAATTTAACTAGGGACTTATCAGATGAATCTCATTATATAGTGCCCATAGCAAGAAGAAGAGATGGAACTCACTTAGGTCCTGCTGACAGTAAGAGGCAAGCAACATTGTGTCACTCTGTTCCAGGTGGCAAAAGTATTTTCAAGTGTACATTCAAGGAGATTCTTTCTTTAACGGAAAACTGCAGACATTGAATTTCAAAGAAAAAGCAAGGTTATGTTACTTTTAATAGTGAATGAGGGGAAATACATCCTCACATGAAACATAACTGAAATACACAGAAGAGAATAGTGTGCTTGTTCGAAAGCACATAAAATCATTTCCTACAGAAGAGAGCCAATATGGAAGGAAAAGAAGCACAAGGTTGTACCTCAGTCCTGACTTAAATGTTGATAATATGTATCAGGCATTAAAATTGAAGTACCCAGGAACTGAGATAAAATATGCATTTTATTGATGTGTATTTAGGAATGATTTTCAAAGCATTGCATTTCATAAGCCTAGGGTAGATACTTGCCAAGTCTGTAATAAACTTAATGTCACATAAAATCTTCTCCCCCCAATGAATTAGAATTGACCGCCATACTTTCTTTACATCAGAGAAAAGCTGAAAAGGCCTTAACTCTGATGAAGGAAGAATTAAACAAGTCACAATTGCCTGGAAGTGAAACGTGTTTTGTGTCTATAGATATGCAACAAGAGCTATATACTCCTATTCTAACCCATAGTAATATGTACTATTCAAGACAGTTGGCTAACTACAATTTCTGTTTTTTTTTTTTTTTTTTTTTTTTAAATTGAGTCGAAATTGTAACATACACACCACTAAAATTCAATAAAATGGAAGAATAGTTTTCGGAGTCATCACTCCCGAAACTAGTCTTCCATTTTATTGAATTTTAGTGGTGTGTATGTTACAATTTCGACTCAATTTTTTTTTAAAATGTTAATATTTGACACCACTGTTACAAAAGTTCACTATATTTTATACAATTTCTGTGTTTATAATGGAGACACTGGTGATAGTTTCATGTGTATGTGGCATGAGGGTTTGGCTGCATGGGGAGGGAATGAAATTGCTTTATGTTTCTTAAAGATAATGTTATCAGGATTCACAAGAAAGAAAAAAAATTGGGTGTCTGATGCGAGTATTTAGGACAAAATAAAGACCTCATGATGATTTTTGCAATTAAATACTTGGTTTCAAAAGGATTTTTTGGCACAATTAACATGAAATTTCTTATCTGTGATCACAGTTATATGCCTTGTGACAGACTTTGGTGTGATTAAGAAGAGAAAGAAGAACTGTAAAGCCATGGTCCCTGAGGAAATGCAATAAATAGTGCACTAATTCAGAATAAAAAAAAAATTTAAAGTAGTTGTCATGGTTTGTGGAGACTTCTATGATTTTGCTGCTTAAGCTGATTAAGTTCTTTAATACTGCCAAGTTTCAGATATCCAAAGTATCTTGGATCAGGATCACTTCTGCTAGTTCCAATATACCAAAGAAAGAAAGCATTAAGTCACATTGAGAATTGGGATATTTTCCACGTGGTCAGGAAAGGTTTGAAACTGCAGGATCTTCCAAATTTGGACAAATTTACACAGAAGTATTTAAAAAAAAGTATAACTGCAAAGAAGAAAGACCTTCCATCCATGTTTGAGTTCATGGTTGTCAAATATCATACATTCTATGAAAATCTTTGCAAGTGATTATATTTCAACACATTTCAAACTTTTTTTTGGGGGGGGGGCCTTCATAGGTATGAAATAAAATGCAAATACTGTAGACTGACGGTAAAGTATACAGAAACTCATTTAATATCAATGTTATGACCTAATATTCACTTATGTTCCATAAAATAATTTACTGTATCTGATATTGTACTGAGGACTATTTTTGGTACTTACATCTATCCTAATGAAGAACTCCTTGGCACTTATATCTTTTCCACATTTGGAAAATTTTGCTTCATGTTATGTTTTTCCTATTAATAGAGCATTATAATTCCATTTAGCAATTCATAATATGACTGTCTTAAATACTTTAAAAACTATCAACTATGTAAAATCTGTAATTAACAAAGTGCAACAATGTTATTTTTCTGTTTCCTCGCAATTTTAGTTTTTGAACTTGTATTGTTTCCCAAGGACAGTACATATTTACAATCTTGGTCCTATAATCTTTTCTTACTCACCAAATAAACTCATGGATGTCAAATCTGCCAACTTAATGATTAAATGTTGTATTTTTTGAAGTCAGAATGATGCCAGAGCCATATGGTTTTTAATTTTGTTTTTGATCATTGAAGCTGAGGTTGTTTTGCCACAGCAACAGCAATTGAATATATCATTTTAAATTCAATTTCAGGGGAAATCAAATCGTACTCTTCATTGCATTACTTGTATTTATGATGATATTCATTATCAAGGTTAATGTTGGATAAAATTGCCATTTTCTGATTCCAACATTACTCAATGAACTCTTAATATAGCATTCTCTCTGGATGATAATGCTGCTGTAAGTGGTAATCAATATGATTTCTGTAAGGTGACAATGTTTTTCTTTTTATACTGATCTTGAATATACAGTTTGTTTAGAAATTTTTGCCCTAATTCTAGAGATTTTTGTAGTGTAGCATAAATGATGCAGTATTGCCAAAAATTTAATAAAACTGAATTTCCATAAAGTTTTATTTACAGCTAGCAGCAAGTTCCAACTTCTGCCACTAGAGAGCTTAGAGTTATAGAAATGACAATCCCTATACTGCAATTTCATTTCGCCAAATTGGTAATAAGTGTGCATTACTGTTTTCAAATGAAGTTAAGACCCACCAGACAACAAGACTATTCAATAATGACATCAAACATGTGTGAGTTGTGTCTTAAGGTCAGTAAATCATATTTGAGCAAGCTTCTAGTACAGCCCACAGAAATCCACTTGCAGAGGTAGCAAATATACATGATAGTATGTTGTTTTTTACGCATACGAAGATAGGTCCATAAGTTTCCAGCCTCACCGATAAGGATTATCGCCTTCACAAAACCCTTGTCTGGTGTAATACCTTATCTGATAAGTACATAATTGAAGCTGTAACTTCTGCTGCGGTGTGTTCAGTTGTTCAGATATAGTTGCAAAAAGAAGGAGAAGACTATGTGTAGAAGATTGTGACATGTTCAAAATGGAGTATCGAGCTGTTATTAAGTTCTTCGCAAAGGAAGAACTTACTCCAAATGAAATTAAACAGTTGGACGGCATATGTGCAGAAATATCCTCCTCATATTCTACTGCAAAAGAATGGGCCAAACTTTTTCGAATGTTTCGAATGTCCAGAAAGCATTGAAGACAAAGGGTATGCAGGTCAGCTCTTGAAGGTGCTCACTCCTGAAAACATCGCTCTTGTGGAAAGAGAAATTATAGAAGACTGGTGTCTCAAAGTTACAGAGATAGCAGCAAGGTTGGGCCTTTCTAAAACAACAATTTTCTAATTATTCATGAACATTTAAACATAAATAAGGTTAGTGCAAGATGGGTGCTTAGACTTCTTTCCTCAGTCCAAAGGAAGCAATGAGTCATCTGTTGTCAGAAATTTTTGGAGTTCTGCCATGGTAACAAGATAGAGGTTGTGCAAATCATTGTTACAGGAGATGAAACTATGGTCCTCTACTATGATCCCTTGTCAAAAAGGGAATCAATGGAGTGGCGTAAACCTGGTGAAGCATTAACTCTAAAGGCCAAGATCACTCGGTCAACAAGTAGATCATGGCCACAATCTTTTGGGACTGTGATGAAATACTCTTCATTGACTTCAAGGATAGAGAATCACAGTAAATGGGGAGTACTACGCTGGCCTACTGCACAGACTATGCGCTTCCATCAAAGAGAAAAGGCAAGGAAAGCTGAGTGGCGGTGTGTGCCTTCTTTATGACAGTGCACCTGTGCACACAGCTCTTGTTGCAAAGGAAGCTGTGAAGACATGTGGCTTCAAGGAGATCAACCATTCACCCTGTAACCCAGATCTAGCTCCCGGTGACTATTTCCTGTTCTCAAAACTCTAGAAGGACCTTTGAGGAAGGAAATTTAAGTGTGATGAAGAAGTGATGGATGCTCTTTATGTCCATTTTGCAGGCAAGACTTCTGACTATTTTTGGGAGGTGGATTGAGATGTTAATTCAATGATGTGAGAAGTGTCAATAAAGTGTAACTATATTGAAATGTGAAATATAGTTTTTGTCTTTATCATACCTAGGCCAGAAACTTATGGACCTACTTATGTATAATTGAAGTTGAAGGGATTATCTACAGTTGCTTACAAGAGTTAAAGCCTGATGACTATCTTTGATGGCACAAACTCTGCTCACAATTACTTGGTCATATGGAAGAGAATGACTTCTGTTAGAAATTCGTCTTTAGCCATGAGGAAATTTTTTCTAAGCAGTAAGGTGTACAGACACAATGAGAGAATATGGGGAATGAAAAATCCTGGGTTCTGTGGCATACATTTGTAATTCCCTTATGAAAATTAAAGTCATCTGTGTACTTTCCAAATTCAAGGTGTATGATTCTTTCTTCCTCTTGACAAATTTAATAGGGCACTTTGGAGATGTTCGAACTTTGATTCATGATGAGTTGGACAGTGTTGATGCCAATTTCATTAGCAGTTAGTGTTTTGTCTAACTTACATGAGGATGTATGAAATTTTCTGAATGTCAGATTGCCAAATAGATGAATTGGTTGTAAGAGGAATGACAAGTAGCTCTACACTTCTGCCAATGTTAACACTATGCAACTCCTACCTGTAGGGGTACATAAGGATTCTGTATGTGTTGCTATTACCAATTTATGTAGCAAATCTGTGGGCGCATATCAGTGCTGCTATTGCTGTGATTGATATGGATACATAGATACACTGTACCACATATAGATCAAGTGGCTTATTGACTTCATGTCTGAAGGGTAACAAGAGAGACCTATCTAGAGTACTTACAGGGTATGAAAATCTAGAAAATATTTCTTCATACCATATAAATATAACTATACTTATGTATTTTTTATATTAATACTTAGACTGCTTATAATTATACGATGCATATTATAGGCTATGACTCTCAATGAATGGAAAAATGGCTTATACCAAGTCATTTCCCCATGGTTTGGAGGGAACCTAAAGATAATCCAAATTATTACTAATTTTGATGTGCATACATTATGGGGATCACATCCAAAACAAAATATTTCCATTTTGCTACTGTAATCAGACCTGCTTCATAGGTTTCCTTATATCAAAGCATTAAGAATGTGAAAGACTGAGTAATTACATTTCAGTTTTAGATGGAAGTTGATTGAGAAAAAGATAATATAAGTAATGATTAAAATAAATATAAAACATATTATTCATCAAAACACTTAACAAAACGAACATTTGAATTTTTTTTATTTTTCAGATTAAGAGAATGGATATAATACCAAAAAGAAAGTAGATAGATAGTTATCACAGCTGCCACAGTGACTTCAAAAAATAATTTTCAGAAGAAAATGAACTAGTATTTTTTAAAAAATTTGTTTTTCTATGGAGACTCTTGGACATGAGTTACAGTTGCTAATAGATACATCAAAAGTTAGTTAAAGTCTACAAATGCATAATACCAAGAATTCTAACTATCTGTAGAAGACAATACTTATATGAATGAGACACACAGAAGTAAGAAATTACTGCTAGATAAACACCAGAAGGAAATGTATATTTGGAATATCTATAGTGAGTCAAACAAACTGCTCTACTGACTGTTTGCCAGTTCGACACACTAAATTTGACAGTATCTTTATGAATGGGATAGATAAAAAAAATAAAAGAAACATTGAAGTGGCCAAAATAGAGAAAAAATGTTTAAAATGAGGCATATTATAAGACAAAGGATATATTATTCTGGATTTATGTATTATAATAACTATTTCTCAAAGCTAGAGAAGAAGAAGGTTCTTACAGGACCACAAATAAGGAACAACAAAGTATGGTGAAAGTTTAAGAAACTATTGCTTCCAACAGAAAAAAAAATTATTGGTTATAATGTTCCGAGAAAGCAATAAGCATAAAACTATGGCTCCTACAATTATGTATTCAACTTGTTAACACTACACTCCACTTATTACATAAAACTAAGACATGTTTCTGGGAGTAATCACATCTTCAATTGTTGCTACTGTTGCATGAAATGGAGGCTGGATACCCAGATACTCCTAAGGCAGTGTCTGGTGGTTGTAGTAGGAACTTCCCGAGCTCATCCATAGAAGGAAAATCAAAAGTTCATTAAATTTTCTTTATTTTTTTATGATGAAAATTTTTTCCCAAGTGGACAGTTCTTTTGGGTTTTGAAGCTGTTTCAGCAAATTAATCTCTGGTTTAATTTCATGGTTCAAAAGTGAGCTGCTAGCGATGATTTATCAACCTGCTTAATCTGAATGTTCCTAAAATGTTCTTTTCTTCAAATTTCCAAATTTCTCTTCGTTTTTCCAATGTATCTCTGGTCACAATCTGCTCATTTGATTTCATAAATTCCTGATTTTTGTTTTCTTGGCATGGTGTCTTTTATTGTGGAACCTAATAAATTCTTGATATTATATTTGTTCTCTGGGGCTAACATCATTCCATGTTCTTTGAAAATCTTCTTAAATTTGTTGTGGTAAGTTGATTGGTATGTGAATACTTTTGAATTTGTATCTTTCCTTGGTGTTCTTCATTGTGGAAATTTCTCTTATCAACTTTTGTTTTTTAAATTTATTGATAATTTTTATTATTGTGTCTTTTTTGAAACCATTGTTTATAGCTATCTTTATTATCTGTTGGTATTTCATTTTGTTCTTCATTTCTGTGAGAGGGAAATTGGTTAGTCTGTGTGCCGAGCTGCGAAACACTGCATATTTATGTGGTATGGGGTTATAACTATCATTTTTATGTAATTTTCTGTGTGTGTTTCTTTTCCGTGAATTCCAAAGTTTAAACAACCTCTATTACTTATAATTTTTAAATATAGAAATGGGAGCCGACCATTCCTCTATTCTTCTATGACAGAAAATTACATAAAAAATTATACTTATAACTCCATTCCATATAAATATGCAGTGCTTCACAGCTTGGTACACAGACTAACCAACATCCCTTTTACAGAAACAGAGTACAAAATGGAATACCAACAGATAATAAAGACAGCTATAACCAATGGTTTCAAAAAACACACAGTAATAAAAATTATCAATAAATTTAAAAACAAAAATCGATAAGAGAATTTTCTACAATGAAGAACACCAAGGAAAGATACACATTCAAAAGTTTCACATACCATGCACAACAAATTTAAGATTTTTCAAAGAACATGGAATAATATTAGCCCCAAAGCACAAATATAATGTCAAAAAGTTATTAGATTAAAAGACACCATACCAACAGAACAGAAATCAGGAATTTACGAAATCAAATGTGCCGATTGTGACCAAAGATACATTGGAAAAACAAAGAGAAATTTGGAAATTTGGAGAAAAGAATGCTTTAGATATATTCAGATTAAATAGGTTGATAAATCAGCGGAAGCAGCTCATTTTTTGGCCAAAAATCATGAAATTAAATCAGAGATTAATCCACTGAAACAGCTTCAGAACCCAATGGAATTATCCACCTGGGAAAAATTTTTCATCAAAAAAATAAAGAAAATTCAATGAACTTTATTTTCCTCATATGAATGAACTCAGGAAGTTCCTACTACAACCACCAGACACTGCCACAGAAGCATCTGGGTATCCAACCTTCATTTCATGTAACAGACTCCAGAAACATGTCTTAGTTTTATGTAAGCAGAGTTTAGTGTTAACAAATTGAATACATAATTGTAGGATATATTACCACCCCATTGTCTACAGCTTTGTAAGTACAATTTACTTAATAAAACTATGTTATTCAGTGAGTGATTCTCTGAAGTCATACAAAGCAACCGTCTTTAAAAATGCAATTTTTGGACTGCCACTTAAAACTTCATGAAATATCCTGTGGTTGTCGGTCATTAGCATATAAAGCACTTCTATCAATAAATTTCTGCAGCAAAAAAGAGGCACTAAGGTATAAAGAGTTCCAATATGTGGCTGATTGTTTCTGGACTATTAAGAGAGGCAGCCAAAATGTGTAGCTGCAAAACCATGATAATGGATAAAATCTAAAAGAGAATGAAAAACACTTCATGAATCACTTACTTAGTTCTCAAAGAAAGGAAGGTTTATTGATAAGCCAGCATTATCTATTCATGCTCAAAAAGTTCATTAAATTTAATCAGATTAATTATTCACAAAATTTTTATTCATATTTACCAAAACACTGTCTGCTGAAGAGATAGTCATAGAGAGTGAGAAAACGATTGTACCTTTAGGAAAAACAGAATGCACTGTTAAAAGAAAGAGCACTATAAAGAGCAGGTAAATAAGCCTTGTGTTCCAAACACTTTTATAGCCAATAAGATATTGGTAACTCTGTCCATGTCATGCCCAAATTTATCATCTCTACAATTTATATAGAACTTTTTACCACTGCTCATAAATTTGGTTCATATTAACACAGGATAGTTTCAATCTAAATTTATGAAATGTGAAGGTCATCTACAGCAACTTCTAAGAAATAATGACCATTCAAACTTTTATATCTTAACATTCTGTTCGCATGTTTACATTTGAAAATGACTTTGTTCACCTTTTTAATATTAAATTAAAAACTTAATTATTCTGCTTAAAAACAGAACTGTAAAAATAATAGTGTGTGTAAGAAAAGAGAAAAGGACAAATCAAAAGTGAGAAAAAAGAATGTACTTGGGACATGAGAAAGGGTTTAATAAAGTTTACATTACCCCAAGTAAATCTCAGTTTTAGAACTTCAAGAGGTTCATTATAACAAAAAATAGGTGAAGCTAACATGCTTACCAATGAGTCTGTGATTTGACAGTTTGTATTTGATCAGTTGTATGCACTTATATTCCTAGCAAATAGCTAGAATAATTCTAATTATAACAAGAACACTACCAATAATGGAACAATTGAGAAAGATATTAAAACCATCACCCAAGAAATAAAAGAAATAAAGAATATTGAAAATAGAATTGACATAATAATGGAAAGCAGATAGGAAGAGTTGAAATCAATATTAGGACACTTTGAAGGAGAGGTAAAGAAGGAGATAATAGAGTGCAAGAAAAGATTATCACACTTGGAAGGTATTGAAAAGGGAAATAGGAAAATGAATTTAATAATTTTTAGAGTGGAAGAAAGAAGAGATAGACAAATATGGCAGGAAATTGAAGATATTGTCACAGAGAAACTGAATCTAAATATTGTAGGGTGGGAGATTGTTGGTTGCTATAGAATTGGAAGAAAAGGACAAAGACTGAGACCAATAATTGTTAAAACCACTACAATGAGGTTTAAATGCAAAGTATTAAGAAATAGCAACAGGTTAAAAGGCACAAAAATATTTATTGAACAGGATTTGGGAAAAGAGCAATGAGAGATAAAATCTATTAGCACTACGGGAAATAAAGAAAGCAAGGGAAGAAAGAAAAAAAGCGTTGGTTAAAGGAAGTGAATTGTGGATTGATGAAGTGAAACAAGAACCTCATCAGCACATTGTAATAAGAGAGGGAAAGCAACTTACACATGAGGAGAGCGGAATGAGTGGAGATGGGCAGAATTATGGCGTGAGAAAGAGAGAAAGAGCTTATTCATTGCCAATGATGTCATCAATGAAATGAGTCCAACTAGCAACCCAGCTGATATAGGACAGTTTGGCCTTGGAGGCTGACACACCTGATACAGATGAATGGAGGCATGATGGTTTATGGTTTCTACGCCGGCTATAAGCAGCTTGCAGGTTAAAGATAGAAAAAACACAAGAGGGTCAGGACAAATATAGAAGTGAAAAAGATGGACATTGAGAAATTACAAGTGTTAAAGAAATCTGGAACTAATGACACAAAAACTAAGTTGTTTGAAAAGTATCAAGCATTAGCTGTACCACATTTTCTGATTTTCTTTGTTGATCTGGTATTAAACAACAACACAGAACATTTTTTCTTCCATCTGAATATGAATGTGCATTTCAGTTTGCCCAGGAAAAATATGCTGGAACTTCATTTCCACCAATATTTGTGAAATACCAAGCAAAATCTCAACCTTCATTCCAACAATGTACACCAATGAAGTGGCGGAAGATATATCTGCTTTGTAGTAGTGGAAATCTGAAGAAAATGTTATTGGCAAAGTAGTAATTAACAAAATTATGCTAATCTTACCAACTAGAGCATCATCTGCTGGTGTAGAACATGTGTTTTCTACTTTTGGTGTTATTCATTTAAAGTTAAGAAACAGACTTGGTGTACACTTTTGTTTTTGTATAAGCACTTAAATAGGGAAGCTATAAATGTCAGATGTGACTAAAGATGAAGAACTAGTTTGGAAATGGACTTGGTGTAAACAACGTTTCCAGTTTGTGTTTATTTAAGGATTTTAAGGACTTAAAAAATAAGTAATCAAACAGGAAAGCTCATTTAAAAATATATTGTAATATATCATACTCCAATATTGTTAGAACACAGTATTCAGATTGATTCTTCATTATTCATCTTAGGTACTTATTAACAAAGAAAGTGTAAAATGAAGAAAAATACTTTAAAAAAAAATAATTGATTTTGATTTGTTTTAGTTTTATGCCTTGATCTCTACTCATAATTAATTTGTTTAAAAAATGTAGTACGTTAGTAAACAATGTGTCCATGATGTTCAAAATTACTGAATAGTCTATTACTTTGAGATAGATTTCTTAAATTGCAAGCAGCATTCCAACCACAGGCAGTTGCAGAAAAGATTAATTATTTATTAAAGCTTACAATTTTTCTGGTCACTTATATTTCAATTCATCCTGATTCCATACAGAAATGTATACTGCAATAATGTTGGAATGGAATGAGATTATTTTTTTCCTTTCTTTCCTAAGAATTAATTATATTTCATGTAGTAAGATTAATCATAATGGATAGAATGTAGGAGAAGAGAAAAGAAAACGTGCACAGGCATATAATCTGTTTCCAAGCATTTATCAATTGAATAGAATATGTTGGACACAAGTGTCTATAACTTTTACTTTAAATTATACCATGCTTTGGTTATAAACATTGTTCACTCACATGTTTTACCTCCCCATTACTAAGTGTGTCACAGTCAACGTGCTTGTTCTTTTATTTAATTTCCTAAAATGTGTAACAATCTTATCTTACAGAAAATGCTAACTTTGTCATCCTACCACAGCTAAATAGGCATTATATTCAGAAAACATATTTTGACAGACATATTTAAGTTCAAACCCCATATTATTTCTGATTCCATTATTGATCTTTTCCTTTACTCTGAACCTCTTCCTTTGTTACGAATTTGCTGGCAAGCATTCAATGTTAATTTCATTTCCCCCCCCCCCCCTGTTAAAACTGTATGTTTTAGTTCATATTTTTGTTTTACACTAAATTGAAATATTAAATTTTCTGCACAATATCATGAATTGCAGTTCTGGAATGAGCCAATTGGTCATGAAAGTTCAAAACAAATTTTATATGCAATAAAATAATTCATATTTAAAATAACATTTTATTCACCAAATGTGTAACTCTACAGTAAACTGTCTAAGCATTTCATGACTAAAAGTATACTGCAGGAAACAAATTCAGAAAGTGATATTCAACGCAATTAAAAAGAGAGAAGGTGGAAATAAAGTACAGCATGACCAGTTGTGGTATGAAGAGAGGTCCAAAAGTTTCTGGCCTTGCCGATAAGGGTTATCAAATTATAACTAGAAGTTTCTTCCGGGCTTGGGATTCGTGGTCTCTTGGAGCTAAGGAGTCCAAACGTTTCATCCTCAACTGCGGAGGACATCTTCAGTGGCGCGGTCTGAGTCTTTTGGGCAAAGGTCCTGCCACAACTGAAATGCCAGCTGGAGGTGTTATATTTATATATGCACTGCTCGAAGGGGATTGGTTCGGTTGGAGCAGAGGGGTTGTACTCGGAGGGCAGGGCATCTCCGTTCTGATCGGTGATTGATTCGCATGAATTTTGCTAGTGTGGGCTTGTTTTATGTGCTCTAATATCGGATGCCAGGTTTTGCTCAGTTTGAGAGCCTCTTCCTTTTTGTTGAAATTATTAGGATGCTTGTAGATTTCTATGGCTTCGCGTTGTAATCTAGCGTGGTAGTATGGTACTGAAGATAGGATAGATGTTTCATTGTGTTGGATAGCGTGTTCACCGTCTGCCCACATAGCATGTTCTGCGACCGCGGACTTGTCCGGATGGCCCAGATGGCAGCATCTCTTGTGTTCGGAGATCAGTGTGTTGACGCTTCGTTGAGTGGTGCCTATGTATACAGCAGCGCAGGAACAAGGAATCCGGTAGACGCGGCCGAAGCGAGTGGGTCCCTGGGGTCTTTGGTCGAGCGTAGTAAAGTATTGATTTGTCTGGTAGGCTTGAAAATGGTTTTGACGTTGTGGCGTTTGAGTAGGCGTCCAATTCTGTCAGTGACCTTGTTGAAGTACGGCAGGAAGGTAATACCATTGCTCTTGGGCAAATCATGTATGGCCGGGTGGTGTGTGGATGGGCGTATAGCTCTGCGTACTTCTTGTGCTGTATAACCATTTGAAGATAGATGCCGTTCCAGATGCCGGAGTTCCTGTTGAAAAGAGTCAGGCTCGCAGATGTGAGGTCCTTTATTCTGTGCCCTTTGAATGAGTGACAGCCAACTATCGGCTGCCATATCCCAGATCTCGCAAGCGTATAACATGAGGGGGATGATCAGAGCTTTGAAGAGGTTAATTTTCATATGGACGGGCATCGCCTTCGAAACGAACACAGGGCTCAGTTGAGCAATAGCTCCCTGGGCCCTGTGGGCAATTCCGGCGATGTGCTTCCCGAAAAGTAACCTCTTATCAAGCTGAACTCCCAAGTAAGTAAGGGAATCCTTCCACTGTATCCTTTGTCTGTTGAAGGTGAGTGTTGGGCAGTTTGCGGGAATGCGGCGTTTAGTAAATATGATTGCGTGGCTTTTTGTCGGGTTAAATGACATTCTCCAAAGCCTGCTCCACCTTTCAATTAGGTGTAATAATCTTTGTATGGGTTTTACGGCTCTGCTTATGAGTCTGTCTGTTTTGTATACCAAGACGTCGTCTGCATATTGTGCTATGTTGACGTCTGGTGTGTGGGGGAAGTCTGCTATGTAAATGTTGAATAAGATTGGTGAGAGGACAGAGCCTTCTGGAACTCCGCCGCGTATCTGTCTTAGTGTGGAACTGTTTCCCGCCACCATTACAGTGAAATTTCGGTGTTTGATGTATGTGTGTAGTAGCTGTATGTATCGGTGTGGAAGCCCAAGGGAGATTAGTTTGTGTAAGAGCCCGGCGTGCCAGGTGGTAGAGAAGGCCTTTTCCACATCCAAAGAAACCGTGGGGGTGAAAGCCCTGCTCTGAAAACCCAGGGCTGCAGCCTCCACACCCCCAGCAGCTGTTGGGTAGTAGAATGACCAGGACGAAAACCAAATTGATGTGAAGGTATGGCTTGTATGTTACCCAGTAGGGGTGACAAGCGGGTCAGTAAAAGTCTTTCGAAAACTTTCGATAGTGTTGAAAGGAGGCTTATGGAGCGGTAAATGGATGGGTGGGCTGGGTCTTGGCCCGGCTTCAAGATGCATATCACACGGGCCTCTCTCTACTCTCGTGGGAAGTGGCCCAAGCTGATGCACATATTGAAAACCTTGGTAACAAAGAGCACAGCTTTGAAGGGAAGGTTGCGGAGCATGAGGGGTGTCAGCCCGTCAGGCCCAGCAGCCTTTTTGGGATGGAAGCGCAGAAGTGCGCCCTGGACTTCTGTGGGATGAAAGATGGGAATGTTATCGTCCGTGTCGTCTGGCGGTCGTCGAAGGTAACGACGAACATCTCGACGAACTTGGATTGAAAAACTGTCGTCCTGGGGGATATTCTCTGGGCCTGAAAAGCTGTTCCAAGTAGTCAGCAAGAGCATTTGCTTTGGCTTGGGATTCGTAGGCCAGGCCTCTGGTGCCGTAGATAGGATGGGAAGTGCGAACTCGTTGTCCACGGATGTTTTTGGCGATCCTCCACACGTCGCCATCAGCAAGGTTCCGTCTAGCCTTGGTGCCCTTCTAGGCGAGTTTTCTATGCTCGCGTAGGCGGGCATGGACCTCGAGGCGCAAGCGCCTCCAGAGCCTTCGATGGTGTGGCGTGCGGTGACGCTGGAACAGTCTGCGGGCTGTCCATGATCGGTGAATGAGGAGTTCGAGGTTTAGCGGGAGGACATCTGGGTGTGGGGGAGGGGCGGTATGGATCGTGAGGCTGTGAGCCATTCGTGTTACCGTATGGGAGAAGGATGAGACTGCAGTCTCTAGGGAGGGGATGTCGGTGACTTTTGGGTTTGGGGGAATGATAATGTTGAGGCAGTCCTTGAGGCTTTTCCAATCGATTTCGCGGATTAGGCTGGCGACATCGTGGCTGGCAACCCTTGTGTTGATCTCTGCCAACACGGGGTTATGGTCGGAATGTAATGCGTTGATCGATGTAAGGGTGAGATGGTGTGGGAAATGTTTGATGATCGCAAAGTCAATAACAGATGGTTGTCCTCTACTAAGCGGATGGTGAGTGGGTTGCCAGGGACCCTGTACTCGTAGTTGGGGGTCCTGATCTATCAAGCGAATGATTGCGTTGCCTCTGGTATCTGTTCGTTGAGTGCAATGCCAACGTGAATGTTTGGCATTGAAATCACCGGCCAGAATAAAACTAGGATGTAGGGCGAGAATGGATTGGTAGTCAGCTTCCACGAATGCTCTGGAAGGAGAGTGGTATGCAGATGTTAGCAGAACCTCCGTGCCATCAAGTTCTACGAATGCAGCCGTGGCCTCCAAGGTTTGAAGTGGGGGGGATCTGGATTGGTCGATGGGCCACGTTCTTCCTGATCAGTATCGCTGTGCCTCCTCCTGGGGCCCACGATCCGTTCTCAGGCAGTTATAGCCCTGGAGACGGAAGTGGTTGTACTGATGGAGATGCGTCTCGCCGACTAGTATGGCGTCTAGTGATTACCGGGAAGCAAAGTGTTGGAGTTCGTCCCCACGATCCATCAGGCCGTTCGCATTCCAAAATGCGAATCGGAACAAGGTACGAGACCTAATTCTGCTCCCCATTTTGGGCTGCTGGGCTTCCGTTGAATAATAGGGTGACGGTTTCAAAAGCTATCAACACTTTGCTGGAGGGGTCAGGAGCGTTTAGGAAGCGAGTGCAAAGCTCCTGCAGCCGCTGGCCATAAGTCTGCCAAATGCTTGACAGCGAGTGCAGCAGCCCCAGGGCATTGCCACTCTGTTGGATAGGGTTAGCTGGATTTGGGTTGGGTGCGGTAGGTCCAGAGGTCGTCAGTCCCTCCCGGGTAACCCCCACCGGGGGGAAGACAGCCGGAGCCGTCTCCCTCCCAGCCGGTGCCGCCCGCCGAGAAGTCCTCCGCCTCTGTGGTTTTGGAGAGGAGTCTGGTGCTGGTTGGTTCTGGTTGTGGTTTAAGTAGGTGCCTGTTGTGTTTTGGCCTCGGTGTGAGGTCGCTTATCAGTGGGCTGTTTTTGCGCCGTTGCTGCATAGGATGTCTGCGGTGTGGTAGTTGTAAAGTGGGATGTTGCCTGTGCTGTTGTTGGTTTGGCTGCGGTAGATGTTCCGGCGATGTTGGTAGTTGGAGCGGAAGGAGTGTGTCTGCCAGGGGCAGTACCATCTTGGTGTTCCCTTCTGGAGGATGTTATCATCCTTAGTCTCACTGGGCATCGGCCGTAGCAGGCAACATGCTCCGCTTTGCAGTTGGCGCATGTAGGAGTCTCCGTGGAAGATCTCGGGCAGACCTCACGGGGTTGAGGGCCACCGCACCTAAGGCAGCGAGGGTTCCTCTCGCAGAAATAACTAGCGTGGTTGAAACCCAGGCAGCGGTGGCATTGAGCAGGGCCGCCAGGGCGTAGGGAGATCTCAGTTTTTACTCTAAGGTAGCAGAGCGCTTGGATCTTGTCTACCTGGAGTTGAGGGTCATCTGCTCGCTCCACAGGGGGATGGGAATTCGTCCCTCTGGAGCGGCTTTTGACAACTGCTTTACAACTTTGGGTATTACGCCCTGGCGTCGGAGATCTGCATCGATATCTTCCACTGGAGTGTCCAAGGGAAGCCCTCTAATGATGCGCCTCACATCCTTAGCTTTGTCCAAGGCAAAGGAGAAGTGTTGGATCCCCCTCTTTTTAAGAGCGGTCAGCAAGCGCTGATGGTCCTCCGCACATCGCGCTTGAAACCTGTATGTATTTCCTTTCCTAATTACCTTGCATTCTCCCATAAGCGTGGGCATGACTTCCTTGAGGAAGCCCATCACCCCCTGGAGAGAATCCATAATAATTGGAGGAATATGCCTCCTAGTGTTTCCGTTCGGGTTTTGACCCGTTGCTGAGGTTGGTTGGGTTGGCTGTCCAGATGTGCTGGAGCCTGCATTCAATGGCTGAGGACGAGAGCGTCGCTTCCTCTTGCCAGTTCCTACACGAAATTCAGCTTCATTAGCGTCTGAAGCTAGACCCGATGAGCTGTCTTCCTCCTCCATATAGGGGGAGTGGACAGAGAAGACGGATGTTTTCTCTGAATGAACAGAAAAATCGGTGAGTGAAGCGTCACCGTCGGTAGTGGGGTCTAAGTCCACTTGGTTTTTGCCTAGACGTATTGGAGACCTTTAGCGTGGAAGTCTCTCCCCCGTTTCCTTCGTAGCACTTCTCGAAGAGGTCTTACCACCAGCTTTTCGTGGTCTGGTAAAACCTGTCATCCGATGTTAGAGCACATAAAACAAGCCCACACTAGCAAAATTCATGCGAATCAATCACCGATCAGAACGGAGATGCCCCGCCCTCCGAGTACAACCCCTCTGCTCCAGCCGAACCAATCCCCTTCGAGCAGTTCATATATAAATATAACACCTCCAACTGGAATTTCACTTGTGGCAGGACCTTCGCCCAGAAGACTCAGACCGCGCCACTGAAGATGTTCTACGCAGTTGAGGATGAAACGTTTGGACTCCTTAGCTCCACGAGACCACGGCTCCTAAGCCCGGAAGAAACTTCTAGTTATAATACTGACTCCGGCCGTGAAAGCTTCCGATCACTAAAGGATTATCACCTTCACAAAATTCTTATCTGGTGTCATACCTCATTTATTAAGTAAATAATTTCAGCTGTAATTTCTACTCTGCTGTGTTCAGTTGTTCAGATATAGTTGCATAAAGAAGGAGAAGGCAATGTGTAGAGGATTGTGACATGTTCTAAATGGAGTATCAAGCTGTTATTAAGTTCTGCACAAAAGAAGGACTTACTCCAAATAAAATTAAACAACAATTGGAGAGTGTATGTGGGGAAATATCCCCCTTATATTCCTCTGCAAAAGAATGGGCCAAACTTTATTGAATGGGTCGAGAAAGTATGGAAGACAAAGAACATGCAGTTCGGCCCTTGGAGGTGCTGACTCCTGAAAACATCGCTCTTGTGAAAAGAGAAATTATGGAAGATTGGTGGCTCAAAGTTACAGAAATAGCAACTAGGTTGGGCCTTTCTAAAATAACAATCTTCTAATTACTCATGAACATTTAAACATGAATATGGTTAGTCAAATATGGATACCTCAACTTCTTTCCTCAGTTCAAAAGCAGTAACAAGTCATCTGTTGTCAGGCATCTTTGTTCTGCTATGATAACGAGAGAGAAGTTCTGCAAACCATTGTTACAGGAGATGAAACTATGATCCTCTACTATGATCCATTGCCCAAAAAGGAATCAATGGTGTGGCGTAAATATGGCAAAACACCACTTCCAAAGGCCAAGGTCACTCAGTCAACCAAGAAGATCATGGTCACAATCTTTTAGCACTGTGACAGAATACTCTTCATTGACTTTAAGGGGAAAATCACAGTAAATGAGGAGTACTATGCTGGCCTACTGCACAGACTATGTGCTTCCATCAAAGAGAAAAGGCCAGGAAAGCTGAGTGGTGGGTGCACCTTCTTCACGACAATGCACCTGTGCACACAACTCTTATTGCAATGGAAGCTGTGAAGAAATGTGGCTTTAAGGAGATCGACCATTCACACCACCCATATCTAGCTCCCAGTCACTTTTTCCTCTTCTCAAAATTCAAGAAGGATCTACCAGGAAGGAAACTCAAGTATGACGAAGAAGTGATGGATGCTATTTATACCCATTTTATAGACAAGACTTCTGACTATTGGGGGGAGGGGATTGAAATGTTAATCCAAAGATGTGAGAAGTGTATTGCAATAAAGGGTAGCTATATTGAAAATCGAAATATAGTCTTTGTTTTTCTCATACCTAGAAAATGGTTAGGCTGGAAACTTTGTACCTACCCTCGTACCTTTAGTAGCCAACAAATAAAACATTTTGCAAACAGACTAGTTTATAACTAAAGTTCTATATTAATGAGATCTGCCCCAATCTATAACTACACAACAAGCTTTTTAAAGAAGATCATGAATATTAATAAAACACCTCAATGATTACTTTCTGCAAAAGAGTGTATGTGTGATTTTTGAATTTTCAAAACAAGTGAATAAAATACAATTACAATTGTAATTAAATGAATAAAATACAAAACAATTACATGCTGTTTCTGAGGAGTTTGCTGTTTTATGTTTTCTGTGGTGAAAACTTACCATAATGCCTGAAAAACTGAGATCTAAGATGCAATGGAAAAATGACCTGAATATTAAATGTCTTGCTTTTATTTCATTTTATTCAAATCCTTTATGAAAACTTTAGAAATACTAAACCAAAAATTATCTTTATAACAACATAGATTTTTTCATAACTGTTCACAAATTATTTAAGTTAATTTGAATCTTGAAAAGCATGGTTCTTTTTAGTTTATATCCCATTGCTTTTATGGCTATGTGAAATGTTTACATACACCTATTCCATTTATGGAATATGATTAAACACATGCTAGGTTTAATGATTATTAAGATTGAAAGTAAGATTACATATCCTATAAATTATGATTGACACACTTGGCACAGCATCCCAATGCTATCATGTCACATGAAACCTAAATACTGCAAAAAATTGCCATATAATTGCAACTGTAATTTAATTTGATACTAGTCTTTGGTGGAAATGAATGGTATTATGCACTTTTTCTGAACAAATATATCAACAACTGAGTAGTACTAGCAAACCTTTAAAATGTATGCCTGCGCAATACTGTTAAAGCAATCTGTCAAGAAATAGTAAAATTATAGGAAATGGGGCAAAGATGTGAAATTATTTTCTGACCACTCTAATATCTCTCTCAGATTTATGTGCACAATAACACTGCTGCTACCACGGATTGATATATTTTTCTACCAAAAGTATGTAATGTTACATATCCAAAAGCAGCTGGTTTTTAACGCACACTACCATTTTGAAATGATATTGCACTATGCTGCAGATAGGCTTCAAATTATATGACAGCACTATAAGCTGGCTATTAGGTAGTTCCAAAGGAAATGTTGATTTAAAGAGTATTAGATTTTTTTTTTCTAGAATGCCCTTTATATAATTCATTTAAGGGCTCTACACACTAATGAAACTTTTTTGTGAAGTAAATCTGATAGTAACATAGTGCTTATATGTACATTTTGTGAAAAAGTTGGCTGTACACAATTTTGTTTAACTCTGTGAATGCTGAATAGAATGCAAAATTCTGATCCACTCTTATTGTCTTGAACATGAGGAAAGGGGCTGTTAATGGGACATTTTGTCAAATATATCACTTCAGTGCATGTAAGAGAAAATATAAAATTTTTCGTCTAGAAAACATTTTGTTTATACTATTTTAATTATGATACATTTGATATAAGGCCATTCATAGAAACAGCTTACTTTCCCTAGAAATGGAAGTACTGATGTTTCAAGGACCCACAGTGAGAAGTATAAAATGATCAATGAATGAATGGCTTCTAAAAATTCCAAATTTTCATAATTCCCTCTTCCCAAAATGAAATAAAAAAATTGCCTTTTTTTAAAAATGTCCCTACTGAGCACACACAATAAAACATATTTTCTCAATGTTTTTGTTCTGCATATTACAGCAGTGGTCTTAATGATGCAAACTGCAACTGTTGCATGCATAACTATACCTATACAAGACTCATGATGGGATATTCAATCTGACTTAATTCAGTTGATATCCGGAACATAATGAATAAGCATTACAGTTTTCATGCACAATGACATTCTTTATATGCAGAAGGTATTTTTGTTCTGAAGATCTGTTAGTTATAATTAGGGCTCTTAAGTTTTGCTAACTGAAGCTTCATCTAAAACTAAGTCTTCTAAATTTACTCACATTATCTCATTTTTACATATCACAGGAACTAGTCAATTCTGCCTCATAGTGCTTCCATTAGAGAATGATTTTACTCACCTTCCTCTGGTATGATATTCCAAAGAGATGCAATGAATTTGCTTCTTAAATGCTTAATAAATTATTTACTGTCAGAATTAATCAATGTGAAATTTATTTTCCCCAAATTTAAATATATCATCTTTCATGTGTTTTATGTATACTAGATATCATTAAATGCTGATTTCAAGCACAATCTGTACCATAAAAAATATCTATATCACAATTACTTATATAGAGTAAAATTATGTGGGCTAACAAAGGGATAAGCTGCATGGAAAATGAAAAGCCTGAATAAATGGACATTATTTAATTGGTAAAATTAATGTATGCAAAAACATGATTATTTATTCCATTCAATAATTAACCTTGTTTTTTGTTTGTTTCTATGACTACTATAACTCTTTCTAAACACTGTGTGAATTTTTGATGTGAAAATAAAAGTCAGTAAGAGTTTGGCTTGTGTAAATCTATTGCAGTGATTCACAAACTGTGATCCATGAGGCCCTCCCAGAAGAGGGTCCATATAACATTACAGTACAGCATCTCGAATATATAGATACAAACAATGAATTATGAGAAAACAAAATATTATACAAATTCATGATATTATTTAATGAAGTAAAACTAACTAGAATAAAATTTACGCTGATGACCTGAGATGTTAAAGAGCATTTAAAAAAAAAAAATTGTTCTAGAGGAAGCTTTTAAATATTCTGAAAACATGGACCAGGCAAAACTCTCATATGTACAATCATAGTTCACTTGGCTACAGAAAGCATCTTTTGGCAGCAAATTCAGTAGGCTAGAGCTCCCATCTCTCACAGGCTTGAATTTCTGCACATACGTGCACAGCTAAAAAAACCATGTGTACATCTGCAAACAATTTATGTGATATAACAAATTATTTATGAGGAAGTCACTCAAATTTTACTAGTTTTATTCCACTTACTTGGACATGTTTCAAAGGCAAATTTCCTTCATCATAGCACGGTTCCACTGTCTGCTTTCCAGCTTGGTATTAAGATATTGCTCTTTGGATTTTATAAACTTTTTGATGAGGTTGCTGTTGTTTGGAAGATCAAAATTAACTAAATTTTCTTTATTTTTGTTCAAGAATATATTTTTCCACACCGATAATTCTATGGGTTTTTGAAGAGCTTTTAAGAGTTTTGGTATTGCTATGCTGATGATGTCTTTGCAATAGTAGATGAAAAGTGGAAAGATGCACAATAAAACTACTACACCTACAAGACAGCAACATAAAATTCATAATGGAAATGGAGAACAACAAGGTTCTTCCTTTCCTGGATATAAAAAAGGATAACATACTGGAATTTGGCATAATCAGGAAAGATACCCACACAGATAATTATATAAAAAGCAACGGCCACAACCCAAAACAACATAAACTAGCTATAATCAATAGCCTCACATTCAGATTAACAAACCTACCAGTAAATGAGACAGAATACAAATTGGAGCACCAAAAAATCATGGATATAGCACAGAAAAATGGCTACACAACAGATCTGGTCAAGAAAAAGATAGAAAAATTAAAAAAAAACAAACAAATAAAAGAAATCACCACACTGAAAGGCTACAAAGGAGAACAGATATATAAAAAATTTACATTCCATCCACGGGCACACCAAAAATTTCAAAAGAGGCCAACATTATTTTGGCTCCAGTGAATAAATGCAGTTTGAAACACTGCCTAAAAACCAACACAAAGGACAAAATCCCACCAGGAAAACAATCAGGCATTTATGAAATCAGCTGCAAAGACTGCAATAATAAATATATAGATAAAACAAAAAGGAATATTACCATACGGTTTAAGGATCACATGAGAAGTGTAAAAAATATGGAAAAATCAGCAGTAGCATTCCATTTCAGGCAAAAAAACCATGAGTTCCAAAATGAACCAAAACTCTTAAAAGCTCTTCAAAAACCCATAGGGGAAAATATATTCTTGAAGGAAAAAAAAGAGAATTTAGTTAATTTTGATCTTCCAAACAACAGCAACCTCATCAAAAAGTTTATAAAATCCAAAGAGCGACATCTTAATACCACGCTGGAAAGTTGACAGTGGAACCGAGCTGACGATGAAGGAAATTTGCCTTTGAAACATGTTAGTGAAATTTGAGTGACTTCCTCATAAATATATTGTTATATAATACTATATTTCACTGTCAAAATCCTCAACTATTCAAATTTAAATTAATGTGATGTTTGCATTTTTGGAATGTCTTGTGCTTGCATTATTTTCAAGGAATTTCTAGACCTGCCCAGTTAGTCTGCAATTGTTTGTGTGGACTTTTAACTGCATTTCTTTCTTTATTTCATACATGTTTTGTTATTTTTAGTTTGGTCCTTTTTCAGAATTTAGATGAGAGCTTTGGAGAGAGAAGGAGAAGAAGAAAAAGAAAAAAGACTGCATGTGAGTATAACAATGAAAATGCTAAGAGATCAACATTTGAAGTTTCTAAACTTACTACATAATCTGGAAAATCACACATAACTGCCAAAGAACTTGCAGCAAAAATCATCATGTCGGTCCTGTGGTGTAGTGGTTACCATGCTTGCCTCCTAAACCCAAGATCGCAGGTTCGAACCTAGCCAGGACCGATGGATTTTTCCAGGGCGTAAAAATCCTAAGTATGGCTTCCTTTGGAAGGGATGTAAAGCCGTGGGTCCCGTGTCGTACATTTACAGCACGATAAAGAACCTCAAGCCTGAAAAGAGAGGCCTCTGAACAAAATTTGTCGGCCATTTCATGCCCTGAGTTGAATGGGACGCTGATGACCTGAGCTGTTAAAGAGCGTCCATAGATAAAAAAAAAAAAAAAAAAAAAAAAAGGAGCAAAAATCATGATTTTGTGCCTTGATAAGTAAATGAGAAAATATTAGTAGTAGTAATTATTAAGATTTTACACGACCCCCCTCCCAATTTTGCTCTGCATGATAGCACAGATGACATTAAAAACAAAAGTTTTTATGTGCTAGATAAACTGGTCCTGGATTAAAGCTAACCAGCAAGCTGTTGTGAAATAACAGCCACTCTCTGAAAATAGATATTGCTGTGTATAACACCCACTTGACTCAGGACCATAAACAAAATAATGAAATTACATCATTCACATGTATAGGTTAAGATGCAATTCTTCATATATGCATGGTGATTTTACATTTAACAAGAAATATGAAGAAACGGTGACTCTTTATTTTATAGACATGTAGGATGAAGCTGTGGTGAGAGCAAATTATTAGTAACTACAGCTACTATACATATATATATATATCCAAAATAATAATTATTATTATTTGTTATTTACTTGTTTAATCCTCCTGTTCTGTTGGCGGCAAAAGTATCTATAACCGAGTCATGAAAATTGTGGTGGCATTTATGTTCTTTATATAATGCCTTTTCTATGGATATTAAGGACAATCCATTGAGACAATCTTGAGCTGTTTAATTCCTGTTGTATGGCTTGACGCATTTCAGAGTAGAGAAACTTCTTTCTGCTACAGCACTACAGAGTCATAATTAATTTAATAATGGTTGACAGCTGTGGGAAAGTTTTACTAAGGTCATTTTGTACTAAATACTATTTCAACTCCAAGAGTGATTGTAACTTGATGATGTTGAACCATAGATGCAACAGAGTTCAGAATTAAGACCCTCCAATGTAATGTTCATAATGTGATTTAATAATAGAGTTGTTGAGAAATTACAACACTACCCTTAAAACTTTATGAAATCTAAAGGGGCAAAAATTTGCAATTGATGTACATCAGAAAATCTTTCTTCAACATGAACCTCAAAATTATCCAGTATTTCATAATATAGCTACAAAAATGAGGTTTGAGCATCATCTCTCAAACAGTTCAATTGCTTCTTTCTGGAGCATTCTGTAAATGAATGATGTGATGCAGAGGCATGGTCAATTTTTTCCAAAGAATGTTGAACTCACTATGCAGGAGACAAAGCAACTCTTTAAATTCTTTTACTTTCTTCATACAGAAAACTATGTCACAAGTATTTTTCTGTATCAATTTAAAGAGTATCTCAGCTCTTGGCAAAACTAAATGGAAAAATTTCAACATGAAATTAAATTCAAAATCAAGCAGGTTCGTATGAAAATCAGTAGCACAAAACTGTATTTGACAGTCAAATTCTGTGTTATTAGCAACAATATGAGAAACAATTGGATTAAGTGGTCTTTGTGATTGTAAATCACTTCTATAAGCTGGTTATTGTACAGCCATCTTGTTGGCACAAAAAGGAAAGACTTCATTGACTATTTCATCAAGAGCCTGATTTCTTTTGGAGGAATTTGAAAATAATTATGCAATACGAGATAGAATCAAAGAATACCTTACAAAACTATATGTTCTTTACAGAGTCTTGCAAAACTAAGTTTAACTTATGGACATAACAAATTGTAAATAGTGTTTGCAAATACTTCGATTTAACTTTAGCTGCAAAGCCATTATATTGCCCAGTATTAACAGCTACATCATCATGTGTCTGAGTAACTAATTTATTTCCTGGAATTCTTCTCAATGCTGAAAAACTATCTTTGAAATATGTTCACAGTACGATCATTATTCATATCAATGAACCAAATGAACTTTTTATATCAATATACCTAAACACTACACTAATGCTTGTCTGGAAAAAGCAGTATTATTATTAGAATTAATTATACTTTTTAAATGGAGTCCCTCTCTGCCATAAAATTTAGCAACTCCCTATAATTTCCTGTGTTTGAAGAGCTCTCTGACTCATCATAATCCCTGAGAGATAGTTCTTGGAGTGCTAAAGAGCACAAGGTGGCAATTAAAGATTTCAAAAACTCTCGGTTACCATTTACTTGATAAGCTTTGCTTAGAAAAAATTCTGTTTTTGTCTGCTGACTTTTCAAACTCTTTTAGTGAAGCTGAAGCACCAATGTTTTCCTTTGCTTGTTGATGATGCTAACATAGAACATTTCCTATTATTTAACTCAGTTAAACCTTCATTATTTCAAATATTATACAAAACAATAAACATGGCCAACAGAACAGTTTATTTACAATACACATCACTTAACCATTGCTGTCTTAAGAAACTGAATCAGTTTGTGTAATGATGGTGTAGATTGTCCTTTAGAAATTAATTTCCCCCCCCCCCCTTGGTAGCTTAATAGGCTAAAAGGTTTTTTTATTAGTTCTTTTATTACACTTACCGGATGTTCATCACATTGATGTACTTGCATTACAAGCCACCCCGAACTTCCTTCCCCGAGTGCTTTTCATTAAC
The DNA here is from genome assembly GCA_030762175.1 of Metallyticus violacea. Taxonomy (NCBI): domain Eukaryota; kingdom Metazoa; phylum Arthropoda; class Insecta; order Mantodea; family Metallyticidae; genus Metallyticus; species Metallyticus violacea. Next base: position 41,092,397 of record CM060843.1, on the reverse strand, counting down.
ACTGTTTACTCATTTACTTTGTAATTGTGGCATGAATGCTAATAAACATTTATCCAGATAAATTATGAAGTATAGGATGATCCTCACATCCTATATGGAATAATTGCCACTGCTGCAATCTCAATTGTTAGGGAAAACACCCCATGGCCAGGCACACCATATTGTTTCCAATTTTATGCTAATACATATTTAGAATGGGAAAAACCACGTGAAATAGCATTATAAGAAATAACCAAGAATTACGAAGTGCAAGAGAGAGTATCAGCAGCTACAGAAATGTCTCTAAGGATAGTAAAGAAAATTATTGGAAGAGTTAATACAAGAAGAAAGCAGCACTTCTTTCGACATTGCAGAAAAAATGCTCAATGTTCAAAAGCAAGTGACAGATATGGATTTTGATAAACAAATTATCAGATGCACAATTCAGAATTTTTATTTAAATGAAGGGTAGTGCAATTTCAAAATAACTCATTAAGCTCTATTTCAAGAGGTGGTAGCACAAGCTTAAGAAAAGTAGTAAAGGAAATTGGGTTCAAACGGTTAAAGGCCAAAAAATAATGGAACTGTGCTGGTGGAAAAACATGATATATGAATGTTGCTCATAGCATTGCTCTCTATATAAATTTCATGAGGAAGAATTTTAAATCTCATATATATTCATTCTAGCCATAATACAGCCAAGAGCTGGTCAAATGGTTGCACAGGTGGACTCATGTCACCAATATCTAGAAAAGCTTGATTCATCATTTATCTATGCAGGAGGCAGTTTCTGTTTTGTTCCCAATGCTTTGGCAATTTTTAAACCAAATCAGAAAACTGGTGACTATCACTATGCAATGAATAACTACATACTTTGGCTAAAGAAACAACTCATTCTAACCATATTAAGATTGCTCCTGTACCACCCAGACCTCAACCCCATAGAATTTATATGGGCTGATATCAAACAATGGGCTGCAGTCAGAAATGCAACTTTTAAAATTAAAGATGTGGAGCATTTATCCTGAGAAGCTTTTACCCAGCTAACATCAAAAAAGTGGAAAAATGCCTGTGCTAATGTCCAGAAAATAGCATCTGATTATTATGAGCAAGATGCAAGATGGATAAACTACTGACAGATTTATCATAATGGATGATAACAGAAACATGGAAGAAGCTGAAATGAGCAAATAGCGATGGTGATTCTGAAAGGGAAGGAATAATATCACAAATTGGTGTGTTGGTTCACAGTGACAAATGTTCATAGTTGTAGAGTACTCACCATGTGCTTCATTCTTTGTCTGAATTGATTGTACCTGTGCTACAAGTAAGACAATAAGAATGGAGTGATATATGTTAATGTTCAGTAGATGACTTATACCTTGGCTTACTTTTGATGTTTTTTTCTTTATTGAGGGACCAATTTGTTTTGCTGCATTTATAATCACCTATTTGTTGCACACTAAGTTGAAGAAGCATTTAACAGTTTATACAAGTTTATAATGTCTCAGAAAATGAATTGGAATTAGTACAGAGATGGAGCATGATGGCTTACTGAACTTGCAGCGCAGATGGAAAAAAAACACTGCATCAGTAATGTGGTATCATTGCCACTTATATCAGGAAGCTCTAATTGCCAAGAAGATGTCACAGAAGCTTAAGTTGATTTTAAAGGAAATGGTCAAAATTGTTCATTTTAAAAAAAAGCAAAATTCAAGACTTTGAGTAGCTTTGCAAAGAAATTAACAATGAACATTAACAACTTTGGCAACAATGTGAAGTTTGTTGGCTGCCAAGAGGTAAAGCCACATCAATAATCTCTTCTGAGTTGAAATATTTAGAACACTCTTTATTTCTCTTACATGAGATTTACTCTGGATATGTTTTGTTTACAACTCAGTAGAGATTATTAATGTGTATTTCACGGTATTTGATTACAATTTGAATTAATATTGAAACCACATCTTAATTTTGGGAACATTTGAAGAAAAATTTGCTTGTCTTGGGCTATTTCTGGATAATGAGAAGGCATTTAATAAGGTTTGGCACACTGAACTGCTAACCCAGAGATGAAATTAAACATTTCTATTGGGTAAGCAGTTTCACCTCCATGACCAAATGAATGATTTTTCTTGGTTAGTAAAATTAAAATATTAGTAATATATCTCCACGATGAACTTCAAGGAGAAAAACTTACACTTTTTAAAGCTGAAGACAAGATTGAAACAATTATCAAAGTTGAGCTGTGGCATCAATGCAGTAAACATTTTCTAGCCACTCAAATTTTCTGGTTGCACTGAAGAAGAGTTCTTGAAGAACAAGTCACTCGGTGCACAGCATTTAAAACACTTGCAGAACACTTTCAAAGAACATTTTCCTGTGCCTGATGCAAGCAAACACTGGATCAGAGATTCATTTTCAATTCATTTGCACGAAGTAGAAGGGCTTACTGCAGCAGAAGATCAGATAACGCAGATCTCAATGGATGATGCTTTGAAATTTCATTATTAAAAAAAAAAAAAATAAGACACTGGCAAACTTCTGCACTCATTTAAAAGAAGATTTTCCCAGACCATCAAAGAAGGCCATGAAAGTAATCAGGTCTTTTATAACAACTTACTTGTGTGAAAAACCATTCTCTTCAATTGTTTATCTAAAAAAACAGTGAAGAAACCTTTTGGAAAACATTGAAGAAAAACTCAGAATACAAATTTCTCCCATTAATCCCAATATATCGTGACTTATAAGTGAAATGCAGCCCCATCCTCTCATTTAAGAATTAAAATTAATGAGAAAATATTGTGCCTCATATACTTTTGGTTATTATTAATATGATTGTGTTATGCATTTTATATATAGCACAATTTTTTCATCATGTTCACTACTCTGCGTGAGTTGAAAAGTGATGGGAGTCACCACACATACTTGGTGGTAGGAGGGAGGAAAATATGCAGTATTACCGAAACATTGTCTTATCTGCAGAGCCTATGAAAAGCAATAACCCATATACCCTTTGTTATATTACCTCAATGAGATAGACTCGTTGAAATCAATGCATAAAGTGTTGACACTGACCATAAGGAAAAAATTTACCTGTACTTATTTAAATGCAATATTTTTATGAATTTTACTTTTGTGTAAGGATACACTACAATAAAAAGCCTTATAGTGAATAAAAGGCACATTTATACATAAATTTTATAACCCAAAGATAAACATAGAAAAATATATATAATACAAATTTAGGATTTTAAACTTGACTAAAATTGTATAAAATATAGAAAAAAATTTTTTTTTAAAATGGTGACTAAAATTAGTTTGTTTTTTTCAAATTCTCTATCACCCATTAGGATTGTCACTGGTGTTAATTTTATAGGACGATTTTATGGTTCCATATGTCCTGTGTTCCAACAAGAGTATGATTGGATAGCACTAATTCTCACTTTTCTGTTTGCTATTGCAATTATTTTAAAATTCTTAAGTTGCTCATCCTGATAACTGTTAAATTTTAACATACAGGTGCAATTGGTTATTATTGACTCAACACTGTTGAAAAGACAATACAGTACAATTTGTTTTGGCTGTGGTGCATGTGAAGCTGAAAAGGCAACAGTATTATATTGTGCTGTTTATGAAAACAAATATGATTGTAATATCTATATTGAGGGTATTCTTGTGATTAGAATATTTGGTAAATTAAGAAAATTAAATTATTAAATTATTAGAATATTTGGTAAATTAAGAAAATTCTTATAGTCACTACCACAGTGAACAGTTATAAGTATGACTATGGCAGTAAATATGTAAAACAGAAGAAAAATAAAAAATTTAAATGAATATGTTTGTTTAGTAATAAATGGAAACAGGATAGATAAGCTGTTTGGAAGTTAGTTAGCTACATATGACAATGAAGGCATTGCAAAATGTACCAGTGGGTACTGCTTTGTTTTTAATGCCAGAGATTGGAACAGTGAGAAAACATTTATCAAGGGAAAAACATAGACCTAATTAAAATGTAAATTGGAACTTGCACAGTGAATCAATTAATCAATAAATCTTCTGTTGCATCAAAAGCTAAAACTAAATTGATTGCACATTTTTTGGAATAAGACATTACCTTTCTACTAAATGCAGTATTAATTTACAAAGTAGAATTTTCAAAGACTTAAGTTAGACCAAAGCATTGGTCTCAAATGGGACAATGTGGGCTAAGCTTGCTCACCAGCATTTTCTCCTCCTATGTAGCTTTGGAGTGGTGGAGAAAGGGGAAATTAGCTTCATATATTTCCATGTTATAGCATTAACTGCTAACCACTACCACTACATTTGATTTCATTATACATTTGTGCAGTTTTGTTTTGAATATTCAATTGCAACAAGACACTTTCTGACATCAATAATAAGTCCAGAAATATAGATTGACTGACAATCAGTTATTATGACATATACATATTTCATGATAACTGTGGATCCATATCATTTCGCAATCTTTGTGTAGACCATACATGGGTTTCCCCTTCTCCTACAACAGCTATGCTACTTGCTACTGCTCAGTTTCTATGTATGACAGACTTAACTTTGAGATGCCTGGTTTAAAAGGTTATTGTGGATGTACAAAATGTGAGGGGCTGATTCAAAATAATAATAGTAGTTTCCCATTAAGTAGAACTAACACAACATAACTTAAAAGATGGCCCTTTTTTTCTGTTTTGACAGATGCTTCCAACAGTAATGTTACTGCATGCTTTCCAGTGTATATTAAATAGATTTCTGAACACAGACTGGAAGTGGGGTGAAGGAGATATTACTTAGCTTCCATCACTATACTAATTAAACAGCTAATGGTATTTTTGAGAAAATTCATGTATTTTAGAAGAATTCAATTTTAACATTTCTAATATATCAAATTTTACTGCAAACAATGCAGCAGTGAACTATGGGAAACATTAAGTTTTTCAGAATTTAAAAGCTTAAAAGAGTAATACAATTAAAGTAAATTGTGATCGTTATGTCATTCATAATATGGCCAAAAATGTGTGCAAACTTATTAAATATTATGTAAAGTGTGTATTTAACATTTATAATGAGTTTTAGTCTTCTATTAAGTAAACTCATGAACTAATTTGAATATGATGAAGAATGTTCAATAATTTTACATTATGGCTTTGATGTTAATAAACATTTGTAAAAAATTAAGCAAATCATACAGGAAATATTTAGGAAGATGTTATTAATGTTTTTCAGAGAAGTCTAGACTACTTAAAAAGATGGTTCAATTTTTAAACCTTCCCTTATAAAAATTTGTGTTGAGCTTTAAAGATGATGCCTTTGACAGCCTTATAGATATTGTAAATCACAATAATATAGAAGTTGACAAATAGCCAATTAATATGTAGTTCTATAAACTGTATATTGACATACCAATATGAAATAAAACATTTAATTTCGTGTCGGAACCAATACAGTGAAGCAACTATTATGTTCTTGATTACCTATTGAGTTGATTTTAATAATCTTATGCTCCACTTACTGTTGAATTATGCAAAACTAGTTTCGCACGCTTTTGCCTGCATCCTCAGTTGCGAGTCGACTATCAGCTTCGTTGTTGGTTGGCTGGAGGATTTGGTGTAGCTCTCGTGGACATTTTATGAACTTCTGGATTAATTTATCTTCTGTTGGAATCTCAAAGTTCATAACCTTATCCTCATATTTTTTTTATATAAATTTTTTCCCATATTCCCAGCTTAATGGGTCAATTTACGAATTTCAATAATTTCACTCCCATTTCTATATCATGTTTATCTCTCCAAAAATGATGTGCAACTGCTGATTTCTCTATCTGATTGTACCTTATGTTTCTCCAGTGTTCCTTCAGCCTGATTCCAATGCTTCTTTTTGTTTTTCCAATATATACTTTGTTACATTCTGAACAGTTGATTTTGTATATTCCTGGCTTCCTTTCCTCTGGTATTCTATCAATATCACCAGAATTGAGCATATTTTTTAGGCTAAACTTGTTCACTGGTGACAAAGTAATCCCAAACTCTCTGAGTATTTTTTGGAATTTTTTGGTGGCCAAAGGATAAGTGAATTTCATGTGGATGGTGCATTCTTTTATTGCTGCCAATGTTGTAACCTGCTTTAACCTCTTCTTTTTTTTGAATTTCTTGATTTTCTTATCCACAATTTCTTGGTCATATCCATCAATGGGCTGAGTAACGACGATAAGAACATCGCTAGAAGAAAAGGGGAAGAAATTCTGAATCACATCAAAAAAAGTAAGGTTAGGTTTAATACACAAAAGCAACTCTTGGAATCGCTCAACAAAAGACCGGTGGTATACAAAAAAGCAGACAAAGGAAACAAAATTGTAATAATGGACAAAGCAGAGTATAAATCAAAGATGGAGGAACTTCTCAGGGGGAATGAATACATGAAAATAAAAGCAGATCCTCTAAAGGAATGCATACAGGTCATAAACAAATCTGTCAATAAATGCACAATCATACCATCCAAGGAGAAACCAAAATTAAAAGCAGATAACACTTCATTAGCAAGAATACACGGTCTACCAAAAATAACACAAACCAGAAAATCCCATGAGACCCATTATCAATTATAGAAACACACCTTCCTACCAACTAGCAAGATAGTTCCTTCAAAGATTTCAAAAATTTCCAAAATTTGATAGCTTAAGTGTAAAGAATTCTGAAGAGCTGGTGGAGAAAATCAAAGGTTTGTCTCTCTAAAAGGATGATCTTTTAGTGTCTTTCGATGTAAAGTCGCTTTTTCCCAGCGTACCAAAATGCAAACTTTCAGCATCTCTTCGAAAATGGTTACAGTCAATGAAACTGAGCAACAAGGAGATTGAGGAATACATCCAACTAACCAAAGTATGTATAAGTCTTAATTTCTTCAAGTACAATAGTGAATTTTACAAACAAGAACCAGGTTTAGCTATGGGGAATCCATTATTGCCTTTTCTGGCTGACTTATATATGAGTAGTTTAGAAATGCACATCACCAAATCATTTCCATACATTTTCAAAGTATGGCACAGATATGTGGATGATATCTTTGCAGTGGTCAACAAGTAACTCTTTGATGATTCTTTGAAATTGCTAAACCTATAAGATAAAGAAATTAAATTCACTTCCGAAACAGAACAAAACAACATGATTCCCTTTCTGGATTTAAAGATTATAAGAACAAGCAACAATTTGGAATTTGGAATATACAGAAAGGACACACAGACTGAGAATTACATAAAGGCAAGTGGATTCAATCCCACAGCACACAAGCATGCAGTACTCAATAGCTTAGCACATAGACTCATCAACATAACTATGAATGAGTTTGAATACAACAAAGAATACCATCATATTATACAAACAACAAAATTCAATGGATATGACCAAGAAAGTGTAGATAAGAAAATCAAGAAATTCAAAAAAAGAAGAGGTTAAAGCAGGTTACAACATTGACAGCAATAAAAGAATCCACCATCCACATGAAATTCACTTATCATCCTTTGGCCACCAAAAAATTCCAAAAAATACTCAGAGAGTTTGGGATTACTTTGTCACCAGTGAACAAGTTTAGCCTAAAAAATATGCTCAATTCTGGTGATACAGATAGAATACCGGAGGAAAGGAAACCAGGAATATACAAAATCAACTGTTCAGAATGTAACAAAGTATATATTGGAAAAACAAAAAGAAGCATTGGAATCAGGCTGAAGGAACACTGGAGAAACATAAAGTACAATTAGGTAGAGAAATCAGCAGTTGCACATCATTTTTGGAGAGATAAACATGATATAGAAATGAGAGCGAAATTATTAAAATTCATAAATCGACCCATTAAGCTGGGAATATGGGAAAAAATTTATATAAAAAAAATATGAGGATAAGGTTATGAACTTTGAGAATCCAACAGAAGATAAATTAATCCAGAAGTTCATAAAATGTCCACGAGAGCTACACCAAATCCTCCAGCCAACCAACAACGAAGCCGACAGTGCAACTCGCAACTGAGGATGCAGGCAAAAGCCTGCGAAACTAGTTTTGCATAATTCAACAGTAAGTGGAGCATAAGATTATTATAATTGACTCACTAGGTAATCAAGAACATTCCAATATGAGTTGCTCCCAGTTCCATCAATATGCTCTATATTTGAAATAACTTCTTAAGGCCATTACATCTTTTAACCAAAATACTTTTTAGAAATTTGAAATATGTTTTTGGCTTATTTATAGTATGAATATACATATTTAACATTGTTCTTCAAAACTATGTTTAATATCTTTCATATCTAATGGGGTATCATTTGTTTCAAGTATCCTAACTTCTGAGAAACTTGCTTAAGGTGGCAATCCCACTTCCTTTATTTATTTCCTTCACTACCGCCAAGGGTGGTTGAGGTTGTTAAGGCACAGATTTGTGAGCGGTAGGTCTGGGGTTCGATTCCCACCAAGACTATCATCCCAAACTGAGGATTTCCTCAGTCCTCATAAATGACAAATGCTGAGGAGGTACCTTAAACTTAGGCTGGCTAAAAATATATATAACAGCAAAATACTAAAAAAAAAAAAAATCTCAGTTTATCATTTCATCTTATGTATCATCAGTGCTCACCACATGTAATGCCTCAGTAGTTAAAAAGTGCATTAAACACAATTCAAAAAAGTTACTTTCTGTCCAAATGACAAAAGTGCTTTTCAAAATAGTCCTTATTAACAGTAATGCACTTGTTCAATCTTCCCTAACAATGTTCAAAAACATGTGATAAGCAGTTTAGAGAGGTATTTCTATCATTTTTGTAATATAGATACTGAAGTGATTTTTTTTTTCAATAATGGGAATAAACTTTTTTCTGTATGGTAAGCAAATGACATTACTTTTGGATAGATACTTGAGAACAGGCCATAAGTGTAACTATTGTCATAATCAAGAATGCATCCTTATAGCAGACCACCCTCATCATACAACCAACACCTTTTTTTTTTAAGAATATGTTCAAGGAAACAATAATGACATAATATGAGCTTATAATATTCATATTAAGTTGCACAACATGGTGATAATTATTCCAATATGATCAAAGAGTTTCATTAGCATTGTCTTATGCCAACACTGGAAGTTTCATTAGTATTACTTGTCAGCATAAGGAGAAACTTTGGGTTTGTTTCAATGTGGGAGAACCCAATGACTTAAAACACTGAACTTTCTTTCCTGGATTCAGAATCATATTGATGAATCCAGTTTTCAACTTCCATTACTATGGCATCCAGCAAAACATTACCAAGCTCCTGAAGGTTTGTTTTTCAAGACTGGCAAACATTCATGTACATTTGCTTCTGTGAGGGAATCCATCTGACACAAACATGTCTCATAAGTAAACATTTGCACAAAATATCATGAACACTGTCATTAGATATTTCCAATAGTTCATTAAATTATCTCATTGTTACTCAGTGATCTTCATGCACTATAACAGCAGCAGTGCTTATTGCTAAACCATTAACATCTATTCCTTAACAACCTGGCTATCCATTTCATTTATTGATTGAGTGTTCTTGAAAATGTTTAAACCATTAAAATGCTGTTATATGTTGGAGTTCATAGTATTGTTAGGGCTTTACATTTTTTGTTTCACAAGTATATTTATTGCCAATTTTACGATCTACATAGGTTAATATGTGTATGAACAGTCATTGTTAGTGCTTGTATTATTATTATTATTATTATTATTATTATTATTATTGTTGTTGTTGTTCTTTTTCTTCTTACATTAATATTTTTGTTAGTGCTTGAATTATTATTATTATTATTATTATTATTATTATTATTATTATTATTATTATTGTTGTTGTTTTTCTTCTTACAGTAATATTTTTAATGTTCATTTTCATTATCATGTTTATGATTAGCATACAATTATTTATCCACTTAATATTAAATTACTGGGTATGGAAGAAAGGCTGGGGAATAAAATGAATGATGTGGGAAGAGAAATTAAAAAAAGAAATTAAAATGGAAATGCAAAACATGAAAATAGAAGTCCAAGCTATGAAAAGAAGAGTAGAAACCTTTGGAAAAAAGATAATCAGATATTTAATTTGGTCATGTAAGCTGTTAAGGAAAGAAGAGGAGTGAGGCCTATTCAGGAAGCATGAGAGATTTTGAAATGGAGAATGGAGATGGTTCTGAATGGATGGGAAATTGCTGAAGCTATCAGAGTTGGAAAGAATGGAGGTAGAAGACTGATGGTGGTTAGATATGTGCTCATGCAAATTGTCTATAAAGTGCTGAAAAGATCTAAGAAATTAAAAAGGATGAATATATTTAATAATAGAGACATTGCTGGAGCAGAGAATTCCAAAGAAAGAATGGTGCAACAGATGAAGAAGGCAAGATCAGAGAGAACAGGTGCATATATACATAACTTTTTGCATTAGATTGATTTTTTTTATTTATTTTATTTACGGACACACTTTAACATCTCAGGTCATCAGCATCCCATTCTATTCAGGGCGTGAAACAGCTGACAAATTTTGCTTAGAGGCCTTTCTTTCAGGCTTGAGGTTCTTTTTCATGCCGTAAATGTATGACACAGGACCCACAGCTTTACTTCCCTTCCGAAGGAAGCCATACTTACGATTTTTATGCCCAAAAAATCCTTCGATCCTGGCTGGGTTTGAACCTGTGATCTTGGGTTTAGGTGGCAAGTATGGTTACCACTACACCACCAGGATCGACTTTGGATCGATAATGGTTTAGTGGAGGAGTTTTGAAAGGATATGAGGGACATTGCAGCACATGCCATTTCAATTTCTTTCCAAAATGCAGCCAGTAACTGGTTTTCCATAGTATACAACATCCTTAAGAGTTCCCCAATAGGTAGAAGTTCAATGGAGTTAGATTCGGAAAATCTATTCTGTACACACGTCTCCATTGCCTTTGAACTTCAACAATTTTCTTAGTTTTCCAATACCACTTCAAAATTGTTTTCCTCTGTTCAAACAATAATCTTGGCTCCATTTTGTTGTTGCAATGCTAGCATAACGTAATGTGAGTCACATCTGTTTACAGAACATCATACAATAATCTTGGCTTCATGTGTTCAATATTGACTTATCTGTAATGCAGCAACACTATCATAATGTATATGAGTCACATCTGTTTACAGAACATTGTACTACACATTACTGTTGTTTTTCGGTCCAACTTTGAAATATATTAAATAGATATCAACTGTGAAATTGTGTATACATTTTTTGGCACCCTCGATATATATAAACTGAATGTTATACAGCAAGTACTTACTTTCATAATAATTTTTGTAATTGTTTTTAAAATGGATATCTTCTTAAAGAATGAAACAGATTGCTTGTCATCAGAAAGAAATTACCAGATTGATTGTTTGAACTATGAAAAAGTACATCTGGGAAAAAAAAATAGAAATATTGATACAAATAGAGTATAAACTAGACTGAAAAGAAAGTCTGATAATTAAAAAAAATTCAAAAATCAAGGAAAAAAATTATACGATTTATGAAAACAATTTTTAGATTCAATGATAGATCACTTGAACATCAACAACGTCAATTCAAAATTTTACCCCAGACAATAAGCAGCTGAAGATTTAGATAATGGTTTATGAAATATGTTATTTATTTTAGCAAATGAAGCAAGATACAGTGTTTTAAAAATCTAAAAATATTTTCATTTACATGAGTTAAGTAGATTCACTATATCAAATTCCACATTTTATGGTTTTTTTTTTTTCTTTCTTACTTACAAATTAGATCTTAAGTTTATTTTATTATACAGAACATGTTTCACAGGTCATTGTCCACATCATTAGCTGTGAGTTGACAACCAGATTTATTAAATCGACTCCCCAGCTTATTAAGAATATACTACTTGCTTCCCTGTATTAGTTCCGACAAAAAATTGTATACCAGTCACTAAACTTCTGATTTTGCACAAGAACTTCAAGAACAACAATGGGATTCATAGTACTCCAGTACCTTTGCTTTGAATATTAACATACTCTTAAGATTAAACCATGCCTTGTTAATAAATAATGACAGCTGCAGATCAAAGAGTTCCTTCATGCGCTTTTTTGATAAACTGATTACAGAACAGCACCCTTTTTCCAAAGGTTGATCTCTTACACAACACCAACCTTATAAGGATAGAAATATAGTAGTTTTAGCTGCTTTCCATGTATTGGCCTTAGAAATTCCAACTTGCTGTGCTAATTGTCTCAAGCAACAGCCATGCCATCTAACTTCTCTTTTGTAAAAAAATGTACTGTGAAGCATGCATTTCTTACATTATTATACTGTTATCTTGCAAAAAGCTTCGGAATTTCTCAACAATTGGTTCTAGGTATTACAATACTGTTTGAAAAAAGAAGTTCTGTCACCTAATACAATCAACATTTCAGTCAGAATTACTGACACACATTCTAATGCAATCATTGTGTTGGTTCATCTTGTGTCAGGTGTAGTTTTTAAGCATTCTGCACATCATTGCCACTTAAGTTTTCCTGTTCCTGATTTGCATTCAAAATTATCTCTTTCAACTGGAAATATAGTTGTGCACTTATGCCTTTGCTGAAGTTTTCTGCCAAATGAGTAAGATATATGTTTGCATTTTCTAAGAGCTTCACCACATTTGTATGCAGTTCCACTTGCTATTGTGGAACTGTTTTGATATTATACTATGAACAAGAAATGGACATTATTAACTTTTCAGACCTATACATGTTTGTATCATAGTCAATGGATCAGCATCAGAACTTTGGGTGGCTGATAGTGAGCACAAGAGCAATGAACAAGATGCCAAAATATTAAATAAAACAGTATAATGCTGCAACCATCACTGGATTCTTTAAAATATTTAATATTTAAAAGCAGAAAATAATTGAGAAACACATTAAAATAAGCACTTATTGCTCTTTCTCTTATTTAATGACAGCATTTGTTTTGATTCTATTACATTTTTGGAATAACAAGCACAAAACCAATAGCAAATCAATGTCATGTCATTCCAATGAAAACCAACATGTCTGTGAAGCCAACTTTTCCACGAAGCATAATGCACATATATACATATGTTTCTCTTTAGTTTAAAAGAAGGACGGAGAAAGGAAAAAGAAAATAATGCTATATAACAGAATTAGAGGAGAAAAATCATTTAATACTTACCACTCCCTGGATGCAATAAGGTGGAAACACAGTGTATAGTAATGTATTCATTATGCATTACACATTTCCACATATCAATAATACACCTCATCAAATATTATATATATCAACAAATATTTTTCATTAAAGAAAAACTTATTAAAAATGTAATTGAATTTTGATAGGAAACAGATGCAGTTAAATGCTTAGGGATTGATTTTTAATATTAAACTTACTTGGAATAAGCATACAGAACATTAATATTGCAAGAAAAGCAAATGTTTTTTACTATTAAAATGTAATTAAGAATGTAAACAATATTTGTATAAAACCAGTAATCACTGTGGTGGAGGGGTTGTAAATAGCAAAAAGAACAGAAAATCAAAGCCTTAGATTAATATATAATTAACAATGTAAATGTTAATACATAAGCCCTTCCATCAAATCCAAAAAAGAGGCTGTTATTTGATATGAAAAATTAATTAGACTCCCATTTCAGCCCTTGGAGATTAAGAAATGTTATATTTCATCTATAATCTCACAAAAGTTTTGTGTCTAAAGTTCAATAACATTAATAGAAAAATAAATCTTCCCATTTGTAAAGAAAATGTAATTCCTAAGATTAACTCTCACAAACAAGATATGAAATATTATCTGTATTTGGTAGATTATATTAAAAAGTATGAAACTTCAAAACATATCTTAAAATTATTAGCTTTGCAGAATGAATACTAGATTACCTATTTAGGAATGGCTTCACATTTTTATTGATGGATCCATATCGCCCTACTATAATAGAACAGATGCTGGAGCTACTTGCCAATTTGCTTCATTTTATAAATCCTTAATGATGGTATTTTTAATTTTGATGGAGAAATTGAAATCATTTCTACAACATCTTTCATATCAGCTTTGTTATTTCCAATAAGCAGTTCTATATACTCTTGGATTCTAGTGCAGCTTTTATTGCTGTTTCAAGGCAAAGACTCTTATATTGTTATAAAGTCATGCATCGTGTAATTAAACCTAACAAAAGGATAGCTTTTTAATGGGTACCATCACAGTTTGGATGGTAATGAAGCTGTTGATCTTGTCAAAATGAGAAGTAAAATTATATTAAAGAAAAAAAAACTGTGACAAATTTAAAGTTAACATTTCATCCACTCAAACTCCAAATTTTTCAAAATATAATTTTCATTTCATGAAAATTATTCCTAATATAGTGTTGAAATAGAATATAAAATACACAAAAGCATAGGTGAATAATTACAACTGGCATATTCCTAATCTCTATTTGTTTCCCTAAGTCTTCTAATGTAAATACTGTTCATTTCAATTTAGAAATATAATGGTTTAGCTATTGCACATTTAGAATTGTCTAATTCACTTAAAATAGTTCACCCTCTGCATATTTTACTTTCATTAACAAAATATTGATGTATATTATCAATATTTCTTCCATTGCTAAACATCTTACAAGTTATAATTATTTGTACAAACAGTACGAGTTAAATGAAGAACCTCATTACTAATGTGCATGAAAAATTATATAATATAATGATAAATATTAATTTGTGATTGTCTGTTGTGCATTCAACATTTATGGAATTTGGGCCTATGTTTACCATTTTATAACAAATAAAGGGGCAAAAGGGGTAAAGAAACAATGGTACAGAGCAAAAGATCACAGAGTATCACTTGTATTTATTTTATCTCAGAATAGTTTCAAAGTTTCAATCAGTACTAACAAACTTTGATAAAAATGATGTAATCCTTTAGCAAAAAGTAGCAATAACTAGAAATGTTAACTTCAGCAATGTTTGTTGTAGCTCTTTTATGAAAGTGCTTCTAAATATTGTTTGTTATATTTAACATATATTTTTATTTTTTATTATTATTATTATTAAAGTTTAATGCCTCTTTTAATTACTATAGCATTACAGAAACTGGACACACCGATACTTGACATAAGCTGAGAAACTGGGAAAGGAATGTTGGGAAAGAAGTGTCCCAGTCCTAAGTTTAGGATACCTCCCCAGCATTTGCTAATGATGAGAACCTAGGAAAAATTGGAAAGAACCTTAGTCAAGGAGGAGGGATCTGGTGGATTTCAAGCCGGACACCCTGTTTGTCTATAGTCTATACCTTAATCCTCCTGCATTAGTTTTTAAGTAGCTATGTATTCAATAATGATACAAGCTATTTTATTAACTATGATGGCATCACAGGCAATGGACACTGCTGATACATGAGATGAAATGCGATACTATGAGAAAGAAATTCTGAGGAATATTCCAACCTTAAGTTTAGTACCTCTCTGGCATATGTCAATAATGGCTGAGGAAAACCTGGTAAATCCTTAATCATGGAGGATGGCCAAGGTGGGGTTCACACTGCAGACATCCAATTCAAAAGTTCATACCTTAGTAACCTGCACCTGTGTCAGTAGCCACTAGGTGTTGAATAATAATGGAAGCCATTTAATTAAACAAATTCCAAAACTTGATAACTGGCACCATTATTTCATTTATTTTTTTTAAATCATGGCACCACAATCTTAAGATCTATTGTATCAGATGAAGAAATGGATGATAATTTGGCAAAATGAACTCAGGGAACTTTAGTGGTTTAAGTTTCCCAGGAATTCACCTAAAGAAATGAGGGAACCGATGACCCCCCCCCCCCAAAAAAAAAAAGATCTGTCAGGAAACTAGCTCCATTGGGAATCAAACCTGGGCTTGTTGTGTGGAAGTGCAAATGCTTTTGATAAAATATGGTGATAATCTTGATCTTACCAAAATAATATAGAATCCCAGCATTTTAGAATGGCACAGATATGCTCCAGGCATTAAGTTGATTACATCAAAATCACTATTCTTTTGCAATCCAAATAGTAGAAAAATATGTCAAAAATTTGAAAATATTTACCATAATGCAGCAGGAATAAAACACCATAAATATTACCAGTTATGCAAAATCAGTTGAATCAAGATTCCTCCACAGAACACAGCTGTTAGTGTTGACAGTCATTACAATAGACTTTGGACAAATAAATCTTTGCTTAAAGTATCTTTGTATATTAAAGTGCTACTAAATTGATGTAATCCAGCTAATGAGCTATAAACAACTTCTACATCAGATCATGAGTCATGCTGAAGCATACATGTTCTAGCTCTAGTTTTCTGATCATTCTATTCATGTTCTGGATTAGTTTGTTTTCGTTTGTTATTTATTATCCTCTTTATATGTTCCCAAACATTTTGTGAAATTGAATAGATCATTCCACTTTTTCACAGTTACATATTTTGTAATTAATAATCTCAAATATACCTTCATTTTCTACTGTTATTATACAATATTTAAAATTTATACATTTCCACACCAGTGATACTGTCTTTCAGCAAATACCATATCTTAAAAATTGAATGCCCATATTTTGTCCATACTTTTTTGCGCTTCTTCTTGAGCTTTATTTCCAATATTTGCTCTCTATTTATATCTGTCTTAGAGTGATGTTTAATTTGTCCCCTGTAATCTGACTTATGAACCATATTGGTATACTGCTTGTAGGGTGCACACCAATCTATATATCTTAACAATGTGCTTTTCAATTGCTAAGTTGTTCCCTGTTGCTGATACATATTTACAGCTGAACATGCACTAACAAATCTTTTATTGGAAATTAAGTCAGATAAAACAACATAATATATGAAAAGCAAGTTTATAAAAATGGGAGTATTTCAATGAATATCATAACTGAACAATAGTGATATTTTTGGATTTATGACAGATACACAACACACTTGTTTGCAACCAACTTTGTGAAATTTGTAGTAAAATCCCCAAGACACAATCTTCATAACTGAAGAACAGTTTTGCTTTATGCAGATGATTTAGTAATTGCATCTATATCTAGTGGATGACTGAGAAGGGCAATTGAAGTAGTGAATACTTTTTGTAATGAATGGATTGAAAAGAAATAAAAAAATCGTCGTTTTTAAAAAGAAGTTATAAATTGAAAAAGGATGTGAAATGGCAGTTAAATGGAAGAAAAATACAGGCAAGGAAATTTAATTACCTAGGGACAAGATTAAGTTCTAATGGAAGTTGTAATGAACAGAAAAAAATTGGCAATAGCAAAAGGAAAAGCAGCTACGAATGTTATAAGAGCATGTTTAAGAAAAATTCCAGATAAAAGAGTGAATTGGCTGGAAAGAATTTACACAACCACATTAGAAGCAAAAATATGGGGTGTAGAGAATGCATAGAAGATTTTTTCTGATCTTAGGTTTACGAACAGCATTCTCAAATGGTGTAGCTCAGCTAGAATTAAGTAAGTATTCCACCAAGATTAAATTATTATAAGAATTATCACATTAGAAGAGAATGATATTATTATTAAAGAATGTTTTAGTATCCATACATCCAAGAGAAATGTAAGTGGAAAGGACATCTCAAAGTGCAGGAAATTTTACAACAGAGAGGTTTAAGAAACTTATGGATAAATAGGAAATATCAAAACAGAGGATTTTGGAATGAAATAAACCTAAGATTGGAAGATATTGAAAGACAAGAAATATTTGGTAGTGTGGGAGAAAAAAAGTTTATTGAAACTTAGTAGGCAAATAAAAATAGTATGGGGTAAGGAAAAATATATAGAACAATATGATAAGGCAGTTCAGGAAGGATTTTCATTGGTTAGAACTGGAATATTGAATTTAAAAGGATTAGGATAGGATAAAAAGGTAGAAAAATGTCCAATGTGTGGAGAAACCATTATGGATTTTCATTGTTTATTATATTGTGGGCAAACAAAGTTATACAGAGAACAGGCTTTGTAACAAAAATGTAAGAATTTAGATGGGAAATGTTAATTAGAAAGATTTTAACTGTAAAAGGAGAGAAGAATATAATAATGATAGAGAATTATTTGGGCAAAGTTAGGGAGAAATCAATAAGAATGATTAAAAGGAAGTTAAGAGGGAAATGTAAGCTTAGAAGTGCAATAGGTCAAATAAGCATAAACAAGGATAGGATAATACAACAATATGATGGTCACCAATACACTAATAACCTGGAGTTGTCTGTATTGGAATCATAATGTAAACAACTACTCTAGAAAGAAAATACATATTTAGTAAGATTAGTGTTATTTTTTGTGAATTTTTGGATCTCATTTTGTAATGGATTGATGAAGTATGTATATTTGAATGTAGTACATTATGTAGTCTCAATAGACCATTTTGAATATTTATTTTCAATAAATACTGAAATTATATTTTCAATAAATTCCACATTGAAGAAAGGTTGGCGATGATTATTCTTGATCTCTGGGATGTTTAACCTTTCATATGTGAAAACAGCTGTACGCATAAATATGTGTTCCCAAAGGTAAACACAAACTTTTGTGGAAAATTCTAATCTAGACATTATTGCCCTAAATATGAGTAGATTTATGGAACTCCAGATATTCTCTTTTTAAACTTAATCAATATGGAATAACAACTCTATCTGTATGGAAATGGGAGCACTCTTAATATTATAAGAAAAGAAATCATTAATGATAGTAAAATCTTGGTGTGTTTTGAGACTTTTTAAGCACCAGTTCAATTTGTCCTTTATCTATTCTATTAGTTTATAATATTAAATGATTTTGCCACAAATCAGTTTTTTTTTTTTTTTTTTTAGTAATAGTAAATCAAATATATGAAATCCTCTGTATTTTGATGTTTAAATCTGTGATCTGTTATATTTGTTAGAAATCCTAGATCTTGTACCCATGAAAGATCCTTTAGAAGGGATATATTATAACTTTCATTTCTAAGAAAAATATTACTGTTATACCCTTAGATAACACTTTTATGCACAATGCAAATATATCAATAAGTAATTAATCTCTCACTTTCCTTGGAAGTTTATCCCTAGTTTACTTTTTCCTTTTTCGGGAAGTTTGCAAAATGAAACTATGCCAGAATCAGGTAAATACAACTCAAACAACTGGCTTAGGTAATGACTTTATTACATAAAAACTGAGCAACGCATACTAGTTAATTCATTATAACATGAAAACCACAGTAAAACAGTTTCTTACCATACCATGAAATATGATTGCTTAAATAAGCAATGGCAAATACTAGAACTTGCTAGAATTTGTGTAAATCAAATACTATAATTAAATGTAATCAGCTTGCTGTAAAAGACATGACTCATATGGGACAGTTGGTCTGCCAATAAAGAATGTCTACCTTAAGCAGTTGGCATGCTTTCAGATAGGTGGCAAACAGTGCTGACATCATAGTGGCTTTGATAGACACATTTGATTTTCTAGTTAAGATAAATAATTAAAATATATGAAGGAGGTTTGATAAGTAATTTGGTTTGATATTAAAGAGAACAAGTTCAGTCATGCAACATACTTTATTTTATGACACAGTTTCCTTGAAGTTCAATGCACTTACTCTGTTTCTCCAGGTTTGTGATACCCCCTGGAAGTGAGTTTCTTTGAGGCCTGCAAAATACTTGTTTACCTCCTATATGACCTCTTAATTTGACTTAAATCTGTGTACATCCAAGAACAGACGGTAATCTGAGAGAGAAAGATCAGGTGAATTGAATGGGTGCAGACACATTTAAAATTGTAGTTTGATTAATTTATTCTGAGGGATGCAGCTTGAATAAATTGGTGCATTTTTATGGTATAACAACACATAATTTTCAGTCATTTCTGGACATTTTTCTGCAATCTTTGTCTTTAGTCTCTCTAAAAATGATGTATAGTATTCTTTATGATTTTTTTTTTCTCCACCTTAAAGTATAATTCCTTTTGTATCCCAAAAACCTTAAACCATCACCTTTCCAATAGACTGAATGCATTTAGCCTTTTTCCGAGTCAGTTTGCCATGTATGGTCCATTGTTTAAACTGCTGTTTCATTTTCGGCATACAGTAATGAATTTACATTTCATCCATAGACACAAAATTCCAAAAATAAATTGGTTGGATTCTTCTTAAACACTTTCAAAAGTTGACTGATTAGAAATACTAATTAGAACTTGTACAGTGAAGCCAATCACATAATTGAAATAATAGTATGATGGAGTCGAATTTAACACTCTTATTGCTCCAATTACTTGTCTATAAATGTAGAACCAGTTTCTTGAACCTATGTTTGCTCTGTCAGCTAGAAAGCTGGATACTTCATTATGCTGTGGGAATGTGTATTCTATTCAGTAGGAGGTATGATGAACTTAAAAGTTTATGTTTTCATCCCGAAAAGTGTGGAAATTCATTAAACTGTCTTTGTATTTGTAGATGTAGATTTTTTCCCAAGTGCTAATTCTGTAGTTCCTTGTACTGATCTCAATAATTTTGCTTTATTCATTCATTAAGTCTTGGTTTTTGTCCAGAAATGAAATGCTACAGCTGATTTTTTCATTTGCTTGTATTTTATGTTCCTGAAATGTTCTTTTTAACCACGTGCATACGTTTTTCTTTGTTTTTCCAATGTAGATTTTTTCACATTTATTTTGTAAATATCTACTTTTTTCTCCTGTGAAATACTGTTATTAACATTGTCCATCAGGAGATTTTTGGCATTAAATCTATTTACCGGTGCCAACTTGATATTAAAATCTTTTAAGAATATTCTGTAAATTTTTTAAAAATTAGCTTATCTTTTCTTGCTGAAAGTGTTGTGGTTTCTTTAAAAGGTTTTGCCTCTTGAATTTTTGTACATGTACTAGTTCCTTCTTAAAACCATTTTTAGCTGCTGTACTTTCTATTTGTTTTCTATTCTTTGAAGTTATTCTTCTTTGTTAATTTGTAAGTTAACTAGCCAGGGTGTTAAACTATTAACAACTGCATGTTTATGCATCGTGGGGTTAAAACTATCAGCTTTGATGTGATTGTCTGTGTGTGTATTTTTTCTTTATATTCCAAATTCTAGGTTTCCTTGAGGCTTCATAATTTTGATGTCCAAGAATGGTAACAAGCTATCTCATTCAGTTTCGTACATGTATTCAGTTTCAGTTGTATATTCAGAAATTATATGGTATCATTATTGAGTTTTTGTTAACTATGGAAAATATATTGTCAACATATCTGTATCTTATTTTAAATGTGTATGGAAATGTTGAGTTGATTTGTGTTTCAAATCTGCTCATGAAGAGCTTAGCTAAAATGGAGATAAGGGGCTGTCCAGTCCTGATTGTTGTTTATAATATTTGCCCTTGAAAGAAAAATACAATTCGTTTATGCAAATTTTAGTGTGTTTAATATATTCTTTTACATGTGCATCATTAATTCCACTTGTTCTTAACCAATCATTTAGATAAATTAGGAGGGTTTTTTTAGGTATGCTTGGAAACAGCAATTCTAGATTGAAAGATATTAATGTGTAAGCGGGTTGTAATTTTATGTCCTTAATTATTTCTATTAGTTGAAAGGAATTATTTATACTCTTGCTTTGAAATTTAGGAAGTATCTTGAATTTATCAGCTAGTCATTTTGATAAATAGTATGAATGAATTAATGCAACCTTGTGATGGTACCAATGATGTTCTAAAAACATGTACAGTGTTGCCAAAGGACACAATGTACAAAATAAAACAAAGCAACCCTACAATAGCTAAGATATATGGCTTAGCTAAAACTGACAAGACTGGAAATGCTATGCGTCCCATCATTAACAATATCAATACTCCTTCTTACTATTTAGCAAAATGGTTAGCTAATAGATTCAAGACATTACCTAAATTGAAAGCAGGAGTACAAACAATTCATATCAGTTAACAGAAAAAATTACGTACATAATACTATATCCCTCTGACACACTAATTTCTTTCGAGTAGAATCTCTGTTCCCAAGCATACCAAAAGAAAAACTCCTATTTTATCAATATGATTGGCTTAAAACAAGTGGAATTAAGGATAGACACATAAAAGAATACATCAAACTCACAGAAATTTGCATAAACCAAGCCTGTTTTACTTTCAAAGGAAAACTTTATAAACCATAAGCAGGACTTACAATGGGCAGCCCCTTATCTCCATTTCTAGCTAACCTCTTCATGAGCAGATTTGAAACACACATCAACACAGCTTTTCTATGCATATTTAAGGTATGGTGCAGATATATTTGCCATATGTTTACGGAATTTCGGAATCCACACAGTGAAACTTTTGTAATCTTATTTTGATTTAAAGTAAAACACTAAAAATCATGTCGTCACATTAAAACTCTCATTAAGTTTCACAAACACACTTATAAAAGTAATTTTGGTACATGTTTCGTGAGTTTTAATGTGACGACATGATTTTAGTGTTTTAGTTTAAATCAAAATAAGATATTTGCCATAGTTAACAAAAACTCATTGATGATGCCTTAAAACTTTTGAATATACAAGATAGAAACATATCATTTACATACGAAACAGAAATGCATAAAATGTTGCCATTCTTAGATATTAAAATAATGAAACATCAAGGAAATTTGGAATTTGGAATATACAGGAAGCATGCACATGCAGATAATCACATCAAAGCTGACAGTTTTATCCCCACAGCACACAAACATGCAGTAATCAACAGTTTAACCCACCGGCTAGTTAACCTACATATTAGCAAATAAGAACATTTTAATGAATACAAACAAATAGAAGAAACACTGGTTAAACCAGTTTTAAAAAGAACTAGTATACAAAAAGGTGCAGAAATTCAAGAGACAAAAACATATCAAAGAACACACAACACTTTCAACAAGAAAAGATAAGCTAATTTTAATTTTTAAAAAATTTTTAAAAAATTCACATATTATCCATGGGCTACAAAAAATGTCAGAATATTCTTAAAGATTTTAATATCAGGTTGGCACCAGTTAATAGATTTAATGTTTAAAACTTATTAATTGACAATGTTAATGAAAGTATTCTATAAGAGAAAAAAGCAGGTATTTACAAAATAAAATGTGCAGAATGTGAAAAAATCTACGTTGGAAAAAAAGAGAAACATGGCCACATGGTTAAAGGAACATTTCAGAAACATAAAGTACAAGCAAATAGAGAAATCAGCAGTAGCATATCATTTTTGGACACAAAATCGTGACATAGTGAATAAAGCAAAATTATTAAAATCAGTACAAGGACCCACGGAACTAGCAACCTGGGAGAAAATCTACATCTACAAATATAAAGACAGTCTAATGAACTTTGACACTGCTAGGGATGAAAACATAAATTACAAAATTTATCACACTGCCACCAGAGCAGAACACACATTTCCACAGCTCAACGAATTATTCGACAGTTGAATTTTAGCTGATGATGAGAACTAAATGTTCTTGAAACCGGTTCTATACATTATGACAAGTAAGTGAAGCATTAAGTATGTGTAGTTCAACTAAATAATACAATAATATCAATTATATGATTGGCTTCACTGTGCAAGTTTCAATTTATATTTTAATTTAAGTTTCTTCTCATTTTACATTTGTGTGTGTGTATGAACTCCCAAGATGAAATAATTCTAGTTTAGTTTCTAAGGGATATCTGCAAATTATACAGCAAAAAATGGGTAATTTCTACTCTAATTACTGATATATAAATCAATATAGAAATATTGTCCACTCCAAGGACATGGCATTGCTGGAAATGTGCCACTAACTTTTTTTTAAATACTTTTTAATGCCCGTTTTAACTACTGAGACATCATAGGTGCGGTTACACTGATGATACATGAAATGAAATTATAAATTGGGGAAGAATTTTTTTTTTATAGGAAGGAAGCATTCCAGGCTTAAGTACATCTCTGGCATTTGCCATTTATGACTGAGAAAAACCTGGAAAAAAAAACCCCTCAGTCAGGACGGTCCTGGTGGGAATTGAACTCCAGACCTCCCACTCTTGAGTCTGCACCTTAACAACCTCGGCCACCCTTGGCAGTATGCCTTCATTTGAAGAAATGCTTCAGCACTTAAAAATCTTCCACAAAGAGAGAAAGAGCTGAATTTTATTTTTAATTCAGAGGTTTCTCTGCTTAATAATGACATTCAAACTAAAGTGCTATATTTTTAGCATAATTTACAGCTAAAGTTTAACTTTATGCTGAAAATACTAACAAAAATAGGAAAAACAATATGTGATAAAGGCTTCAATAAAAACTGGATACAAATATACTTTATTAACCACAGCCCGGAAGTTAGGCAAACTGACTATTCCGTGGATATAAAGTGGATATAAAGTAGAAACCTGTTAATATGCTAGTCAAGGGACTATGATTTAAACGCTTAATAAGCGGGATAGTACTATTGATGGGAAATGATTTTTGAGATGAGAAAATAATTTGGGAACAATTTCAGTACTGTTTTTTTTTTATTGTTAATGTATTTTATTTTGCTGTATTATTATTATGATTATTATTATAATCATGGTAATATTACAACAAAATATAATAATAATAATAATAATAATAATAATACAAAATAAAATATATTAATAATAAAAAAACAGTACTGAAATTGTTCCCAAATTATTTTCTCATCTCAAAAATCATTTCCCATCAATAGTACTATCCCGCTTATTAAGCGTTTAAATCATAGTCCCTTGACTAACATATTAACAGGTTTCTACTTTATATCCACCCAGATCATCATCATCATTATTACAGTATTGATCAGCGCTGTAGCTACAATGCAAAATTTGGATATACAGCAGAATCCTGCTAATATGCTCGTCAAAGGACAGTGATTTAAATGCTTAATAAGCAGGACAGCACTATAGATGGAAAATGATTTGTGAGATGAGAAAATAATTTGGAAACAATTTCAGTACAGTGTTTTATTATTAATGTATTTTATTTTGCTGTGTTATTAATATTATTATTATTATTATTATTATTATTACTACTACTGTACAGTATTGATCATTGCAGTAGTTACAATACCATACTCAAATTCTAGCTCATTTTCTATAATTTAAAAAGTGTTTGATTTATGCTTGTTGAATGTGTATATACTACTGTTACAAATGAGTATTTTCTATGGGATTTAAGCAGCTATTCATGTCCCTTGATACATCGCCAGAAGTAGCAGTGATGTAATTTTGGAGCAGGTTTATTGCTCCGAGAGCTTCATTTTGTGTAGGGACATTTTCCTCTGCAGATACAATTTCCTCAGCACTGTCTTCATTTTGGATGGTAAAGGCAGCATAATACATAATCATGTCATCAACATCACAGATTTCTGATGTCACTAGACCATTGTCAACCAATACAAAATCTTCCTAAATCTCCTAACTTCTCCCATACAGAGCCCAAGTCTTGTCATTTTCAATTGTGACATGGGCACTTGTTTCATCTGGTGTTACACAATATCCCTAATAAATTAAATAAAGAAGATTAACCCCCAGCAGAAGCAAAAAAAGATTCATACACAAGCTCGATAAAATGGCCTAATCTAACAACATTTACAATATTACAATAACAAAGTGCTAATTGAAGTAATTGGCAATGATCTGCACAGTGATCCATTCCAATGCATCTGGGATGAAATTTATTGCATCCAATAAGGTAGTATCCTCGTTGCACTATAGATATCGTAAAACTCGCTTTTGATAAAAATGCTTCAGCTCTTTTATGATCTCCTGGTCTATTACTTACCTTTACATCTTGCACCACTTGTGCACCCACTTACCTGTACATCCTATACACTTGTGAGCTAATTATGCCTCCTTTCACAAAGGCAGTGGAGGGCAGGAGAGATAACCAAGCCCAACTTCAGTCAAATAATGAAGGCGGATAATTACCAAAATGTTTGTGTCCATCTGGTGGCTCAATTGGTTAGGGCATCATACTACCTAAAGGAAGGTAATGGTTTGCTACCCCTATGGACTAACTTTTTTTTTATTATTATTATTATTATTATTATTATTATTATTATTTTTTTTTTTTATTCTTATAATTTGTCTACACTTTTCAGGGAGGACAATCATAGATTTCAATTTTACTTTAATTTCATGTACTTTCCAAATTTAGGTTAATTTAGGTTTTAAACAAATGCAAAAGTTGCAAAATTTGGTTAGGTTAGGTTAGCTTAAGCTAAAAACAATCCACAACTTATCCTATTAAAACTGTATGTCTCTTTTCTTATGAATTATTTCCTTTACATTTTATTTGCTACATTACAGTTTCCTATTTAATTTTGCTGTATACTGAATGTGATTAACCATTAACATACATCCTAAAAAAATAATTTTTTGCATCCCATTGTTTGTTTTTGTGCATCATGTTATATATGTCTGAATTTGTTGAAGTTACACTATAATTTTTGCACATCGATGCAGTCATTTCCTGATTTTCTCTCCTCTGCTGCTGTTTGTGAAAGGATGCTTGACTGTGCACAAGCAGTGCAGGATGTACAGATTAGCAGTCCATTGGTTAGAGTTTACTGGTCGAGTTAGGAGGCAGGAATGATAGTTCTATATTTTTCAGATTAATATTTTTTTTGAGTGAGTTGGACAGTTATTAACAAAAAGCAGGATTTTGAGATTGGTTTTACCATTTTTTGGTCTGAATTTTTCAGCCAAATGAGAAGTAACTCAGCAGTCATCCAGGCATATGCTTGATTTTGTATTCACAAGGTAGTCATTTAATGCTTTTAAAACATCGGGGTCTAGCTAACTTCTCCAACATTAAGTGGCAATTTTTCAAATCCACCAGTATTTGCAGCAACAAGCACAGTTACCCTTTTTTGCCACCATGACATTTCTGTACTTTGAATACATATGAAGGATCAGGCATTAGCTTAAAGAATAAGTCACATTCATCCAAGTTAAAAACATGCGCTTAATTTTTAGTAAGCCTAGGTAGCACTTCACTTTGCCAGTCATTTACAGCACTGTCCCTAATTGACTCTGATTCACCACTGATTTGATGATACACTATGCTATGCCTTTCCTTGAATCTATCAATCCAATCATTCAAAGCACTAAAGTCTGTGTTCAATTTTTGCTATTTCTCATACTTTGTCTTGTATGATTGGATCAATTAATGAGGCATTGCAGGATTGGTGAATCCATTCAACAAGAATTTCCTTGATGTCTTCATATTTCCAGGGTCTTACTTTTTTACTTTTGTAACCACCCTTCCTTGCATTGGTAACAGCACCCCTATTTTTATTAAGTTCATAAATTGGATGAAGGGATTCCCACAGATTCAGAAAAACCCTTTCGATTCAGCATAGTATTTTCATTGCACTTATTAGGATTTGTAATTTTTCACTTTTAGAAAGAGATTTCTGCTTTGTTATTTCTGCATTAATCACACCTGTACTGCCAAGAATTCAAAGAATTGACAGAAATGGACTGTATTGACAAGGAGACTTAAGTTGAATTCCTTTCATGTAAAGGAAAGCACCGTCAGGTACACATTCGATGCTGCTGGCTGAAGGGTTTCTTCAGGTAGAATGTGGAATTTCCATCTATTCCTATATCATTTCTGCAGGGATTTACAGCATTATTACAGGTGCTGTTCCATCTACTCCTAATCATTTCTGCAAGGTTTTACAAACACCTCATTACAACCAGATAGAGATCAACACAGCCTAATCTTATATATATAGAGAGATTTAACAGTGTTTAACTCTTTGTCCTATATAAAAAGCTGAAAAGATTACCTAATGTATACTATTGGAGAACTTACTTAGATACTGCTAGAACCTTCAACACTCATCAAGGATTTATACTTAAAAGTTTTATATGCCACTTCTATAAATTGGAAATGTATCCATCACCAATTGCCCAGTTTGTGCCAACCTTCATCATGAACTGAAAAGAAAAGAATCAAGAAACTCCTACCATTTAATAAATAAACATCTGTAAAATGTATTACCTGATCAAAGCGGAACGTGTATAATTAGGAAATCAGGCTGAAGCATACAAATATTTTGGTACCAATGCATTCAATAATATATTTTTATTTAAATTTGTTGTATAAAATGGAATGTAATATGTAATATATAATGGGAAAACGGAATGTAAATTAGAAAATTGAATTAATAGTTCATTGTATAATGCGGAAAAAAACAGCCTTATATGTACTACTACATTACTGTACACCTTTGTTATTCACATTTATATGAGCATGTTACTTTTAGTGTGAAGATTGTGAAACATGCAAAGGGGTGGCTTTTTTTCAGTTCAGCAATGGAGTTTACCCGGAAAGTCAAGTATCCCAAAGAATTGTGCTATGTACCTGCTTTACTGTTTTCTATTTTCTGCCAGGTACCAACATCATGTTGAACAAACAGTATACCAACACTTAATGAAAAGATAAATGTAATCGAGACGAGTGAGCAAGATAAACTTTCTGTGGCAAAATAAGGTTGCGTTTCAAATGCAGAAATGCAAATTTACAAAATGTTAAAGAATAAAGTTCAGATACGGTAAAAGTGCATGAAAGGGAATGGGCAAATGAAAAGAAAGGCAAAGAAGATGAAAATTGAAGAAATTAACCAAATAGTGTGAGAATGGCTTATAAGTGTGTGGGCAAAAAATTTACCTTTGTCTGGACACATGTTAAAGAGTGAAGCTCTGAAAGTCGCTAAAGAGCAAGGGAATATGGAGTTTAAGGCATCTACAGGATAGCTGGACAGCTTCAAAGCATATATAGGGAAGCTAAGGATGAGCAGTAAATTGTAGCAACAGAATGGAAGACAAAACTACAATCCCAATTGTGGATTATGACCTTGAAGATGTTTTCAATGCCAATGAAACTGGAATGTTTTATCGTGCACCACCTTGAAAATCTCTCGCAGTTTGAGGTGAAAAGTGCATTGGTGGAAAAATATCCATGGAAATACTCGCTGTACTGCTGTGTGAAAATATGTTAGGTGAAGTGGCGAAGCCAATGGTTATTGGAAAGGTGGCAAAATCTCGCTGTTTCAAAAATATAGACATCTGCAATCTTCTAGTCACTGGAGAAGCAATAAAAAGATGTGGATAGTGAATGGTCTTATAAAGGAGTGTTTGGGCTTATGCAATGCCTAAATGAAAAAAGAAAATCGCCAAGTGCTCCTTTTCCTAGATAACACAATATGTCACTTCAAAGTCAAGTTGTCAAATGTGAAATTGGCTTGGCTCCTGCTCAGTTCAACCAGCATCACAAACGCATGGACCAGGGGTTTACTTACACACTCAAGTACCTTATAGGCAATTATTGATGGAATCTCTTTGGAGATGATGAACATGACGCTCTGGCTGAATTAATTTAATTGTCGAACATTTCATGCAATCCAGATGACTGACTACATTCGAAGTGATGACCTCCTTTCAACTCACTCCTCTTTTACTTTGGCAACAGATCTAATAGAAATCCATAACGCAGAAGATGAGGAAACAAAGGAAAAGGAACAAAATTAAGATGTTCCCAGGAAAATAAAATGTATGAAGTAGTAATTGCATACATAAACCATGTTAGGCAATTTACAACACACACAAATTCTCCCAAGTTTTGGAACTATAGTATGATGCAAAAAAATTGCATAGAAAAAACAATTGTGAACAGAAAATTCAAACAGGTTTCCCTCCTTAATATGTGGCAAAAAAAGTGAGTGAGATGAAAAGCAAATAAACTTATAGATAATAATGCAAGAAAATAAGGTTATAGAAAATTACAATACGTACCTTACACACATTATGTTAGTGTTAATTAGTGTAATAGTGCAGTGTTCTATTGTACAACATTCAGTAAGTGAAGAACATCTACTGTATAGGAGTGTGTGTATGTATGTAAATATATGCATAATTACAAATTCATATTTATGATGCACCGTAATTTGTAAAATTTATGTAGATAAGTGTATTTTGTGTAATCCAGAAACTTGTCGAATTTGGAAAATTATTTTGGTCCCATTGGATTCCACTTTGAGCAAGTTTTATTATATAATGTTTTGCAATTGGAATATAACTTGAAGACAATGCCTTTATTTGGTTAATACATCCTAGATGAGCTTTTATTGAGGATAAATATATACTTTTGAAGGTAAGTGGATTACAGTTTGTTGCATTAATATGAATTTAAATAATGTAATGCAAATATGTATATACAACATACTAAATGAATCTTGGAACTGTTATCTTGTTCTCTTTTTAGGAAAATTAATGTGATTCTTCAAAATACTGGTCATAAAGGCAAATTTACATATTAAGCAATCCTCTGTCATGCTTTTACAAAGAGCATATTGACTTTGAAGTTGGCCTATAATTATCAGATGTCCATGTTGATGCAGCCAAAAAACACTAGACTCAGGAGCATAACTATAAATGAGACATGGGGCAGTGCAATATTTTTGACGACACTTTTTTATTAAATTTTAATTCTAAATAATTAAATACAAAATTTTCAAATTTTATTTACTCAGAGCCCATTCCTTAAGTTGCCTACTTGAATATACAGGAAACCAACCAAAGGTACAATAATAAAAAGTATTTTAATATCTCTACATAAACTTTTATTTTTCTCTTAGCTACAGATTCTAAAACTAATAATTCCCTTACCTATTTACCCCATTATTGATAAAAAAACAGGTTAGCAAACACAAAGTATCTAAGAAGTATTACTACCCTAAATACTTGGTTATATGTACAGTAAAGGATCTCTAAAATAAATTACCATTTTTACAACTATGTGCTGTCAAGCTCCTTCCTTATACTTCTTATCCATTTATCCCTTGCTTTTTCTAAGAATTCCCTAATCTTGTTTATTTTCTCTTCTCTCAATTATCTGTTAACTTTGAATTGCAACTATATCATCATGTAAATTGTCCCTTTTTTTATCCCAGATACCATCCTCCACCTGTTTACCATTTCACATTCTATTAGACAATGGAAAGCAATATCCACTTTCCCAAACATAATACTTTAAATTTTTACCTTACGCCTTTAAAACATAATGCTCCTGTGGGCATCTATGCAAGACCTATTCTTTCAAATTGATCACAATGATCTACATATTTCTTCTGTCCCCAATTTCTTTTAACTATTTTACAGAAATCTAAAGAACTTTTATCCTCAAAGTTGACCCAAATCTCTTACTTCTGTATATTTTTTACCCTCTGCCTTACTTATTTGCAAAATCCACTAAAATTACTTTCATCCAGTCACCACATATCCCCCATTCCAGGTCATTACTACTGACTCTTGGAAAGCAAGAGAATCTCCTATCATCCATACTGATGAGCAAGAGGCCAACCATTGTATTGCAATTTCAAAGAGCTTGAAAACAATAGATATACCTTTTCTTTCCCCTTATTCCATTTAGAAGGTAGATTTGAAATTATCCATCAAATCCATGTATTCCATGTTTTTGTTATGTTTTGCTATGGAATAAAAACTTTTTTCTTTCAGTAGAGGCATACTGTTTTGTTAGTAGGGAATTGATATGAATTTAATTGAATGCATATTAGGCAGGAGATTTACAACACTTATCTTCCTATGCAAATTATCTAAGAATTCTGGTCAATTCTTACATAATAAATAAAAACAAATTTACTTTTCCATAGTTTCTTCATTACTAGGAAAAGTAATTTCCTGTCTGGTTATCAAGAACCATCCCAGTACGATTCATTCCAAATTGTGATAAAACTTCTACCCATTTCTACCCTAGTAATTAATTGAAATAGAAAGAAAATTTGAAACTATGATAACCGTTTATGATTGTGCTGCAAAACTTTTAAAACTAATAACTCTGTAAGTCTCATGTCATTTCTCCTTGATAACTTTGGTAAACATCTGTCTACAGACAGTACTTCCATCTCTGCCTTTGAGTTCAAAACAGCTTTGTTAATTCCTGATGCACGTTTATATCCATGTTGCCCAAAATTGATTCATGATCATTCATTCATTTACTGAAATGCTTGTTATTTAATGCATACTGTATGAAAATGTAATTTAGACAGTCCAAAAGACGTCAAATTTATCTCATATTACCATTTGGAGGTATATTTTTCATTCTCAGACACAAATGAATTTCAGAATTTCTGTAAATCTGTTTTTCCTCATGCATTTATTTATTAGGTTATTATGTGTATCATCTTAATTCTCCCAATACATATTTCTACAAAGAATATGACATATCCAGACAAATACATAAATTCTAATGAAAATATGTATCTATTCAAGGCATAGCTGAAAGGAAGGTTTATTTTACTGTTCTGTAAACACAACAATGTACTTTATAATTTTCTTTTTATTCACTTTGATTTTGTCTGTAATGAAAAATTTCAGGTAGCATAAGCAGATGCTTTTTATTATTTACTATTATTTTACCTAATGAGTTCTTAAAAGATTTTGAGCTCACCTGCAAGGGCATTAGTAACATTCAAATTTCCCTGTGTCCAGTCTCTGGGGGCAATTACTATGTTTCTTCTGGGCCCATTTTATTTCAATGCTATTACTATTACTATTTTCCATTTCAGATGAA
Source organism: Metallyticus violacea (assembly GCA_030762175.1). Taxonomy (NCBI): domain Eukaryota; kingdom Metazoa; phylum Arthropoda; class Insecta; order Mantodea; family Metallyticidae; genus Metallyticus; species Metallyticus violacea. Next base: position 41,059,751 of record CM060843.1, on the reverse strand, counting down.
ACAGCATTAGTATCAATTAAGATCATTGTATGATTAAGTTAAACTACACTCTTATTGCTCCACTTGTTTATAATATGTAGTACTATTTTCATGAACCCTTTGTTCGCATCATCAGCTACCCATAAACTGCTGGATAATTTGTTATACTGTTGAAATGTATATTCTGCTCTGGTGGAAGTGTGTGAACTTAAAGTTTAAGTTTTCATCCCAGAAAGTGTTGAAGTTCATTAAACTGTCTCTGTATTTGTAAATTTAGATTTTCTCCCATGTTGCTAATCTATAGGTCCTTGTGCTGATTTTAATAATCTTACTTTATTCACTATGTCATGCTTTTCTGTCCGTTATTTCTGATTTCTCTATTTGCTTGTATTTTATGTTCTTTTAAATATGTGCATATGTTTTTCCTTGTTTTTCCAAAGTAGACTTTTTCACATTCTGCCCAACATATTTTGTAAATACCTGCTTTTTTCTTCTGTGGAATACTGTCATTAACATTCTATCAGGAAATTCTTAACATTAAATCTGTTTACAGGTGCGAATCTGATATTAAAATTTTTTGTAGCCCATGGATGATATATGAATTTTTTAAAAATTAGCTCATCTTTTTCTGCTAAAAGTACTGTGGTTTCTTTAATAAGTTTTTGCCTCCTGAATTTCTGTACTTTTTTGTGTACTGGTTCTTTTTTAAAAGCATTTTTAACTGCTGTTCTTTCTATTTGTTTGGATTCTTTAAAGCATTCTTCTTTAATAATTTGTAGGTTAACTAGCTGGTGTGTTAAGCTGATCACTGCATGTGTGTGCGATGTGAGGTTAAACCTGTCAGCTTTGATGTGATTGTCTGCATGTGTATTCTTTCTGTATTTCCAAATTCCAGGTTTCCTTGATGCTTTATTATTTTATGTCCAATACTGGTAATGTGTTATGTTTCTATTTCATATGTGAAGGATATGTTATATCTTATATATTCAGAAGTTCTACGGCAAAATCAATGAGTTTTTGTTAACTATGGCAAAAATGTTGTCAACATATCTGTATCATACCTTAAATATGTATGGGAATGCTAAGTTGATGTGTTTTTCTGTTCATAAAGAGGTTGGTCAGAAATGAAGATAAGGAGCTGCCCATAGTAAGTCCTGATTGTTGTTTATAGAATTTGCCCTTAAAAGAAAGGTAGGATTGGCTTATGCAAATTCCGGTCAGTTTTATGTATTCTTTTATATGTGCACATTAATTCCTCAAGTTCTTAGCCAATCTAGCCAATCTTGCAAATAAATTAGAAGTTAGTTATCTTTAGATATGCTTGGAAACGGTGATTCTATGTTGAAAGATATTAATGTGTCAGAAGGTTGTAATTTTATGTCCTTAATTGTTTCTATTAGTTGAAATGAATATTTAAACTCCTGCTTTGAAATTTTGGTAGAGTCTTGAATCTATCAGCTAACCATTTTGATAAATAGTATGAAGGTGTATTGATATTGTTTATGATGGGTCACATACCATTACCAGTCCTGTGTATTTTTGATAAACCATATATTTTCGCTATTGTAGGGTTATTCTCCTTTATTTTGTTTCTTTTGGGATAACTGTGCATGTTTTTAGAGCCTTATTGAATGAATTAATACATCCCTTCTATGGGTCTGAATGGACTTAACATTTTCTTATTTAACAATTTTTGCATGCTTGTATTATAATTTTCTTTGTCTAATATTACTATTCTGTCCTTTGTGTCAAATATGGTAGAAACTACATCTTTATCATTTAACAATTTTATTATGTTCTTATATGTCTTGTTTACTGATGTTTTCTTTTCATTTATCTCTTTTAAAACCTTTTCTGATCGATTCTATTTCTTTTTCCTTGTTGTTTAATCTTTCAATAGCTATTTCTAAATCTACCAAATATTCTTCTATTTTATTGGAGTTGGACACAAGCTTTTAGGCCTTTATTTAAAAATGCTAATTCTTCTTCTTGCAACTTTCTTTTGATAATACTTCACATAATTCTGTTTAAGTTATGGAATTTTAGATTTCTTAGTTTTTGATTTAGATTTCTAAACTTTCTTTTCTTGATTGTCGTCTTTTTTGTTTATCTGATATTGTATATGTTCTAAAGCTATTCTGATTAAGTCATCCCATATTATGTTTCCTATCTGCTTTGAAATCTGTAAGTATTTTTTTATATAGTTTAAGATTTATATTTGCCAGTTTTGTGTAATGCTTTGCCTTTTCTATTTGTATTCTTACTTCTCAACGGCTCACTACTCGTGACAGTAATGGTAAATTTAATGGTTCTATGAACGAAATTTGGGCCATTTTATGTTTTAGCCACAGGTTTAAAACCAAATATCTGCTGAAAGTAATTTGCTTTCTTTTTTCAATCTTATATATTCTTTATTGTCCTTTTTCATGTTATGGAATTTGCAGTTGAAGTCATTAAGGATATTGTATCTTTTGTTGCCATCATCCATATTAGAATAGTTATTAATGAATTTATCCACGTAGTCTGTTCCTTGTGAGCTCGAAGGCCTATTTATTACCTAGAAATGTTAATTGAAACTTCTACAGTGAAGCAAATCATATGATTAAGATCATTATATGATTGAGTCAAATTATACTCTTATTATATTGTACTTACGAAGCTGTTGACAATGGAGTGGATAAATCCTACATTTAGTTTATTTAGTTTATTAAAGTAAGTGGAGTTTTAGTGTAAACAAATTGATTACATAAATGTAGGATATACTCTTATTGCTCCACTTACTTCTTTATAATATATATTACTAGTTTCACAAACCATTTGTTCGCTTCATCAGCTACCCATCATATGCTGGATGATTCATTATGTTGTGGGAATGTGTATTCTGCTCTGGTGGAGGTGTGATGAACTTAAAGTTTATGTTTTCATGCCAGAAGTGTTGAAGTTAATTAAACTGTCTATGTATTTGTAAATGTATACTTCTCCCATGTTGCTAATTCTGTAGATCCTTGTAATGATTTTAATAATTTTGCTTTATTCACTATGTAATGTTTTTCTGTCCAGAAATCAGATGTTAACTGCTGATTTCTCCATTTGCTTATATTTTATGTTCCTGAAATGTTCTTTTAACCATGTGCATATGTTTATCTTTGTTTTTCTAATGTAGATTTTTTCACATTCTGCACAACTTATTTTGTAAATACCTGCTTTTTTCTCCTATGGAATACTATCAAACATTGTCTATAAAGAGATTTTAACATTAAATCTGTTTACAGATGCCAACCTGATATTACAATCTTTTAGAATATTTTGAAAATTTTTCACAGCCCATGGATATGTGAATTTTTTTAAAAATTAGCTTATCTTTTCCTGCTAAAAGTGTAGTGATTTCTTTAATAAGTTTTTGCCTCTTGAATTTCTGTACTTTTTTAAAACATAACAAAGAAAAACAAATTGAATCAGATCACAAAAGGTTTTAAAAGAGAGAATTAAAAATAAAACATCAGTAAAAATAATACATAGGAACACAATAAAATCATTAAATGATAAAGATGTAGTTTATACAAAAGCTGACAAACGAAACAGAATAGTAATATTAGACAAAGGAGATTATAATACAAGAGTACAAGAATTGTTAAATAAGAATGTGTTCAGGTCCATTCAGACCCAATGAAACTGCCATGGGTGGCCGAAGTCATTACGGCAAAACTCATGAGCAAGTCTGGGGGTTCGAATTCCACCAGGACCATCCTCCCTGACTCAGGTTTTTTCCAGGTTTCCCTTAGTCCTCATAAATGACAAATGCTGGGAAGGTACCCTAAACTTAGGCCTGGAATGTTTGCTTCCTGAAAAATCCTTTCGGAATATAACATTTCATCTCATGCATCATCATCATCATCATCATCATCAGTGTCCACTGACTGTGGTGTCTCAGTGATAAAAAATGGGCATTAAATATTATTTAAAAAAAAAAAAAAAAATCAGTCAATGAAGTTCTAAAAACATGCACAGCTATCCCAAAAGATACAAAATAAAACAGAACAACCCTATAATAGAAAAAATATATGGTTTACCAAAAATATACAAAACTGGTAATGGCATGCAACCCATCATTAACAACATCCATACACCTTCATAGTATTTAGTAAAATTGCTAGCTGATAGATTCGAGACACTACCAAAATTTCAAAGCAGGAGCATAAATAATTTATTTCAGCTAATAGTAAAAATTAAGTTTTATTAAAGAAACTACAACACTTTCAGCAGGAAAAGATAAGCTAATTTTTAAAAAAATCACATATCATTCAGGGCTACAAAAAATTTCAAAATAATCTAAAAGATTTTAATATCAGATTGACACCTGTAAACAGACTCAATGTTAAGAATCTCCTGATAGAATGTTAATGACAGTATTTCACAGACGAAAAAAGCAGGTATTTACAAAATATATTGTGCAGAATGTGAAAAAATGTACTTTGGAAAAGCAAAGAGAAACATATGTACATAGTTAAAGAACATTTCAGGAACATAAAATACAAGCAAATGGAGAAATCAGCACTAACATATGATTTCTGGACAGAAAACCATGACATAGTGAATAAAGCAGAATTACAAAAATCAGTGCAAGGATCTACAGATTAGCAACATGGAGAAAATCTACATTTACAAATACAGAGACAGTTTAATGAACTTAGACACTTCCGGGGATGAAAATATAAGTCCATCACACCTACCACAGCAGAGCATACATTTCACAGCATAACGAATTATTCAGCAGTAGACAGGAGCCAATTTTTTTTTTTTGATTGATTTATAGACGCTCTTTAACATCTCAGGTCATAAGCGTCCCATTCAGCTCAGGCATGAAATGGCTGACAAATTTTGCTCAGAGGCCTCTCTTTCAGGCTTGAGGTTCTTTTTCGTGCTGTAAATGTATGACACAGGACCCACAACTTTACTTTCCTTCCGAAGGAAGCCATACTTAGGATTTTTACGCCCGAAAAAAATTCATCGGTCCTGGCCGGGTTCGAACTGACGTTCTTGGGTGTAGGAGGCAAGTATGGTAACCACTACACCCCCAGGACCGACGACAGGAGCTGATGATGCACACAAAGGGTTCATGAAAGTAATACTACATATTATAAACAAGTGGAGCAATAAGAGCGTGTAGTTTGACTTAATCATACAATGATCTTAATTATTTGATTAGCTTCACTGCACAAGTTCCAATTAGCATTTCTAGCTTCTGTACTACTTGAATCTGACATATCAGGACATATTTGACATATATGGCACTTGGAAAAATTCTTCATTGAGTTACTGCAACATTCAATTTCTGCTTCAGAGAGGAGAATTTGATAATTTAGTGATGATTTAGTTTGAAGCAGTTTTCTTCACCTTAATCTCTCGAGTTTCATTCCCTTGGTCATCAGAAAGATATATGAAGATATCTATGGTTATATTATTGTCTGCAAGTGATAAAAAATATCCTAAAGCTCCATCCATTCTGAAAGCTCATTTTCTAATACCACAGAAAATAAATGATTACTGCTCTAACAAATTTATTTATTATTCCTGCCTACATATTGTCAATAAATGCTTATTTTCTCTGAAACTGAAACATAATAATTTATAAGCCACAAAATGTAATAGGTTAACATATATGAGAAAAATTAAATGCACATTGGGATTATGTGCACCAGGTCAATAGCAATCCAGTTGAAAAATATAAGCATAATGATTATTTCATAGAAATATTAATTGTAAAACATTTAGCAATATTTCCTTTGACATTTCAAGCCATTATCATTACAAAAACGTAATGTTATGCATAATGCATAAAATATTTGCCATCATTCTAATTTCACATGACTAACAGAGCAGCAAGAAGGGAATAGGCAAGGAAAGATAGAATACATATTGCTGCATTGTTAAATTTCAATCAAATGTTAAAATAATGCACAGCATTACAATAATGCCTCTATTTTGAAATGAGTTAACTACCCACTGGACATAAATGGGTTAATAAGTGGATAAATGCACATACATACACATGACTGGCAATATTTGCAACCATAAACTTACTAACAATCTATCACATATGGAAATGCCACCATAACTGTGATATGTGCTCCAACATTACACTATGCTGCTACAGATAGCCATGATATCAACCATAAATGTTACATAAACTCACCATGCTGAACTGTTCAAAGTGTTGTTGAAGAGAAGTACTGTTGTAAAAGTTATGTTCGGAGAATGGACTGGATGTTGGACCAATGCCTGGAGAACTTGCTGGAGAAACTGGACTCTGAGGACCACTATGTGTTGTATCCCCTGGACTTCCACTTCTATAAACCAATGGGCTCCCCTAAAAACAACAATTTAATTTCTAAGTACTGATCCTTGCATTTTAAAATACTGAATATGAAAACCAATATCCACATCAATGCAAATATGAACTTCAGAAAAGTACATCTTGTTTTTCTGCTTTGTTTAAGAGATCATCTAACATACAGCATTATGGTTTAACTTACTGGAATATTGTCCCATTTCAAAATTATAAATTAACAGTACTGTCCTCAAAGCAATGATTAAATTCGAACTATATAGTTACGTGATATTATTCTGCATTATTTGATATATGCCCAATGCCATATTGTTTTGCAGAAATGGCTTTTTTAACAACTAATTTTTTTTTTTCAAAAAGTGTTGGAAATAATAAATATTAGTGAAGATTAACATTAACATCTGCCAGTGTTTCTGTTTATCATTAAACTATCTAAAAGTATATCAGTATTTTTTATATTTGTAATTTATATCCCATATTTGCACAATTTTAAAAATACTATGAAACTTGGCAAAATACTGATATCACATTGCTATTTGAGCTTTCAAAATTCAAAAAAATTTCCCAATATGTATGATAAAGGAGATTTGACTTCGTAAAATATACCATGCTCTCCCACAAAACTATCTCTGTCAGGCCAATGAGCGACAATGACCACAAACCAGCCAAATCCATCATATTTCCGGTACCAGGTCAGCCCTATCACAAAATTGTTTGGTGTTTTGCTTGCAGTGCATTAACAACTTGTGCAAGTGCCTATTATTGCATGTAAACTAAATTTAGTATTTTGTCACTCCAGAGAACGTTTGCATATGACACTTATATGAAAACAGAATCGTGTACCAGATAGGCAATTTCCAGAGAAATTTCCTGGTATTTTGGTTACACAAAGAGATACTGTAAGAAAAAATTTCTTAGATTTACAGAAACACTATTCACAAATGGTAGAATTCCTAACCAAAATTGACATCTTATAATGGAAGAAAAACTTGATTAATGGAAAAACACTAGAACTTTATCAAAAAGAAATAGGCATTTCATACTGCTACTAAATTATTATGATTGAAACCTTACCAGTGGTTGTAATCCAAATACTACTTGACGTAAATTATGTGAATTTCCTTAATTGCATTTCAAAGAATACTGTTGATCAGCAATTAATAATTTTTTTTTTTCTGGTGAGGTCTGGTTTCAGTTGCATGGTAATGTTTGTTCACATTAATATAGGTAACTGAGCACATAAAGTCGGTCATTAATTCACTCAGTTACCCTTTTATAATGGAAAAATCAGTATGAGACTGCTGTTAATGCAAGGCAAATAATAGAATTTGCACTTTTCAATATATTGTACATTCAAAAGAGTGTTGCATGCAAAAACTTGGACAGCCTTTTGAACAATTATCCATTAATAAGAGACAACATGGATGTTCTGAACAAGATTCTGCTACATCCCACACCCACCTCTGATTTTTTGGAGGCTGTAAGTGAAGTTATTCATGACAAAATGATTTCTAGAGGGTATGGCCCTCAGGTTCTTCAGTTCTTACTGCATGTGACTATTATTTGTGGAGAATTTTTTTTTTAAAAATAAGTATCTATAGAAATAATCTTCATATAAAGAAAATATAAAAAGAGAATTTGAAGAATTCTGGAAGGAAAACTTGTGCACAAGAATGTAAATTTTGTCAGATGTCAGGAATTGCTGAATGCTGACAGACATACTTTGAACATCTGTTGTAACACAGGTGAACATTCATTTAGCATAATTATATAAATATATGCATGATTTTATTAATCAAAACTGGTCAGGTGTTTAATATACTAGAAGATTGCAGATCAATGAAGAGCATCTCATGATCTTGTGGTCAGCATGTCTGTCTGCAAATCCTGAGAACTCAGGTTCAAAACCCACAAGGTCAACTGACTAGGTAATGTTTTTTGTCCAGTGCAGCCTGTATGCATGGCCAGTAAATGGCTGATTGGAATACACATTACTAGAATTTTTAAGCGCTCGATGCAAGCACTTGGAAAAGTACACATTTTTATTATAAACTGAAAGAAGTGTAATGGTCATTTTTCAAGAATATTTTAACAGCTCTAAACATGCACCAATTAAGATGCTATTGCTGGCTATAAATTACTACAACCAAGAACAATATCACTAAAAAGCATAAAATTTTGTATTATGTTCAAAATAATACACCTTTAATTTTCTATTATATTTTCTCAGTATTGATTGCTTATAATATATATTCATGTATATTTTGTCAAAGCGCCATGTATGAGAAATCTGCCTGTTTATGCCTAACATATTTATCTTGATACTATGACTACTCCTACTCTACTACTACTAGCAGCATTTGTTCAGATCAACTTCTAAAACTGCAATGGACGAAGAAAACTTTAAATTCTCTAAATGATATTTAATTAATTTCCCTTAATTTGGTGTAATAAACAAGCTATCCTTGACAACTTGAACGCTGCTTTATCTTGCTTTTTCACTTGCTAAATCTTATTTTATACATTCATCTAGTCTTGCATTTGACACATTTTTGTTTCAAAGTTAAAGTTCAGAAACAAGATGTTACTGTACATTATCTTTTTCACAAACGTATGAATTTAAATTATACTTCGACATTTTTAAGTTTACAAGAATTTTAATGATCTGCATGTGAATTACACTTGAAACTGTCTTCTTAACAGTGTATGTTAATTACTTAGTACATGTATTTAAATGAAAATAAAATTCACTTACTGTAATAGCATACATGTTCACTACTATACTTTTCTATTGCAGGATACAGTTGCAGGTGATAACCATTTCCATTTACTATGTTCTATTACAATTACATGCTTTTTTATGCAACATATATACCATATGCAGCATAATGCTTTTACTAACCTGCACATTTAAGCCAGGGGAGGTCTGGGGACTAGGTCTACCAAGGGTCTGCTGACTTCGATATGTGCTCAAAGAACTCAAGTGTTGCTGAAACATCAAACATTTCTATTCATGTAGAAAGTGTCTGAGAGAAAATTTAAACCAATATTGTTTCTAGTCAATGATCTATTTAACAATACTTTTAACAATGCTTTCAGACACTCTCTATGAAACTGATCCTAGATCATATAATTGAAAGGCTGCCAAAGCAAATTGTTATTATGTATGAGCATTAAGTATGCAACGGTTCTCTGAAAATGTGAGCTTGGATTACTATCCCCATTGTTGTTTAGTTAATGCAATCTTTTTAGTGGTAGCATATGATTCATTATCAAACAGAACCATTTGCTTCAAATATATATTTAAAGTAAAAATACCTTTCAATAAAAGTTTTAAGTCCCTTTTGTCTCCAATTATGTTACATTTTGGAATTTCTATAAAATTTATCTTTCATACTTATATCTATGGCACAGCCACATAAGGAACAACATTTCAGTGCTGACAACTTAAAATGCATTTAAAATGGGCATAATACCCATGCATTTCCCCTTCTTTCTAGTTTTCTTGACTGCCTGCATTCATGATTACATCTTCAAAAAAAAAAAAAAAAAAAAAAAAAAAAACACCTTAACCTAAGTTGCAAATGATTAAATCAAAAAATAACTTCTTTAAGTTTCAGCTTGACATACAGCTTTGCAATAAATTTCAACACTTACACCAATGAAGGATGGAAATTCCAATCGCTTTTGAGTCACATTACCTAGTTACTCTAAATTTTTTAAAAATGCACAGGTTACTTCTAATACTATTTGGTGTCATTTGGTGGTATTTGTATACCTTTGAGCTTGATAATCACAGTTTCACTGTTCTGAATATCTCAGTAAGATATAAATAAGATTAAGGTTTTTGAATATATGTACATATCAATGTGCTAATCATATATTTATTTGATGTGTCTGTCTCTCATAAAATTAATTATTCCATGGATAGGAGGATTAGATTTCACACTTCTGTCATATGGAAGAATGAAAAATTAAAGTCCCATAAATAATACCAAATTTCAGAAATGTCAACTGAATGCATTTAAAATTTGTCCTAAGAGGGAGATCCAATGGCATACCAGAAGAACACATAAATATGAACAACACAATACAACCAAATGCCATCAGCATAAAGCTGCATATTGTATATGCTTGGTAAATACAGAAGGTGCCAAAAAATTTATACATACTTCAAGCAAAGAAAAAACTGTGCTAACATAACAAAACTGAATTCACATATATAGAAAATGATGAGCACTAATCATCTTATACTTTTACAGTTAAATAGTTGCTCAAAATGCTGACCATCAGCGTTGATACACTTCTGAATACGTTGAACTACTGATTGAGCAACATTTGCGAAAGTGTCCTCAGCGATTGCAGACATGCCATTTCAATTTCTTCCCACAGTGCTGCCAGCATAGCTGGATTTCTACAGTATACAGCATTCTTAAGAGTTCCCCATAGGTAGAAGTCCAACAGAGTCAGATCTGGAGAATGCAGTGGAAACTCAATCAGACCTCTTCATCCTATCCAGTGCCTTGGAAGATTGTCATCAAGGTACACACCTACATCTCAGTGGTAACATGATGGTGTACCATCCTGGTGGAATCAAATTCCTCATTTCCATAGAGTGTATGAATGTTGGCAAGATGGCTATGCATATCATCTTCAGGTAACTGGGCCAGTTACTATTCCTTCAAAAAAGAATGGTCCAATTAGATCCCTAGATGACAACCCACACCAATCATTAATTCCAGGTGAATTAACAGCCTTTTCCAAAATTACATGTGGATTATTTGCACACCAGTAGACACAATTATGCTGGTTAACAGTTTGATTCAAATTAAAATTATGCCTCATAGGACCAAACAACTTTCCCTATGTAGGCCTCATCCTCTTGTACCATGTTCCAAAGCTACTCACAGTACTGCATTCTCCAATCAGAGTCTTCATTTAATGAAAACAAAAGTCTTAGCATGAAAACTTTCAATTTTGCTGTTTTAACAATATGACGTATGCTGGTTCTGCTAACCCCAGTATCATGTGCACATTGCTTTGTAGATATCTGCGCTGAGTGCTCAAAACATTCCAAAACTATAGCCAAGGATATGGGGCTTGTTGCTGTGTGAGGTCTGCCAGATCTGCCCTTGTGAACATTGCATACAGTGCCAGGAGTCTCAAATTTGTATTGAATGCATGCAATTGTTACTTGCATTGGCAGTTCTGTTCTGTAAACACTTCTCTATTGCCTTTAAACTTCAACAACTTTCTTGGTTTTCCAATACCACTTCAAAATTGCTTTCTTCTGTTCAAACAGAAGAAAGCTCAGTTTTGTTGTGGCAACACTAGCATAACATAATGTGTCATCTGTTTACAGAACATCACACGGTAATCTTGGCTTCATTTGTTCATTGTTGATTTACCTGTCACGTAGCAATGCTATCATAATGTATGTGAGTCACATCTGTTAGAGAACATCATGCTACACACTTCTGTTGTTTTTCGGTCCAACTTTGAAATATATTAAATAGATATCTACTGTTAAGAGTGTGTATACATAATTTTGGCACCCTTGGTATATGCTATATACCTCTATTGAGCAACATTTCTAACAGTTTTAGATATGTTTAAGGCAAATTTTAACTAATAAAAGTTTATCTCTTTTTTGGTTTATTTACGCATGCTCCTCAGGTCATCAGTGTCCCATTCAATTCAGGCGTGAAACAGTCAACAAATTTTGCTCAGAGGCCTCTTCTTTCAGGCTTGAGGTTCTTTTTTGTGCTGTAAATGTATTAGACGGAACGCGCGATTTTACTTCCGTTCCAAAGGAAACCATACTTAGGATTTTTAATAAAAGTTTAAACTTATTATGTATAGTCAAATACTTAATCAAAATAAGAGACAAATCACAACTGCATAAAAGGTTACATGGAGGGTTGTCTTAGGTAAGCTATAATGATTTTCAATTTTTTAATTGTTGACTGGTGGTGATGTAGTTGCAAATGATTGTGCAGAAAGTATGTATATATGCTGGTAAGCAACTGCTAATAGCATAAACATTTTAGCTCGAGTACATTGTAGGACTTCTGGTGCCATCTACAGTATATCAATAATAGTCTAGCATTGTAAACAGAAGGGTCTTACTGTCAGCAAGTTATGTATAAGGCACATTATCCAAAAGCAAAAGTTGGTTTCCAGTGGCCATTCTGGATGCTGATATTTACCATTTTGTCCCTAGCTTCCCAAGTATTTTTCATTTATTTTTTGCTATCTACATGGCTGCATTTCAATAGATGTTCTTTATTTAAGATAGTATTTACGTCCTTAGACAGTGGGCAGTGGCTGTCCTTGATTCATTTCATCCTGAAGAAATGTTCTGACAGGCAATCATGCCCAACAATTGAGCAGAATTCGGTAATTCCAATTTTTCTTAGTTTCAATAAAAGATGTTTGAAAATATTTAGGTCTTCATATGGTTTTCCTTTAAGCTTTTCTTTGATATTTTGTTGTTCTTGTTCAGTTATTAATCTTTTTATGAATTCCAATTTAGAGGGAAGTTTAGTTCAACAGGTGTTTTAATTTTATTTCTTAATATTTCATACATAAGGTAATATATTGTTCTTAAAGGTGAAGGAAGCAAAGAACCGGCAAAGAGTGAAATCTAATTTGTGGCTACTTAGAAAAAAGAGGATATTTGGAAACATGTCTTAATTCCTAGAGTTTCCAAGAACAGAATATATAAAATGATCACTGATTATCGTATGGAAGTGAATAATATCTTTAAGAGTAAAGGAAGAAGAAATATTAATTTGGGGAAGATGGTGTCAGATTTTAAAATACTTTTTGATGTCACAGTATGCAAATGCACTTCATTTGCAGCCTGTGCTTGCAACAAAAACCTAGTCAAGTTCCTGTTAGAGGAAATTTTTTTAAATGATTAGAGAAATAGCAATAGGTGGGTGGCTATTGTTACCTCATGTATACTTCAAACTAGAAAACGTAAAGCCTATTGTTTCAGTGAAACCGAAAGATCATGTAGAATGTGATAACCGTAGATAGCAATACTACTTCTTCAGGGACAGACTTAGACACTGACAATGACACTGATTTTAAATTGAATATGTTTCAGAGACACAAGTGAAGAAACAAAAAAATGAAAATTAAAGACAAGACAAATATATTGGTACATAAAGTTGCTGCTATCATCAGTGCTGTGATGGAAGATCTTGATATTATGTCAAAAGAATATCCTAATAAGATTACAGATAAAAACAAAGTATAGAGGGAAGTGTTAAAAAATCAGAGAAAACATTCTGGAAAAGTGTCAGAAGTATTAAAACATTGAATGTATACTTCGGAAGAAAAGACCAAACTCTAAAAATGATAAAGACAGCAAAAATTACTATGAAACTAAGGCTAAAGATCATATTCATTGTAGAGGAACCTAGAAGCACGTATCTTGGTCATGCTTCATTAACTGGCCGAGCAACTGCAAAAACCATTACTTCAGCCATACTAAGAAAAATAGGGGAACATAATACAGAAATAGACACCGGTGATTTAATGACAATAGGATGCGATGGAATTGAAAAGTCATTCAACACAGTGAGATTAGAATAGAACGTCCTCTTTAGTGACGTATTTGTCTTTTGCACTTTGCTGAATTGCCTTTGTGCCATTTATTGAGGCATATAGACAGGTGCACTGCAGGACCATTCAAGATTTTCAGGACCTATTGGAAAGCTTTTAGGAAACAGTGAAGATCGGCCTGTCACAAAATTTGATAAAATGTATTCAGAACTGCCTGGTGTAACTGTCAAAGATCTTGGCTCTGATCAGAAATATCTATTGGAAATAGCCGAAACTATAGTCACTGGAAAATATGAATCAAAATATTATATTAGAAAATAAGAAACCAGGGAAGCTGAATCATCCATGCTGGCTTACAACAGCATCGAGACGGCTTCATTTCTACAGAAAACCTGCCCAAGGGACTTAACACTTGGACAGAATTTGTTGTGTAAGTTTATGTACCTTTGTGGTTTCACATAAAATGCAACCCTTATTGTAAAGATGGTTCCAGACATATTTTCTCAGCTATTAGTCTCTCCAGATTTTTGAGTGACAACTACAGATATATAGTTCATAGTTCAATATCAAGAAATGCCTTTCATTGTTATCCAGAAAATATGTTGTTGGCAATGCTAACTGATGACAGCCAAAATATAAGATTGCTAGCAGTGCAACACATTATTCAGGCAAGAGCTTTGAAAACAGGTGAAAGTAATGCTAAAGAAATTTGTACCTTCCAAAACCCAAAACTAAATTTCTCAGCTACATGCTAAGTAGATTTGATTGATTCGGAATACAATACAGTGACAGGACCTTCAGCTTTAAGATACATCAAAAGATGAAAGTTTTAGAAAGTCCTGAAGAAGATCTGTTTCAGACATAGAGATAATATGTTTCCATTCCATACTCAAGCTGTTTAGAGATTTGTTAAAGTTGTCATTGATGCTGCATTATCTGTATACGGAGTTAAAAATATTAAAATAAGAATAGGTGGGTAGTTGGATGGATGGAACTTGAAAGCATTCACCTTGCTGTGGTGAGTTCTGGGTTGATGTAGCCTCTAACATGTGTTGTATAAACACATATCAGTTATATAATACATCTGAATCCACAGACCACATTAGAGTTACAGACTACATCAAGCAAAGAGTTGCGAAAAACAAGACATTATACTCTCACATTGTTAAAATTTCAAACTGATTGCACTTCGATCAAAATGTCGTTTAGGATTTCCAGATTTTGTATACATAATAAACAGGCCATTATATAACTTTTTAATCCTATTACCAATTTGAATTTAAAAAAAAAAATTATATGCCCTATTGTGCACCAGTGATTTAATGCTGTGCTAGCTGACACTGATTACCACCATAGAGAAGCTGATACAATGTTTATGTGACATTTTTAGTTGAATCCCTGTCAGTCACCAGATGCCTCACTTATGGATTTCTGTGGCTCTGGTCTGTTTTAAAGAAGCCTTGCTTCCAGACATTGCACCACCATCGAGGGTCTTTGGAAAATTTGTCAGGAAGTTTCAGTTAATTTTCCCCTTTCTGTACTGCATCAATCTTCTTCAATAAATATAGAGCAACAGTCCATGTCTGTGGCCATTGCATTAAACACAACAGGTGGTGCCCGAGGGAAATCTTGCTATGAAATGTTGCTCATTAAGCTGGGACAATCCTTCACATAAAGATGATAAAGTAGTCCAATAAGGATACAAGTGCATTTATTTTAAATAATTACAAATATACGCATAATATTATTTTTTTTGGTGAACTGCTGTTAGTCATTTGCTTGAAAGAGGGTTAGTTCATGCGAACCAAATTACAAAACTTTAACATCATGATTTTGGTTCATTTTCTGTGCAATTTTACTTTTATGTAACATGATTTAAGATTTTTATTTTCATAAACTTTGGCTGTTATTTTTTGACACATTGAATTTTCAAAATTGGTTAAAACTCTTAAAATTTGCTGACCACTATACATTTAAAAACTATATTTACTATAAAATTATAATAGCTGTAGACATAATGGTATCATCAGTTTAAAGCTTTTGTACAACATGATAATATTGTTTAACTTTTTCAAAATTCACTGCATTTAATTTTTTTTTTCATTTTTAATTTTTACAATAACAGAATTTTTCAGTTTTCTTAAAAAAAAAAGTATATAAAGATACATCTCTTTTAGCTACTCAGTTCAGGATATCTCAATATCGTGCAAAATTTAAATTTTCTTGTTGATAGTAACAATGAACCAATTGACTTATTATGCAAAAATGAAATATTTCCATCATAATGGTAAAGAATGTGTTATTTCTTAGCTTAATGGAAGTATATAGCCAGTCAGCTGGATGTAATATTTTAACTTTATATTCAACAGCCTCCTTTGAGAGAATACATCCTATGTGCCATGCCTTGTCATAGGTAAAGCCCTTTATATACAAGTAGAGACATTTATTACTTAAATGTAAATTGGAACTTACACAGTGAAGCCAATCATATTAATGGATATCATTGTATGATTCAGTTGAACTACACACTCTTAAAGCTTCACTTACTTTTCATAAATGTATGGTACCATAAATGTAAGTGAAGCTTTAAGAGTGTGTAGTTCAACTGAATCATACAATGATATCCATTAATAAAGTAGAGACATGTTTTGCAGCAGAATTTGCCGACAACCGAGCTTTGTGATTGATTCGCCAGCATCAGCTGTCATATGGAGAACATTTTTAAAATTTTATTTTAATTGAGTTAATATGCCTGGATGTTGTGCATTTGATTGTATAACTCAAGGAAAGAAAGGCATAAGTTATATCAAATTCCTTCAGGAAAGTATGACATCAAAAGACAAAATATTTGGATTCACAAAATTGGAAGAAAGAACTCTCAAGTGTGTTGTGTAAGTATTATGTAACATTTTCCCTTAATATTTGATATTAAATAGAAAGGCTACCTTAAATTTAATGCTTATTTTTTGGTGAATATTTTCATATATGAAAATGCATAAAAGAAATGTTGATAAAAGCTGCATTTGAAGCCTAAAGCAAGGATGTAAATATTTTTAAAACTTGATACATGCTTACTTCAACTCATGTATACACATTCTTACACTAACTCCATTTTTTTCACTTACTCTTAAGTAAGACGCGTTTCGGGAGACTCTCTCCCATCTTCAGTTGCTGACTGAACCTCTGCTATTTGAAAATATGGCTGGACAAACTGCTGTTCCTGTGGTGGCCTCTGTTGGTTGAAGTAGGAAGTCGCTGAGCTCGTCTATGGGAGGAAACTCGAAATTCATTAGGCTTTGTTTATTTTTCAATATGAAAATTCTTTCCCAAGTGGACAACTCCAAAGGGCTATGAAGATGTTTTAACAGCTTTATTCCCGGTTTTATTTCATGATTTTTGGTCCAAAAGTGAGATGCCACTGCTGATTTATCCACCTGTTTAAATCGAATGTTTCTAAAATGTTCTTTCCTTCTAATTTCCAAATTTCTTTTTGTTTTTCCTATGTAGCTCTGTTCACAATCTGCACATTTTATTTCATAAATTCCTGATTTTTGTTCTGGTGGTATGGGGTCTTTTAGAGTGCAACCTAACAAATTCTTGATGTTGTATCTGTTCCTTGGGGCTAAAATTATTCCATGTTCTTTGAAGATTTTTTCGAACTTGTTGTGGTAAATTGGATGGTATGTGAAACTTTTGAATTTGAATTCTTCTTTTATATTTTTCAATGTGGAAACTTCCCTTATCTCTTTTTGTCTTTTTGATTTTTTGATAATTTTTATCACAGTGTCCTTGTTGAAACCATTCTTTATAGCTGTCTGTATTATTTGTTTATATTCCATTTTGTATTCTGCTTTTGTGAGTGGAATATTCATCAATCTGTGTGCCAAACTGTAAAAAATTGCATATTTATGTGGGATGGGGTTGTAACTCTTATTTTTAATGTAGTTTTCTGTATGTGTTTCTTTTCTGTGAATTCCAAAATTTAAACCATCTCCATTTCTTATAATTTTCAAATCTAAAAATGGTAACCACCCATTTCTTTCTTCTTCTATAGTAAATTGTATGGATTTATGTTGCAAATTAAGAAGTTTCAGGGCATCTGTTGACAGTTTCTTTGGTACTATTGCAAAAATGTCATCTACATACCTATACCATGACTTGAAAATTAAAGGGAAGGCTTTTGTGATGTGTATTTCAAATGAGCTCATGAATAATTCTGCTAGAAAAGGTGACAAAGGGTTTCCCATAGCCAGACCTGAAACTTGTTGGTAATATTTGTTGTTGAAACTAAAGTAATTTTGTTGAATGCAAATATTAGTAAGTTTTACTAAGTCTTCTATTTCTTCTGTTTTTAAATTTATTGTTGTTAACCATTTCTTTAGTATAAACATGAGTTTCTCTGTAGGTATGCTTGGGAATAAGGCTTTTACATCAAATGAAACCATTATATCTCCAGGTGCAATTCTGCTATTTTCAAGTTTTTTAACTAGGTCAACTGAATTTTTAATGCTCAAAGTTTGGAATCTCTTAAAAGAATTGAAGATTTTGGTCAATTTCTTTGCTACCTGGTATGTGGGTGAATTGATATTGTTTATTATTGGTCTCATACTGTTATCATTTTTATGTAACTTCGGTAGTGCATATAGCCTGGGTAGTACTGGATTACTCTGTGTGATATTCTGTTTTACAGTAGTGGATAGTGTTTTTACATCTTTTAATGTTTTGTGTAACATTTTATTGCATTTTCTGAGAGGATTCTTTTCAATTGGTTTGTAATCTTTTCCTTTTAGCATATTTTCAACCCTATTTATGTATTCATTTTTGTCTAAAATGGCCATTTTGTTACCTTTATCTGCTTTTATGTACATTACTGGTTTTTCTTTTAGTTGTTTTAATGTCCTTCTGTAGTTTATTGATTTCTTTCGGTTTTTTATGTTCTCTAAAACTTTCTTGCATTTGCTTTTGACGAACGATTTTTCCTTTTCGTTTAGTTGTTGGGTGGCTATATCTATGTCGGCTATGTAATCTTCCATATTATCTGAGAAATCTATGCAAGTTTTTAGGCCTTTGTTTAGGAGATTGATCTCATTTTCTGAAAAAACGGCACTCGAAAGATTAACTACTTCGTCTGTTGTATGCGCGCGTGAGGGTGGGACCGTTTTTATTTGGTGTTTTTCTAAGTTCCGGAGTTTCTTTTTCAATTTTTGGTTTTTGTTTCTCATTTGTATACTTAAATTTTTTTGTAGGTGGTGTTGTAAATTTTCCCATACGTGAAATCCTAGTTTTTTCGTTAGTTTTAAATATAGATCGTAAATATCTACGTCTATTTCATGTAGTTTTTTATATTGTAAGTTCTTTTCAATTTCAATTACCTTTGTTTCTGCTGCCTTCTGGTGTATGCTATTATTGGATTTGACGGTTTTCTTCACAAATGTAGGTGTGACTTTTCTTTTTAGACATAATTTCAGGAAGTTAATGTTGGCGGCATACCATCCAATTTACCACAACAAGTTCGAAAAAATCTTCAAAGAACATGGAATAATTTTAGCCCCAAGGAACAGATACAACATCAAGAATTTGTTAGGTTGCACTCTAAAAGACCCCATACCACCAGAACAAAAATCAGGAATTTATGAAATAAAATGTGCAGATTATGAACAGAGCTACATAGGAAAAACAAAAAGAAATTTGGAAATTAGAAGGAAAGATCATTTTAGAAACATTCGATTTAAACAGGTGGATAAATCAGCAGTGGCATCTCACTTTTGGACCAAAAATCATGAAATAAAACCGGGAATAAAGCTGTTAAAACATCTTCATAGCCCTTTGGAGTTGTCCACTTGGGAAAGAATTTTCATATTGAAAAATAAACAAAGCCTAATGAATTTCTAGTTTCCTCCCATAGACGAGCTCAGCGACTTCCTACTTCAACCAACAGAGGCCACCACAGGAACAGCAGTTTGTACATTTGTGAAGAAAACCGTCAAATCCAATAATAGCATACACCAGAAGGCAGCAGAAACAAAGGTAATTGAAATTGAAAAGAACTTACAATATAAAAAACTACATGAAATAGACGTAGATATTTACGATCTATATTTAAAACTAACGAAAAAACTAGGATTTCACGTATGGGAAAATTTACAACACCACCTACAAAAAAATTTAAGTATACAAATGAGAAACAAAAACCAAAAATTGAAAAAGAAACTCCGGAACTTAGAAAAACACCAAATAAAAACGGTCCCACCCTCACGCGCGCATACAACAGACGAAGTAGTTAATCTTTCGAGTGCCGTTTTTTCAGAAAATGAGATCAATCTCCTAAACAAAGGCCTAAAAACTTGCATAGATTTCTCAGATAATATGGAAGATTACATAGCCGACATAGATATAGCCACCCAACAACTAAACGAAAAGGAAAAATCGTTCGTCAAAAGCAAATGCAAGAAAGTTTTAGAGAACATAAAAAACCGAAAGAAATCAATAAACTACAGAAGGACATTAAAACAACTAAAAGAAAAACCAGTAATGTACATAAAAGCAGATAAAGGTAACAAAATGGCCATTTTAGACAAAAATGAATACATAAATAGGGTTGAAAATATGCTAAAAGGAAAAGATTACAAACCAATTGAAAAGAATCCTCTCAGAAAATGCAATAAAATGTTACACAAAACATTAAAAGATGTAAAAACACTATCCACTACTGTAAAACAGAATATCACACAGAGTAATCCAGTACTACCCAGGCTATATGCACTACCGAAGTTACATAAAAATGATAACAGTATGAGACCAATAATAAACAATATCAATTCACCCACATACCAGGTAGCAAAGAAATTGACCAAAATCTTCAATTCTTTTAAGAGATTCCAAACTTTGAGCATTAAAAATTCAGTTGACCTAGTTAAAAAACTTGAAAATAGCAGAATTGCACCTGGAGATATAATGGTTTCATTTGATGTAAAAGCCTTATTCCCAAGCATACCTACAGAGAAACTCATGTTTATACTAAAGAAATGGTTAACAACAATAAATTTAAAAACAGAAGAAATAGAAGACTTAGTAAAACTTACTAATATTTGCATTCAACAAAATTACTTTAGTTTCAACAACAAATATTACCAACAAGTTTCAGGTCTGGCTATGGGAAACCCTTTGTCACCTTTTCTAGCAGAATTATTCATGAGCTCATTTGAAATACACATCACAAAAGCCTTCCCTTTAATTTTCAAGTCATGGTATAGGTATGTAGATGACATTTTTGCAATAGTACCAAAGAAACTGTCAACAGATGCCCTGAAACTTCTTAATTTGCAACATAAATCCATACAATTTACTATAGAAGAAGAAAGAAATGGGTGGTTACCATTTTTAGATTTGAAAATTATAAGAAATGGAGATGGTTTAAATTTTGGAATTCACAGAAAAGAAACACATACAGAAAACTACATTAAAAATAAGAGTTACAACCCCATCCCACATAAATATGCAATTTTTTACAGTTTGGCACACAGATTGATGAATATTCCACTCACAAAAGCAGAATACAAAATGGAATATAAACAAATAATACAGACAGCTATAAAGAATGGTTTCAACAAGGACACTGTGATAAAAATTATCAAAAAATCAAAAAGACAAAAAGAGATAAGGGAAGTTTCCACATTGAAAAATATAAAAGAAGAATTCAAATTCAAAAGTTTCACATACCATCCAATTTACCACAACAAGTTCGAAAAAATCTTCAAAGAACATGGAATAATTTTAGCCCCAAGGAACAGATACAACATCAAGAATTTGTTAGGTTGCACTCTAAAAGACCCCATACCACCAGAACAAAAATCAGGAATTTATGAAATAAAATGTGCAGATTGTGAACAGAGCTACATAGGAAAAACAAAAAGAAATTTGGAAATTAGAAGGAAAGAACATTTTAGAAACATTCGATTTAAACAGGTGGATAAATCAGCAGTGGCATCTCACTTTTGGACCAAAAATCATGAAATAAAACCGGGAATAAAGCTGTTAAAACATCTTCATAGCCCTTTGGAGTTGTCCACTTGGGAAAGAATTTTCATATTGAAAAATAAACAAAGCCTAATGAATTTCGAGTTTCCTCCCATAGACGAGCTCAGCGACTTCCTACTTCAACCAACAGAGGCCACCACAGGAACAGCAGTTTGTCCAGCCATATTTTCAAATAGCAGAGGTTCAGTCAGCAACTGAAGATGGGAGAGAGTCTCCCGAAACGCGTCTTACTTAAGAGTAAGTGAAAAAAATGGAGTTAGTGTAAGAATGTGTATACATGAGTTGAAGTAGATTACCACTCCATTGTCAACAGCTTCGTAAGTACAAGACTTGATACATGCTTATTTCATTTCATTTCATTGTGGAAAAAGATTCTGAGGTTTAGTGAGACTTTTGTTCTTATATATATATTTTTTTTTTAAATTATTAAAAAATAGCTACAGTGATACAAAGTGAAAGATTACTATTTATTATTTAGTTTGGTAAGGAATAGATATTTGACTTTTTAATCTGCATTTTAATGTCAACAATATTGAGGATTGTCTATTAAAACAAGAAATTAACACATGAAAAGAAAAATAGTGTATTTCTTATCCAATCCAAAGTACAACTAACGTATATTTCCAAAGGAAATAATGACAATGTTAACCCTTTCATTCCTATGTAATTGTAGCATTTTCAAAAAATATAAAGTTAAAGTTTATTGATATGCTCTTATATATAAATTAATAATAAATGGAGATGTTTTAATTTAATGCTTTATACTTCTTTCTTTTCTCCATCCAGCTTCCCACTCTCTCTTTATTTATACTTTTTACTTTATATATTGTATGTAAATTTGCAATGTAATTTAAATGAATGCTTAATATACAAAATATCCCTTTCCCTTGTTTCTATACCTTTTCTTCCCCCCCCCCTCTCCTGGATATGCTTTTAAATGTAAATTCACAATACATTGAAACTGGATGTAATTAATGAGGCCTATATTTGATATTGCTATTTCTGTTTTAACTAATGACAGCCTTTTTCTCTGCCAGCAAATGATCCATCACTGGCCAGCAGTTTGAATGCCATAACTGTCACTGACATAATCTCAAAAATGTGCATTTTCTGCCTGACATAGGCCTTCTAATGCAAAAAGAACATAGGCAGATACGAAGGTATCATTCAACAGTATAACACAAATATTTTAGAAATTAACTATATGATAATTGAGTAAAATGACAGAAACTTAACACACACTCTTAAGGGAGTTATAGACTGTTTTTGAATTGCGGGAATTTTCACAGTGAAATATAGTATAACATAACAAATTATTATTGAGGAAATCACTCAAATTTCACTAATTTAGTTCCACTTACTTGGACATGTTTCAAAGGCGTTGCCTTCATCGTCAGCAAGATCCCAATGTCCGCTTCCCCGCGTGGTATTCAGATGTTGCTCTGTAGATTTTATGAATTTTGTGATAAGGTTGCTATTTTTTGGGAGATCAAAATTAACCAAATTTTCTTTGTTTTTATTAATGAATATATTTTCCCACACTGTCAATTCTATTGGTTTTTGAAGAGCTTTTAAGAGTTTTGGTACCTTTTGGAATTCGTGGTTCTTTTGCCAGAAATGGTCTGCTATTGCTGATTTTTCCATGTGTTTATATTTTACATGTCTCATGTGTTCCTTAAACCGTATGGAGATATTTTTTTTTGTTTTGCCTATATATTTCATATTGCAATCTTTGCAAGCAATTTCATAAATACCTGATTGTTTTTCTGGAGGAATTTTGTCTTTTGTGTTCGTTTTTAGGAGGTTTTTTAAACTACATTTTTTTACTGGAGCCAAAATGATGTTTGCCTCTTTAAAATTTTTTTGGAATTTTTGGTGTGCCCATGGGTGGAATGTGAATTTTTTATATATCTGATCCCCTTTTAGCCTTTTAGTGTGGTGATATCTTTTATTCGTTTTTTCTTTTTGAATTTTTCTATTTTCTTGTTGACCAGATCTGTTGTGTAACCATTTTTCTGTGCTATCTCTATGATTTTTTGGTACTCCAATTTGTATTCTGTCTTGCTTATTGGAAGGTTTGTTAATCTGAATGTGAGGCTATTGATTATGGCATGTTTATGTTGTATTGGGTTGAGGCTGTTGTTTTTTATGTAGTTATCTGTGTGGGTATCCTTTCTGAATATGCCAAATTCCAGTATATTGCCATTTTTTATAATTTTCATGTCCAAGAAAGGAAGAATCGTGTTGTTCTCCAATTCCATTGTAAATTTAACACTGCTGTCTTGCAGGTTGAGCAGTTTTATTGCATCCTCTTTCCATTTTTCATTTACTATTGCAAAGACATCATCAACATAACGGTACCAACATTTGTATATATATGGAAAAGCCTCAATTAATTTTATTTCTAAAAAACTCATTTAGATATTTGCTAAGAATGGTGATAATGGGTTCCCCATTGCTAGACCCTATTTTGTGTATAACTGTTGCCTCCGAATGTGAAGTAAGTTTGGTTGATGCAAATTTTGGTGAGGTTCACATATTGTTCTATTGCTTCTCTAGGTAGGTTTATTGAGGTTAGCCATTTCTGTATGACCACTATCAGATTTTCTTTGGGGATGCTAGGAAACATAGAGACCACATCATATGAAACTAGTAGATCCCTATTTTCCAATTTCACATGTCTAATTTTATCTATTAGTTCTGATGAGTTCTTTATGCTTTGGCTTTTGTATTTTGGCAAGGTATTAAATTTTTTTAAAGGCAATTGTCTAAATTGTATGTGGGTGAATTTATTGTATCTACAATAGGTCCCATTTTGTTGCCCGGTTTATGTATTTTTGGTAGGCCATAGATTCTAGGTGTTGTAGGGTTGTCTGGTATGATCTTCTTTTTTTCTTCTTCACTCAGAATTGTTACTTCTATTAATTGTTTTTTTACTGCACTGATATATTTTTGTGTAGGACCTGTTTGCATTTTTTCATAATCTTGGCTGGTTAGTAAATTGTACATACTGTTTTCATAATCTGTCTGATTCATTATCACAATTTTATTTCCTTTGTCAGCCCTACTGTATGTAAATGACGCCCTTTTCTTTTAAAGACCTGAGTATCCTGTGATATGTCACTTTTTGGTTATTTTCTTTTTTTATTATTTGCTTTAGTACTTTTGCACATTGTGATCTTATGATGCTTTTTTCTTCTTCAGGTTTGTTAAAAATCGCTATTTCTATATCTGCTATATATTCTTCTGTATTTCTGGAGTAATCTATACAAGAATTTAATCCTACGTTTAATAGCTGCAATTCTTTTTCCGAAAAGTTTTGGTTTGACCTGTTTATGACATTTTCTATTTTGTTGTTTTTAATTTCTTTCCTAGTTTTAATATTTCGCTGTTTCTCTCGAAAGTTGTCCAGTTTTTTATTTATAGCCTGCCATTTTTGTTTTACTCAGGCGTTTCTAACCTCAAAAAATTTTTCTTCGAGATTTTTCCAAAAGATTCTGCCTAATTGAGGTACCAGTTTTAAATGTAGCTCATAAGTTTTTAAGTCCAAATCGCTTATGGCTTTGTAACAATTCATTTTTTCAACTTGCAACACTTTCCTTTCGGCAGCTATTTGTATTTTGCTGTAATTGTTTTGTTTTACTATCCTCCTTACGAATGTAGGCGTTAAATTTTCTTTTAGGCAAATGTTGATGAAATGTATATCTACGGATCTTAATTTTTTC
The DNA here is from genome assembly GCA_030762175.1 of Metallyticus violacea. Taxonomy (NCBI): domain Eukaryota; kingdom Metazoa; phylum Arthropoda; class Insecta; order Mantodea; family Metallyticidae; genus Metallyticus; species Metallyticus violacea. Next base: position 41,034,089 of record CM060843.1, on the reverse strand, counting down.
TTAATTCTATATTTTAGAAATTGACAAAATTCCTCCAGAAAAACAATCAGGCATTTATGAAATTGCTTGCAAAGATTGCAATATGAAATATATAGGCAAAACAAAAAGAAATATCTCCATACGGTTTAAGGAACACATGAGGCATGTAAAATATAAACACATGGAAAAATCAGCAGTGGCAGACCATTTCTGGCAAAAGAACCACGAATTCCAAAAGGTACCAAAACTCTTAAACGCTCTTCAAAAACCAATAGAATTGACAGTGTGGGAAAATATATTCATAAATAAAAACAAAGAAAATTTGGTTAATTTTGATCTCCCAAACAATAGCAACCTTATCACAAAGTTCATAAAATCTACGGAGCAACATCTGAATACCACGCGGGGAAGCGGACATTGGGATCATGCTGACGATGAAGGCAACCGCCTTTGAAACATGTCCAAGTAAGTGGAACTAAATTAGTGAAATTTGAGTGATTTCCTCAAAAATGATTTGTTGAGTTATAGACTGTTAGACCAAATATGGAGTGTGTCCATAGTTGTGTATAGAGAGATTTAGTAAATAGGTAAATGCTCTCCTAAATATCAAAATGAACATTGTCAATTCTGGGAGTGATTTTAATACTATTATACAGTGTCCTCACAAGCTAAAAATGCTTTGGTTGCTAAAACTTTAGCTGATACTGAGAAATAGCATGAAGCTTATTACTTCCAGTAACAGTAACTGTTTCTCAAATCACATTTGTAAAAATCTCACCTATTCCAGGTATTCTTCATTTGTAATATACAACAAGAATGTTTGCTCTTTCCCCCGCTCAAACAACTGTTAAAGTAAGATGACCTAATTTAAGAGAGGGTTTTGAAGGCTGGCCTTTACTGCAAGCCTCTTAATTGTGTCTCAGATACAATAAAAAAACTCCTTTGCATGTGCAATGGCAAAAAATGTTACTCTACTTCAATACCTTGGAAAATGTTCTGGCAGTTGCAGAAATTTGCAAAGCTTTTTTAATGATTGCATTCGGCTCCCAAATAACCTGAAAAGTAAAATATCTTTTTAAGTTTGCAAGCAATTATGTTTCCAAAAGAGCAGGAGTTTTCTGTTGAAGGCATGAACAAGTACTGTGTCATGTTTTGTATATTCTGAAATTCAGTTCATTATTTTCCTTGTAGAACAGTACAAATAGATGAATGATTATCATTGAGTTTTTCCAAAAGAATGAGTGGGCTTTGTCTTGCAAGTAATTCTCTGCAATATCACATATGACTACTGCTTCAATAAGGCAAAGTACACTTTTTTTCCATGAGTTACTGACATGAGCATGTAAGAGAAAGACGTGTAGGTGAGGAGCTCTCAGATTTGCGCAGCTCTAATGATGAGTGTTGCAGTTGCAACCTATAGAGTCAGAATTGGTTTATTCAATTATCTGAAAGCACATTCATATGGAACTGGAGACAATGGTGAAAAGGCAAAGCTCATATGGGTAATATTTGTGTTAACAGCATTGCTAGTTATTGGTAGTTTAGAAGTGAATCCCAGACCAGTAATAGAAGAAATGATGGAGATGATGAAGGATATTAAAGGTCTAAGGACAATGGAAAAAGAGTGAATGATAAAATGGAAGGAGAATGGAATAGATAAAATTGCTTGTGAGCAAGTTTGAAGCTGAAGTTAGAAAGGAGCTGATTGAATGCAAAAGTCAACTACAAATATTGGAAAGACAGCAAAAGGAATTGAGGAAGTGGAATTTAATTATTTTTGGTACAGAAGAACAGCAAAGAGAAAGACTGAACATGTTAGTGGAAAATATCCTCAGAGAAAAATTGAATCTAGAAATAACAGGATGAGAAATAGTGGATCTGTTTAGAACAGGAAAAAGAAGATGGAAACCAAGAGCATGAAATTGGCAACTATGAAGTTCAAATTGAATACTTAAATGTAAAATTGGAACTTAAACACAGTGAAGCCAATCATATTAATGGATATCATTGTATGATTAGTGGAACTACACACTCTTAAAGCTTCACTTACTTTTTATAAATGTATGGAACCGGTTTCCAGAACATTTGTTCCCATCTTCAGCCATGCTAAGGTTCAACTGTCGGATCATTCGTTGAGCTGTGGGAATGTATATTCTGCTCTGGTGGCGGTGTGATAAACTTGTAGTTTATGTTTTCATCCCCGACAATGTCGAAGTTCATTATGCTGTTTTTGTATTTGTAGATGTAGATTTTCTCCCAGGTTGCTAATTCCGTAGGTCCTTGTACTGATTTTAATAATTTTGTTTTATTTATTATGTCGTGATTTTGTGTCCAAAAATGATATGCTACTGCTGATTTCTCTATTTGCTTGTACTTTATGTTCCTGAAATGTTCCTTTAACCGTGTGCCAATATTTCTCTTTGTTTTCCCTATGTAGATTTTTTCACATTCTGCACAGTTTATTTTGTAAATACCTGATTTTTCTTCTTGTGGAATACTGTCATTAACATTATCTATCAGCAAATTTTGAACATTAAATCTATTAATCGGTGCCAACCTGATATTAAAATCTTTAAGAATATTCTGAAATTTTTTTGTGGCCCATGGATGATATGTGAATTTTTTAAAAATAAGTTTATCTTTTTTCGCTGAAAGTGTTGTGGTTTCTTTGATATGTTTTTGTCTCTTGAATTTCTGCACCTTTTTATGTACTAGTTCTTTTTTAAAACCATTTTTAACTGCTGTTTCTTCTATTTGTTTGTATTCTTTAAAATATTCTTCTTTGCTAATTTGTAGGTTAACTAGCCGGTGTGTTAAACTGTTAATTACTGCATGTTTGTGTGCTGTAGGGTTTAAACTGTCAGCTTTGATGTGATTATCTGCATGTGTATTCTTTCTGTATATTCCAAATTTAAGTTTTTCTTGGCATTTCATTATTTTAATATCCAGGAATGGCAGCATGTTATCTGTTTCTATTTCGTATGTAAATGAAATGTTTTTATCTTGAATATTTAGAAGTTTTAAGGCATCGTCAATGAGTTTTCTGTCAACTATGGCAAATATATCATCCACATATCTGTACCATACCTTAAATATGAATGGAAACGCTGTGTTGATGTGTGTTTCAAATCTACTCATGAAGAGGTTAGCTAGAAATGGAGATAAGGGGCTGCCCATTGTAAGTCCTGCTTCTTGTTTATAAAATTTTCCTTTGAAAGTGAAAAAGGCTTGGTTTATGCAAATTTCTGTCAGTTTGATGTATTCTTTAATGTGTATATCATTAATTCCACTTGTTTTTAGCCAATCATGTAGATAAATCAGGAGTTTTTCTTTTGGTATGCTAGGAAACAGAGATTCTACATCGAAAGGAGTGTCAGAGGGGTGCAATTTTATGTCTTTAATTTTTTCTATTAACTGATATGAATTGTTTATGCTCCTGGTTTGAAATTTTGGTAAAGCCTTGAATCTATTAGCTAACCATTTTGCTAAATAGTAAGAGGGAGTATTGATGTTGTTAATGATGGGGCGCATACCATTTCCAGTCTTGTGAATTTTTGGTAAACCATATAACCTAGCTATTTTAGGGTTGCTGTGTTTTATTTTGAATATTGTTTCTTTTGGAATGACTGTACATGTTTTCAGAACCTCATTGATGGAATTAACACACCTTTTCAATGGGTCTGATGGGATCGGAACATATTCTTTTTTATTTAATAAATTCTGCATTCTATTATTATAATCTTCTTTATCCAAAATTACTATTCTGTTTCCTTTGTCTGCTTTAGTATAAACAACATCTTTTTCATTTAAGGATTTTATTGTATTCTTGTAAGTGTTGTGTACTACTGTATTCTTTTTAATAAAACAAAATTATTAAAATCAGTACAAGGACCTACGGAATCAGCAACCTGGGAGAAAATCTACATCTACAAATACAAAAACAGCATAATGAACTTCGACATTGTCGGGGATGAAAACATAAACTACAAGTTTATCACACCGCCACCAGAGCAGAATATACATTCCCACAGCTCAACGAATGATCCGACAGTTGAACCTTAGCATGGCTGAAAATGGGAACAAATGTTCTCGAAACCGGTTCCATACATTTATAAAAAGTAAGTGAAGCTTTAAGAGTGTGTAGTTCAACTAATCATACAATGATATCCATTAATTCAAATTGAATGTTTTAACTAGGACAAAGAATTTGAAAAATACCAAAATTTTATTGAAAAAAAATTTGCAAGAATGGCAAAAAAGATATGTTTTACTTAAAGGAAAGGAAAAGAGCAAGGAGTGAAGGCAAGATTGAGTTCATAAAGGGCATATAGCTATGGATAGAGGAAAGAGACATGTGCTGACCAAGCAAACAACGCAGCATACTTGGCAAAAGTAAGACACTTGGGACCATCTGGAAAATTGGTAAGAGAAGGGGAGGAGGAAAGGTATGATGTCATAGTCATTTCTTAATCAAATGTGGAAATCTTACAGGTTCTAAAAAGGGCTAAAACAAGTTAAGAATTTAAAATAAGCTTAACTGAACATTTCAGAAAAAAACGCAAGGTTGGCCTTAATATATGAAAATTCTGCTGTAGGAAGGAAAACATTGCATTAATTTCCAAATTTCTTTCACTCTTTACTTTTTTTTTAATTATTATTTTCATTGAGCATATTGAAATCTTGCAGATTTTGTGGTGATAGCTATGTGCTGTGAAGCTGACAGTCCAGGTGCATAGTACATTATTTGTGTTGACAAAGGAAAACTATTCATTTTAACACAGCTTAATAATAAAAGGAAATTTAATTATTGTTGTAATCTAACAGATTGCGATTTAAGATTTAACGTAAAAATGGTAGTGTAATTCATGTTTAGCTTACTATACTACTACTATACTATATATACTATCCTATATACTATAGGATACTATTTTATTGTTGCTCCAAGTTTTTGTTGTTGCAACATGCATAAAGTGAAATCAGGCATAAAGGCAATAACTCCATTTTTCAAAGATGGGAAGATATTTTCTGAGGTTTATCAAAAATAATTGAGTTATTACAGGAAAATAACACTTTAGCACAATAAGGGGTACAGCACCCATAAAATAAATAACTGTGGCACAAACTTATGACAGCAGTGTGGTGGCTGGTGAGCACAATGGTCTGCAATTCATTGTTATAAAAGAACATAACCAGACCAAACTTGTCCATTTCTATGCCCACAGACTCAATTTGGTTTTGCAGCTGTCAACCAATCATATAACACAGTGTAAAATATTTTTTTTAAATCAGAGAAGGGATTTTCTACATTTGTTACAAAAGCATTTGAGAACAAAATTTCTAGATGAGGTCAAAAAGCTCCTCCCAGCTATGTCTACCATGAGATGCAACTATAGAAGCACGATGAGTGATGTTTTTCATCTGAAAGCTGAACTTACACACTTTTCAAATCAATGATAGAAGATGATATATGGGTATGTGAACACAAATTTGTACCACCAGCTATTATCATGCTTTTCTGATTTTGATTTCAGTTTTTAATTTTTATTTGTTTCATTTAAGAACTTTTGAAAAATAAGACATTTTTAAAAAATTCTGTTGGAGCTCACAAAGTGAAGCTTGTTAAATATAAATGTAAAGTGAAGCATAAGTGTGTGTTTGACGACAGATAATTTACATTTTCCTTTACATTTTTTTTTTTTTTTTTATGTTTCCAAAATCTGTTCTGATTTACAGAAAAAGATATATGACATTAATTCTTGTACAAATTGCTTTTAAAATACCCTGAGCTCTCTGCATGAAAATTTAGATGAGGTGCAATTTGGTGAAAGATGGAATTTGATGAAGAGTTGCAAGAACTACAATTTTCTGTCAGAAGATTGAAGCACAAACAGAAGAAAGTATAGTGAAACTTCTTACCATTGATTATTTTGTGAAATCATCAATATGAATGATGTAGCACCCTTTTAACCATGGCGTTATTCAGGAACAGTACCCGGAGTACGTGAAACGACTGTCTTTTTCCCAACCTCCTGTGGAGGTTTAATCAGTGGCATGCTGACCATTAACAGATTTTATGCTATTGTATTAAATTTAGGAATCACAGACCATAAATTCCTATCTCAAAATGCTTATCTAGGACCCCTCCACAATCCTTGCACTTTGTGTGATTGAATTCTGGGACATCCAGTATATACATTCTGCTTGGATTTTTAATTCTGCTTCTTAAAGTATGAGTAATTATAATATACTGTAATGGCTGATGAAGCCACAAAATTGTACAATTTCATATGATGAATAAATTACTTAGTTTACTTAAAAGATAGAATGCATTTCATCAAAATGAAGTAGTAGAAGTAGTGTAGTTTTAAGGTGCACAACTACAAATGTAATTAGTGTCATATTGAAATGAATAACAGTACTTTGCCCATGAATTACTGGTTATATGAAGGGAAAAATATCGAAGTGATGTGGTAGTGCAGGGTGAGTTTTTTACCTGCTAGTACTAAATGGGCGATAAATGAAAGCTATAATGTTATGTTAGGGATTGCCAAATTAATTTTCTTAAAAACCAGGCTAGTAAAAATAAGAATAAGAAAACTTGAAAAATTAAAATCACTGTAGACAGATGTGTATGAATATATTAAACATGCCAAGTAGAATTAATTATAATAAAATCAAAATGTAAGAAACACTAATATAAAATAACTACTAACACTATTAAGTTATGTTGAGATGTTATTTATATTAGATTTATGTCCATCTTTTCTTCCAGACTTGGATGAATTATAGTTTAAGACATTTGTTACTCCATGCTTCCCCATTTCCACAAAGATCCTTGTCATAACCTGGATAAACTAAACTTACCAAAGGTTTCTTGTGCATATTATCTTTGTTACATCCTTCCTTATCATTATATCCCTCACCTATTCTTAATATGGAAGACCTTACTTCTTTTTTCCTTATCTGCAGACTTTTACAGTAAGAGACCTGAGTCTCTCTCTCCATTTTCTGGATCTATCTGGTGACCAGAAATGTTCTGCCCGATGGCCACGTTCTTTGTCAACTGAAGATCCATTTGATCTACAGTCTACATTTTTCAATTCAATGCTGAAGATTCTCATACTTTCCCCTTTTTGAAACTACTCCACATTATTCATTTTACTTTTCAGGTCCACAAAACTCTTAGCCTATAATTTGATAGCTTTTTTCAAGTTCTGGATGACCTAAGCATTCAGATTAACCAATTTTTCAATCCTGGCATGAACTTATTTATCATATTGACAAGAACAAGAAGCATGCCATTTCTTGTATCAGCCATAGTTATCTATGTCTCTCTTGTTATCCACTGTGCAGTGGTCTCCAACATTTCTACTAGCTTTTGGAGAATTTATTTCAATTGAATAATTTGCAGACATAAAATATTCTTAAATTATTATTGGTAAACACTGTTAAGAAGCTTCAACCTCACTAACATTCATTATATTCAATTCTAAGTTAGGAGCTTTCTTCACAAACTTATCCAGTATTACTAAATTGTACATTATCTACAAGTCTGAATTAAATTCAGAGGACAGTTTTGCAAGCTAGGAATGCTCAGCAGATTATTATTCATTTATTTATCTATACTTTTTCTCACTATTTGTGACGATTTTACTCCATAGGTCTGTTCCGAACTGCATTAAGTATCATGTCACATAGCCAGGCTCCATACACATCGATGTGGCTGCCATACAAGGTTGATTCTACTATTCTAAATATGGTTAGATTAGGGTTCAGTCTTCCATTTTATATAATAAAAGATATTTAATTATATTCTTTTTAATAGATATACCAAAAAGTATAAAATACTAAATTTGGAATGGAGTGAAGTGAAGGTTTCCCCTGCTGCTTTTAGCACAAAATATTACTGAACTGCTAAGTGCTTTGTGACCATAGCACTGAGTAGCTCTGCTTCCTTATTATGACTACCACATAAGCTAACAGCTCTCTGCCTTTATGGACTCATCTCAGAAACCATGGCAGCTATTTCCATCCATCTTGCTGAAATCTTTCACCCACTTAACTGATAACAACGGTCATTTGAAAAAAATATAAATGCCAAAGTAAAAATTGGAAATCTGAGTGACATGCCCAACACACTTTTATATGCCTCTAGCAATTTCTGCTCCATTGTTTGTAGCTAGGAGTTGTAGGTTCATACAAAGATGTTTGACATTTCATTTTTACTTTGGTCTCACTCAAAGTTTCTTAAAAAATTTGATACAGCAATTACTTGGTTTCTGTGACCTCATAAATATCTGCAACACAAAAAGCTATAAACCATGCCAAGGAGATGGGAGCAGCATTTCTTTTTATTCAACCAATTGGAGTTTTCTGCACATTCTCTTCTCCAGGAATGTAATTATTACTTGGTTTCCAGTCATATCTAATGTCATATTCTATATTATGACCATTCCATAGACATAGGGAAGCACAATTTTGAAACACAAATACATTTAAGTCTCTGCAGGAATTATACATAGAATTAAATTGTTTTTAGTACTATATTCATATTTTCATAATATTCTTTCAAATGAAAAGAATAGAATGCATGATCTATTCTCTTTTTAATATTTATTTTGAGAAGAAATGCTTTCAATTTTGTTGTGCTGAGGCAATTAAAGCCTTCAATCTGGAGCAATGATTTTTCAGGAGACCATTACCATCATTACAGAAGATTATTAAACATTCTAATGAAAAGAAATTTTTTGAGTTTACTTAGTGCTGACATTCTCCTCAAAAGGTTCTTCTTTAATCTGGAAGCCAGAAATTCAACATTTCCTTTAGCAAGTGAAAAATTGCCAATTAGGTCATTCAAATCAGATTGCATAAAGCTTTATAATTCATGACTGTACATCTCAGAAGCATACTCAGGTTTGGAAGAACATTCTAATTTTCCATAAAAAGTATCAATTTAATTTCAAGTTCCATTTCACAAAAATTTACATTTCATTCTCTTGGATGTTGAGAATTGTGAAGCAGTCATTATGGAGAACTGTTGTATTGCAGATTCAAGATTTGGGTATAAATTTTGTTTGTTCTTTGCTGAGAATTACTTAATATTTGCGCAGGTCTCTTACTGATATTTAAGGTTCTCGCAAAATCACAGGAATTGCACAAACGACATTGACATTTTTTGTTTTCTCCTGTGTGTGCTAGCTTGTGTTCATGAAGGCAATATGAGAGTGAGTGATTGAGAGAGAGCAATGGAGAGACAAAAGAGTATATCTCAGGATGAGCTCTGAGTACTGGCACTAATCTCAGACAAAATGACAATAGAAAACTATATGTGACAAAAAAAAAAAAAAAAAAAAAAAAAAAAAAAAAAAAAAAAAAAACCTGAAAACAGATTTGTAATCAATGCACTAGTACCTTTCTTATAAGCCAACAATTAGTTTTTATGCATGTTTATTGTTGACCACTGTTATAATTGATTAAGTTCATTTTCAGTAATCTCTTCTCAGTAGGAGGATATGTAGAATGCTCTTTATGGTTTCACTTACATTTATTTACTCAGGACCTATGTTTCCCAGCTTCTACGAATGATCGAACAGTTGTTTAACAGCTGATCATGTGAAAAAAGTTCCATGAAAAATATCTTATCTTATGTAAGTGAAACCATAAAGAGTGTTCCAAATATCCTACTCAGAAGAGATTATTAACGGGTGTTTCACTGTGTTTGATTCCAAATTGAAATAATATTTAAATTAATTTTCAATATAACAGAGTGTGATGCTTTTCCCTGCGGTGTGGGATGAGGGAACCCCCAATCATTTGTCACGCTGTGGAAGGGGTAACTAGCCTGCTTGCTTACTTGTTAACCTTGCTGATTCACAGTCATAGCACAGCTGTGTTATTCACTTCTTAATTCGACAGTATACATAAAGTATATTATGCCCCTGTGTTAACAACGGCACAGTATGTCTTTATGTATGATTCATGTGTGTTAACTTGGTGGTGAAAAAATCAAAGCACCATTTTTTTTTTTTGGAGCATACCATTGATTCTGTGATTTATGTGAATATCATACTAACCCCTTTTTTCAAAGAATTAACCAACAGGGAACATGATCATGCATTTTTTTCAGCAGGACTCTACCACTACTCACACTGCAAATAATTATATGATAGCAATTCAAAGAACTGAAACATAACATTTATCAGGAAATTATCTGGAGTTCTCAAAATGAACTACAGCCAGTGATGAATAAATTCCTAAAGAGATGTCAAAAATGTATGGGGAATGAAGGAGGGTAGTTTCAACTCCTCATTGATAATTCGGTAAATAATGAGACCCTTAAGTTAGTTTCTGTATTGTTGTACGGTTGGTTTATTGTTTTATCCTGCAGCTAATCACAGATACGCTGCTGACTACCAAACAGCGAGCTTGTCCATAGGCAAAAACAAAACTGGTATAAAGTCTAGAAAAATACATTTTATGTTATGACCACACAGCAATAGCAGGACTGCCTTCACAGAGACTTTTCCCAAGTTTTCCTCGTCATCTAAAGCAAATGACAGAGCGGTATTCTAAATTTAGGTCTGGAATGCTTCCTTCTAAAATTCCTTTCCCAACATATAATTTGACTTATGTATTATCAGTATCCACTGCCTGTGGTGCCATAGTAGCAAAAATGAGCATTATACACAATTAAAAAACTTTGTATATTAAGATCAATGTATGACTGAGTCAAACTACTCACTCTTATTGGCTCCACTTACTTGATTAAATTTAGTACATGTTTCATAAGTCTGCATCATCAGCTAACAGTCTGTGGAACAAGTACTAAATTTAAACAAGTGGAGTCAATAAATGTGTAGTTCGATTATATACTGAACTTAATAGCTTCACCGTATAAGTTTCAATTAATATTTCAAGAACTTTGTATACATTTAATTTTCTTTTGTTTCACCACAAAAATCTCTAATATTATAAGTGTTTCTCCGCTTTCTCTCATATTTTTTTTATGAATGACACAATAATCTATAATTTATTCTTACTACTTTGCTTCTACATTTTTGGTTTCCTTTGATGAATTTAATTTAAATTAGATAACACCAGTCACACTTCCTAGCTCTGTCTTTAATATTCTTCCTTATTTTGTAATTACAATAGATTAAGTGGGCTTTAATGTATTGTCCAAAATTCTACCTTACTTCTTATCTAACACCTTTGCATTGAAATAAGTATAGTAAAATACGCTACAGCTTTTATTTGCATGCTCTATACTATTGGCATTACATTCTTACCTTTGCTGGTGTAAATATCTTGGGATTTTGTTCTAGACTAAGAATCCTTATACCTTAATTTGCACATATGCATTATTCAAGGAATATTTAATAAACAGATCGTTAATTGTCTTTCAAGCATTACCTCCTCTAGATTACTACATATCATGACATTTTCATAACATGCTATAAAATTAAATAATTAAAAAACTTACAGCTGAGATGTTCTGTGAGTTTGAGATCAGACTTTGTGACTGCTGTTGTTGCGTCTGTTGTTGTTGGTGCTGATGATGATGCTGTGACTGTGGTGACTGTGACTGTTGTTGTTGTTGTTGCTGCTGCTGTTGTTGTTGTTGAGACGGTGATGCTGTTGACAGAGGTGGAGAATGTTCTAATGACTGTGTTGGAGACTGGTGGTTTTGTACATGCTGCTGCTGTTGGGGCGAAGGTGGTTGTTGAAGTTGTGAATGCTGCTGCTGCTGCTGTAATTGTGTTTGCTGAGACTGTGTTGCTGCTTGGTACACAAATTGATTCTGCGCGTAGTCTTCCAATTGAACAGGACCACTATTGTCAAGTGTTAGACCCTAGAGATACAAGAATGGCAATGTTTTACTAACTGGATACTTACTATAAACAAAGTTTATTAGAGTTAGTTAACTTATATATTATTCTGTTGATCCAATTTATTTTGGATTCAGGGAGAGACAAAGCACAGACTTGTTTAATTAATATTATACATTAGTGACAAAAGTTTAAACCCACCACTTATAGTCATAAGTCCAAATACTTCAAAGAGCAAAACAACACAATGATTTACTAATGGAAAAATGTGCTGTGGATTTACAACAGTAAGTCTGCCAATGCCTAGGAGATGAAGGGCTACCTAACATCTACCATGAAACCTGGAAGTGTAATGTAATGGAGTGAAATTGTTTTGATAACAGTTAAGCAAGAGAATAGGTGAGAATGATGGATATTTTGAGGAATGAGCAACACCTTTTCACTCTAAATATACCATATAATAACATATAATAACATATAATAACATTTGGACTTGACTGATTGGTGGATGCTTTGTTCTGCAGCAGAAGGACCCTAAATACACAATAAGTTGTGTAAGGAACAAAGAACATAGGAGTTCTACAAGTAATGCCACCTGAATAACCTAATTTATTTTCTTTTTGGTTGTTAAAGGAGGAACTATAAAAGCAAAACAGATTTCTACTAAAATTGTGGCAGTGGTCTTTTGAGCATGATGGAAACTGGAAAACTATTTGAATACCTTTGCTAAAAGAGATGTTTTCAATTATTTGAGACCTTAATTGCATTACAGTATGCTCAATTTGTATCTGGTATGAATAAAACATGCATTAAGTTTGCATTTTATTTAAAAAAAAAAAGTTACTTGAAATATAACTATTATATCATCTGAGAAATGTTCTTTAAAGGTGAGATTTAATGTTTTGTAACACTAATGTGTTCATTTGTGTGTGTGTGTGTGTGTGTGTGTGTGTACTTATTCACACGACAGTAGAAATCTAGCTATATTTATCTATGGTTTCATCACAGCATGTATGTTCACTAGGGTTTAAAAAAGGGAGTTAGTTAGGAAACATTTCCATCTTGGTTTATATACCCTAGAGCTCTTGAAGTTTATATTGTAACATAGATTTATATTGATCTCTAAGAGGCAATTGGAACATTCACATTCTTTTGGCCCAGGCTTGTATCATATAGGAGAAGTTTGCAGTTGTAGACCAGACAGAGCACAACAGCTTAACAACTACAGCAATGGCACAGTAAATGGAAAATCCAAAATTTTGAGTCCTGGCTGTGGCCTCACATTTTTCCTCTCCTCCTATTTCATTCTTAATACTTTCTTACAAAACAAAATTTTCTCAATGGGTTTTCTACGTTAGCTAATGCAACAAGACAGCAGAATCTTGAAGAATTTCTGCTTCATACATTGCCTTAATCGTTTTCCATATTGTTATGCCTTTACATTATCCAAAAATGGAACTAATGAATTCTAGATTAATGTAGTTTAATTTGAAGTCCTTAAATGTAGCACTGTTCTGGTTAATTTCAATTTAAAAGATTTTCCTTAAGCTAATAATGCCTATAAGAGTATAAATGATACATATTGCAGATTATTTTTTGCACAGCAAAGCCTACCCATAATTAAATTTTCCACATTTATCAATAACATAAATAATTATACATTTTAATATCCATCCATACTCCCCATTGAGAATTTTAATCATATTAAACAGTTATTAGAGTGTACACATATAGGTAACTGCTAATGTGACATTAATTAGCAATGAATATAATAAAAATGTGCAGTGTTATAGAAAATAAAGATCTGAACTTTTGGTTATAAACCAAGATTTCATGATTCAAGTGGATACTGTTTTGGTTAAGCTCTAGTTCTCACTTTTGATGCTCTGTGAATCATTTCATTAAGAGTGATGTTATCTTCAACTTATTAGATTAAACAAACTTATTCCTGTTAAGCAATGTTTCATTTTATCATTGTTCCCATCTTCATTATTGAGAGTGATGGATTTTGATGCTAGGTGATAACATGAAAGAGGCATTTTTGTGAATGCAAGATAACCAAAAGAACTAAATTACTATTTTTGATACAACAATAAAAACTGTTTAATTGTTGAATTTCTCCTTCAAACAAAAACCTGAGAATGACCTATTATGAAAATATTTTTAATAGCAGTCTAAAAACATGGTTACTTTTCATTTGAACTGATTATAAAGCAGTACTTGGCACCCTTACTCTTCAGTAATTTTTCTCTTCAAAAGTTTATAGACAGGAACTCATTTATTTTATAAAATAATAATGTGCACCATTTTGAAAAACTATGATGGTAAGTTACAAAGTAAGTTACATATTAAAGTGGGTATTACATGTTTGAATAAGGCTCTTTCCACTAGATGACAGCAATAGTGCTGTGGCAAATGGTGACATTCAAAATGAGAAAATTTATGTTTACAATAGCAAAACAGCAGTTGCAAGATGGCAGTACCTCTGAATCAGTGTGCAGCACTCCACTGTGCCATTTTTGTGAGCAAAAGGTATGGAATCACAGAATACTCATAAAGAAATGCTATTTATGATGAGAAGTGCCTTCACATCAACCTGTATACAATTGGCTGCAGAAGTTATCCGAAGAGGAGACACATATCGAAGATGAATAATTTGTCACCCAGCCAACAATGATTGCCATAGAGACAAATTTCCAATGAATTGTAGACTTAATTTGAGCAGACAGAAGGGTAATTATAGACATTATAGCTGCTGCTGTTGGTTGATCATGTGGCAATGCCCATCTCATAATGCATGACAGGTTTGGTTTTCACAAAATCTCTGTATGATGGGTGCTGCATATGCTGACCCCACTACACTAAATGCAAAAGGATCTGGCATTACAGCATCTTAATTGTCAATAAAGGACACAATATGCTAGCCCTAATTGTCAGATGTGATCAGTCTTGCGTTCACCATCAACCTGAGACAAAGCATTTAGAATGCAGTGAAAACATTGTGTCATCTGAGAAAAAAAGTTTAAAGTGACACCATTCACCAGGAAAGTGATGTTCACTGTTTACTGGGATCATGAAAACATGCTGCTCACCACGTTCCAGCCTCAAGGACAAATTGTAAATGCAGACTCCTAATGTACCTCAGGAAACAATGTAAGACCATTCAATGGAAGTGATCAGGACTTCTCCCCAAAGGTGTGTTGCTCTTGCACGATGTGCATCTTCATACTGCAAATAAGACAAATGAGATGCTGCAAAATTTCAAGTGGGAAGCTGTTGAGCATCCTCTGTATAGCCCTGATCTTGCTCTATGCAACTTTCTTTTGTTTGGCCCTCTTAAACACCATTTTTTAGATGACCAATTTTCCAATAATAAAGGGAAGTCATTACCTGGTTTTGACAGCAGCCAAAATAATTTTATGCTGCCAGATTTCAGGGGCTTGTGAAATGATAGGTCAAAAGCCTTAATGTATAGGGTGATTATGTTGAGGAATAAGTATTTTTCAAATCATTACTCTTTATTTGTTTAAGTGCTATTTCCATTTGTAACTTACTGAATGACTTATCATCATAGATAAATTAAATATACAAAATCCAACTTATTTTCTCCCACAAAAAGTATTTGCAATAAGTTGACTATATTGTGCACAGGGTACACAGCAGTTCTATGCACATGCACAATGAGTGAGATAACGCTTTCTGTGCAATGTTGTATTTTTATTTATTATGAAACATATGGGACAGAAATTACTGCATCCAGAATTTTATTACAAAAACAGGCTTTGCAATCATTCAACGGGCATTTTACTCTCCAGACCTGATTACATATGACTTCTGTAGTTCCTAAAACTAAAATATAAAATGAAAGGGCATTGTGCACAATGTAAGAACAGAGTTAATAACCTTCTAACAGAGGCACTCAAGAGGTACTTTGAGCAATGGAAGACTTGCTGGGCAAAGTATATGGGAGGCTATGGAGTCTATTTTAAGAGGGTTTAGGAAATGAACCTTTACCAAATTAGAAACTTTTTTTCCTGCATAAAATTGGATACTTTTCAGACAGACCTCACATTCAATATTTCCTTCTTGTTTGATTTATTAATGCTTCCAGCAATTGCATCATTATATTAAACTAAAACCAAATTTATTGGTATGTTTTCTTCTTTTCTGTACTGTTCAGAACAGTTGTGAGATACAAGAGAAATCTTCATTTTCAAAAGTATTCCTCAACTTCAAAATGTACTTTTAAATTTATGTAACCAGAATAGAGAGTAATTTTGACTCCTCAAAGAAAAATGTTGAAGTATAATACAAAGCATAAAACACTCAAAAACTACAACTAAATGTAACCCTTGTAAAATGAGCACATCTTCAGTTTGAGTCTTTAATGTATGTGGGCACAATGGCAAGCAAAAGGTTTAATGTTTTTTTTAAATTTATGGCTAGAGTACATTGTAGGGACTTTCCTCATCAATTAGTCTGTCAATAAGAGTCCAATGCTCTAAATAGAAGGGTCTTACCATGAACAAAGGTGCATAATCCAAATGCACAAGATGGCACTCTTTTCTGGATGAGGATAAGAATGAAGAATGACATGCTGAATCTTAGTCACCTGGGTGGTGTTTTGAGCAAACCTATTTATGGCTTAACC
This sequence comes from Metallyticus violacea, assembly GCA_030762175.1. Lineage (NCBI taxonomy): Eukaryota > Metazoa > Arthropoda > Insecta > Mantodea > Metallyticidae > Metallyticus > Metallyticus violacea. The sequence continues at coordinate 41,017,631 of CM060843.1, read as the reverse complement.
ACTGCATAGGATGAAGGATTTTTTTTTTAAATAATGTTTAATGCCCGTTTTTACTACTGAGGCACCATAGGCGGTGGACACAGATGATACATGTGATGAAATAATATACTGTGAAAGGATATATTTTAAGGAAGAAAACGTTCCAGGCCTCCTCCCCAGCATTTGCCAGTTATGAGGACTAAGGAAAACCTGGAAAAAAACCCAGTCATGGAGAACGGTCCTGGTGGGATTCGAACCCCAGACCTCTCACTCACAAGTCCGCACCTTAACGACCTCGGTCGGTCCTAGTGGTGTAGTGGTAACCATACTTGCCTTCTAAACCCAAGATCGCGGGTTCAAACCCAAACAGGATCGATGGAATTTTTCGGGCGTAAAAATCGTAAGTATGGCTTCCTTCGGAAGGAAAGTAAAGCCGTGAGCCCGTGTCGTAAATTTACGGCACAAAAAAGAACCTCAAGCCTGAAAAAAGAGGCCCTTTAGTAAAATTTGTCGGCCGTTACACGCCCTGAATTGAATGGGAAGCTGATGGCCTGAGATGTTAAAGAGCGTCCATAAATAAATCAAATCAACAATTAACGACCTTGGCCACCCGTGGCGGTTAATGAATGAATGGTGTTTAACGCCCGTTTTTGCTACAGAGGCACCACAGGCGATGGATATTGATGATACACGAGATGAAATTATATATTGGGAAAGGGTTTATTTTTAAGGAAGGAATCGTTCCAGGCCTAAGTTTAAGGTACCTCCCCGGCATTTGCCATTTATGAGGACTGAGGAAAACCTGGAAAAAACCTTAGTCAGGGAGGACGGTCCTGGTGGGATTCGAACCCCACACACTCCGCTCACAAGTCCGCGCCTTAACGACCTCGGCCACCCGTGGCGGTTAAAGAAGGATGTTTGTGACATTGTGGTTGATGAAAAGTAAAGAGGTGATGACCCTTTGAGGGCCTGTCTCCATTGGTAGATGTTCACAAACTTGGGGTGTTGCCAGTTTATCATGAGATTCACATTTGAAGCACAACTCTGAAAAACTGAGACAGCAAGTGCAACAATGTTGGAACATGGTAATAATGGAACAGGTCAAGAAATATATTAAAAATAAAAATCACCAAAACATAGAAGCATTGTAAACTGCTTCGGTACATCAAAAGTGTGGCACATTAGTCACCACAAAGCATAATGATATTTACTGAAAGAACACCAAATCAGAAAATGTTAGAAAATTATAAAATACCACTTGACAGGTTATAAATAAGTGTGGGTATTTACTCGAAATACACCTGGATGTTACCAACAAAACCTATGCCATTTACAATGGCCCAAAAGGCTAAAAGTTACATTTCAACTTTTTCAGAAACACACACACACATAAAAAGTTCTCTGGTATTCATGATGGTTGCAGGTTATTGTTTTCATGGAAAATTCATTCAGAATGTTCAAGAGTTGCAAATAATGTGTAACGAGAAAATTAATACTCCCTGCTTCAATACTGTAATGGACATTACTTTTTTTTATGAACAAATTCCTCTCTTGTATATGTATCAACACTAGGGATTTGACATCGATAAGCATCCAGACACACTATCCTTTAAGTACTATTACTAGAAAAAAATGAGACATGTATCCTTGTAACACCTTTTATGCAATCCCTATCAAGTCACCAGATGAAGTTCTGTAGTTTTATCTGTTAAAAAGAGGTCTTGCTTTCAGATGTCCACCTCCATGGAGGTGTTTCAAAAGATTGCCAGGAGATATAGGCTAATATTTCCCTTCTTGCTGTGTGTCATAGCCTTCTCTATGTAAACTAAGATGTAGCGTAGAGTAAATAATAAATCTAGCAAAAGAATGAAGAAATGCTTCTTTAAATGGAAGTTATGAGAGTAGCACAATACAATTTCTTACATGTTGATACTTATGAAGACAAAATAATAATAATAATAATAATAATAATAATAATAATAATAACAACAACAACAATAACAACAACTGTTAGCAGATTATGTGATAAAATTGAGATCATTGTATGATTGAGTTCAACTACACACTCTTAGTGCAGCAATAAAAGTGTGTAGTTCAACTTAATCATACAATGATCTCAATTATATGATTAGCATCACTGTATAAGTTCCAATTAACATTTTTAGTTAAGATTATATGGTATTTGCCATCACAAGGAAATAACTGGCAATGAATAACATGTTCAAAAAATAAGCTGAAATTATGATCATAGGCAAAAAATGTTTGACAGAGTAACATGGCAAATGCTCCTGCAGATCACCAATTCATGCCCATCATCATATTTATGCATTGCTGTTAACAGCTTCTTGGCCTGTAAAATTAAATATTTCCATTTGTATCCTGCTGAACATTATTGAAGCACTGCACAGAACATTTTAAGTACACATATCCTTACTTGCATTGCTATAAGATTTTATTTTTGGTGGTCAAAAGGCTTTTTTTAAATCACAAAAATATTTGCAATTGATTCCAATCTGTATAGTTTTTCTTTTACTGGGGCTCTTGAATTTTAAACTCCTCCTAAAATCCTACTTTTTTAAGGAGTGGTAATAAACTTTCTCCCATATGATATTCAATATTTGTTGGTACAGATTATGTGCATTAGCTAGGAAGATAAGCATAACTCTCCTTTACTTTTTCAGTTAAATACATGTCTCTTCTTTTGCTTTTCTTGTGACATTGAAAAAAAAAGAAGTCAGAACACGTGCTACACACTGCAGAGTAACAAACAACTGCAATATCATTGCTAGCATTGGTAAAATGAAGGCAGATTTATTTAACGAACTCACTCTTACTATAAATGGATTTTTATGAAGTTTTGGAATAGTGGTGTTCAGCAATATTGCTCTAAAATAAACTTTCTATGTACGAACAATGAGAATGAATAAAATAGAATGGAGGTTGTGCATTCATTGATAGGATCCATCTTACAAGCCAGAACTTAAATGTCTGTCCAGTGAATCATCCTCCAACTCCCCCTCCGCCCCAAAAAAAACTGTGCCAAGAAGCCAAGACTGTTAAGTGATGCTGAAAGTAGCATATCATCATCAGTCTAGCAGAAATCATTAAATCCAAAATAATGTTTTTGAGATATAATGATTTTAGTGATTTCTGCTTTACTTAAAGATGTAAAATCTGAACTTGATGAAAATACAAGGTATCTGTTACACAGAAAACATAGAGGAATATTGCTTCACGAGTTCTGCCATACAATAATGTTAATCTCTCAAAACTGCCCATTTCGAACTTAATGATTTCTGCCAGAATGTTAACATGATGTCCATGTTATGCTATTCAACCAGCAAATCCTTACCACCAGACTGTTAATGCCTGTACTCTTGGTATCAAGTACATCTTTGTCTTGCTCTGCACAAAAACAGTAACTTTTCAAACTTAAGTGGCCATTGTGTTGCATATGAGGGATTACTGTACAGTGGGAGTGGGACGTACTTGAACATACTTGAACAACCTTCACATTTAACATTCAAACAAGCACCTGAGACCTTGATCTCTTTCCCAAATTAAAGTAAGTACTCAAAGAACAGCATTTCTGTACATCTTTCAAACAGTAGGGTATTCTCTCTTCTACTTAAAATATTTAAAAAACTCTTTATGGCTTCATTCCCATGGGATAAAATCAATCTGAATTAAAATATTTAAAATATTCGAAACACTCTTTGTGGTTTCACTCTCAAGAATTAAAAAAAAGCAGGACATGTTTCATGAAACGTTTATTCACATTGTCAACTGTTAAATGACTGCCGGATCACTTGTTGAAGTTGGAAAGTTTAAGTATCTGTGAGCACTCTGGTGATGAATCTAAAAAGGATGCTGTCTCCTTCTGTAATATCAAAATTCATGAGTTTATGCTTGTATTTTTTTTTAAAAAATCTTTTCTCATATGCTAAGTTCCTTGGGTTGTTGAACAGCTTTTAATAACTTTATGCCTTTTTCTATTTCATGATGTAGGGTACTCGTTTGTTGACCAACAAAAGTAGCATTATTACTACTATTCAGCACTCTCCAGAAGTATAGCAAAGGGTGATAAATATGGTAGGAGATTATACCACAGGAATGTAACAGTATGCTATTCTAGAATAACTGATTTCTCAGATTTAGATGTGTTGCCATTATTTTTTCCAACCCTCACATCACATAGCCAGGCTGCAAAAACAAAATGTTTCTCTTGCTGATGTAAAGCTTAGAATTATATCCTACAATTGCTAGATGCAAGATTGGCTTTATTCCAACAAGTTTATTTTCTTAATATGTAATTTACTCATTACTATTGCCAGAGTTATATATAAAACAAGGTATGAAATCTGTACATATTTACACAATAAAATAGGCAAAATATGTATTAAAATGTATAATATCAGAAAAATATGTAATATTGAAAAGAGGGAGATTTGTATTAGTTTAGCACTGAAGTATTTAAAGTAAAAAATGAAAATTAGATTGTTTTCTAAACATTACATTTAATATTATTTAATTGTATCACATGTGATAAATTATTTTTAATTTATTTTGCTTGTAAAAATGATATAACTGAGGCTCAACTGATCGTGATAAAAAGATAAAATAATAGCTATTTAAGTGAAATTATTTTTTTTGCATTAATTTGGTGTATAATGAATAATTTGTTTTATTTATGGATGCTCTTTAAAATCTCAGGTCATCAGAGTCCCATTCAATTCAGGGCATGAAATGGCAGACAAATTTTGCTCAGAGGCCTCTTCTTTCAGGCTTGAGGTTCTTTTTTGTGCCGTAAATGTACGACACGGAACCCATGGCTTTCCTTTCCTTCTGAAGGAAGCCATACTTAGGATTTTTACGCCCGAAAAAATCCATCGACCCTAGCCAGGGATGAACCCATGATCTTGAGTTTAGGAGAAGTATGGTTATGACTACACCATCAGGACTAACTACTTGGTGCATATGAAATACTAGGAACTTTTCCAAATTTTCAGAGGTCATTGTGAAAATTTCAAATTTCAATAAGGGATTTTTTCCTGGAACATTATCAGGAGTAGAATTTTTTCCTGCTGAGGATTCAACACACTGAGATGAATTTTATTTTTAAAATAGTGTTTAATGCCCCTTTTTATTATGAAAACTTCACTGGTGGTGGACAATGGTGACAAATGAGAAGGAATGATAAATTCGGAAAGGATTTTATTGTGATGAATGTGGGATATTCTGGACTTCTTCCCATGAATGTGTGGAATTTATTGAACACCTTCTGTCTGATATCCCCTGTAGTGCAGAAATTTTGTTTTCATATTCTTGACAATAATATCCATTATCAGAGACTGATGCAATCTAGGTAGAAATTTTGTAGTTTAATCATTTGGAATTTAAGTAAAGATGTTAGCATAAAATTTATTATTGCAATAATAATTGTTGTAATTGTGAGGGGTTATACCTAAAATGGCCTGGGTCAGATAGGTGGAGGCCCCTTTGTAGTTTGTATTTATATTTTTTTTTTGCATTTCAATAAATTTCAATTTTCAAATATTCATTACCTTTTGTACAGCAAGTCCTATGGTCTCATTTTGTTAATACTTAAAATTGCTCTTAATGTATACAATGGAACTTTCCCAAATAATTTTGCAATTCTAAAACAGAAACAGCTCATCATTTTGGAAATGAATTTACATCATGAAAACTGTCATTGTAGAACTTCATTGCTGCAGCCAAGTGTCCCACTTAGCTCTTATTCCAGGGGTAAGGAGATGTTGGGTAATTGATTCTTGTAATACAGCATGCTGTGGGGCTTTAACAAAAAGTTTCTTTGTTGTTGATCAGTTTATTGACATTGGGAAAATGACTTGCATTTCCTAAGCAACACAGAATCCCAGAATAAAAATATCTTCAATGCAGAAGCTGCTTCCAACAAATATACTGCCATATCTGAATATAATAGCACTAGTATTTCATCTTGAAAATAGTTAGGCCACAGCACTTTAAGATCAGCATTTACAAACCATGCCACCATTTCATGATTATTACTTTCAGAGGAAACCGGAAATGGAGTATTCTTCTGCACTGAGTATTCCAACAATGAAATTGGCAATGCAGTGTCTAGTTACATCCTTGTCTTATTTATGACATTCCAATGTCAGAACTTCCATTATAGATATGCTTCTCTTCTAGTTCTCTTGGCAAAACATGTCCCGATACATTTCTCTAAGTATAGTCTAATAGGAATTTGTCAATCACACTATTCTTTTCAAGAAAAGAGCAAAATTCAGGAACCTGGGATTTGTTCCAAGAATGTTTGTAGCTGCGATAGCATGAATGTTGATGTTGGAAAAATTCATTTTTTTTTGCATTGGAAGACTGTTCTATCTTCAATTTGAATAAGTATTTGCTTTTTTGATTGCTTTTTAATATGTATATGTTGCTCTAAAATTCATTTCATCAAACATCTAATTTTCTGATCTCAGATCACTACTTCTCTTTCCATTTTTAGGAATGCAGCATATAATATTAGTTTTGCAGAAAGCAATGATGTTACAGGAGCCACATAATTGAAACCAGTATCTATGTCTTTGGAAAGAAGCAAACTTAATGTACCATATCTTCTAAAGCTGGAGAAATGATCGGCCACTGACTGGGCAAAATAAACTAGTTAGTAAGGGAAAAATAAGATGTATGGCATTCTTCTTGCTCCGAGGATTCTTGATAAGAAACCCCTTTTGCTGCTACCAAAATTAGTTAATATCTCAGTCTTGGCGAGCCTAAAAAACTGTTAACAACATAGAAATTCAAAGAGAAGTTTATAAATGGGGATGGGAATCAAATGTCAGTATATTGAGGATTGGAAAGAGGTATATGTAAGAAAGATCACATATCTTTATAACTTAACAATATGAGAAATGAAGTAAAGTAAATTGATCAATTCAAATTAACACGACGACATAAATGCATTTTATTAAAGTAAAGAGAGGAAAATTTGTGACCGGTAAGAATTCTATTTACTTTTATGGAAGTATTACCGATTAATTGATGTGAAATTATGAATACACAATGTGCCGTTTTTACCATATAAATTAAAATAAAAGCAAATATTTAAAAGCTGTTTTTATGCAGGGATTATGTCAGAAGAACTAGAAAAATGTGGTTTCAGTCTTTTTTTTTTTTTTTTTTGTATGGATCTGCTGTAAAATTCCATGCCAATATTAATATTCTGAGCATCAGTTAACATTTAAATACCAATGCCTGCAGCATCCTCTTTGTTACCATTTTGTTTTGGTCCTTTTAATATTTCATTCTCTTGGTCTAAATTGGTAAAAGATAAAAGTAATTTTATTTTGTGTGAAACATCTGCAATATCTTGAGAATCATATTATGCTAACCATTATTCACTAATGCAGCTTTGAATGTATTGTTTACATATGACAGTCCAATATGAACTATTCAGGATATGCTTTTTTTTTCAGTGGCCTATTCTTAAAAGTTTACAATAGCAAGAGTAATGTAATTAAAACATTTAAAATAGGCTCACATGCTACACTACACTCAAAAACAATACTCCTGCAGTGAGCCTTTTCCCTTAGCTCTTCAGGACAAGAAGAGCAAAGGCAACATTCTGCTGATGAATAAGACTATATTCAAAATATTTACCACTTTAATCAAGGTTAACTGAATATGCATATCATGGTGCATCTGGGCAATGCTAAGAGGATTATAGTCACCGCAAAGGACAATTGCATTGTGCAAGGACATGAATACTACCCTAAACAAAGAACATCTACTGAAATGCAACGAACTTGATAGCAACAAACAAATGAAAAATAATTTGGAAACTCTTTATTGGGAATTCAGGGAAAAAATGATAAAATCAGCATCCCCAATAGCCATTAGCAACCCACCATATTTTGTGTCTGTCACAATAAAAGCTTAAATTTACTGGATAATTGTAGCAAGAGAAGGTGCAGTGTGCTATTTTGACATCTGTGAATCTCGTAAAAGTGAACTGCTTTTATGCTTCCAATGCACAATAAAATGGATCTGTTGCAAAGTGTATAACAGTTGAAGAATGGACATAAATCACTCCAGAATGTTTCAACTAATATTAATGTCAACAATGGAAAAGTAACATCCAAATTTTGTAGCTTATGTTGTTTTGTATCATAAGATCCACTAAAAGAAAAAAGAATGGCAAAATAAACCAGAAAACCCATAAGCAATACATAGCTACAAAAATTTGGCATAAGCAGTTTTAGTTAAGGCTGACATACAAAATGCATAAGATATTTGCATTTGCATTCTCTCTCTTTTTTTTAATAAGTTTTGTGTAACATTTAAATTTTAAGCATAATTTTTTCCTTAACCCTCTTGATGCCATATGGTAGTGAAGTTGCCTATCTTTTAAATGTCAGAACCGATCTGGTTGACTTCTTGAAACCCAGTCTAAGAGTGCCAGTGCAAATCAGTCAGCTTAAAATTCTATGGTATACTTATTTTTGTGACAGTCTTGGTGAGGGAATGCAAGTCATTGAAAAGTGATAACTCTTGACATTCATTAGATATTGTTATGAAGGATTTTTGGCTTTCACAAGGATGGTATTTTGTGTTAGAAAGTATCATTGTCAGTTCTTTTATCATAGTGGTATTCTGAAAGTTGAAAATGGCAAGTTGTTCCCATGATGTTTTTAAGGCAGGTATAGATGATAAGATAATTACATATTTTGAAGAGCACAGTTTTATTTCTGATAATTTGATATCCAATAGTGAGAGTGAATAATTTCAGTTTTGACAACAGTGTAGAAATTATACAGGGCACACCCTGTGATTCTCTGCACCTGAGGAAGGGGTGTTTGTTATTTTCTAATGATGTTAATTCCCCCAACACTAACACATTACTAATGTTTCCAATTATGAAAATAGAGATGATAATGATGATGACAACCTTGACTGTAAAGAACAATTTGACAGAGGTATTTCCACTATATATATCCAGTTTAAGGAATAAATAATATGAAGAGACTATAGTGAAAACATTTTCTTTGTTTTGTGTTAGCTTAGATTTTATTATATTATTTCAGTTCCGTGTGTTTTTCTTATTTGTGTTACATTATTAGTATGAACAAAATATTAGTGTTAAACTTTAATGTACACATATTTAAACAGATCTGAGAATATTAAGAGTGTTTTGAGACATCAAGCAGAATAAAATAATGTATTTAATCTGATAAGTCTTCACTACTGCTTGTTGTGTTGAACCTGGTGGTAAACCCAAGATTGCGGGTTCGATCCCAGCCAGGACCGATGTATTTTTAGGGCATAAAAATCCTAAGTATGGCTTCCTTTGGATGGGAAGTAAATCAGTGGGTACCATATCGTACATTTACAGCACGATAAAGAACCTCAAGCCAAGAAAAGAGGCCTCTGAGCAAAATTTGTCGGCCATTTCATGTCCTGATTTGAATGGAATGCTGATGAAATGAGATGTTAAAGAGCATCCATAAATAAAAAAAAAAAATCAACCAACTGCTACTTGTATCAGTAAGTACAATTTAGTTCACTGCTCTTTTCTTACTTGCACATGCTTAATTTTTTAAAATGTATACTCGCAACAGGCCAATTTGAAAACTGTTGTAAGTCATTTTATTCATAATTAAACAGCTTATCATTATGAACATTAAAGTTTATTGCATATTTTAATTTTAAAGTTAATAATTAAACTCAAAACACAAAAATATGCTTGTCTTTTGAAAATATACAGTTGAAACAATGAGGCTATTTTTAAGTTATTATATTTTTGTGTTGCTATTAATCAATTCTGTATAATATGTACTTCTTATTCAGAAAATGTTATGGCACTATTTGCTATTTTTAAATTCACAGAAGGAAATTTTCAAAGTGGTACATTTTCCCTTAAATAGGTGCAGCATTTTACCACTGTACAAGTAAGGTAGGCCCCTGGTAGAAAGCAAACCAGTTCAGCACGGGGCAATGAAAGGGTTAACTACTAGGTACATTAAAATTGAATTTTCCATGCTTATTCTTATAATTTGCTGTAGTATTCTAATAAGATATTTTAAAAATACTGTACTGTGAATAACATTTCTATTATTGTAAAAAAAATAAACATAGTGAAAATCTTTAAATGAATTTTGTTTATGTAACAAAAACCATTTACCCTTTTAAGTATAAAGTTTTTTTTAGCCTATATGCATACCTGAGCACTACATGCATGAGCTAATAATGGGTTCTATCTTTGGTTATTATAATTGAGTTTGCAGTTAAAAGACCATGTAACTTAATTCTTATTTGTTACATTATTACAGGTTTCAGTGTTTTTTTTCTGAAGTTAATTTTACTATAGTATATTATATTGAAATGTTACTACTAGAATTAAACTGTTATGTGTAGCACTTATGTAACAACAAGTTCACAAGGCTCACCAAGATTATTATGGCTTCAGTCATCATTACTGGCAAAGGGCAAGGAGTTACTCTAAACTTAGGCTTGGAACAATTCCTGCTTGGGGAGAGGGAAAAAAAACAAACAAAACAAACAAAAAACAAAAAAAACTTTCTCAAATTATCATTTCATCTCTTGTATCATCAGTATGCAAAAAGAGAGAGAGAGAATCAGGGAGGTTTATATGCATTTTGCAAAAATATTCCTAAATGAAAGTGTCTAGTTTTGAGAGAGAGAGAACCTGAATGAAAGGGAAGATCATTAAACATTCTCCAAGAAAATTTCTACATAAGTTGCACAGGAAACAGATGTCTGAAAATGCTATCCTATAAAGCAAGTAATTTAACTTTTAAAACAGAATTCATAAAGAGAATCTTTAGTACAAAAATTATAATTGTGTGATAATATATTAAGTGAGTGTTTGTAGCTGGAGTTTGTAGAACACTGCTAATAGATTTGTCAATCCATAATTAATAATTTCTTACAAAAAAATTGGTTCATTTACATGGTAACATTAATTCACAGAACAGTAGGAATTGGAGCACAAAAATTTCACATAAAGCACATAAAGTTCCATTGCATGACATAAAAATTGGTATATACTGTGTGCTGTAATTGTAAGAAGAATAACAGTCCATGTTTTTTTGAAGATAATGTAAATTTATAAAGGTTATACATGAATACTTGCACCAATTATGAGCTGGAAATACAATAAGCATATTTTGATAACAAATTCACACGTTCACCCAACCAGTTAGTGTCTCTCTCTCTCTCTTCCTTCTATACAGTCGGTCGTGATGGTGCAGTAGTAAATATACTTTCTTGCTAAACCCAAGATCACGGGTTCAAACTCAGCCAGGACCGATGGATTTTTTTCGGGCGTAAAATTCCTAAGTATGGCTTCCTTTGGAAGGGAAGTAAAGCTGTGGGTCCTGTGTCGTATATTTATGGTACGAAAAAGAACCTCAAGCCGGAAAGAAGAGGCCTCTGAGCAAAATTTGTCTGCCATTTCACACGCTGAATTGAATGGGATGCTGATGATCTGAGATGTTAAAGAGCGTCCATAAATACAACAAATCAATAATCTTCCTTCTATCTGTGGAGAACCCTAAGAAATCAAATCTAAAGGATTAAATTCACATTGTAGAAGAACTTAAAGAAAATATCGGGGTAAAAAATTTACAGAATTATGGAAGCAGAACTATTCCAAATATATGCAAAGTTCATATGTCAGGAATGAGAGACTGCAGATGGATACCATGGTTATATTATGAAATAAAACTAATATTGTGCACTTGCTGTTATTGATTCAAGATATTGCAGAATAAATGGGGAACTTGTCCATCTATGGAGCTAGTGACTGGTACAGCCTGGGCACTGCAACAAATCTAGTTAACCAATTCATTGCATATTCTCCCAAAGTAAATGTAACTACTGTTCAGCTGCAGACTTAGGCCAAAAATAACTCTGTAGAATAACTTACAGATTGATTTATGGATGACTGAAAATGACAAAACACCCTTGAATGAAAGGCAATGAAAGGCTAAGTGCATATATTTCCAATAATTTTGTAATATCTTTAAACATCGAAAGTAATAAATAGTCAAGCTAAAAGCAAAATGTTTTTAATTTTACTGATATAATTCTACAAAAATCACCCTGTAAAGGGGGAAAATAAATAAATTAAATATAAATTAATAAATGTGGTAAATTTTTCTGATCAAAGGGGGACGTTATCACACAATTTATCTTCTGGTAGTTAACAGCTTTAATGCAAACAGCAATTAATTTTGTTTAATACGGGTAATAAGAAAATGATATAAATAACATTTTATTTTCAACTAATATTATACTTTCTGCTGCCTCTGTAAACACTATTATGAGTCAAGAGTCCAAAACAAACAATTATACTTGCACTTTTAAAAAGCAATTTTCTCAAGCCATGTGCACTGAGACAATGTTCCCACTTAACATACTGGTACCGTTTTATAAAGTTGGAGTCTGACATTAGCAGCAGTGGATGGTGGACTTATCTTATTCAGTGCTTCATACCGAATAAAGATAGATGATGAATTAGAGGTATACCAGATAAGGATCAGATACTTTAAATGTAGAAAAATGCAGAGAAAAGGTACTGGGATAGCAGGAAGATTAAATTAAGTACTTTTAGTAGCAGCTGTGATAATGGCACTGCTTATTATCAGTGGATTGAGTTACACCCAGGCCTGGCAGATTTGGAGCAGGTGATGAGTCTAAAACAAATCATCATCGAAGAAGTTCCAGAATTAAAGGATGAAGATTTATATGGAACAGGACTATGATGAAGATCAAAGAAACCATAGAAATATATTATTTAGAAAAATAAAAGAAGCAAAGGATAATTGGGAAAATGTTTTACATTTACTTACATTGATTCTGTGATATAAAGGAAAATGTGACTAATGGAAATCAGTATCCTGATTTCAAAAATGAAGTTCATTTTATGATATGTGCATATATGTCTATGGTGCTAAATTCATTCAGCTTACTGCTACGTTTCATTATGTTATTCCAAATTTGTTGTTGATTTTCTTTCTAATCGGCTTACTTTTGTCCTCCCTTATTACCCACAAGTTTATATTTATATTCCCAGAACTTAATCAGTTTAGTTCTATGGATCAGGTCTGTCTTCCTGTGAAGTATTTATGTTTACATTTACAGCTATCATAGATCTCAAATTCAGTTGAGTTGAAAGCTTGCATTATTATGCATATTCGTCTTCTATATGTGTAGTGCTAAAATAAAAGTTCTATATGACTTCTACATTTGGATTATGCAGGAGACAGTGTAAGTTTTGTTATATTTGTGGGTGTTATGTGTTTGATGGGAAGGTACATAAAATAGCTCACAAACAAAGAAACTATATTACTCACATTTCAAAGAGAAAATTGGTGATCAGGATAAATTGTTCATGCCTCATATTGCACATAATAGTTGTGATGAGGGATCACATTATTGGTACAAAGGAAAACGGAAGGCAATGCTGTTTGCCAAACCAATGATATGGAGAGAGCAGCGGAACCACCATGACAATTGTTACTTTTGCATGTGCAAAGTTGCTGGGTAAAAAAAAAAAAAAAAAAAAAAAAAAAAAAAAAAAAAAAAAAAAAAAAAAAAAGGACAGGAAATAAATATCCAAATCTGAGCTCAGCTGCAGGAACTCATGTATCTGAACTACCCATACCTCATACCTACACCACCAGCAGATCTCAATTTTAATGAATCTGAAAGCAGCTCTGTGACTTCCAACAATGAGTTGGTTTCTGATCCTGAAGAATTTGACAATTCACCACAACAGTTTAATCAATTTCAGCTAAATGATTTAGTAAGGGATTTAGGCCTCACAAAACAAAAGAGTGAATTACTGGGCTCAAGACCACAAGGGAAGAATTTGATATCACCCGGCATTACATTTTTGTGGTATAGGAATTGCAAAATACAGTTCCACTTGTTCAACTTGTGTTTTGTGTGGATGTGTGTAATCTTATTCAACAGTTGGGCAGGGAAGCATATGAGCCAAGTAACTGGCATCTTTTTATTGATTCTTCCAAACGAAGTCCTAAGGCAGTGTTACTTCATAACAAGTTAGATCCAATACCACTTGCACATTCTACAAACCTTAAGAGAATCTTATGAAACTCTGAAGCATGTTCTTGAGAAAATAAAGTATCGCAACCATGAGTAGCAAATATGTAGTGACTTTAAGATCATTGGTCTGGTATTAGGACAACAGGGAGGATGCACAAAAGTCCTTTTGTTTTCTTTGCAAATGGGATAGCAGGGTGAGGGACAAACATTGGGAAACTGACCAATGGCTGAGAGACAGCAACTGAAACCTAGATGAAAAACGTTATTAATGTCCTCTTGTTGATTGTCAAAAAAATTCTACAACCTCCATTACACATAAAACTTGCCATGATGAAACAATTCTTAAGCACTTGACAAAAGTTGCCATTGCTTACAGTACTTATGCATAAAGTTTCCATCATTGTTAAAGGCTAAAATCAGATGGGAGTATTTGAGGGACCACAGATAAGGAAATTGATGAAAAATGTTAATTTTATCAGCTCTATGAATGAAATTGAAAAAGATGCATGGAATAAATTTAGAGAGCTTGTTAAGAAATTTCTACGCAATGTAAGACACCCTGAATACATAGAAATTGTCAGAAATATGCTGCAAAATTTCAGACTGCTTGGCTGTAATGTTAGTTTGAAGCTTCATTTCCTCAAGTCACATCTTAACTACATCCCATCGAATTTAGGAGCTGTCAGTGAAGAGCAAGGTGAAAGGTTTCACCAGGACTTGAAAGATGTTGAATGACCTTATTAGGGATGTGGGACGTACATATATGGCCGATTACTTCTGGTGTCTTGCATGCTATGAACCTACCAGAGAACACTTGAGAAAATCACGTACACTGCAGTTCCATACAAAAGGAAAAAGGGTACACAAGATAATTAACATACATTCTCGAATTCAGATATGCTGAATTATTATCTTTAAAAGTTATGAATGTGTAATATTTTTGCAAATGTTAAAATTATATTTTCATTGAACATTGCCATATTGCCAAAATGAAATGCGTTTTTGAATTCTGCGCATCAAAATTAGTCAAAGTCACCTATTTTTAATCGTATTGCAGAAAAAAGTTTTCATTTGTACCTAGTGAAATCAATCAGTAAAATATCAAGAGACAAGTAATGTTAGATGCTTGAGGTAGAAGTACAATGAAGCCGAAGAGAAGGGGAAAAAACACATAGTAGGCATATGCTGGAAACTGATTACCAGTATGTGTGGGAAGGAAATATGGAGGGGGAGGCAGGTAGCAGCATGACATCACCGAGAAGAATGGTCAGTCCAGACGAGAGAAAAGAAGCAGCAGCCTTGGGGTCTGCTGGTAAACAGATGCATAAAAGGGGTTAAAAGTTGTGTCAGTACCTGGGGGCAGCATCCTAGAGGTCAGAGACATTATAGAAAATACAGATGTAAATGGAGGTGAGATGACAAGACATATGGAAAAATAGGACAGATTTAAACCAGTAGCAAGATCTAGTGCTAGGTGATATTCTGAAATGCAGAAGGGTTAAAAAGCAAAATAATTAGTGGTGAAGTGTCTGAGGTTTCAAAACTGGGTGATGTATTCAGTGACAGACGTGGATTGGTGAAGAGGAAAGTCTGCAGGAAGATGACTTTGTTATATAGGGAGAAGAGCTAGCAGAAGTGATAAGGATAGAGCTTCAAGGAGGTTAGGTGCATTTATTAAGAGTAGTGAAATGTGTAGCAAGGAAATAGTTGGTTTAGAAAGGCAAGTTTTATATTTTAGAATGAACAAAATAATGATGTGGAAGTAAAGTATGCACTTGATGTAATATGTAACTCAGCAAGAATATCAGACTTCTTTGTAGAAAAGGTTTTAATAAATAAATTTAGGTCAGGATATGGAGGAACTAAAAGAGGAGAAATTCAAGTACAGAATTTATACTAGTGGGGGATTTGAATGCAAGAATAGATGAGAAAAAAAATTAAATTTGTGGAAATGGGGAGTGAAAGTGGATGGGAGAAAGATGTATCAATGATGAGGAAAAGCAGGGATAAAATATCTAATAGGCAGGGTAAAAACTATTAGAATTTTTAAAGTTAACAATTTGAAGTATGTAAAGGAGCAAGAGGGAAAAAAATTTAAGGAGAATTTAAGTTTGTTAATGTAAATGGCAATGCGTCAAGACTACATAATCTGTAGTGAAGAGATGGATGAGAACCTTATTAATTTTAAAGTATTAAAAGAAGTAATTGGCAGTAGACATTTTCCTTTAATAATGAAATCGCTTGTAAATGAACAGGTGATATGTGCAAGGAAACAAGTAATAGGAGAGAGGGTATATGAGATCCAAAATGGAATAAAATGGAAAACAATATTGCAGCAATAAAAATGTTGATAGAGACTGGGAAAGAACTTGGAGTAAAGATGAATATTTAGGGAGAATAAGGGGTAAGTGTATAAGGAAAGAGAGAAAAGGTAGGCGAAATACGGTTCTAACTCGTGTTGGGGCCTTATGTAAAGTTGGGTGAGTTTTAATTGTAAGGAATGTATAAATTTTTTGTTATACTTTTTGTAATGAAAGATTGAAATAAATATTTTGTTCTATAACGTTATTCTAAAAATCAGTTCCCAATTTTAAATGGCCATATCTTTGGACAATTATTAGATTCTGCTAAAATAAACATTAATTTATTCATAAAGAAATGAGATTTTAATAAAACAAAAGTAAACAAGCACATCATAAAGTAATAAACAAGAAAATGTTAAATATGACCACCACTGTATTCTTCAATAAGAAATAATCATTATTATATGCAAAAATGGTATTCTTAGCAAGTTCCTAGACTTTATTTTCCACTAATTTCTGTCTACCCAATCACTTTTTATTGGTAACAGCATCAGTTTCCTAAAATTTGTTCATGAGTTTAAGAAATGCTTTTATAGAGTAGAATCCATTTGTTAATACATATAATATTGGAAATTTTCTTAATGAATTGGAATATTGTACTGCATTCATAATAGAACTGGGACTGAATGAGGCCTAAATGAATGAATAATGTCAAAACCACTCAAAAATCATTATTGTTAATAATATCCATAATAATAAAATTAATCTGTTTTATTATTATTATTATTATTATTATTATTATTATTATTATTATTATTATTATTAAGAAAAATCCAATTTCTCTATAGCATAATTGTATATATAAGAAACCAAATATTATATATAAAAATATAGTCATTTTAAACTGGAAACTTATTATACTTTTAGTCCCTAAAAATTCAAAAGGATTTTGCTTCTCTGTATTTTGGAATTGAGTTTACTATATCCTGATTATTTCTCAATCACTGGCCATGTTAATCAGTCTCTTTTTTTTTATAAACAATGCTTTTTGTCTCTTATTGGATCTTATTTCCCTCAAACATGCATTTTCTTGACGATAAATGAACTTCTTGGTGACAAGAACAGCCAAAAAGTTAAGCACAGTTTTGTCCCTTTGAATTGTTAAAAAATATGTAATTTCATACAAAATGATATTTTAATTCTCCTTGAATTATCTGCTCTGATATATGCAGAGATATATGTTCTAGACAGACAATGAACTATTCTAAAGTGGAACCTGAAAGAAGTTGAACATCCCTTAAAATGCAGAGTTTGACATCCATTTAGTGAATGTCATTATTAATTTTAACTGAATTTTAATTTTTGTTTTTAAGATGAAATAAGGGGAGGAGGGGAAGAAAAATAAAATAAGTTAAAAAAAGAAATTTAAAGGAAGGAAACTGGAGGGACAGAGAAATGGTGTTTGGATGCTTAAAGATAGTGTAAGCTGTTATTACACCAGATATATTTATATGAAATGAAATATATTTTGAAACATTTTGCTCAACTAACGCTATATTTCAATAAACTTATATTTAAGAGTATCAGTTACCTCATGAATATGTAAAAAACAATGCAGCTGTTATGCTGAATGTGTTGTTGTTGACCTAATGTGCAGGATTTTGATCCATCAATTTTTCCCTAGCCAGCCAATATAATTTGTGTATTTTCCCTTCAGGTGCAGCTTTCCTCAGTTCTGTGCATTACAACAGATGTTCTCCATTTAGAATCTTGTCAGTATTGCAAATCTTACGTGTGTTATCATTCATGAAACCAAATCTGGGTAGATGTTCCGCCAGACAATCATGTCCAGTGGCCAGTCTAAAATCAGCAACTGTTTCCTTCCTTGATAGATTTTTTATTTTTTGTATCGTTTCTTTTAAATTAGAATAATTTTTATTAGATATTTCCACTTGAATATTATGTTGATATTTTTGTTCTATGGTCGTTTTGATATTTTTTAATTTTACATTTAATTCGCAGGGCTTTATTGGTTTTGAATATAGCACTGCCCCCTTTTTGCGCAGAAAGTCTGCATTCTCATTACCTATCACTCCCACATGTGCTGGTATCCACAGTAGTATTAAATGTTTAAATTTCGTTTGGAGTAATCTATAATAAGATCTCACGTTCCTTACATTGTAAGATTCACATGAACTATCATATCATTCTATAGCTTGTATAGTTGAAGCTGAGTCTGTAAGAATCACTACTTTATTTTCTTTTATATCAGTCCTATGGTATATCTGTTCCAATGCTCGTTGTATTGCCACCATTTCACCCTCATTACTTGTGGATTGTCTAGGCAGTGTGAAATAATGCAAGAAATATTTACAATATATACCACCTCCAACATTATTTCTCTGTTTGTCTGCAGATCCATCTGTGTAAATTCTAAGCCACTCTGTTTCAGGGAATTGGTTGTGTAAATGTTCAAGTGCTATAGTTCTGCATACCTCTGTTGAGGGATATGGGATGTTCTTCTCTGCCAGGCTTAAATAATTGTAATTCTTCTCTAAGTAAGCTTTATTTGTGATCTGTGTTTTTAGTTTGTGTTCTTTGGGTAGTTGATGAAACCATTGATGTTTACTTGGTTTTGTTTTTAATTTTATGTATATATTTGATTTCTTTTGCATATTCTATTTGACTTCCTTTAATTTCAAGTTTTAAATATTTTTCGCTTTCATCAAAGTGTTTCATAGTGTAGACTTGATATTTAGTTTTGGCTGCATTTATGGTTCATATTATTTAATTTTGCCCCATTTGCTAGTTTATCTAAGATATTTTTTATTTTTTCTTCTAGTCTGATATACACATTCTTATGATTTTTTTCAGCTGACCATATAATTACATCATCTGCATACATATATGCCAAAGACTATAAAACAAATCGGAATAAACAGTGCTGTTTATTCCGGTTTGTTTTATAGTCTTTGGCATATCGTTAATATATATTAAATAATAATGGACTGGATACTGCACCCTGTGCCACTCCGGTTTTGAGTTGGGTGTATTTGGATAATGTATTCTTCCATTTAACTGCAATCCATCATTGCTGTAGAAATCTTCTATATCATCTAATTATATTTTTTGGGCAATTCATTTGTATTAATTTTTAATTAACATCTCTTTCCATACTAGATCAAATGCTGTTTGAAAATCTATGAATACAGCAGCTACTGACATATTGTTAGCTAGTTTACTTTTCACATCCTCCATTAATCTTGACGTTTGGTGAACTGTTGAATATTGTCTTCTAAATCCAGCCTGTTCATCTGTTAATAAGTTGTTTGTTTCAAGGTAATATATTAATCTATTAACTACCATTTTATCTGCTATTTTTGCCAGAATTGAGGTCAATGATATAGATCTGTAACTTTTTGTTTCATTTGCCGTTTTTCCTGGTTTTAAAAATGCACCAGCTTGATGGCATATTCTCTTGTTCAAACCATATTTTATTAACAATTTCCAATAATATCATTTTTGCTCTTATTCCAAGATTCTTAATGTACTCCAGATGTATAAGGTCTGGTCCTGGTTGCTTTTTATTTTTTAGTGTTTTCATTGCCTGTTCTAATTCTTCCAATTGGAATTTCAAATCCAGAGATACGGTTTGCATTTTTTCTATTTCTATTATGTTGGATTTTTTTTATGTTCTATTTTCTTTTGTCAGTTGTTTTCCTAGTGTTTTAACTTTCTTATAATGTTGGTTAAATTTGTTAGCTATATCTTTGTTATTGTATATGTCTTTATTACCTTTTTTAATATATATACTTTTATTACTATTGTCGTACTTTCCGCTAACATTATTAATGTGTTTGTATACTTTGGTACTATTGGTTCTATAGTCAACCCGGTTAAGAATTTATCGTAGCATTGTCATGTGGGTACAATTCTTGTCTGTAGATCACATCTTTTTTCCTCCATTCTATTACATCTTCCTTATCTTTATTGTTTTGTGCTAAATCTCTAGCACTATTTCTTTCTGCTTTTAGTGTTTCTAATTTTTTGTTCCAAAAAGGTTTATATTTTTTTGGTTTTCCTCTGGGGATGTTTGTCTTTGCTGATTTTAACATTATGTCATTAAATTCTTTAATTACTTGATTTACGTTCTTTGTTAAATCTAATCCTTGTACTTCACTTTCAATATTTTTTTTATATTTAGTCCAGTTAGCTTTTTAAAAATTCCAAGTATATCATTTTTCAATATTTGGACTATGTTTCTTGGTATCCGTGATTGTGATTATAACTCTATGTCCACTTCCTCTGTCTTCAGTAACCAATCATCTTGTGCTACTATGTTACTATACTGAATGTTATTATCTATGTTATGTTCTTTCAGATCATAATTTCCCATGAACATTATGCAAATTGTTTAAAAATGGCAGAATAATAAAAGCATTATATGCCATAACTTAAAGTTTTATTGCTAAAAGTGATACCAGTTGTTAAACTAAATGTATAAAAGAAGAAAAACTATGACAGACTTCCCTACAAGCCTAATTTCGCAAGTCTTAATGATTCATTGAACTACATGGCAAAATAAGTATAGTGAAAGAAATGATGTACAGCTTTGGTTTCAATATAATGTGCTTGTTTTTAAATTACAAAATAGCTCCTTTAGAATAAAGTCTCTATAAAAAGAACATATACCACAAAAGCATCACAAAACTGCTGCATTTTTTCCAGTACTACTTTTAGAAACTATGATCTCCTTGCACCCAGTCCTTACATTATTCTTAAAGAAATTTTGTTATACTTCTAAGCAAAGATTATGTGCTTACATATACATCTTATTAAAACTTTAAGCTCTTGTTTCATTAATCAATGTAAAAATAAAAAAATAAACAAACAAACAAAACAAAAACATTGTGACAGCAGAGGTGATAACTAACTAGATGATCAGAGATCAGAGTTCAGCTTTCAAGTGGCAGAAAACATGGTGTAGTTAATTTAAAACCATATATCTTTATTTGGTATTATACTACTCTAGATGCATTATTATTAGTGCAATGAACTGCAGCTGAAATAGAAGGACCAGATATCACTTTGTCTATCACATATTCCAAATCCAGGTATTGGGAGTGAACCCAGACCATCTTGATATAATGCAAGCAGAATTGGCCAGGATACCATCACAGGACAGGAAGGAAGAATTGATAAAGAAATATTTTAGATCTCAGTTGGCCATGAAATTGTTTAAAGTTTTTTGAAAGAATTGCATTTGTATAAAGGTTTAATTATTATTCAAAATATATTACTGTACATAATTAGAAAAATGTATTAATGTTAATTATTGTGAAAAAAGTAACATATTTAAAAACTACCACAAAAACATGAGTAACATGCTAGGAACTGTGCACTTTCATCCAATGAAACATATACCTTTATTTCATATTGCTAAAAACATTGCTATCTTTCCCAAGCATGCATGTTTTAAATCTCCATGCAATTAAAACTAACCTTGCAGGTATGAAGGTACCTTGAGTTCATTAGAGATGGCACTGAAAGATGATTCTGAAACAAACATGAAAGAACAGAACAAAATACATAAAATCTAACTACAAAACAAAACAGTAATTGCATGCCTAAGGTGAAAAACTGTAATCAGCTCGAAAGGCAAAAGGAATTTACTATTCACAATTATTTAAAAAAATTGCCAAACAAAAATGCATGTACAGCAAACCCAAGAAAACTGAACCTGTTTTTTTGATTATTTTATTCTATATGTAATGCAGTAAATATCAAAAGTAGTTTGCACTCTAAGAAAAACTCTTTTTAACAGAGGCCATCAAGCATTATGCAACTAAAACTAATAAAAATATCTAAAGGAATACAATTCTTTTATGTCAATACCCATCAGTTCAGTTATAAATCATAAGAAACAAGGGAAAAGAACAGCTTTTTCATTTACACTGCCAACATAACTGCTTTATTTAAAATAATTTATATGGCAACATTCCACATGCAAAACTTTTGTGTATCGTATAAACTTCCAAATTTATCTGTACAGTTAGTTAAAAGTAAATTATTCCACACCTATTAAACTACATTCCAGATGAAATATAAGTAGCATTTTTGAAAACTCATAACAGTAAATAAATGTATTCATATTTATTTAAGAATTTAAATGTGAGTTTGCCTGGACAGCATCACCTATGTCAGATGCATGCCTTAAGATTGGTACAGGCTTGGACAGAAATAAAAAAAAAGTTATAAAAGTTATAATTTTTTCCAAGACCTGAAAACTGTTCTACACATTTCCTTGTTCATCCCTCCTAGTTGACTTTCCCAAAGATTAATAATGATATTTATTGTGCAATAAAACATTTTTTGTTTTATAACTAAAGCTATGTAAGTCCATGGTGGTTTGGTAAGTATGCCTCTCCCTCAAAGAAGTTAGACACCTTTCTGACTTTTCAGGTCTTTTAGTATAATGTGGTGAAATAAGTGTACAGAATGTCTTCATGATGCAGAGTTAATTCTTGGCAATTCCCCACAGTAAAGCTTAAAAACTTCCAATTCCTAATGTGGCTTTATAAAATCTACGCAGCAGTGACAACAATCATTTTGACACTCTAGTTTAAAAGTAAAGACTCTTTTTCAATTCATTCCTCCAAAAAACAAGAATCTCTTTGACCAGCTTTATTGTCCCGCTTCTGGTACTTCTTGTCTTGGTTGCACATAGAAAAATTCTTTTATTTCCTGCTATAATTGATCTATGCATTTGCTTTTCTTAGTTTGACAATGAACTGCTGGATTACTTACAGAGATGCATATTTGTTATTGTTGTCTTTGTTTCATTTATCAGAAGAAAGAAAAAAGAATCATATTCTAGTTGATATAAGTATTCAAGCCATTCCAAATTAGAGTTCTGATGGTAAATGTTCTTAATAATTTTGCCACAATTTTCTTAGCTAGATGGCACACTACCAGGGCAGTCTGAAAAGTTCTTGGCCCCGACTGTATGTGGACAGACAATTGACATGATAACTGTTTTTTTTATGTTGATATATCAAGCATTCATTTGAATAAAATCATTCTTTCAACTACTTCACTTTAATAAAGCTTTCTATGGCAGGTGAGATGTGGATATTCAATAAAGAGGAAAAATGAAATATAGTGCAGTGATAAAAGTTTTTTGTAAAGGATGATTTAACCCCAATGAAATTTTTTCGAAATTCATAAAAGATTATTGGTACTTTTCTCTTTAATTTTCAAAAATTAAACAAATGAGCTCCTGAATAGCCATAATAGCTTTGAAGCTGATCCATGCAAAGCATATCCAAAGTGCAACAACTGCAGAAATCATTTAATAAATAAATATTGATATTAGATAACTGGCAAGTTAACAGTGCATGAAATTGTTGAGGTTATGGGCATTTCAAAGGAATGGATAAGTTACATTTTGCAAGCAGAATTGCACACGAAAATCTTTGTGCAAGAAGCATGCCATGCTTGCTAATAGTGTATCAAAACACATTTGAAGTGGAGTAACAGATCTGATTTTATGTATTGACTTATAACTGTGGATGAGATTTGATCCACTATCATATACTGAATCAAAACAGCAGTCAATTTTATTTATTTGGTTTATTTAAGGATCCTTTAAACGTCTCAGCATCAGCATCCCATTCAATTCATGGCTTGAAATGGCTGACAAATTTTGCTCAGAGGCCCCCCTCCTCCTGGCTTGAGGTTCTTTTAGATGTCATAAATCTATGACATGCGATCCATGACTTTACATCCCTTTCAAAGGAAGCCATACTTAGGATTTTTATGCCAAAAAAAATTCATTGGTCCTGGCCAGGATTGAACTTGCGATCTTGGTTTAGGAAGCAAGTATTGTTACCACTACACCACCAGGATTGACATCTTAAAGGAGATATGTTGAAAAATAAAAATAATGTTCAAGTTAAAAACTTTTCCCTTTATTGTTAGATTGAGAACTTTTCACATTGCCCATGTATATTGTACTCATATTCTATACTTTGTAATGTAAAACCCTCTTAATATTTCTCAATCCTTGGGAGGAAGCCTAGCACTTTTTTCTAGTGTTCATCAATACACTTGATACTTTGGAAACAGCAATTTTGACTTTTTGTGCTAATGATAGAGTTAGAAAATTTTATGTTTTTTGATATTTTTATCATACAAGAATTTTCATTTTACTCAAGATCGAAGCAATAACTATATTCAATTATAATTTCTATCAAGTATATTTTATTGTCAATAAAATTGTTATTAGGAACAACACATGTTTAGATATATACAAACCTAAGTTGAG
The DNA here is from genome assembly GCA_030762175.1 of Metallyticus violacea. NCBI lineage: Eukaryota > Metazoa > Arthropoda > Insecta > Mantodea > Metallyticidae > Metallyticus > Metallyticus violacea. The sequence goes on along the minus strand of CM060843.1, from coordinate 40,992,923 downwards.
TAATAATTAAGTTTAACACTCAGTATTAAAATGTGCCTATGACAATTTCTGTAACCTTTAAAATATCATGTTAACTATAGTTGTAGTTGGTTTTCAATGTTATTGTGTCTGAGTCCTCGAAGATTCTTTACATATTCAATGCACATTTTTTAAGTCATATTTTAACTGTTTTACTTGTACCCAGAAGAAAAGTACTCAAACCACGTGACCTGTTCACAATATTTATGGCATCTATCACGGATGCTATCTCAGGACAATACGTTATGACCTAATGATATGTATGATTTTCTCATGACTAAAATGTCTTTCTATTTCTCAAAAAACAACATGTTTCTTACATTTCAAAATATTAATAAATCCATCAGTAGAATTTTCTATTACACATTTATCTGAAAAATGAAACCAAGAACTTGAAATACATCACCCACAACAGTTGGAATAAAGAATCACATTATATTCTTCAAAAATTTAAATGCAATCCATGAATGTGCATGTTACAATACCAAGTCACTTGCCTGATTATCACATATAGGTGGCAGAAGGCAGTAGTACAATTTATGTGCACACCAATGAATCATTAGAATACATTACTCTGATTGATGATGGTGAAGATGGGGATGAGATGATGAAGGATCAATGACGAAATGAACAGTTCATGAAGTTCCACACGGAATATTTTTAAACTCTGATTTATTTCCAATGTATAGATTTACTTATACATAAGAACTATAACAAATATTTAAATTTTTGTTTTTTTGTAGCTCATAATCCAAAAATTCTCAAATCTCTCTCTTAAAATGCAAGCTTCATGATGGGGAAAAAAAAGAAAAGAAAAGAAAAAACAACTGCAATAAATATTCAAATGCTTACTAGAACCTATTGGACAACAAATGGGGAACTAATGCCATTGCTACTATTTTGTCTTGTTGCAATTACTTAACAATGTCATATAGTCAATCTAATAATTAAATCAAAACCTATTTGTTTAATTTTGAGGCTGTTTACAGAGAAGGTATTATGTTTTACTTAAATATAAATTGGAACTTGCACAGTGAAGCCAATCATATTAATTGATATAATTGTATGATTCAGTTGAACTACACACTCTTAAAGCTTCACTTACTTTTCATAAATGTATGGAACCGGTTTCGAGAACATTTAGTTCCCATCTTCAGCCAGGCTAAAGTTCAACTGTCGGATCATTCGTTGAGCTGTGGTAATGTATATTCTGCTCTGGTGATGGTGGGATAAACTTGTAGTTTATGTTTTCATCCCCGACAATGTCGAAGTTCATTATGCTGTCTTTGTATTTGTAGATGTAGATTTTCTCCCAGGTTGCTAATTCCATAGGTCCTTGTACTGATTTTAATATTTTAACTAAATATTTTAAAGAATACAAACAAATAGAAGAAACAGCAGTTAAAAATGGTTTTAAAAAAGAACTAGTACATAAAAAGGTGCAGAAATTCAAGAGACAAAAACATATCAAAGAAACCACAACACTTTCAGCAACAAAAGAAAAACTAATTTTTAAAAAATTCACATATCATCCATGGGCCACAAAAAAAAATTTCAGAATATTCTTAAAGATTTTAATATCAGGTTGGCACCAATTAATAGATTTAATGTTAAAAATTTACTGATAGATAATGTTAATGACAGTATTCCACAAGAAGAAAAATCAGGTATTCACAAAATAAACTGTGCAGAATGTGAAAAAATCTACATTGGAAAAACAAAGAAAAACATAGGCACACGGTTAAAGGAACATTTCAGGAACATAAAGCACAAGCAAATAGAGAAATCAGCAGTAGCATATCATTTTTGGACACAAAATCACGACATAATAAATAAAGCAAAATTATTAAAATCAGTACAAGGACCTACGGAATTAGCAACCTGGGAGAAAATCTACATCTACAAATACAAAGACAGCATAATGAACTTCAACATTGTCGGGGATGAAAACATAAACTACAAGTTTATCACACCGCCACCAGAGCAGAATATACATTCCCACAGCTCAACGAATGATCCGACAGTTGAACTTTAGCCTGGCTGAAGATGGGAACTAAATGTTCTCGAAACCAGTTCCACACATTTATGAAAAGTAAGTAAAGCTTTAAGAGTGTGTAGTTCAACTGAATCATACAATGATATCAATTAAAGTATTATGTATTACTTAGTATAATGTGGGTGAATTTCTTACACCCTTCACTTACTGTATTTATGTCAGGACATTTGCCAGAACCATGGTTCCCATCCTCACCTGTTGACCCACTGTTTCTTGGTGTTTATGTTGGTCCCATGGATGCTATTGTGTTGTATGTGGTGACCTCTGGTGGATATGAAATGAATTTAGAAAGTAATCCGATGGAGGAAGGTCGAAATTCATTACGGTTATTCATTTTTTTAGAATGAAGATATTCTCCCAGGCGGCCAATTCATGTGGGTTGTTTAATTCTTTGAGTTTTATCTCTGGGTCTTTTTCATGGTTTTGTCTCCAACAATGGTGTGCTACTGCAGATTTTTCTGTTTGTTTTAATTTGATATTTCTAAAACGTTCCTTCTTCCAAAATGTCAAATTTATTTTAGTTTTTCCTATGAATTTCAATTCACAATCTAAACATTCTATGGCATATATTCCTAATTTCTTTTCTGCAGGTATCTTATCTTTTAATTTTGATCCTAGGAGATGGAGATCTGTTTAAATCCTTGATCTTAACATATGATGATTTAGTTTCTGTTGATGTTAAATCTCTATTCCCTCGCATCCCCACAGAAAAACTTTTAACATTTTTAAAAAAATGGCTTACCAATATTAGTTTACTAGCAGTCAAAATAGAAGACCTTACCAAACTGACCAATCTATGCATCCAACAGAGGGCCTTTGTTTTCAATGGTAAAATATTTCAACAGATCACAGGTCTAGTGATGGAAAACCTACTATCCCCAATATTAGCAGAAATATATATGGGATATTTGGAATACATATTACAAAAGCTTTTTTCTTGATGCTCAAAACTTGGTAGATATGTAGATGACATATTCGCAATAGTACCCAAGAAACGTATTAGACTCTCTCAAATTACTCAATCTACAAGATTAATCTGTAAAATTTACAATAGAAATGGAGAAAGATGGATGGCTCCCATTCTTGGGTCTAAAAACCATTAGAAAAGGATAACAAAATACAGTTTGGAATATACTGAAAACTGATGCATACAGATAACTACATAAAAAAAGAACAGTTTCAACCCAGAACCATATAAATATGCAGTATTTAACAGTTTGGTTTTTAGATTAATCAATATTCCCCTTGGTGCCATAGAATACAATAGAAAGTATTAACACAGCCATAAACAATGGTTTTATCACCTCTACCACAATAAAAAGGATCAATAAGTACAAACTCAACAAATTCATAAAAGAGACTTTGACCCTTGAAGTAATCAAAGACACGCAAAGATATTGTAATTTCACTTATAACTCACAACTATAGTACAAATTCAAAAAGATTTTCAAAAAGTTCAATATAAAGTTAGCCCTGATCGACAGATACAACAAAATTAAAAGACAAGTTACCTGCAGAAAAGAAATCAGGAATATATGTCATAGAATGCTTAGACTGTGAATTGAAATATATAGGAAAAAATAAAAGAAAGTTGACAATTAGGAAGAAAGGACATTTTAGAAATATCAATTTAAAACAAATGGAAAAATCTGCAGTAGCACACCATTGTTTGAGCCAAAATCGTGAAATAGACCAGGATAAAGCTTATTAAACAAACCATATGAATTGGCTGCCTGGGAGAATACCTTCATTCTAAAAAACCGAATAACCGCAATGAATTTTGACCTTTCTCCATCGGATTACCTTTCCAAATTCATTTTATATCCACCAGAGGTCACCACATACAACACAATAGCTCCCATGGGACCAATACGAGCATCAAGAAACAGTGGGTGAAAACTGAGGATGGGAACCATGGTTCTGGAAACATTTCCTAACTTAAATACACTAAGTGAAATGTGTAAGAAATTTACCCGCATTATATAAATTAATAAATCAAAACCTGTTTATCAAATGCAATGCTTTGCCTCTTTCAGTTTAAAAAGGTTATATATTTTCAATAAAAAATAGATATATGTTATTCTCTTGCAAATGACAAAACGATTCTTGATATGAGGATCATTTCATAAACAATGAACTTTTTTTCTATTTACTTACACTTATGTATTTCTTTACAGTACTTCAATATAGCATCCCTGCTACAAGTCCTAATATTTGGGGCAGCTGTGCTATTCCATTCAAAGCACCACTTCTGTTTGTCTGATGAATAGGTTGGATAACAGCAGCAGAAAGTTCTTCCAGAGAATAAAAGTGACATCCAAATGAGTTTTATCAACTTTGGGAATAAGTGAAAGTCTAATGGACTCGCATTCAGATTGTAGGATAAATGAGGTAACACTTCCCATTCACATTTGCCCAACTTATTTATCACAACATTCCCAGTATGCAGTCTAACTTTCTCAAGGAGGATGAGTAGTCCAGCCTTCAGCAAATGAGGTCAGTTTTTATGCATTTTGGCACATTTTTTCCATTAAGTTATCATAATACACTGCTGGCACTTATTTTACATAGGACTCATGGTTCTTTGGCGATCAAAGGCAAAGGTCATCATTTGCTTGACCTTTGATTGCCCTCAGAAAGGTCAAGCAAATGATTGCCTTTTTTGGTTGTGAGGAAGGTTGTGAGGTAGATTGTCCACTTGTTGAATTGTGATTTCAACCCTGGCTCAAAGTCTCTAATACACTTTTCATTAAAAGTGGCATTTTACACAAGAATGCTGAGCCTTCAATGCTGAATCTTTATTTCAGCAAGTTTATGTCTTTGTGTTTCTACTTCTGTTCAGCAGCCAAGAAGTCAGGGACCCACTGTGCACAAATTTTTCTGTTCTGTAGAGCATTTGTCAAAATACAGAATTCTGCAATGGAATTTCTGTGATTCCTCACATATTACATGATGATCTCCTTGAAGAGCATCCATACAAGCTTGACATTTCATTCATCTGTAGATGTCATCGTGGTCCTGGGTGATTGTTTATGCTGGCACAACCAACACAAAAACAATTATCCTAACAAGAAGCCATACTACAATCCATTGTGAACTCACCACAAACTTCACTCAAAGCACCGGGAAGTTCTCTGTGTGTGTGTGTGTGTGTGTGTGTGTTTTTTTATTTATTTATTTTTATAGCAAAGTTTTAATATGGCCTTTGATTTTCAACAGTCAAAGCATTTGATATACCTGCAGGCTCCATTTCTAACTCTTATTATCTAAATGGGGGATTGAAAATTAATAAAAAGAAATCAAAGATCTTAGTTTTTATAAGCTGAACAATGATAAAAGAAAATATCAGTTGAATGGGAGAGAAATAGAGGTGATAAGGAAAATTAATTATCTAGAGATAAGTTTAAGCTCTAATGGAAGTTGGAGTGAGCAAAAAAAATAGCAATAGCAATAGCAAAAGGAAAAGCAGCTATGAATGTTATAAGAGCATGTTCATGAAAAATTCCTAATATAAAAGTGAATTGGCTGCAAAGAATTTATACAACCACATTAGAAGCTAAAATGTTGTATGGGTCAGAAATTTGGGATATAGAGAATGCATGATAAAATAAATAAAAATTTTTGTAGATTGATTTTAGGTTTACCAACATCATCCCCAAATGGAACAACAGTTAGAATTAGGTAGATATTCCATTAAGAACAAAATAATTACAAGAATTATGAAATATTTACTTAGAATTACTACATGGGAAGAGAGGGATATTATTAAAGAATGTTTTTAGTATACAGAAGAAATGTAAGTGGAAAGAATTATGGGATTTCAAAGTGCAGAAAATTTTTTAACAGATAGGTTTAGGAAAAGTATGGATAAATAGGGAATACCAAAACAGAGGATTTTGGAAAGAAATAAATCTAAGATTGGAAGATGTTGAACTACAAGATACAATTAGTAATTTAGGTGAAAAGAGTTCATTTAGACTTTATAGGGGAATAAAAATAGTATGGGGTAGGGAAAAATATAGAACAATGTGATCAGGCAGGTAGAGAAGGATTTGCTTGGGCTAGAACTGGAGTAATGAATTTAAAAGCATTAGGATTTGATAAAGGAATAGGAAATTGTTTAGTGTGTGGAGAAACCAAGAAATTTTCATTGTTTGTTATATTGTAATCAAACAAAGTTATGAAGAGAAAAGTTTTGGAATAAAAAATGGGAAAATATATATGGGGAAATTTTAATTAGGAAGAATTCAACTGTTAAAGGGGAGAAGGATATAAAAATGACAGGGAACCATTTAGGTAAAGTTAGAGAGAAATGATAAAAATGATGAAGAGGATGATGGAAGGAAATGTACAGAGAACTGTAACCTTAGAAGTATAATAATTTATGGATATTACAGCATATTTAGGGAAGGTAAGGGAGAAACGATAAAGAATGGTCCAAGAGTAAATGATGGATAAATTGAATAGCTGAGGGAATGGGAGTAAATTAGCATTAGAAACAGTATTATTATACACCAATAACCTGGGTGTTAGTATGTGTATAGTCCGAAGGAAATAAGTAACTCACAAAGAGGATGAAGGCATAGATCTTATTGTAATATTTAAATTTGTATGTTGATTTAAAGAGAAATAAATTCAAATTCATCTCTTGTTATCTATACACAAGAATACACTATGCACAAAATGAACACATCTACTTCTTTCTCAGGCCTTCAACTGCAACTTATCAAATTTTCATTACTGTTGCATAACCCAATCTGTACTCTGCCAACTGTGCATTATTTATTAAATGACCCTCATATTTAAAAAAGAAACAGAAAGATAATAAAAAAAAAAAAGAACATGATTTTGCTATAAAGCTTTATTAAACCAAGGTATCAATATGGAACAAGAGTAATATTAATCTAATGACCAGTGCACAAGACTGTTTATCCTGCAGTAAGAACAACAGTCTTTCATATAATTATACCACTATCTTTTTAAACAAAGATATTCAATATACTGAAACGTTTGCTTTAATTTTTAAACAAATAATTCTATTGTAAATCTGCTTTACTAGATAGCAATTCTCTTTAAATCACTTGTAATCAAGTTTTGCAATTCACTTCTGTGGCTTACTGTACCCACATTCATAAGATGGATGAAAAAAAATTGTAGCTTTTATTTCAGCATGGCAACTTTACTGGAATTCCAACTGTTTTTCTTACTCAGGCTGAAGTTATTGAGCAAAATGTAATTTACATGCATTTAAAACTTCATTTCAAATTGTGTCTTTAATATGATTTGCTAAACCACAATTTCTAAACAACAAACATGGTGTTTTGTGACTTATTTTATAGTCTACTGAATGTACCTAAAAATTCTCTTTTGTTTAGCCACAATAGTTTCTTTTTATCCATCTAAAATACTGCAATTAAATTTTACAATGAAATTTCAAAATATATATATATAACAGTAATGCTTATGATTTTCGGTTTGGTTTTGACAAAATCCAGCTTGAAATTTTACCCTTTAAGAATAAATTTATTTAGATAATGCTTTAATTAATAGGCAAAAGTTTTCCTTATTTTAACACTAAATTATTTAGTTTAGATAGCTAAGAATTCAAGGGTTTGCTGTATATAACATACACAATGCTAATATTTTACATACAAACCTGATGTAATTAAAACTAAGTTCATTATAGTGAAATTTATATGTTTACATATTCACATTTAATTTATTAGCATTCAAACAAAATAAATATTGCAAGACATATGAAGCACAATATTAAGTATAATTTCAAAATAAAGAACAACATATCATGCCTAAACTTCATTTTAGCTAAGCAGCACAATTTATGAAATACACAAAGCAACAAAAAGCAAATTATTATATGAAATTCAATTCACAAGACAGTACTATGTTCAAGGTTTTCATTTTAATTTGAACAAAGGCTGTTTACAGAAATTACATATGATCTTAAAGAATGTTTATACTCAAACGAATTAAGGTCAGCTATGTTGAACAAAATAGCTTTTTCATGTAGCCTTGGTTTTGCTTTTCAGGCTTTCTGCTACTGTATATTTTCATTAAGCTTTACTTCTAGCTCTGGAATTTCTAACCATACTTCTATAGCTGCAGTTTTTTGTGTATGTCACTCTAATCATCTCATACTATTCCATTCTATAATCTATGAGTGAATCCTATCTTTGTTATATACATAATGAGGATGAGCAGGTCTTTTCCATCAAAGAATAGTCACTTAACATGAAGCTGTACACACACACGTGAACTTTAAGCTTCAATTACTACCTACTAATACTTGAGAATGCAGCAATGCCAATAATTTAAGAAATTATTGACATATCTCACTATCTCTGAAAGGGGGAAAGAATTTAGCTACCAATGACACATCATGACAGAAATGCAACTATGCAGAATATTCACCTCTTTCAGTTAATAACTAATAATTTATTACAAATGTTTACTGTCTCATAGCAGTGAATGCCATAAAATTAAGATGATTAATGTTGTTCAATTATTGCTATACATTTACAATTTTAAAGTAATACTGCAATTTGCTAGACTAAAAGCCCTTAAGATTTACACAAGATGAGCAGAAAATTTCATCTATAATACAGTTGTGTCTTTCAATATTTATCTAAATTTTTAATGAAGAACAAGCTGAAAATATCAACAAATATATGCTGCCTATGGTGTTAAAGGCAAATGGAGTTAGCTTAGTGTTCTGATGCAACTTAGTTTAAAGTAAGTCATACCATTTTTAGACAATCTCATCAAAGCTCACTTCCTGGAATGCAAGAACTATTTTCCTAACAGGAATATTAATGATTACAGGGAAAATTTAAGGCAAAAAAACCAGAGAATGAATTCATTAAATTTTTAATAAAGACATTCAGGGCATATATATTTCCAATATGGCAGCATCAGAACAGTTTCTATGCCAACGACATTATTTCTGAATGCAACATGATGGAACACATTAAAGAAAGGTGATGGTGGGTGGAAAAGAACACATCAGTTATATATTTGTTAATGCTTTATAGTTTTCCAAAAACTTAAACTGTGTGTGAAACTATGTCTACTTTAATATCACTGCTATTGGACCTTTTGGTATTTTTTTCCAAAAATGAATCCAACTAATGATTTCTGTTTCCTTATTTATGTATCATATAAGTACTGTTGCCATTAATTTTAAACAGAGTTTCAACATTTAAAACAGTTCAAACCAGCAGCAACTTTTGCAAATTTAAAAATCTGTTATGCAGAAGCTGCATAAACTAAACAAATTCCTCAGCAGTTTTATCTTTAAAAATGAATATAAAATCCAAATTATGGCCTTATTAATTAATGAAATGAAATGAAATAAGTTTGGCATTACTGTGTGGTATTGAGGGAACAAAATTAAAATTCTTGTAATCTACAAGTATCACGAAAGAGAAACCATATTTTTAGAATTATTATTATTGTTGTTGAGATTAAACCACAAAAATTAATGGCATACTATTAATTAAATGAAATGTATGAGCACTGATAGGCAAAGCTATAGTATTTTTGAACATGTTTATGAACTGGGCCCGTGATATCATTATTACATTCAGTAAAATAGAGAAATAACGGAAAGTTTCAAGTTACATTATGTAGTTAAGAAGATGATATGTTTAAATTAAAACAAAAATAAATTACTATTTAAAAACAATTACAATGTATTAAGCAAATATACACAATCAACAATATATAAACTAAAGTTCCACCAATTTTCATTGGCTCTGAAATTTAATTTAAATGTTATCATAGTAAAAACATGTAATGATAATGTTTTCTGAAGAATATTACAAAGCATTCTTATATACAAATATAATTCTCAAATACATATTAGATTAATGTTTCACATTTGTTATCTTCACTGCAATGCTTTTGTTAAATATAAAATATATGCAATGTTATAAATACAGTTTTTATGCTAAATTAATTTGTCCTTTTATTTTAAAATAGAGAGAAAATTAAATATAAGAATGCTTTTTAATTGAAGTTTTCAAGACACCTCTACTCCTAAAGGTCCAATTTCCCTAATTTTCATAAACTGTTTTTCTTATATACCAAATTTTGTTGTGAATAAATAAATATTCATGCAATTAGAGTAGTTTTTAATTTTGCCTTTCAGGTAAATCCTCACTCCTAATGGCCTGATTTGCAGAATTTCGGGAACTGTTATTCTTATTTTATATAAATGGTATATATGGAGTCTTGTTACAAAAAAACATATATTGGTGTCACTAGAATAATTGTAACATTTAAATTTTTGGATTTCAGGTAAACTACCCGCTTCTAATAATTTGATTTCACTGATTTTCAGACACTATTATTCCTGTTTTATTTCAATCGCCTGTACCAAGTTTCGTTGAGAAAAACAAAAATTGTTGCCGCTTGAGCAATTTTTAAATTTCAGTTTTTAGCTATACTCCTAATGGCCCAGTTTCCTAATTTTCAGAAACCTTTTTTTATATATATATACCAAATTTTGTTGTGAAAAAACAAATATTGGTCCGGATAGAGTAATTTGTAATTTTCGGTTTCTGGTAAACCCCACTCCCTCATTTTTAGAAACTATTTTTTTTTTATTTTATTTAAATGGTATATACCAAATTTTGTTGTGAAAAAACAAATATTTGTCCCGCTAGAGTAATTTTTAATTTTGGGTTTTCGGTAAACCCCTACTCCTATTGGCCCATTTCCCTCATTTTCAGAAACTATTTTCCTCATTTTATTTAAATGTTATATACCGAATTTTGTTGCGAAAAAACAAATATTGGTGCCTCTAAAGTGATTTTTAAATGTTGGGTTTCAGGTAAACCCCAATTTCTAATTATCTGATTTCATTGATTTTCAGAAACTATTTTTATTTTATTTCAATGGCATATACCAAGTTTCCTTTAAAAAGATTTAAAATTGCAGCCTTTAGGGCAATTTTTAAATTTCTCTTTAACCCCCACTTGCTTTTCAGGTATATCTACCACTCTAATGATCAGTTTGATCTGATTTTCAAAATTATTTTTATTAATTATATATTCCGAGTTTCGTTCAGAAAAAACAAAGAGCAAATTTACTTTTTTTAAAAAAAATGTTTGCTTTAGGTTAACCTTCACCCCCAATGGTTCAATTTTGCTGTTAACAAGTCAGGCGAATTCTTTGTTAATTGATGGTTATATGTTAAGTTTGTTTAGAAAAAAACAAAAATTGCGACTGCTAGTGTGTCAACACACACACACACACACACACACACACACACATGTATAATAATTTTTTCATTGTCCTTTTCTGTGCCTAATAGATAGAATCAATGAAAATTTGAAGAAATTTTTCAAAAATCATTTCATGGGTCTACTACATTCCTTCAGAATTTGCTAAAAGTAAGACATTTTGTGCTGTGTTAGGAAATAATTTATACAAAATTATGTAAATTAAAAGTAAAAAAAAAAAAAGATGAATGTGTTCAGTATTCCTTTTCTATTGCCTCATCTATCTTGAACATATATTGCTCTTAACTCAAATATCAAAAGTTCCTTGCTACACAGTGTTCTTTTAACAGTATTTAAAAATGCTCTTTTTATAAGTTAAATACATATATAATTTCTGGATAGAAAATGTAACATTCATTTGAATTAAAATACTGAAAAGCTAGAGCAATGAAACAATGCTTTATACAACCTGAATCAACATTAAAAAAAAATAAATAAATAAATTAAAAAAATACATAAATAAATGAAAAAAAAATAAATAAAATAAGTTATAAAAATTTATTTATGAAATGATAAAGGCCCAGAAGTTAGCTAAAGAGTAAGGAAATAATTTGAAGTACTTCATGAGTAGCACTCAGCTAATACCATTATATTCTTAATACAGCTTTAGGGCAAATAGTCAAATGTATTATATTATTAAAACAAATAATTAATTAAAAGATTTGAAGCTTTTTCAGCATTGGAAACAAATTATATTATTAATAAAAATAATGAATTAAAAGATTTGAAGCTTTTTCAGCATTGGAAACAGATATCAGCTGAGCATTTTTTGGAATATGCAACAAATTTTCAACCATATTGACTATACGGCCTTCTTCAGGTTACTGAATCAACATGATAATCGAAGCTTTACTTATACATAAATTGCAATGACATAATTAGTTTTATTAGTTTGATCAGGAGTCATTTGTATCCATTTTTTATACTTTTGCATTTGAAACCTAAGTTAACAGTAAGAAAACTGAAATTTAAATTAAAACAAGTTCCAAGCAATGGTCATTATACGGAAAGATGCAAAAGTTTCCATAGTTTTATGAATTTAATCAACAATGCTATAAAATCAACTTGAATTAGAACTTTATAATTCACAGAAGCAAACTAATACCACACTGCTTTAAAAAAAATAATAATATGCATTCTTTTTCATGAAGATAGCCTTTGAAGTCTCCAAATTGAAGATTCAGATGGGCACATATAAGTTTGCAGTTGTTGATGATAACAACTGATATCCTGAAAGTGGAGCATTAGTATATTAAATGGTTGCAGATCTATACCTCAAAGCTCTGGCTATTCCATCAAATCTTTTCCATTTAATTCCTCTTTAAGTTCTTGCCAACACATGTGCATAGCATAAACTATTTCCAAATCAAATATAAAATTACTATTATTATTTTGGCTATAACTATTTTAATTTTCTTTTGAACATTTCTGATGGAAGGGGGTCAGAAAAAAATCCAAGTAAAGCCTTAGGTGAGAATACAACTATTATCACTAAATTCAATTCAATTTTTGTATCCTCTACAAAGCAGGCCTGAAAAATGATACTGCTCTTATATTACTACACAGATATCATTGACATAAATGCTATAGCTCTTTCCAGTGATAAAAACTTGAAGTGAAATAACTATAAAATATGGGCTATAAGCAATGAGTAATAAGTATTAAATTTGATACTTTCACACAAGCCATGTGTGAGGCTCACATACTGGAATACCTTTTTTATAAAATAAAAAACATTCATCATAGTCTATATGTCTCCTAATGCAAATGTATTGCAATATATAAGCAAATTGTCCCTCAGTGTACTTTAATTTCTGAAGGCTTCTAACATAGTTAGGACTGTAATGGGCTTAAGTTGTTTAAGTGTAGCCTTGCACTGGAGGTCACCAGGTGGTTAAGATGTTTGCATTTGCAAAGATATTGCATTTGAACTCGGGAGTAAAATTTTCTGCTCAAAAAGGAAGTTTAGTAAATTATAAATAACAGTGCACAAAACACTGTGGTTGTTTCTGTTTGGGGATGGATTCAAGAGCTGCCAATTATGATGACTGCATCTTGGAGGAATGTCATAGAGAAACCACTTCTCATCACATGCAAACATCTACCAAAAATGGATCCTTCTGCTCACATGACAACAATACAAAACAGGCATCAGCTCAAGCCAGCTTCTGAGCCATTCTCAACTCATGTGGAATCCTTTTTTCCTAGCTGATGGAGATGAAGCCATATGATTTCTGCATTGATGTTGAATTGCTGTGTCACTTGCTGCTGTTCGGTGCAACAGTCGCTAAGAGAGTCTTGTTACCCTAGTTTTTGTTCTTCCTGTACATGGCTCATCCTAAAGGTTTTTGTAGCCTTCCTGGAATTTTGTGTTCATTTATTTCACAGCATCAGCACTGAAGACCTTATAGTATTTCCATGCCGCTGCAGTTGTATTGTTCTCAGTTTAAATTCATACAGCATAGATGCTCACATAATCATCTCTGAGGTGCTCCACTTGTTTATATTTAGAACATGCTTTGCAGACCATTGTCCATACCTTCAACTGTTGACTGCTGGATAGTTTACGATGTTCCTTTCCTATCCAGCAGTTGAACATTAACTGAGGAGGTGGACAGTGGTCTGCAAAACATGTTCTAAATATAAACAAATGGAGTTAATAAGAATGTGTACTCGGTCATACAATAATCTTATTTATATGATATGCTTCACTGTACATGTTCCAATTAGCGCCTCAAGTACACATTAAGTTAAATTTAAAATTAATTTCTTGTCGGAACTAATATTGAAGCAATTAATTATTCTTTATTCATACTTAAGTTGATTTAATACTCTTAATGGTAAGTGGAGCATAAGAGTATTAAATCAACTCAAATGCTAATAACATATTAAGTTCTTTGCCATGCATGTAAGATAATTATGAGCTTGGATTTTTTTTGATTTAAGGATGCTCTTTAACATCTTAGGTCATCAGCATGCCATTCTATTTAGGGCATGAAACAACCAACAAATTTTGCTCACAGGCCTCTTCTTTCAGTCTTGAGGTGCCATAAATGTACGACACGGGACCCACGGCTTTACTTCCCTTCCGAAGGAAGCCATACTTACAATTTTTACGCCCGAAAAAAATCCATCGATCCTGGCCGAGTTTGAACCTGCGACCTTGGGTTTAGAAAGCAAGTATGGTTACCACTACACCACCAGGACCGACAATTATGAGCTTGGGAATTAGAGTGCATAGAGAGGAGATACTGTGAATCCTATATGGACCCTGATCTACCCAACTGTAAATTGTGCTAATGAAAGGCAAAGTGTCTCTCTTTGCATTCATACATAATTTTTAACATACGGTTATTCACTCTAGCTATAACACATGCTGGTCAAACAGCAGAGATGATCCCAATTATTATATGAGCTACTGGCAAAGTTATACTAATAAAATTTTGCTGTGATATCTGCTTTACAAAACTCTTTCCTCTTTTCATTTGAGTAACTAGTTACAACGGTTTCTGCCTTTGACCTAGTTACCTTGCATTATTCGTAGCAATCTTTGTTCTTTTAAGCTTCACTGAACCTTGTAACTGGAAACATAAAAGCATACAGTAAGTATAATGAACTCTTGAAATCAGGAACCTAATTTGCCATTAGGTACTTTATATTTTTGCCCACAACTTATCAAGGTAAAGGACTCCAGGTGCTTCCAGAGTTACATTGCCAATCTGGCCACTCCTTTTGCCTTTCAGGTTTTATTTTATTTCAGTTTCAAATACAATGGATTACTCCTCAATTCTTTGGCCATACATTGCTATCTTTTAATATAATCTATTTGCAAAATCATGACTTTACACATCAAAGATGTCATTACAGTACCACTTTGCAGTTTCCCTCTCTCAGCCATCTTCACACTGCAAATATGACTTTGTCATCATAAAATCTCCTTCGTAGAATGCATCTTTTAGAGAACCAAATAGATAGAAATCAAAAAGTGCAAGATCCAGGCTGCAAAGAGAATGGGAATGGAGTCAACCAAAGATTAGTTATCTCTTCTTAAGTGTGTAGACTTGCATATGACTTTGTTTTAAATATATTCACAAAATTCTGAATTTTTAAATGGTGGATAATTATTTTGACACTACAACATAGATATCAAATTGAATATAGTTATTCACCAACCATTTACAATAAGAATATCAATATGCTCCTTCATTTTATTGTGACTGTAATGTGCGATTGCGCAGAACATGGTAATCAGCAGGACTCCTTTGAGCTTATTCCAACGACCTGTCCTCTCATGATTGACAGTGCTTTTATCCATCACCATCTTAAATTTCTTAAATGCCTGTGAATGTTGGTGATGGTATCGTTTTTCCACCAAAATAATTTAATTACTACTCTTTGTTTAAAATACACAACATTTAAACACTCCATTTTGCAAGATAACTGCATCACTGCAAATTAGTGGAAGAAGTTTACTCTACATGAGACGGTGTATAAAGGTTCAAAGATGCTACACATGCATACAGTGAGTCCTTTTCACTCACTGCTTGAAAACTTGCCATTTCAAATGAATCGTCACCTGCTAGCAATATTCTATTATAATTTTTATTTCATTTTGCACTACCAGTTCATCATGAAACTACGGCTATGCACATTTTCATTCCATTTCTGAGGGCCAGGTAATGCATGTAGCTACAGGCAATGTTTGGAACAGAAAGGGTGCACATAACAGGTGCTATTGCTTGTGAATATCCTCTGGACCTTCCTAGAGATGCTTGAAGATTGGGCAACTGCTGTTATTCCCCCACCCTACCCATTTCTTTTTTGCGAGGCAACCCTTCAGTGATGAAAGAACATTGTAAAACTCAAATGGCATTCTTGACCAGTGTGGTGCAGAAAAGTTTTAATAGAAATGTTGTAAACAGAGTGAAAATGTCAAGCCTGAAAAACGAAAAACAATGCAACAATGGGGGTGAAATTAGATACAATGAAGTGACTAGATAAACAAAATTGCAATAGATTTAGATGCTAGGCAGATGATAGGAGGCTGCTGTGGACATTCTATTTTTTGGCTGCTTATGTGATACAGTGGTGCAAAGAAGGAATATGCAGGACATTCCAGTGTCATGTGATTTTTCTCCAGGAAAGAATATTCATTTCATCTACAAGTTGTTACATCTTTAATAAAAATGGTTTCATCTTCAATAATTTTTTTACGTTCTGAAAGTGTAAAAGTTTATAATAGATTAGTTTATAAAACAATTTGGCATTACCTATTATGGATAACCTTTCCCTGAATTCCTAAAACTAGCCATTTTCTATAACTTGTCACCCTGTTAGTCCACATCAAATAAAGTTTGGGACTCCATTGTACTGTATTTTTTCAATATAAACTGGTTTTTTTTTTTTTTTTTTGAGTAGTGTTTAACGTCCGTTTTCACTACTGAGGCACTACAGGCAGTGGATACTGATGATACACGAGATGAAATGATAAATTGGGAAAGGATATTTAATATATATAAACTGGTTGAAAAGAAAGTGTTATATTACTCTTTGAATGCCCCTTGTATATGAAATCGACTCTTAATAACATACGATTGTGGTTCACATAATGTTAATACTGCTTGCACTAAAGCTGTAAATGGAGTTAAAAATATCCTGAGACATTCTATTCCACACAGCCCTATATTATAAACTGAACTTGGTTTCTGATGCTCTGCAGATCTCCTTTGGCCAGGCAAATTTGTAATCTTAGCTATGAGGGTCACTCATAAAGTTTTTTAGACTCAGCTCCTCTATATATCACATCTTTATTTTACTAAGTGGTCTTCAAAGGTTATCAGCCACGTCAAGATTTATAGTACACGAGCCTACAGCCACCCCAGGCTATGGTCTTCATCAAGTTTATTTTGACTCTCACAGGTGGCCAGGATCGTTAAGGCACAGACTGAGCAGGAGGTCTGGGGTTTGATTCTCACCAGGACCATCCTACCTGACTGAGGTTTTTTCTAGGTTTTCCTCATTCCTCATAAATGGCAAATGCTTGGAAGGTACTCTAAACTTAAGCTGAACACTTCCTTCCTTAAAAAAATACTCCTTTCCTGATTTATCATTTTATTTCATGTATCATCAGTTTCCATCACCTCAATGCCTCAATAGTAAAAACTGGCATTAAACACTATTCAAAATCAAGTTTATTTTAATTTTAATTATCACATTTCCCAAAATACCCATCATGAACCTCCATACAATGTCTCATTTCCCATAACCACTTCTTCAGACATTGGTGCCACTGATTTCCTTTGATTCATTAAGATCCTCCTGTATGTGCAACTAGGTCTTCTGGATATATAAATCACTTTCTTCTTAGCTTCTCCTTCACCACAGGAAACAGAGATGTCTCAAGGAGCAAAGTCAGAGTTGTAGAGTACATGAGTAAGTACCTGAACAAAGAACTGCTGCAGAAATGTGAGAATCAAACAGCAAATATTGGACACTTGGATAAATTTTTCTAAAGACCTGAGAAAGACAAATGTTAAGAGTAACAATTTGCAGTCAATTGTCCTTTGATTTTTAAGTACCAAAGCTGCTAAGTGAGCACTCTGCTTTTTAGCCCCTCGTTCACTGAAGGAGGGTTTTCATCAGGAAAGATAAAGATGACTGGCACTTCATTTTTGTGCCCAACTGGCAAATCCAAGTTTATTACCTGTGAAAACTCCTGAAGCATACCAAAACTCACTGTTTTTAAAGTATTGAAGCATTTCATGGCACCATTCTACCCTAATCTGTTTAAGAGCTTCTGTGAAATTGTGGCATTCAACAGGAAGAAACTTTCTTCATGTGAACATATTGGTGTAAGTTATTGTTATACTGTCTAATATGCTTTTCATTGATTCAATCATAGGTGATTAGAGGATTTTTCCTTAAGAGTCATTCCATGTGAAGCTAATGATATTCACCATAAGATCAACAATTTCTATGATATAATTTTTTTCAAGTAGAAGTAGTATTTAACATCTGCCAAAGTTATCCCCTTCTATATTCTAAATAATAAACAATCAATTTTTTCTAATGAGTATATATTTAACTTACCTTAAAACTCTATCACGAATAATTCTAAAAGCCATTTAACATTTCTGAATCATTTAATATGTAGCTTCAGTTTATCTTCAGAACTGATTTCCAGTATTTCCAAATTATTTTCAGTTAGTGTTGTACACTTTCAGAACACTGAAAATTTTTATCAAATGCCACCAATCATATAAGGAAAAAAGTTCATGAGCTTTGGTCCCAAGTCCAAATTATTACATTTTTGGAATGTACTTCACTGGGATGCCATTGACTCTAACTTCCCTCCAAATGATTCAGTGATGCCACCATAGTTGCTGGACTGTCAATTTGGGCATTTTAATTAAATGGAAAGTTCGAAAGAATAATTTCTCTAGATCCTATTTTTGAAATTTTAATCTATGTTCTTTTGATTATTTCACAGTTGATCTCATACTTATAATCAAACTGAATATAAAAATGAGTAAACTAGGTATTAGTTTAGATTATTGCAGTATTACAGATTGTAAGGAATAGTGAAGTATGAGTTAAGTGCAGAGATAATTTGGAGACAATGGAAAAAAAGTCTGAACCCGTGCTTTGTACATCTGGTATGTTAAATTCCAGAGGTGTAGCCTCCATGCAATGTATGCATTAATATAAAAAATAATAATAAAGATAATTTTAATTCAAGGGGTTTTTCATTCCATTTGTTTGTCCAACAGTCATAATAAATTGCTAGATTCTTAAACTGTTCCACCATCATGTTATTTAGAAATGAACAGGTTAGAATGTGAATTCAATGTGCAAAATGCATGTTGAGGGATTTTCCATGTCAGTTATCATTTTTGCACAGTAAAGAGCTGCACATGCACTTCCCTTCTCACCCCTCCCCAAGCACATGAAACCCCTAACCAAGTAGCTGTTGCATGAATGCTATATGTAGTTTAATATGGTGGACTTTTGTAACAGTGATGTTTAATACTAAGAATTTAAAATGATTGAGTCGAATTTGTAATACTTACACCACTAATATTTAAAAAAAGGAAAACTTAAGTTTCTGGAGCTAATTGCCAACTACCACCAGAGACAAACCAAACCAACACAAAGAACAAGGCCAGCAGCGGATCTGGAACTGAAGATGGGAGCTATTAGCTCCAGAAACTTAGTTTTCCTTTTTTAAAATATTAGTGATGTAAATGTTACAAATTCAACTAAATCATTTTAAATTCTGAGCTAAATGTAGTACTGGTGTTGAAGTGATTTGCAGCATTGTGACAAGCATACATAATTGTTGTGTTGTATTGATACTTGGAAGCATGTTAATATAATGTAATGTACATTTTTATTTCAAGTTTGGTTAACTTTTATTTATAATAAGGCTCATACTGCACTGCCTTGATACTTATGTTAGACTAATTTTTCTAATATGGCAGAAAATCAGAGAGAGAGAGCATTATACAGGACTTATTAAAAATCCATTCGGCTCTAGAGCATTCTCTAACAAAAAGTGAAATATATGGAAAAGTTAGTCCTCTTCCTACTTTAACAGGCCTAAGTACTAAACATAGGATAAAAATTAAGAGTATATGAGGCATTTTCAGGCTGCATAATATAGAAAACGAGTTGGTTAGCGATTGTGATGTTACTGAAAAGCTATTCTGTTCACTATGCTTATTGTTTGGTGTTGACAAAACAAATGTATGGACTAAAGATGGATTTCAAAATCTAAATGCTCTTATAATTAAGATTTGTACGATGGAATTTAACTACACTTTTATTGACTCCACATTCAATGATCTTAATTATATGATTATCTTTACTGTACAATTTCAATTAGCATTTCAAGTTTCTAAATGTACTGTTAATATCTATTACAAGAAATGAAAAATCTCTCAGCTATATTACGGAAAGTTTAGAGCTTTCTACATTTGGGCAAACAAGAATAGATTTGCAGTTATATCAGAGATGAAAATATCTGTGAAACTTCATAATGAGGCTGTACAAAGAACAAAGAAATCCTGAAGAGATTGATAGATTGTGTATGTTTCTTAGCAAAACAAGAGTTGCCATATAGAGGCCATAATGAGTCTCTTGTATCCTCAAATAGGGGTAATTATGTAGAGTTGCTTCATCTGTTAAGCAAATACAATATTAAAATTGCAAATCACATGAAGAAAAATACAGTTTTAAATGATACATTTCCAGTCATTCAAAATGAACTCATAAAATGCATTTCGACAGTACTGTTAAAAAAGAAATAGCAAACTCTGAATTTGTTTTGATACTTCTGGATGAGACTACAAACTCTAGCAATAAATTACAGTTATCTACTTGCTGCAGATATGTAAATGACAAAGGAGAACCAAAAGTATTATAGGGTTTTCTGACATGAGTGAAGTTCGTATTGCAGAAGCCCTTTGTGGGCATGTTGTCAAAATTGCAGAAGGTTTTTATTTTGAATCTAAATTAGTTAGTCAGACCTATAATGGAGCAATTATTGCAGGACAAATACGTGGTCTAGACAAACAAGTTCAGAAAATATATTCACAAGCCATTTTTACTTATTACTGCAGTGTCATGTGTTAAATTTAGTTCTGTAATTATCTACTGTGTTATCAGAAACTGTCGTATATTTTTTAAAACACTATCTGGCATATCTGCATTTTTTCCACATCAACAAAAAGAATACATGCATTAAAAAATGAATGGAGAAAAAGATATCTAGAGCTACACCAACTAAATGGAACTTCTATTCACTTGTCAGCATATTGAAAGAAATGAAAAAGCCTTTAATAATGTTTTTTGAAGATACTATAGAGAATTTTGAAGAATGGAAAGCCACTGTATGTGGCACAGGCTAATGGATTCATTAAATTTCTCATTGAGTTCCAAAATTGCTTTTTTTCTACAGATATTTTCATAAATATTTTGTCTCTTGGACAATCTTTTTAAGGTGTTGCAAAAGAAAACCCTCAATATTCTATACTGTGATAAAGAGATTTCAAGATTTCAGGGAATTCTTTCTCAACAAAGAAAAAGATTTGAAACTGTATGGAAAAAAAGCATCAAGACAGCATTATTAAAAAAGAACAGTTACTGAAAAATTAGGAACCATGCGATTGTACTGTAAAATCATAGATAACATATATAAAATATCCCACAGATTGGGTCTCTTAGTAATCTGAGTTCAGCACTTTTGAATGGAGAGAAGTCATATAAATCAAATTTTCCACACATTTTGCTACAGAAGCTAAATGTTACCCTTTACAGCAAATTATTTGATTTTGTCAAGCTAAAAAATGAGCCGATTCCTTTGTACTCTTCCTCTGAATTTGAAGACAAGCCTATATATGTATTAGTACCGCATATGAATATAAACAACATTCATATTATGTCTGAAACTTACATGTTAGTTTCACTAATACCTGCTTCAACTGCTTCCATGAAATGATCATTTTCAGTTTAACAAATAATTAGCTTAGAGCGACTCTATCACAAGAAAGATTAAGTATGCTTCACTTGTTATCCATTTAGAAAAAACTACTACTAACCAAAATCATTTAACCTCCTTTTATGACGTTATAAGTAAATTGCAACTCACAACAGAAAAACAGAATTTACATTTAAATAACATGCATTCCTTATAAATGTTATCTCCATGAACCAAACATAAAGCTAAATAATGTATAATGTATAAGGAGGAGGAGGAGGAGGAGGAGGAGAAGAAGAAGAAGAAGAAGAAGAAGAAGGAGGAGGAGGAGGAGGAGGAGGAGGAGGAGGAGGAGGAGGAGAAGGAGGAGGAGGCGGCGGAGGCGGAGGAGGAGGCGGCGGCGGCGGAGGCGGAGGAGGAGGAGGAGGAGGAGGAGGAGGAGGAGGAGGAGGAGGAGGAGGAGGAGGAGGAGGAGGAGGAGGAGGAGGAGGAGGAGGAGGACTGCCTTTGTGGTCTTCTGGTAGCATCTGAAGATCCTGAATTTTATTCCCAGTCAGGTTCAGCTGCTTGAGTAATGTTTATTTTGAAGCCTGAGAAGCTGCATGCCATATAGCTTTAAGGCAATGATCTGAGCTCATTTACCCCATCATTAATCTATTTCATTCATAAGAACCCCTCTGGTGCACCTTAACCATCACCTCCACTGGGACAACATAGCAGCCCTATGGGCATTCTGACCTTAGAAGTATGCTACTAGTACCATACTAGGGGGAATTCCCACAGTTTGTGAGACAATCAGCTGGTATTGGTTATAAAAAAAAAAAAAAAAAAAAATAATAATAATAATAATAATAATAATAATAATAATAATAATAATAATAATAATAATAAATTTAGAAAGGACGATGACGACGATGATACAAATTTCATTTTCAGTACTTTCTATTAACATACTGACAACAAAACATTTAAAATACAACTGAAGATCAATAAGAAATTTAGTACATAAGATAAATCTAAGATAAAATTAATTAAATGTAAATTTTCTTAAAGCCCTAAGTTCCTGACTAAGCAATGCTTTCCAAATATTTCTTCAGTGCAGAAACTTTGACGTTTCTATGCAGCACACCAATGCTGATTGTCATTGTAATGATTGTAGAACTTCCTTGAACAACCTGTAAGCAGCACATTACCTAAAGTTATAATTTTATGCCGTAGTGTATTATATTCATATGCGTGCAGTGCCCCTTCTTATTGTGATATCTGAATTAGTATTCAATAATATTTGTAATTCAAAGTTAGTATCGATGGAATAAGGCTGAATGGGCCTGTAACATGATACCCTAGGAATGCTTGTAGTGCTTTGCCTGCAACATGATACCCTAGGAATGCTTGTAGTGCTTTGCACTTCAACTTCAGTCCTTTTCCTATATTCATTGTTTTTGAATGTCACTCTCTACTTGTTCCCTTCAGTTTCTTGGTAGTATATATTCATTAGCAAAAATGGTTCAACAGCTGACTCTAAAGCATTTTTGTGTTTAAATAATATTTTAACTATGACTCAATTACTTATGTGCATATGGAATTTATTAATAACTTTCCTGATCAAGTGCCTTCTTTCCGAATTGCAATTCCAAACTTTGTGGACAAATCTAAATTTACAAGTTCAGTGCAAAACAAATAACACTAACAAAAATTTAGTTTTAATAGGATAAATATTAAACAAAATTGTAGTAGATCTTGAATGTTTGCCAACAAATTCACTCTTGAAATTAGCACAAGGAATGTATAGAAAAACATTAGCAATGTCTTCAGAAATATTACAATGACCAAACTTAATCAGAATTGCTTCCCAATACAATATCTATTTAGCCAATTTAAGAAGACAATTCCAGCATCTTTTACAAGGTAAGATATATATGCATGTTTAAGGAAGCTAAATTTAAGTAAAATGTAGCTGAGACATAAAAAAATTATAAACATACAACTATTGCCGAGTATATGTTTCTAAGTAATATTGTCATTATTCCAGTGTTTCACCAAACACTTTCAATTGTATCTGCCTGTAATGGCATGTGCATTGATATGCAACAATGTTCCATTAAACAATCATTGAAATGTTTTTCTTCATGTTATATTTCTTTTGGAAAGATCAGAACAAGTACGTAGTCTAAATTCCATTGTGGTTATATCATCTTGGTATCTTTATCAAAAATATATAAATTTGACTTTGTAAGTATATCTTGATTATCCAACTATTTTTCTGTGCTAAAAATGCTATTTGATGCAACGCCCCAAATAAACTTAACAAGCATGTAAAAAATTATACAAAATCAAACTTAGAAATGCATAAGCATGATGCTGCCAATGGTAATGGTAATATCAGGTGGTGCATGCAATTGCATTCTATGCTTCAGAAGTATACAGACTTTGTCAAAGACACACAGTCCTATACGACATTTTACAAACAACACAGCAAAAAATGTGCACATTGATTTTAGCTGATACTAGCAATGATGTTGAAATACGTTCCCTATGAATTGAACTTAATAAAATTATCTAGAATTGCTTATAGTGTAACTGCAATGCACAGAAAAAAAAAGTTATTTATTAAGTTATAGTATAAAAAGAACACGAATCCCATGCTATTTGGATATTATACTCTTAGGCTTGTGTCAACTGATTCATTCTGCTGTCAAAGAATTACCAGTACTTTTTTTTCCTTTTGCTGTCCCTGCTGTGTTTGCTCATTACTAAATCCATTCTTACAGGAAATGCTATGGTTAATTCTTCTATTTTTCTTGGTGGATTTTTTAAAACTGTTATCAAATTTATTTTGTCTAAGCTCAATACTTTGATCTCATGAATATTAAGGACACAAATCCAGTTCTCAGTGATTCTTCATTTGAATCAGGCTCAATAGGATTCCAAACATCTGTGTTTGCAAGTAGGTTCAACAATGCATTATTATCTTCAAACCTGAATATCTTCTGGACAGTTACACTCGAACAGTTCATAGCAGTTTTAACAATATTCATCAGCTTAGTGAAACATGCAAGACTGCAACTTACTGCTGCTTGAAGTTGTGTGGGGCTGGGAGGTCCACCTACCAATAGGTGGTGTGTATGAGCAGGATAATGTCTCCTCCTCATATCTGGCGAATGTCCTGGACTAGGACCTTGTGAGTCTTGTGGTGAACTAAATGAAAATCTTCCCATGGGTCGGGAAGATATACTTGTGGGAGAAAGCGTAGAAGGACTGGCAGCCTGGGGACTCTGCATCAAAAAGAAACAACTTATCAATCTGTCAATAAAAAATAAAAGCCCATGTCATAGAGAACTCTTGTTCCATAGAAGATCAGCAGCATTACTCTTTCTTTTAAACAACATTTTAAAATAATTTATGTCCATTATGTTTAGAATAATTCTTTTCATATTATATAAGCTCTGGAACTTATTTCCTTCATACATCTATATTAAAAACTAAGCATTTATTTTTATCTATTATTAAGATATGACTTTATAATAAATATAATTCTTTTCAATATTTTTACAGTATGTTTATTTAGTTTCCACAATAAGTAACCATTTTGATTCATTACCTCTACTGCTGTTATATAAATATTACTTATGTTAAGGAAGCTTTATGGAGAGACATATATGCAGTTTTACATGAAAAGTTTTAAATATTATTAACTATGAAAATGTAATTAATTTCATTTAGATAATAATAGAAATATTACTCACTGTACTATAGGGAGAACTGCTTGGATCCTCCTGATCCAATGGCGTAGGTAACGGTGGAGGAAAGTGAAAACTAGTTAGGTCTGGTAGTGATCCTGTGTTGTTACCTATAGGAATCTGTACTGTACCAGGCTCTGGCTGTGACGGGAAGATGCTGGAAAGCAAAAATCTCTCTCAATATTTAATTTATTCATCGCAGAACACTGATGCCTTCAAATTAAATTAAATGCAACCATTCAACTTGACACACAGCACTTATATACAGATTCAATTAAACATCATTCAGTTTTCAAATTCCTATGAAGTTAATGATTTTTTGCTAAAGTTAAATAATATACAATTTATTAACTTTAATAGTGCCAACAGCTATTTACCATAACCTGTCCTTCCCAGCAATTAAACAAAGCAGCAACATTTTGCACTGCATTTGTTCAAACACTGTTAAGCAAAATGAAGGGTATGTTCTGGGCTTGATGCTGGTTTTTTCTACAAGTTAGTTGCAGAATGTGTTCCAAAAATTAACAGTAATACTGCTCTTTGATGGCTTGACCCAGGGATATGACATATGTCATCATAGCTGTACATGAGAATAATCATAGCTTTCACTATCACAGGTGGCCAAGGTTGTTAAGGAACAGAATCATGATTGGAAGGTCAGGGATTTAATTTCTGTCAGGACCATCCTCCCTGACTAAGTTTTTCCCAGGTTTTCTTGGCCTCATAAATGGCATATGCAGGGGATGTATTTTAAACTTAGGCCTAAAACATTTCCTTCCTTAAACAAAAAAATCTCTCTCTCTCTCTGACGCACACACCACACACACACATCAACATAGCTTTCACATTGCT
Source organism: Metallyticus violacea (assembly GCA_030762175.1). Taxonomy (NCBI): domain Eukaryota; kingdom Metazoa; phylum Arthropoda; class Insecta; order Mantodea; family Metallyticidae; genus Metallyticus; species Metallyticus violacea. The sequence goes on along the minus strand of CM060843.1, from coordinate 40,966,478 downwards.
GGAGTTCTGAGGAACTTTTGATTTTTGTGGTGATCTGTAACGATGCCACTTGTATGATTGGCATTTCATTTTTGCCTTATATGACGTGGCCCACATCGCATCCAGTATAATGCTACAGTGCAAGAAAGCCTCTTCTTGACACTCATAATGCTACAAGGGGATGTGAGGAGAATTATATCATTGCCATTTCTGCAAATGCCAATCAGTCTCCAAAATGCAGAAATAGTATTCACTTCTTCACTGCTCTAGGACAACCTGGCCAAGCCATGTTAGGAAAGCTTTTACCAGCTACTATTCTGTGAAGTAATGCAGATTCTTCCCTACAGTCTCTTGGTGACACTGTCATGCTATATGACTTCTAGCACATTCAATCTTCATCTAGGCTGCTCCTGTCTTGAAAACATTGTGACTAACCACAACAGACTGCCAGGCACAAACTGATATTGTTCACAATTATGTATTGAACTTGCTTACCTAAACTTCACTTATTTACATAAAACTAAGACATGTTTCAGGAGTAATCACTCCCATCTTCAGTTGTTGACCGGAGTTTAGTGTAAGCAAGTTGAATACATAATTGTAGGATATATTACCACACCATTGTCTACAGCTTTGTAAGTAAGATATTGTTTATCTCGCCAGTACAAAAGCATGTTAAATGATATTTTCTTTGAGGTACATTAGGCATGTGTAACTAGCAGCATTATCTGGCTCTTTTATGTGACATGTCTACTGGGTATTGCTACTACTCAAACTTCAAATGTTGTATTTGCAACATACCCAACCTGCTCACTCATATGTAAATATTTAAACACTATTAAATTCACTCATAAACTTTCCAAAGTTACCAGAAAATGTTCTGCAAATACTAGTACTTACTTTAAGATTTGCTTGTTTTTATTTTTACTACATATTACTGCTTAAATGCACCAAAAGAATTAGGAATGAAAATTCTCATGTTTGTTAGAATGAAAATTCTTATGTTTGTTAAATATACTGATTCTCAACTTTTCATATTTATGCTTTTAATGTTCATGATAGTAGCTTAGATGACATTCAATTACCTACAAATGGGCTAGTCTGGTTTCAATTGTGGACAGTTGCTCAAGTTTTTTCCAATTATGTTTACATTATGCAAAAATACTTCCAAACAATGTAAGAAAAATATGCAATAAATAAATACATAAAATAAAATAATTGCTCTGGTTATGCTTTAATCTCAAAATTTAAGAGCATAATAAACATGAAGACTTAAAAATAAATTATAAACTACTAGGATTTAGACACTTGTTTTCCTGGAAATACCTTACCACTGCCTTATATTCATAGAAATCCAAGAGCATCTGAAACTTTTTAGCAGAAACCAATGACCATACATTTTGCAAAACTTTCCACATTTCTTTTTCTTTGGTTCGCAATAGTTTTCTCATTTTCTAATATAGTTCAACCAGAGAGCTCTAAGGGCATTTCAGAGACTGGTGTCCATGTCATGTTTTTCACCACTTTTTCACTATTACCACCACCTCTACCACAACAATAATAATGATAATAAAAATAATGTCAATAGATTCACACATGAGTATCTGACATTGTCTTTTTGCATCTACAATCACACAAGATTATAATACTTTTACAAGTTTCAAGCTTTGTCATGATTTCAAGCACACACTTTAATATACTTCAATAACAAATTTAAAATTTAGGTGAAAGATATTTACATTTCATTTATTCTGTAATGCACTTGAATATAAAAAAGTACATATTTTTAATTTATGAACAAGATATTTACATTTAATCTATTCTGTAAAAAATACTTTTTAATTAAACAGCTGTTCATAAGTTTTTGAAATCAGTCCTGGTGGTGTAGTGGTAACCATACTTGCCTTCTAAACCAATTTTGCGGGTTCAAACCCGGACAGGATCAATGGATTTTTTCGGGTGTAAAAATCCTAAGTATGGCTTCCTTCGGAAGGGCAGTAAAGCCATGGGTCCTGTGTCATACATTTACGGCACGAAAAAGAACCTAGAGCCTGAAAGAAAGGCCTCTGAGCAAAATTTGTCAGCTGTTTCACACCCTGAATAGAATGGGACCCTGATGACCTGAGATGTTAAAGAGCGTCCGTAAATAAACCAATTAAAAAAAAAAGTTTTTAAGCTCAAATAGTTTCCAGATTTCATATGCTAGGAAGTTTGTTAAATAATTCAATTTCTCTGAAGTAGGGAACTTTACGTGACATAGCTTTGTTCGTGCATGCCCTTTGATAGTAGCTGGTTCCTCTAATGCCATAGAAACATAAAGAATATATAACTTTAAAAATATTAATTGGTATCTGAATAGTGAAGCTAATCATATAATTAAGATCAATGAATGATAAAGTCAAACTACACACTCTTATTGCTCCACTTACACTTAACTGAGGATGTGAAACTAGTACCACATATTATAAAGAAGTGGAGCAATAAGAGTGTGTAGTTCAACTAATCATACAATGATCTTAATTAACTGAGTATATGTTGATTTACAAATAAGTCTTTACGTGAATTATGATAATTTAAATTATATATGCACATAACACTTCATTTTTGCAATACAAGAATCCTATTTATATTTTTTGAACTTGTTGCACACAAGACTTTATTCCATATTCTAAATATATATTGTAATTCCATAATAAGCAATTTTTAATACTTCATTGTTCAGATATTTTAATAACTGACTCAGGAAATAAATCCTTGAAATATTTTTATTACAAATTTGATCTACATACATATCAAATGATATATTACAGTCTATATAGATTGATATTGAGAATCCTGCAATACTTTATTATTTAATGTAACACAATGGTGTAACTAACTTGATTCTCATACTAATAGAGGGCAACAGCATGTGGTTATAAAATTTCCTTTCTATATATAAATTCCTATGGTCAATAGTACTGATATAAGCTGTAATGAGAAAGAAAAGTTGTTTGGCACTGTATCCAGAATTAAAGTAGGATAGTAGCAGGGATGGATATATTAATAATTGTAATAAGAAAGAAAGCAAGCAAAGGACTAGAATGGTTTAGGTTAGGAGTTTAGAGATTAAAAGGTATAACGAGAAATTTTGAGCAAGAATGTCTGTCTGGTTTGTATGGGAATGGAAAGCACTGCACATATATTGTTGGGTTGGAACAAAGGAGTGGGAGCAGCAATTGGCAAAGAAGAAATGGGTATAAATGCAAAAGGAATTGGCAATAAGAAAATGCCTGGGAATTCATCTCTAATAAAGAATTTAGGGGATTATTTATATGTAATTAAAAATAAATGGATATAGATAACAAACAAATGAGTGTTTTGGGTTTTTAAAATTAGTTTTATAAATTTTGGTACCCATATATGTTTAGGGTTTATAATGATTAATCAGTAAACACTGTTTTGAATTGAAGCTGTGTTATATGTAAAGTTTATTTATTAATTAGTAATTGATAAACTCAAGAAGAATTGGAAGAGTAGGAACTTAAGAGAGAGCAATAATGAGGGAAATAAATAAGGAGAGAAATGGAAAGATAATCTTCTGATATGAAAGAACTACATGAAGTGATGGATGAACCTCTGTCTTCTAGGAGACTAATGAACTAAAAGACAGAGGTTAGCAAGGATGGTAGATGTTACACAGAACGTATTCTAATTAAGTTGTCATTATTTTATTTTGAAATTATTTCATGAATTGGAATAAGAACAATTATGTTTAATTTAAAATTTATAAAGAAACTTATTGTAAAACACAAATTTATTTATAGGTGTACACCTAAGAATGGCCAGGAACATAAAGGTGAAGACTTTTTGTATTCATTTTTTGTTTTAGCATTTCAATAAAAATATACATACAAGTCATTCTGATGTTAATTCAGTGTTTAATCACAAATACTTCAAGAGACTGAAAAATGGATCAGATTGGAATTTGTGGTATGATTCAATTCTTTTTTCTGTAAGAGAAACAGCAAAGGAAATTCCTGGGAGGATTGTACCTACATTGGGTGATGCATGATGCTAGGAAACTGCTCGACTTTAGGTAAATGAATTCTTGCATGGAAGAACAAGCATCAAAGACACATCATGTCCTGCAGTTCTGAAATCAGCAATCTATGATATTATTTAGGCTGACAGATACAAAGTGTGGAAGTTAGCAAAGGCATTGGAATCTCAAATGAGCAGGTTGATTTTATTTCACATGAAAAATCTTTGCACAACATGGTACCACACCTTCTCACTCTGGAGCAAACACAATTGTGAACATTGGTAGACTCTTTGAAAATGTTTAAGAAGAATCCAACCAATTTTTTATGGTGTTTTGTGAATATGGACAAAATGTGGATTCATTACTATACACCAGAAATGAAACAGGAGTCTAAACAGTGGACTGCATGATGTGAACACCTCCAATAAAGGTGAAATGCATTCCACACTAGAAAAGTGATGATTTAGCTTTTTGGGATGTGAAAGGAATTCTCTTGATTGACTACTTGGAGAAGGGGAAAAACATTGCTGCAGAATACTACATATCCCCTTTGGAGAGACTGAAGACAACAATTGCAGAAAAATATTCCTGAATGGCCAAAAAGGTGTTGTTTCGCCATAAAGTTTGTCGATCATTCAAGATACCATCGCTCAGAACAAATGGACAATTTGCATTGTTTCTGCATCCACCCTATTCCCCTGATCTCACTTCCTTAAATTACCATTTGTTCCAAAAACTCACAACTTTATTTCAAATGAAAAGGTCATACACAAAGTAAGTGAGTATTTTTAGTCCTTAAAGAAACCCACTTCCACTAAGGAATCGTGAATCTGGAGAAATGTTGGAGCAAGTGTGTTGAACTTCCAAGGGGACTATGTCGAAAAATAAAATGTGTTGCAGGATTGAACTTGCTCTCTTTAATATCAAACCAAGCCACACTAAAAGAGAGAGAGAGAGAGAGAGAGAGAGAGAGAGAGAGAGAGAGAGAGTGCATGCATGCATGTATGTGTTTTTTTATTTTTATTTTTCTTCTTTATTTACTGCATGCTCCATTACTATAATAATTAGTAATACTACATGCATTGCTATCATTTCATTGTTACATGTTATCCTTAATACTATTTTTGAACATCATTTCATTCTTATTCTAACCTAATCATATTTGAAGATAGCCTAAATTGGTTATATTTGAATGCTTTTACATTATCATTCTCAGTCACCACATTTCCTATCCTATTAGTCAATTTGTGTTAATTTGAAAACTGTCAAAATTTATACTGTTTACAAAAGTTTTAAACGGTTTATTATATTTTAAAACATGTTCACTATTGTCTATTGGCCATCGCCTAGTTACTTTTGCTACATCTTTCCGAAATATTTCTCGCTCTTTCTTCAAAATTTTGCAGTCCCACAAAATGTGTTCCACCATTTGAATACCCTCCTGACAAACACATGATGCGTTCTCTGCTATTTTGAAGCGGTGAAAATAGGCTCCAAATTTCTGTGTGTGTGTGTGTGTGTGTGTGTGTGTGTGGTTTATTTTATTTTATTTTTTTTTTTTTTTTTTTAATATTTAATTTAAAATTATTGCTTTTAAAATATTCTTCAATTAGTATTTGGGGTCCTGAATTTGTATCTCTATGTTTTTACCAGCAAAGAGTACAAGTATCATCAGTATAATATATAATTATATTATCATTTGTTTGAAAGAAATTATGAATGTAAATTAGAAATAAAATAACACCCAATGCTGAAACTTGAGGTACATCTAATTTTAGACTTTTATGCATAGATTGTACTACTTTCATACTGCTTATCTCAGAACATTACATTCAATGTGAATTTATTCACACAAATTGCATTAAATATGTCTGAATAAATTCATTAGGTTTTCCTCTTACTCTTACAGTTTGGTCAGTTTGCTTATGGCAAATATATTTGAAAGTTTTACGGTTAATCCAAAAATACACCTATATGTTTATTATTTTTATCTAATTATGACATGACTTCATTAATAAACTTTGATATTGCACAAATTTTATTCAAAGCATTTTATTCAAAGCAGGATTTCTGTAAGATTTTTTTTACCTCAGAGTTTGATCTTCAACAGTATCTGACATATCTGTAGGCTTCATTTCTAGCTTTTGTTATCTATACAAAGAATGTACAAAATAAGCATGTTTCTTTCTCAAGCATTCAACTGCAGCTGAAGTAATTTTCAAAAGTGTTGTGTCTTGCAATTTGCAGTATTAGCAACTGTGCATTATTTATAAAATGACCCCTGTATGATGTGACTTGCCTGTTCTTAATTACCTAGTGAGTCGATTTTAATAATCTTATGCTCCACTTACTTGAATTATGCAAAACTAATTTCGCATAATTCAACAGTAAGTGGAGCATAAGATTATTAAAATCGACTCACTAGGTAATTAAGAACATAATAGTCACTTTACTGCATTGGTTCCGACACGAAATTAAATGTTATATTTAATAAAGTGACTTGCCTGCTTGTTTACTGCATTTTCTGCAACTTAAAACAAATGAATAACCATAGGATTTTCCATTTTTGTTCAAATGTAAACCATGTCTTGCTTGATTTATTCTGTTTATGTCCATTACTGAAACATTTTAAAACACTGAACAAAGACCTTTGCTTTCTTATTGGTTTTCCTTATTTCCACATATAAACCTCTTGTATGAGTTTAACCTAAGTTTCAATAAATTCAATAATTACTAATTGTACATATAGTAGTATGTACAATAGGAATATCTGTTTGCCTGCCATCAAAAGCGGTTAAAAATTAGGGAATAATTGTAAAATTCCATCAAAAGCGGTTAAAAATTAGGGAATAATTGTAAAATTAAGGTTTACAGAAGAATATGAACATTTTGTGAACAGCATTGTGACCCAGAGCAACACTTTTGTGCTAAGATACCTAAGAAAAGGAATCCACAACTGATCTACAAGGAACTGAACTGTCATATTCTAAGGAAGAGTTGCACATATCAATCCGAGAACAAAACCCAACCTCGAACAATAATTCAGATCTCCTGAAAAAAATATTGCAAGCGACATTCTCTAAAACATTCTATATTATGAAAAAATTAACTCCATGTCTGCTATGATCAGACAATGGACAACATAAAAGAATACATATGAGATGAAACAATTGATGCTAACAAACCTCATGGTAGGAAAGCTGGAACCTGACAGCCCTTCCAAGCCATGTTTGATCTACTACAGGACTGGAAAGCACAAATCATTCAACTACTACAAGAGTCATTAAATGTTTTGTGACCTACCAGAATTCGAGAGGAAAAGGTATTAGTCCTGTACTGTGATGCTATGGATACATGTATGCTTAAAACTATTAACTCTTTGAAGGTTTTTGAATTGCAATATGCTTTATTTTGCATGCTTAATTCATGGACTGCAACATGTAGCTGAAGACATAACAGGTAAGTCTGCAGAAGTGAACAAATTAATACTGGCAACAAAAAAAGTTATGAAAAGACAAATGCACCTTACAAGAAACAAAAAGGTGGGAAACATGCGCTGAAATAGTGGACTTCTGTAGCGAACATCTAGACTATATAAAGATTATGTCTGTGAAAATTAAAAATGCCCTCAGCAATTTCAAACCAGCATATTCTATTGTCCCCTGTTCTGGGGCAGTTTCAACATGCTTCTGCAGAGCATAAAACTTTTGGAAACTTCAGTACTTCTAAACAAGATTTCATTGTTATTATACAAAATTCTGTTGAAAAAGTGGATGCATGCAGAAACTGGTTCAAACATATACAGCAAACAGTTAAACAGGAACTCCTGGATATTTTGTAGTATGTCAAATTCTAAAGGAGACAATGGTGATCCATCTGAGGACATTTACCTGCAAATATTCCTTACTTAAAATTTCTCTATTACTTCACAATAAGTTGAAAGGATATGTTCTGCATATAAGAACATTCTCTTGACAAATGTCAACCAATGAGTCTAGAGAACACAGAAAAATGTTTAATTGTTCACTGTAGCATATACCGCCATGGGTGGCTGAAGTTGTTAAGGCACAATTTTCCTCAGTCTTCATATATGGCAAATGCAGGGAAGTACTCCTAAAGTTAGGCCTGGAACATTTCCCTTCCTCAAAAAAAATCCTTTCTCAATATATCATCTCATCTCAAGTATCATCAGTCTCCATTGCCTGTGGTGCCTCAGTAGTAAAACCAGGTGTTAAACATCATTCAAAAAAGGGTGGTGGTGGTGGTGGTGGTGGTGGTGGTGGTGGTGGTGGTGGTGGCAGCAGCGGTGGTAGTGGTGGCGGTAGTAGTAGTATTATACAAGGTAATGCATGAATGTCTCTTAAGCATTGTAATCAACAGCATTAAGACATTCATATTAAATATGTGGCATTACATTTTTACGATTTTATAATATATTTCACTGTTTTTCAAGACCTATTTAATATATATTTTGCCAAATAATACAACATAAAAGTCCTAGCTCTATTCATCACCCTCACATTCATTTAGATAGAAGTTTAATTAAGAATTTTGCATTTGGCTTTACATAACCTAATATAACACTTTCATTCATTTTTTCTTTCATAATATTTGCTTGACTTGTAGCACAGCTATCACTAAAGATAATTATTTTTCCAGTTTTAATTCACTGCTATGTGTCTATTTATCTGTCCATTGAGTTGGAACTATTCTTTATTTATACTTGGTTTAAGTTTTATTACTTCATTTTGTAGAACAGCATAGTAGTTTGTTTCCATGTTTAAATAAAGTTCCTCCATATTTGTTTGTCCTGTAACTGTAATGGGGTAGTAGCTCTTAATCTTCTTTGATACTTTCCTTATTTATCTGCATTATTAAATTCATTAAGTTCCTCTTTTAGTCTCCAATTTTCATCTTTTAACATTTCACTGTCTCTCTTAAATCTTTGTTTAGTGATGAGATAAATGTTTATAATGAAGTAATGCAATTGCTTGTTTTGGCCTCATCTGTTGTTATAATGTTTTCATCTATTTCACTGAATTTTTGTTTTAATTTAGTCCTCCTCCTCCTCCTCCTCCTCCTCCTCCTCCATTTCTTGAACATCTAGAATTTTGTTTGTTATAGTAAGAGTTGTTCTCTTTTTGCCAGAGTTGTGGATGAACGTAGTTACTTGTGCAGGAGATTTAAAGTAATTCCAAAATGAATACTACAATTGATTTAGCCTCCAGCTATCAGAATACAAAATCAATCTTCTTAAAGAAGCTCTTAACATAGATAAAAGAATAGACACAAAATGGTGTGAAAATGCACTAAAGTTTGTAAAAATTACTGACATGTAAGGATGCTCTATTGGAAATAACATCAACTATAACCAATAAACACAAGGCAATCTATGCTGATGCATGTGCACAAAGACAAGCATGCATCCCTGTTAGCTAAAACAAATATGGTGTTGGTCCCCAAGTAAACTGGATACCATTCAAGATTCCAAGCAAACACAACTTGTATGCAATCTTACAGCCAAAAAAATCTGTGTAGGGGTGAATGGTGTTGAAAATGGTTAAAAGTTAGGGAATCATTGTAGAATTAAGGCCTACAGAAGAATGTGACCATTTTGTGAACAGCACTGTGACAGAGCACACACTTTTGTACTAAGATACCCAAGAAATGGGATAAAAAGAAATTGAACTGTTATATTCTAAGGAAGATTTGCACATGTCAATCTGATGACAAAACCCCCAATCCTTGAGCAATGCTTCTTTGATACATCCGGAAATATGGAAGTGCTAGTAATATGGCTGATGCTCTCGTGACCAAAATTCCCAATATGCCATCATCAAAACCACTCCCAAGATTTACCGTGCCACGCTGAATGAGATAACATGCATTAGATATAGCATATATTTGGTAAAAGTTTAAACTCTTGATTATATTGTGCTTTAATTGTTCAGAATAAGGACAATTAAGCACAGATGCAAGTCTTCAAAACAACACTCCCATTGTCTAGAGGAGTATGAATTACTGGCATGTCAGAAAACTAAATTAGCATGTACAAACTGTTTACAGGAACAGAGACTATGACAGAAACTGTGAGACAAATACCCTGCAACTTTGAATGTCTGCCCAGTGTACAAGGAAATTTTTGAATTAATAAAGTCAAAAACAAACTATGGCTGAATTATGCAAATATCAACAGAATTTGCATAAATCCATAATTCCTAAAAATGACTACTGAAAAACATTGGGCTGGCAGACAAATTGAACAATCATGAGATGAAAATGCTACTCATACAATAACTGAACACTCAACAGAACTCTGTAATTGGTTTTGCCCAGCAACTATTTACCTATTATAGCAGTGACGATAATCAGAGACATAGCACAGCTATTGCAACAAATTTTTACATCAGTCTTATTTTGATTTAAAGTAAAACACTAAAAATTATGTCGTCACATTAAAACTCTATTTAAGTTTCACAAACACACCTGTGTTTGACTTAAAGAGAGTTTTAATGTGACGACATGATTTTTAGTGTTTTACTTTAAATCAAAATAAGATTAACAAAAGTTTCACTGTGTGGATTCCGAAATTCCGTAAACATTTTACATCAGTGCTAAAAGTTTCACAACTATGCTCACCTGATTGCATAGGGGTGTGTGTATCTTTCAACAATTTACTTCTTTATGTTATAGATATTTGTGCTAAGTCCAGGAATTCAATTAACAAAAAGTTAGATGCACCCACTAATGTCTACAAGGAAATAGAGAAATGTAAGATATTGGAGCATGTTCAATGCTGAAACTCTTTCATAGCACAGGCTTGTAAAAATAAAAATTTATAATGCATCAAATGGCAGACTACTTCCACACATGTTTATCTTACTCAAAAATAACACGTGGAATGAACTCACTTCAAAGCAATCATAAACAAAATTTGAGTCTTATTAAGAATAAAATAAAATAAGCTAGTGCTCTGAATAACTATTTGCAAAAACTACAGAGTTAATATACAGAATATGCCAATTCCATTTACCAAAACTGTAACATGACAACACTTGAAAAATTATTGAGGGACCCCTGAGCTGTCCATATTATGGAAAAGGCTTCTGTGAGGGTAGATCCATAAGTTTCTGGCCTTGCTGATAAGGATTATCGCCTTCACAATACCCTTATCTAGTGTCATACCTTATTTGTGAAGTAAATGATTGCAGCTGTAACTTCTGCTCAGATAAAATTGCATAAAGAAGGCTATGTGTAGAAGCTTTTGACATGTTCAAAATATAGTATCGAGCAGTTATTAAGTTCTTCACAAAAGAAGAAAGGACTTACTCCAAATGAAATTAAACAGCGATTGGATGGCGTAAATGGTGAAGCATCCCCCTCATATTCTACTGTAAAAGAATGGGCCAAAGTTTTTCAAATGGGTCAAGAAAGCATTGAAGAGGAAGAGTGTGCAGGTAGGCCCTTGGAGGTGCTCATTCCTGAAAACATCGCTCTTGAGGAAGGAGAAATGATGGAAGACCGGCAGCTCAAAGTTACTCAAATATCAGCAAGGTTGGACCTTTCTAAAACAACACTACTTGAATTATTATTGAACATTTAAACATAAATTAGGTTAGTGTAAGATGAGTGCCTAGATTTCTTTCCGCAGTCCAAAAGCAGCAATGAGTCATCTGTTGTCAGGCATTTTTGGAGCTCTGCCATGGCAATGGGAAAGAAGTTGTGCAAACCATTGTTACAGGAGATGAAATATGGTCCTCTACTATGATCCCTTATCCAAAAGAGAATCAATGGAATTGCTTAAACCTGGCAAAGTACCATCTCTAAAGGCCAAGGTCACTCAGTCAACCAAGAAGATCATGGTCAAAATCTTTTGGGACTGTGAAGGAATACTCTTCGTTGACTTCAAGGACAAGAACACCACAGTAAATGGGGAGTACTATGCAGGTCTACTGCACACACTACATACTTCCATTAAAGAGAAAAGGCAAGGAAAGCTGAATGATGGTGTGAGTCTTCTCACGACAATGCGCCTGTGCACATAGCTCTTGTAGCTGTGAAGAAATGTGGCTTTAAGGAGATCGATTATCTACCCTACAGCCCAAATCTACTCCCAGTGACTATTTCCTCTTCTGAAAACTTAAGAAGGACCTTTGAGGAAAGAAATTTAAGTGTGACGAAGAAGTGATGGATGTTGTTTATGCCTATTTTGCAGAAAAGACTTCTGGCTATTATTTTTGGGAGGGATTGAAATGGTAATTCAAAGATGTGAGAAGTGTATTACAATAAAGGGTAGGTATATTGAAAAGTGTAATATAATTTTTGTCTTTATCAGACCTAGAAAATGGCTAGGCCAGAGATGCATGAGAAGTTCAAAGTGTTATATTTTTCAAGAAGAAGAAGAAGAAGAAGAAGAAGAAGAAGAAGAAGAAGAGGAGGAGGAGGAGGAGGAGGAGGAGGAGGAGGAGAAGGAGAAGAAGAAGAAGAAGAAGAAGAAGAAGAAGAAGAAGAAGAAGAAGAAGAAGAAGAAGAAGAAGAAGAAGACAGCATACTTAACACTGGATGCAACTAAAATAAAACACCTCTTGAAATAGCAATAGATCTTTACAATGCCTTTTTACCAGCGGACACAACAGACTTTTTTTTTTAAATTTACGAACTCTATTTAACATCTCAGGTCATCAGTTTTCCATTCAATTCAGGGCATGAAACGGCCAACAAATTTTGTGCAGAGTACTCTTCTTTCAGGCTTGAGGTTCTTTTCCATGCTGTAAATGTACGACATGGGACCCACGGCTTTGCTTTACTTCCCTCCCGCAGGAAGCCATACTTACGATTTTTACGTCCGAAAAAATCCATCGATCCTGGTTGGGATTGAACCCGTGATCTTGGGTTTAGGAGGCAAGTATGGTTACCACTACACAACCAGGACTGATAACAATAGACAACATAGATCAAGTTTCCAAATGTCAGAAATCATCTTTTCCTCCGGACACACATGATATTTCCTTCAGACATAAAAAATATGCAACTTGACACTAAAGCACCAAGCCCAGAAACCATATCTGCTAATATCGTCCAATAAATACATCTCTCTCTACCTTTATTCTTTACAACAATACATAACAAATGCTTGGAATTAAGAATATTTTCAGATCTTTGGAAGGTGTTGCTGTCAAACCTACTCCTGGTACATAAAATCCAATGTAAACTCCTTTAGACCTAACAGTCTGCTGCTAATTATGGGAAAGATATTAGAGAAACTTATAATTGATGGAATAATGTTTCACCTCCATAGCAACAACCAACTCAACAACAGCCTTTACACCAAGTAAATCTACAGAGGATCCTGTTATAAGAGCCGATAATTGATTTAACACTTTTTGCGAAGAATGTTAGGCATCCTGATGTCACTTGATAACAGTGCATGGTGAGCTAAGAATTTATTTCAATTAAAGAAAAAAGCAAGCCCAAAAACTTATTACTTTAACGGTATCCGGATCAACATTTATGAAACAAATCACTCAACCTCATTCAGCTTATAACTAGAATATGCACACAAGGATCTTGCAATCCTGGATTATGGAATATACTTTCTGATGATGTACTGAATCTAAATCGACCAGAAGACAGCACCATCATGGCTAATGCAGATGATGCGCTCCTGTTAGTCTGCACCAGAAACACTACCTGGCTATCCTCATTGAAAAAAATTCACTTTAGCAAGATTCACTTACTTGGGACCTGGACAAGAATTTTTATTTAATTCCACCTAAACTACATCCATGATACTGACCAGAAGAAGAGCTGTAGAAAATTCACTGCTGTACCTGGATGGGCAACAGCTAAAAGCAGTTAACATTCTCCAATGCTTAGAACCTATACTAGACAGAAAGTTAATCTTCCAGGAACATCTTCCTTGCAAAGAAAGCTACAAAATTGTTTAATAGGCTATCTATAGCACCCAGACCTACTTGGGGCCTCAATTTCTCAATAATGAAAATACTGTACCATGGAGGCATAGAATCACTTGTTCTTTACTGTGTCTTATTAAGATATTCTTTATAAACACTGGGCTAAGGAAAAATTTGTCAGGTATAAAGAGAGTTTATACTGAGGATATCGAACAATCTTTACAGATGCAGCACTTGTTATAGATGGTATAGAACCCCTATTCCTAACAGCTATGTTCAGAGCAAGTCTGAACAGTTAAGGATTCCAAAAACATTCATTGCTACCTGATTGGGATGTAGAAATGAAAGCACATTTTTTAGAGACCAGTCACCCTTCTCTATACCATGAAATACTATAGGAAGAAAAATGCGATGCTCACAATCATACTGACAATTCTCATATAAAATAATGAAGCAGAGATTACACCTTCTGTGTTCATTCATTGTGTACAAAAAAACAGAGATTTTACAGAAAGGATTTAGACTGGCACCTACCACTACTCTCTTTCAGGTTGCTATTTATCGGCTATATGATGGTGTAAAGATAAAAAAAATAGTGCTTGCATCTATTGTGGCTCACAAGCTGCAATGAGCTTCAATAATAAATATAAGCCACCCCTTTGCAAAAATAAAAAGGTATATTTCTAAAAGTGCTAATCTCATCTGCTTATCTTGTAAAAGAACATGCAGGAATCATCAGAAATGAAAGAACTGATTCTACTGCATAACATTCCATAAGGTCTATTCTTGATGTCGCTTATAAACCTGCTTGATCATATACACTATCCTTAAAAAGGACATTAAACAATTAGAATGCAGCATGGACAAGCATTGCAAAAGAAACTCTCACCATGGATCTCTTCTTCCCTACTATCCTACGTTGATTGAACATAAAATTCTCCAAACCCACATTTGTTTTAACTAGTTTTCTTAGTGATCATGGTAACGTTCAAAGATTTGGTATTCTGCACCACAATGACTCCTGTGTTGATATGAAAAATCAGAGGAAAGTAGTTTCATCTACTTTTCAACTGTGGCCTACATAATTTAAAAAGCTATATCTTTAATGGACATCAACATGTAATCCAATCACTAATTGATGTATTTCATGAACTTGCTGCATTATAGCATTTGAAAAATGTATAACTCATATTTATAACTATTATTATTATTATTATTATTATTATTATTATTATTATTATTATTATTAGTGGAGCCAATAGAATCTTACAAGAGCATCTAGCATTGGCATGGTTCTATACACCAGTTTATAATTACATGTACATATCCCTTATATTTGTAATTAGCAATATCTACTCTCTTATCCATTACAGTTCAGTACATTATACAAGCATTTCTCTATTAGGAATAGTTTTAAAACAAACTTAAATTTCATGTCTGTGGTATTCTTAATTGATAATGGTAATTTATTATACAATATAGCTCCTATTTTATATAGGTCCTTATTGGTTTGAGCTTTATTCATGCTCACCCTATGGTATTTGCTCTTTTTTTATCATATGTATGGCAGTCTTTATTGAGCATGTTAAATTCCTTTTTTTCCTTGACTAACATAATAGTTTTGAATGCATATAGTGAAACTAGAGTTAGAATGTTTTGTTTTTTTAATGTTTCCCTACACGACTATTGATACTCAAGGTTGTATATACTTCTTATGCACTTTTTTTGCACTTTTAATTGTCTATCCATAATGGTTTTACTTGTACGCACCCAGATTTCAGCTAAATGAAATAATGCCATAATATGCTGTTTTTATGATATTAATGTTCCCATTTTGTTAGTTGTCTTATTTTATAACATATAGCCCTGAGTTCATTTTGTTACAGACTATTTCCACATGTTTGTTATACGTTAAATTTTCATCACTGTGTTAAGTCCAAGAATTTAGAGTTTGTTATCTATTCTAATGCAATATTGTTAATGCTTACATTTAAGTTATCATTTTGAGATGTCATGAATTGTTTTATCTATATTTAACTTTAATCCATTGTTTGGTAAATACTGTGATGCAGTTGCATTCTTTATTTGTATTCCAAAACTTTCCTTGTCATCACTCCAACATATTATAGATGTATCATCAGCATAAGAGATATACTGCTATTTTTTGGTTGAGATAAATTCTTTATATAAATTAAGAAAATCATGGTTCCCAGCACTGGCCCCTGTGGTACCCCTGATTTCATTATATTATAGTCAGATTTAATGGTGTATATAAGGTTACTTTTTTTCCAATTTATTTCTGTACATTGCACACAATTTTTAAGGTATGTTGCTAGTAATTTATTGGTTTGTCCTCTAAAACCATAATGTTGTAATTTTGAAATTAAGTAATCATGAGATACAGAGTCCAAGGCTTTAGAGATCTAAGTAAATTCCTGCTGCTTTTTTATGGATATTTTAATAGCAACAATTCATACACGCATTCTGCTTTAGCTATGATGGTCAATATTATTGGATTCTAAAAACCATTTATTCTATTCATTAGTACTTTTTCAATTAATTTGCTGAAAACGAAGGTTAGAGCGATTGCTCTGTAGTTACTAACATCTGCTTTTGATCCTTATACTGTAAACTAAAAATATGTAAATCAGTTTATATTATTCCATTTTAATATATCATTAATATTCTGTATTATAGTATAAAAACTATAGTCCTAATATACCGTAAATAGGACTCAATTGCATTTGGAAATTAAATAAATAATAAAATAAATACTATTGATTCCTATATTAGCTGGAACCCACTCTTTTGCTATATGTTTAAGTCTAAATAATGGGTTAACATTTTCTTTATGCAAGTTGCAGCAGCAACAATGATCCATTTTAAATCGTGTTCTATTCCTGGTCACAGTTTCTTAGAGAGATGATGTTTGTATTATTGCATAGTGCAGTTCAAAGCATTTTCCCATATGTCATATTGCATGACCTTGGCCGATTGCTCCACTGCACTACTTGGCAGTCAGTGTGGAGTGCAATTCGAAATAACATCATGCGTTTGCAATTGAAATGTTTTTCAAATTTAGCAAGTGTGTCTTAAGAATGCAGCTTTTGTTTCGGCAACGTTTCCACATTGGTCTGAATGGACAAGTTCCATTAAGGAAAGCAATTAAGAGATGGGTCAGGGAGTTCATGACATCTGCTTGAAACAAAAAGCAACTCATAGGTCACCTACGGCATTCCATAAACATGGCAACAGTAAGAACTGCTTTAGAGCAAAATTTAACACAATCAGTTCATCGGAATGAATGAATAGTGTTTAACGCCCGTTTTTGATACATAGGCACCACAGGCGATGGACACTGATGATACATGAGATGAAATGATATATTGGGAAAGGATTGATTATTTTTTTAAAGGAAGCAATCGTTCCAGGCCTAAGTTTTGGGGTACCTCCCCGGCATTTGCCATTTATGAGTACTGAGGAAAACCTGGAAAAAACCTCAGTCAGGGAGGATGGTCCTGGCGGTATTCGAACCCAGACCTCCAGCTCACAAGTCCATGCCTTAACGACCTCGGCCAGCCACCACGGTAACAGTTTGTTGGCATTTGCAAGCCCTTAACATATCAGATAGTAGTAAAATGGGTCATTGTTTCTGCCGCCCCCTGTATCTTGCATTGTGCTTGATTTTGGCTTTGCCTATATTCCACAATTAACTTTACAATTTGTTACAATAATATACTCTCATTTACAATATCACCCATATCTTTACACACATTATTAACTTTTTACTCTAGATCCTAGCAGGTCCTCCAAAATACAGTTTCCTACTTCATTAACCATGTGGTTGTCTGATTGTAAGAAACCTCCTTCTTTTACTTTTTTCCTATTTCATTTCAACTTCTTAACTTTACTCAAAAACTCTCCATTTTCTGGACATTTTACTTAACACTAAATCCTTCTGTAAACTGTCCCAAACTTTTTCCTTCCACCATTTGACTTCCTCACATTCCAATAAATAATGGGACACAATGACTACTCCCACACACATACTACATCTACCTTTATTGTCTCCTCTATATCCATTTAGGAGTACACATCCATTTCCTGTACACATCCAGGCCTAAACCATTCTATTGGATTACAAATTTCAATATATTTCTCTTGTCCCAGTTCTGTTTAATTCTTTTATATATGATCAAAGAACTTTTATTATCTAAACTAGCACAAATCTCTTGCTTTTTAATATCTTGTATTCTATGTTTCACTATCTTCCAAAACCCATTAACATTACTTTCACCTGCTCTACATATATTCTCCAAACTTATTTCTTCTAGTACCTTCCCTACTGCCCCATATCAACTCTTCCTTCTCAAGACCTCTTATTGATATTTCAGGCATTGCTTTAATATATTTGAGCTATATAATTTGAGGATTCGATACCAATATTTCAATACTCTCTCTATAATTAATCCTTTCCCCCCCATCATTCCTAATTCAAGCAAACTAACCCCCCTTGGAGAACACTTGGGTGATCCCAATACTTCCCTACAAAACATTCTATGTACCTCATCCACCTTCCTCCACCCTTCTTCAACTCCCCAAACCTCGACTGCATACAACATCCTTGCCTCTACCACTGCATCATATGCTCTCTCCAACCATTTCATAGGTAATGTTGTATATAAACTTATTCCGACACCTCTCATTGCCTGCTTGCTTTTAACTTGCACACAATTTACCTGTGCCTCCGATCTTCCATTACTTGCAAATCTCATCCCCAAGTAATCATACTACTTCTACTGTTTCACTCTGTATATACCATTTGTCACCTTTCCTTAACTTTATATCTTGTAGTCCTATTATTGCTTGTAATATAAGATTATCCGCAAAAAGCAATCCTGGTACTTCCCTATTTCCAACTATGCCTATTTCTGCCTCTGATCCTTTCAATATCATCTATAAATAATTGAAGAGTGTTGGGCTTAATTTATACCTTTGCCTCAATCCAATTTTTTTGGGTCATATCATCTGTGATCCTATTTCTTTCACACCTACCACAAAACTTAATTCCCTAATATAATCTTTGTAAATCCAGTACGAACTCATTACTTACTCCTTAACCTCTTAACTTATAAACCAAGGCATCCCTATTTATTGTATGAAATGCTTTCTCAAAATCTGCAAAAAAAAATGTACACTCTTCCCTTTTTATTTCTCAAATATTCACAACAGTGCAGATTATCATTAAATTATCTAATGTTCTCCTTCCTTTTCTAAAACCTGCCTGAAACTCCGTGAGTTTACCTTCTTTTTCCACCTATTTATGCAGCCTTTTCGCCAATATACCAGTATAAATATGGATAACAAGCTAATTCCTCCATAACTGTTTGGCTTATTAATATCACCTTTTGATTTTACAAGGGTACTATCATACTAACTTTCCAGCTTTCAGGAAAGTTACCTTCACCTCCTTTATTTTATTTAATATCTCAGTTAACAATCCAACACCTTTTTTTTTATACATGCTTTCTAGAACTCCCCTGGAATTCTATCCACTCCTGGAGCCTTATTCCTTCTCTATTTTTTAAATCTGGTCTCCTACCTCTTTCATATTAAAATCTTTATCCAGACATTCTATCCTATTTATAGCACAATTCCATTCTAAATCATAATTCCCTACACTCCCAACTCCTATCAAATACCTTTGGCTTTATTTTATTTCCATTCCTTTCCTTTCTCTGTATCCCCTTTATTACTGCCCATATATATTTACTATCTTTAGCTGCTACCGCTCCCTTAATTTTCTCACTCATTTTCCAATGCCACTCTTCCTTTTTCTCTTGCATTTAATATTTATAACCCCTTTTATTGTTTAAATATATTTTCCTATGTTCCTCTTGTTTTGCTTTTCTCCATGTACTTAATTTCTCTGACACTTCATGCTTAGCTAATTCGCATTCTTGATCATACCATCCATAACCTTTCCATTTTTCTCTCTGATCCCCTGCCCACATTACCAAGAATTCCAAATGCCTCTTCTATTCTACCTGCTCTCAATGCTACCATAGCTCCATATTTCCATATTACTTTTATTGTCGATAACAAACTCACCCAGAAGTGCTCTTCATACTCAACTTTCCATTTGTAACATATTATATATTCCAGTTCCTTTTCCTCTACCTCCCTGCTTCCTTCCCTTAGGCTCAATCTCATTATTAATGGAAAATGTCCACTACCTACTACCATATCTAACACTTTAAATCCTAACAGTACCTGGTGTATTCCTTCACTACATAGCATATAATCTATTGCACTCTGCCCATTTACATTTATAAAAGTAAATTCCCCTTCTTGATCCTTTCCCTGTCGCCCATTTACTTCACAGAACTCAAACAATTTGCTGCCCTCCGATCATACACCTTATCCCAATTCTTTCTTACCCTCTCATCAGTTTGCATACATGCACTGTCATTTTCTACATCCACAACCTTACATCACTAATTCCCACTCTTGCATCAAAGTCCCCCATTATTATAAACTCCATATTGGGATATTTCAAATTTAAGTCCTCAATTTTTTTTTACTTAATTCAATATATAAATTTCCATTATGAAATTCTCAAACAGCAGGTGGGTTATACACAATTGCTACACATATACATAATTTAACACTCTTAACTTCACATATCTTCAAACACATTACCTGCTCATCTTCTAACTTTGCATTTCAGTCACTCTAATTTCAACATCATTTTTTACAAACAGCCCTATACCACCCGAAACCCTTCCTTTATTACTCTTCCTTACTCCTTGTACACCTATATAATCAAAACCATCCACCACTATTTTCTCGTCCTTGTCCAACCAAGTCTCCACTAATGCAATCATGTCACTTTTCTTAATACTTGAAACACCTCCCCATTTCTCAGCTATGACCTTAGCCCCTCCATATTACACCACCACACTCCAGTCCAATTGCTATCTTCAGTTACACCTTTCATTTCTAAATTTTTATAGCTTTGCTCTGTGCCTCATTTTCCTTTTTCCTATAACCTCCTGCTCTTTCTTTTCTATTTCCATGATGCTTCCTTCTGGGGTTGACACCACCTTTAACTCCAAACCACCAAAACTGCTACCTACTCCTCTCTCTAATGATAATGATGCCTTGTCACCCACCTGGTACTCCACATTGCCATGCAGACTTATTACTTACTACTCCTCTTCTTCACCTTTCTTCTATTTGGCTTAAGTACCCTGCTTCCCACACTGTCAAGTCCTGCATTTCTTCTATCTCCTCACTTCCTGTTAATGGAGCCTCTCTGTAGTTTTCCTTATGCTGTGATCTTGTGCTGTGATACTGTCACCATAGCTGTCTTCAACAATGTACTCTTCTCAGTCCCCATTTTATCTTGCTCCATACTTCCTCCACTTATTGTTTTCAACATCCTCCTCTGGTTTTCTTCCTCTCTGGTAGTCTGGTTCACTCCCTTCCTTTCCTTTTAATGCCTCCAAATATTTGCTGCACCTTATTTGCACTTTTACTTTCTATTTCCATCCTCGTAGACTTCATCAGCCTCCCATCCTTACTTGTTCATTCCCTTTAGCTGTTTTAATGTCTATTTCAGGAACTTTTTCCCCACAATACATAACTGCTAATTTCTTATATAAGCCTTTTTCCCTTGTATTCTTGCTTCTTTCATCCTCTCTCTTAATTTTCGTAATAACATTCTATTGCTTGGTGATAAATCATTATTGATAAATATATATGATCCCCTTAATCTTCTGGCTCTGCTTAATGCATCATATACCAATTACACTGTTGCTAATTTCACAATAATTAGTCTTAAATGTGCCTATTCCCCTGTCCTAGTTGCCTTGACAATTTTCCATCTCTGGATTTTCACATTTAAATTCTCCTTCATTTTTGCTCTATTTCTTCTCTGGGCCATACTCCTCTTCTCTCTTTCACTCCTATAAACAGTAAATTACTTCTCCTCCTCCTGTCTCCCACCATTTCCACTTCCCTCATAACCTCCTTCACTTCCTTTTTTAACATTTCCTTAACCCTCTTCTCCATTAATTTACCTAGTCAGATTTCCATTCCTTCCTCTCTTCCCATTTTTTGATTCATACTTTCCAGTAGTTCTTGAATTTCTAATGGACCAAAATTCTTCTCAATCCCTCCAATTACCAGCAATTATACTCATTATGAAAATGAAGTTTTTCGCTACACCTCTGCCAACATCTTTCTCCATCTTCCAACTCCTTCCTATTTTCTTTCTGCCATATTTCTTGATTCTCCAATATAAGATTCATTCCTCATCCCTACTCTTCTTGTTTTCACATGTGTTAAATTCCTATACTTCCAATTCCTTCACCTCCTTATACAAGATACTCAACATGACTGACTTTTTTTTCCAACATGTAATGACTTGACTTAACATGCAGGGCAGAAATTACTGGTCTCCTAGTGCAATTCCTGCTGCTAGGTGCAGGCTGCCAAGTTGTAGTTCTGAGCGACAATGAAGAGAGCTAGTCCTCTCCCAAATGAGAGAACGGGAATAGTGGGGATGCAGCACATTTCAGCACCTATATGCACATAGAACGAATGCATCACATGTTCAAATATATGTATTTGCATGGAAAACAAGTGAAATGTCTTGATAGAGCAATATATGCTATAATGTCCTTTGTTAAAGGCAAGCTGTTCAACAGGCTAATTGTACTTACGAAAGAAAAACTTACGTCCAAAATAAAATGCATATGTCACAGGCACAAAGAAAGCCTTAAACAAACAAGAACATCATTATGGGGAAGACTTCAGTTGGAAGATACCATCCTCATCGAAAGTGACATATATTTTGTGCAAGATAATGATGTGGACTGTAAATGCAAATTAATCTGCAGTGAATGTAATACATACACACATAGATACTCTTGCATGTGGGTTGAATCCAGTATTAAATGGAATATGTGCATACACATACACAGCATATGTCAATTTCAGCTGTTCAATGAACATGCTGGTTATTCAGAAAATAATGTCTTTAGAATAGATACTGAAGATGTTTCTTTTCTCAATGAAAGTGAACAAACAAGAAAGTTGCAACTGTTCTGTTCCCTTATCTGAACAAAAAAATAAAATTGCAAGTTATTGGATACCATTAAGATAATTTCCATAACAACAGAACTTGAAGTTGTAAAGAAACACACAGCATCCTTAAAGGCAACATTAACCACTGTTCACAACCATAACGAACAAGTACCCATGCCCAAAACTAAAGAAATGTCCCAAAAGAGGAAGATTATTCCTCATAGAAGACTCTTTGCCATGAATGCGTACACACACACAAAAGTTTCATCGCATTTCCCTTGCAAAAACTGAACCATAGAGGCTAATTTCACCACTTTTTCTTTGCTGCAAGATGGAAAAGAAACCATATCTCATCACATTCCCCTGGCAGAAACTGACACAAATGAGCCCATCATCTTTGCGCTTTCTTCCCTGCAAGATGAAACTACCACCGCATCTGCCATTCTGGAATGAGGTGAGGAGTTCCTCTCTCTCAATTCACTCATGCTCGTTAGAGTGACAAGTGCATGGAGTGATTAAGTTTGGCTCTATCTGTTGTCACTTGGGACTGCAGCCTGCACCCAGCAGCAGGAGTTGCACTAGCAGACTAGTGATTTTTGTCTTACATGTAAGATCAAGTGTAATATGTGTTTACTGCTTTTTTTAAATAAAATACTATTGAATTACATTCACATGTAATAACATACAACACAAATTACAATTTTAACATTTTTGAACACCAAGAACATACTTTCAGTTTTATATATTTATATTCCATTCCAAACAAATGCGGTATCTTGAAGGCCACCATTATCACAGTTTGAAGATATATTCTTACCAATACGATGTAGGCACTCATTTGTAGGGAAGATATTGTTCACCACTATAGTTGGACTACACACTCCGTTGTTAAGTGTTGAGGGCAGAATTTCCAATATTGAACCAGATTCAGTGCCAGTTTTATACTGATATTGGAGGAACTACCTTAGGAACTGGCAATTGAAATAACCAGGTAGTCTGGTAGTCTGGTCTTCAGTGGTTGGCCAAGTAGGTCGACAGGACAGTATTGATAAATGAAGTAGCTTCTTAACCTGGGGTGCCTGAATCCACAACCCTCAAAGATCTGGTGGATTCTGGAGGTTGTGTTCCAATAAGTACTGGGTGAGAAACTGATGACTATAAGAATCACCATAGTCACCTAGGTGTACTAGTTTATCCGGAGGAATAGATATCAGCTTTCACCTGTGGATCAATGGCAGTTAGGCCCCCTTCAGAGGTTGGAAGTGTGAATTGTTTTCTAGGGACTTGCAATAAGAAACCTTTCCAAATAAATCATCCTGTGGCTGATTTCAACTTAACATCAAAGGTGGATGGTAACACCAAAACCTGGCTTACAAACCATACCTTGGATAATATAGTAACAAAATGAATGCGCTGTAACAAATTTAGGGAACAAAATTTATGCTCTTGAAGAACTTTATGAACACTGTTAACAATATAGTTCCCATTATATTGAATGTCGCTGGTATCGTGGATAGAAATTCATCACCCAATATTTTAATGGCAGAAGCTATAGATTATCCACGAGGGTGGGACTATAGAAGTGGAGTCAATGGGCATAGACCTTGGTTTATTCACAATGAGGATCGCTCCAGAATCTCTACTATAATTATGCACAATCTCTTGAATATGAGGAAGAAGAGAACCATGCGAGGTCATCAAAGTGACATCATCAGCAAATGCTGTAATAAGAGAGTGACCATTGGAACGAAGGTACTGTTGTAATTCTTGTAGAAGTTCGATTAATAACACAAACAAGTGCATAGCCATCAGACAGCCCTGATTTACAGATGCTCTCACAGGAAAGGAATGAGTGAAATAGCCGTTCACTAAAATTTTGGAAGTAGCTGCTTTGAATATATTGTGATGAGGTAGCAATATGTATCAGGGATTTCTAACTGCATCATAGTATTAATTAAATAGTTATGTCCAAAGAGATCAAAAGTTTCCCAACCCGCGAAATATGGGCGTCATGAAGAGCACATAGGGCATACAATATGTTCCCTCCACGTCGTATTGACTGTTGTATTGGCGCAAGAATATTAGTTATTATTGGTGATAAACAGTGTTTAATACATCGCATGAACATTTTATAATCAGTATTTAGCATTGTTAAAGGACGAAAGTCTTATGCAGTATTGAATGGCTACATTTAGGCACAAGGAGCAGTATGCAATGGACAAATGCAGAAGGAATCAAGGTGGTATTGAAAATTGCAAGAAGTGCATTCTTCAGCAATGGCCAAAATGCAGATTAAAATTCTGCAGGCAAAACATCTACTCCAAGTGATTTATTTCGAGGACAGGCAGCTAAAGTTGCTTGCAGTTCAATCACAGTAAAAGGAGGAATTGTATCACCTGGGCCAGAAGAAGTTAGAACCTTAACTTTCTCTGTAGTAAGGAGTTCTTCGGGTGTGATATCAGAATATAACTTTTGAAAATATTCATATACAACAGAACGAATATCCACTTGCCTACTTACAGAAACATGGGAGCTATTTTGAATACTATGAATATATTTGCGCCTAGCACGCCGTTGTTCACCGATATGATAGTATATGAATCGAGATTCCATATCAATGAACGTAATTCGGGAACGCACCTGAGTGCCCCTCAAATCGTCCATTTGAAGTTAAGAATCCGAGTTTTAATTCCTTATATCTCAATACTATTGTGTGTCAACCACAAGGCGACTGTACAAATCTCGCAACACTGCATAAAAACTGTTGATAACACTGTTATCTGCGGTATTTAACACCAGATACATACTGAAGAAACCGTTTCGTCTTGTTTTGATGACAATCCACCATTCCAATTTAGCAGAGTAAAATCGTTGCTGACAAACCCAACATCGCCACAGCTCGGCAAAGAGTTCTTTAACATTTTTGTCAGAAAGAATCTGCCCATTAAGTTTCCAGTAACCACGACCATATGAGAGAGAGAATTAGGTAGCGCAATGAAAGTAAGGTATCCACAATGATCAGAGAGCACTGTCGGATGTATATCCACAGTCTAATACAAAGATCGTGATCAACATAAATGCGATCTAGTCGTGCTCCCGAGAGATTGCATTGAAATGTGTAAAGCGCGCGGTCGCGAATTAGGACTTCCCATGTATCGCGTAGCTTAAGTGGATAAACTAAATCTACTAGTGCATGACAAGACAAGTAAACTCCTGTGCAATCTATAGGAGATAAAACATTAAAATCGCCACCTAATAACACATATGGGGAATTGGAGAACAGAGAAGCTACTTCTTCAGCAAAAAAAAAAAAAAAAAAAAAAAAAAAAAAAATACATTGATAATATTGAGATCCCCCAAGATAAGGCTGATGCCTCACAAATTTGCGCACATCCGTATATTGCTAGTGATCTTTAAGCAAGGGTCTATATTAATTTCAGCATTGTATCCATATAGGTGAGTTATAAACGGAACATTTACTTCTTGAAGAAGAGCAATGTCAACATTCAGGGAATGAAAAGTTTTTGCAAGAAAACGAAAAATTTCGGGAGTTTGAATATAACTAATATTTAATGTGAATATTTTATAAGTTTGTGACATAAGAAAGACAAGTGAATCTAATAACAATTAAAAGCAAATAAACAGAGGAGGAGAGTATTAAGAAATTGTTCTCCAATCGTGAGCTCCAAAGTTTCATGAGACGTGTCTTCCAACATAAGCTTAGTAGACTTTCAGATAACGTCACAGATTTCCCAGATTTGTCACTGTTAACAGGACGTTTAGGACACAGGCCACTCTGTAATCGCGGATCTCGGGGTGAAATCCCTGGTTTATTATTTAGTAAAGTCTGAGCATCAGTCATTCAAAGGTATCACCCTAGGTTGGGATCTTCCGCATACTTTTTTTTTCTTAGCACTTGATCCTATGTTTATCTCCTCTTCATGCGATGGTGCAGTAGCTACCTTGTCATGGGCTCTGGAGGGGGGGGGGGGAGCGTCTGCCTGCTGGTCATGTTGAATGGGGCTGGTAGCAGAAGTTTCCTGAGTAATAGTATATTTCTCAGAGAATAGATCACTCATTAATGTTGGACGAGGTACTTATCTAAGAGGTAAATTTCTTGAAAGGTTAACGATCACGGAAATGACTAGTTTCACCACAGGTATTGCACGTGGTCTTTGCCCTGCGTAACTAATGTAAGGCCTCGTGACCAGCAATCATCAAATTAGATGGAATAGGTTTTTTCAAATCAATTTGAATAGAACGAATTCCATTTTGCACCCAATACTTATAGCTGAGAGACCAATGTTCGTTCTCAATTTTAATTACAGCGCCATATACGTGTAAACCTTGACTTATTTTATCCTTTGATAACTCTGGGGATAAATTAAACACACGGGCATTGGTGTATTCTGTACTGGCATCACTAATCGTTATGGAAGTCACAGACCCTCTTCAGTTACAGTTGTGCCTTGGTGTACTTTTTTAACAATTATTCGAAAACCACTCTACTATGTAACTTGATAAATACTGCATTTTGCTTACCAATTAATTGAAGGGTGTCCAATTGATCCTCGGCTATACGTAGGGTAGTATCCAATCAAAGAATATCTAATGGCGTAGGCCGATGCTTACTTTTGTTGAAGGTAGCTTTCAAAGTATTTATTCGTGTGATCTTGTTCATGATTACAATGTACTGGAAAATTATGAAATTGTCCCAAAAGGAATGTAAAGAAAAATGACAAATAAGAAAAAACTGACAGAAACCGAATATCACAAAACGAAGCGCGGTCAACTGGAATGTAGGTCGGTACTCCATGCCACTCTGTTCACTCTTTTTTTTTTTTTTGATTGATTTATTTATGGACGCTCTTTAACAGCTCAGGTCATCAGCGTCCCATTCAGCTGAGGGCGTGAAACGGCCGACAAATTTTGCTCAGAGACCTCTCTTTCAGGCTTGAGGTTCTTTTTCGTGCCGTAAATGTACGACACGGGACCCATGGCTTTACTTCCCTTTCGAAGGAAGCCATACTTACGATTTTTACGCCCGGAAAAATCCATCGGTCCTGGCCGGGTTCGAACCCGCGTTCTTGGGCGTAGGAGGCAAGTATGGTAACCACTACACCACCAGGACCGACGTGCCATACCACTCTGTTGCTGACTATCTTTCACCAACCACCAGCCTCCAGCACTTCACTACTACCTGGTGGAAACCCAATCTAGAAGATGGATGCTTAATCTATTTTCCACCTCATATTATTCTATGCGCCTTACTTTTTTCTTATGTTCTGATTAGATATTCTAATTATCCTCTTCACTATTTTAAATTAATAATTTCCGCTCTAGGTCTTTCTTATTCGGTGCGATCCACCACTCACTCTGCTATTACCTCGAGCCTTTCATTAAACTCTGAATTACTGACTTGATTTATCATCACCTCTATTCCTACCATCCACATGTGTGACTTTCCTTATTTATTCACAATTTCTGCTGTCTTTACACAATCTTTCCTTGATTATTTGCTGATTTTCCACTTTTTCTCCGGAATGCTTTTAATTTCGTCCGCCATGCTACTTTTTCTTTTGCCTGTAAGAGATAACTTGTATAATAAATTATGAATCGACTAGAATTATTGCTTTTTCAAATAAATTCATTCAATCAAGAAATTGGGTCAGATCAAATAGGACTGCCTGGCTCTCCTCCTCAAAAGTGCTTTATTTTTACCAAATGCGACATATTGGCTGATAGACTTCTGCACCTACTCCTACCCCTCCTCCTTCAATTATAAGGGAGCCATCAGTGTACATTCTCAACCATTTTTCTGAGGGGTATATCATACTGAGAGTTTCCAGTTGTTTCAAAATTTCAGTTAAATTCTAATTTTTATTCACTGCTTCTAAATATTGGTGTGTATATCATATTTTAACATATTCTAGTGGGTTCTCTTGCATAGATAGCTGCTTAAATTTTAACAGAATTTTTTAAGGTAACTAAACAGATGGTTACTGGATATTTTTGAGTTGTTAATTTTGAGTTTATCCAAGTTTGATCTTTTACCGATTTTACCCCGACAAATATATTTGCTGCTTGTATGTAAATTTCTTCCTCTATTGGAATTTTCTTGTATACATCTGTAAAGCTGTGGCTGGGGTTTTTCACTGTGCCTGTAATTAATCTCAATGCCCTGTTTTGAATTGTCTCTAGTTTCTTAAAGTTGCTCAAGTCTGATGTTTAGCACCTTCACTACCATATTTAAGCAGTGGTTTTCATATAATTGGTATGTTTTATTTAGGGTATCTTGGGAACTACCCCATTTTACTCCTACTAGGTGTTTTAATATTTGTAATTCATTTGCAGCTCATTTGCCAATTTCTCCAATGCATTTATCTCTCTCATTTTATTATCTGAAGTCAGGTCTAAATACTTGGTGCTTTCATTTTTGAAGCAAATTGTTAATTTCTAAACTAAAGTCATGGTTCTTATGTTGCATGGTAAAGAATTGTTAACTCGTCTTTTGTGTGTTAAGTATCATGTTGTGGTTGGTTGCCCACCTATAATACATTGAGAGCTTAATTCATTGAGTTGTTTGGTGTCATTCATAGCTGTTGTCCACATAACTAAGTCATCAGTGAAAAGTTGTACTTTATTCTTCTAATTTTTGTAACTGTTTTGTTAATTCATTAACATAATTGTTAAAGAGTGTTGACTTTAAAATGTCATTTCCATAATTTCTGTTTACTTCAGATGTCTTTTATTTATCTGCACAGCTATGCACATCTATATCATTACTATCCACCATTTTCCATTAATGGGCCTGAGCCTGCTATTCTCTTGTTGGAAAACAAATTCCTTCTCCAACAGATGAAATTAATCTTTTTGAAAAATCTTGTAGTAATTACCCTTTTTCTATTTCCCCATAAATTTTTACAAGATCGCCCAATGAGTGCCTGCAAATCATCCTTTTAAATGAATGAATACTTAGTGACAATAGTTGTGTATTACTCTTACCTACTGATAATGTTTATCCTTTTGTTCCACTGTTATTCTTGGCCTCCTACTCTGTTTACAGTCATTGTATTTTTTCAGTTAGCATCTGAATGCAAACTGTAGCTGACTCCATAGCTCATTTTTATGGCCATCTGACACCCTGTAAGGCCTATAAGGTCTTGTTTTTTCTCAAAACTAAGATATGTGCTCTCTTCTCGTTGCTTATTGGTTTTCTTGGAGCCATCTACACAAATAAAAATGCTTTAATATTATAAGAGTTGACGTTATGCCACTCTTAATTCATTTCTAGTTAAGCCATAATATTTATTTTCTGGTGAAAGAATGCCTGAAACATATAATGCTCTGTGCACAATTTCAAGTTTATACATAACTGCATTATGTTACGGCAGCTGCTGAAATGATAAGAAAAGCAAACTTTTTGGGAAAATGGAGCATATCAAGAAAGTGGAAATGAAAGTAATATCTCCTCTTGAAATTTACTAAAAAAAACAGAAACTTTGACAGAATTTTTTTTTTGGGGGGGGGGATTTATTTACGGAAGCTCTTTAACATCTCAGTTCATCAAATTTTGCTCAGAGGTCTCTTTTTTCAGGAATGAGGTTCTTTTGCGTGCCGTAAATGTACGGCACGGGACCCACGATAATCACTTCAGAAGGAAATCATACTTAAGATTTTTACGCCGAAAAATCCATCGGTCCTGGCCGGGATCGAACCCGCGATCTCGACTTTAGGAGGCAAGTATGGTTACCACTACACCAGACCGCCACGGGTGATCGAGATCGCTAAGGCGCAGGGCCGTCTTCCTTGACTGAGATTTTTTCCAGGTTTTCCTCAGTCCTCATAAATGGCAAATGCCGGGGAGGTACTCTAAACTTAGGCCTGGAACGATTCCTTCTTTAAAAATAATAAATCCTTTCCTAATATATAATTTCATCTCATGTATCACCAGTGTCCATCGCTTGTAGTGCCTCTGTAGCAAAAATGGGCGTTAAAACACTATTCATTCATTTTTACTACACCACCAAGACCGACATACTTTGAGGGAATGTGTTATATCCTATGGATTGTTTCTTGTGTCTAAATGTGTAGAACATGTTATGAGGATGAGAATGGCAATGGTCCTTGAAAAATTATCACAACAGAAGAAGTAAAGTGCATGATTTAATGTTGCAAATAGGAATATACTAAACAAACATCTTATATTATAATGTATTCAATATTTTGACTAAAGAGTTAAAGACAAAAAAAAAAAAAAAAAAAAAAAAAAAAGTGCAAGATAAAGCAGCTGAAAGTCAACATTTGTATGCAACATTTAATACCTATACAGACAAACAGAAAATTCTTAATATATTTAAGACTATGGATGAGTCATGGATCTATCACTATGATACTGAAACCAAAATGCAATAATGAATGAATAATTTATTTCTCACACATCTAATACAAAATATTTATAACAAAATAAGCACAAAAAAGACAATTTAAAGTATAAAAATAGAATCAGAGCCTTTGGCAATTCCTGAAGGCACTAACTCCAACAAAAATTAGATAATACATATATGTGAGCAAATTTTAAACCAGTACAAAGTTGCCAAGTTATCTGGGGTTCAATATGTTCAAACAACAATGAGATTATCATGCTACCGGGCCCTATTTGCCCTTAAATCTAAAATCCAATAATCTTTGCATCTAGCTTTCATCATTCACTGATTTTGTTCAAACATTTTATTTTTACTCTACTTAAATAGCTTGTTACTTCCAATATATTTACCATCTTTTTTCCCATAATACTCCTTGGTAAATTATGAGCACTTCTTTATTCCTAGATTCTCCTTACGAATTTTGGTTTCATTCACATTCTACAATTATGTGCCGATTATTATCTTGTAGGTTACAAAGTGGACATTTATCTAAATCTCCTCTTGTTCTAAGTTTTTTGATTTTAGAATCCCATTCTAGCCCATGCAAAACCTTCTCTTGCTACTTTGTTGCATAGTTCAATGTAACTTTCTCTAGGCCAAACCATTTAAGTTCTTGATATATTTTCAATATGATTTGAAATTGAAACTAGTAAATATTTGTTGACTTTCAATATCTGCAATTTTTAATTTAATTACTTTCCAGAAATAACTTCTAATGATTCTCTATATCTCCACATTGCTCCCAAACCAACTTTAGTCGGTCCTGGTGGTGTAGTGGTTACCATACTTGCCTCCTACACTCAAGATCGCGGGATCGAACCCGGCCAGGACCGATGGTTTTTTCGGGGCGTAAAAATCCTAAGTATGGCTTCCTTTGGAAGGGAAGTAAAGCCGTGGGTCCCGTGTCGTACATTTACGGCACGAAAAAGAACCTCAAGCCTGAAAGAGAGGCCTCTGAGCAAAATTTGTCGGCCGTTTCACGCCCTGAGTTGAATGGGACGCTGATGACCTGAGCTGTTAAAGAGCGTCCATAAATAATTCAATCCAAAAAAAAAAAAAAAAAAAAAAAAAAAAAACTTTTATCTGAAATTTTTCTTAATCTTATTAATCCAAAGTTTACCTTGATTAAGTAGACACTGATGTAAATAATTTAGTTCATAAAATCATCTATTATTATTATTAAACCATTATACCATTATACCTATGGTTGTTTTGAAACTCCTCTATATCTTTTCTTAAATTACTAAATAAATTAGGATCATAAACTCCGAAGAACTTGGTGGGTTATATACTACTGCAACACACACACTTTCTCCTTCCCACCCATCCTATGCACACCATATCACTATAGTTTCATCTATAGTATTTGCACACTTTCTCTTTAATTTGCAAGTCTTTTCTGAAAAACATCCCTATTTCCTCTAATACTCTCTCTACCTTTGTCCTTTATAATTAATACTACTTTTCCCAAAAAATTAAATTTGCTCAAATCAATGACAAGCAAGTCTCTGCAACACCTATCACATATGCTAAATTTAGAACTTATGCAATTTCTTCATTCTTCACTTTTTCTAATAAACCTTCTATATTCCATAGTATAAACCCCAATGCCTTTTCTTATACTGATCTCTTTCTCCCAAATCAGAATTGTTGCAGTTTGTCTCCTGCATACTCTTTCATTTGCATAATGCTTCCTCCAGATGAATACATACTTCCAAATGTCAATTCCTGCAACTGTTCCCTCAGTCATTATATGCACATCGTCATCCAGCTTGGTCCCAAGAGATTATTCATTTGATTGGTGATGTATGTCGAGCACTGCCCCTCTTCTCCTCTTCAACTCCGACTCCTACTACTCCCCTGCTATCCGCACTTGGATTCACTCTTCTTTCAGAAGACTCCACTGGTGTGACTAAATTTTCTTCCAACATATCTCTCAGTATCCTCTTTCCTGCCATTTATCCACTAGTCTAAGCCATGAACAACCCTTTGTCTTTGACTCTTGTTTCATTTTTTCTTTCTATTTCTCTTTCTTACTTTCTTTACTTCTGTAATCTTGTTCAAGGAATATTTCAACTTTTAACTTTCTGGTATTTGAGAGAATTAAGCATTTTATTTTCATTGTTACAGTTTTACTAATTGGTCTTGGATTCTGGTCATTTTTTCTTACTCTAAAAACATGTTATTTCCCAACCATTAAGTTGTATGCCTAAATTGTCTTGAAAGATCTCTTCACTATGTTGCCACACTTGCTTATATCTTGTTTCTTGGATGTCAAATATAATCATGTTCATTTCTCTCTCTTTCCTTCTGCTTTCTCTAGATGTGTTAACCAATGTTTGCATTCTGTAAATTCTCTTCTTATTTATTTCTCTTTCAAACATTCCCAGCTGACTTGATTTTGTCAAATTTTACACTTATTTTTTCATTGATCCTGTTTTCCATTTCTTTTGTATTTTGTTGTCTTCAGTGATACATTTCAGCATTCAAAATATTTGTTCCATTTCTGGACCGGAGTTTAGTTTTACTCCTCTGACCATCAACATTATCATTAGTATCCGTAATACCATGACAGGATAAATATCTGCTATTGGAATCTTCCTTCACCCAAGGAATATTCAGTTGCATTAAAGAAATTTGGCCCTATATACTTCCAAGCATATGCATTCTTTTGACCCTGTACCAGTATGTGTGTAAATATGTCTGTCTCTGATGGCTGGCAGTCAGCAACCTCCAATGAAAACTGAGAATTGGAAAATGCTTATTACCTATTTTTTGGATGGTGGAGGTGAAGGTGGTGGTGGTGGTGGTGGTGGTGGTGGTGGTGGTGGTGGTGGTGGTGGTGGTGGTGGTGGTGGTGGTGGTGGAGGCGGCGGCAGCAATGGTATTGGTATTCATTGCAGTTTAAGAGTCATATATGTAATTCCCTCTATTTAACTTCCAGCTTCCCAATGTAACTTACTTATTGCCTTTAAGTTTATTTATTAGTTTCATTACTTTATTAATATGCTATATTAATCCTGTTAGATTTTAACATCATGGATAAATACTGAATACTTTTTGTGTATAATGATTCCAAAGTTAATGTATAAAGCTCTCCATTTTCATTCTCTGGTCTGAAAAATAGTACCAGTATAAACCTATAAACAATTAGACAGCTTAATCCAAGGATATAATGCTATATTGCAATTCCTAAGAAGGAATAATGAATAATGTAGCAGCAGATCTATATGTTAACAATGAAACAGATGGTGTTTGGTGTTTGGTATTCGGTCCCCAGCATAAAAACTATCATTTGGAAGAAGTGGTTTTTCATCAAATAAATGCTACTGTATTTTAGAACTAAAAACTAAACTAAACTTCTAATACTTCTGTTAAATAAAAAGTTTATCCTGAAAAGGAACTGTTCTAACTAAAAACAGTGAGTACAGCAAAAAGTTCACAATCTCTTAGATGAACGAACTTGATTTCTGCACCATTGCTTCTCAAGGACATGATTAATTACTGTGCATATTACATTAATTGTATTTGTTACACATTGGAACCCACAATGAGAAAGACAACCACATTCTATTCAAGATACTGCTATAGAAATAATAAAAAACCTTAATCCTGCTCCAGACAAAAAGCCCATGCATACAACAAATATGTTCTGACTAGAGGTGCTAAATTAAAGCAAGCTCAGATTATCTAATAGTAACAGAACACACCTATAGCTCATTTGTTTTTCACTTATTCACTGATTTGATTGATAAATTGTAACAATTTAGGCTTGGAAGGTCTACGCTTAGGAAAATATTTACATTGGGGATCATTCCATGCATACAATTTCTGAACAAAGTTATGTCAGAAATATGGGTACATACTTTATTCCTGGAACTCTCTCGCTACAGCTTGACCTTGGACGCCCATCAGGTGAATGTTTTCTAGTAGGATCACATGGGTCTGATAATCCTATGCCCAATAACTGTCCATCTGTTACTGAAATAAAAAAGTTATTTTGACTTATATATTTTAAGTAGAATATTATTTAGCATTTGCACCACATATTACAATAATGCCCTCAGTATTAAATTATACTGCTTTATATATAAAGAAGCTTTAAGATACCTGGAGAAAAGCAGACATCATATACTATTACCAAAAGCAACAACTCAAAACATCTACTTTTATAACAAAGAGGAGCAACCCATTTATAGCTCTAACATTTATATAAATTGAATGTATGTATACATAAGCAGCCATTTATTCTGCAACATTTCCTGAGAAATATTTTATCAGTGACATATTTTGCACTTAAAATAAATTGTAAAACTCCATAAAGTTCAAAATTAAAATTTAAATGGCCACAAAAGTGGTTTGATGTGTGCCTCATTGAGCATAAATAAACGTCCTCTCAATCCTCTGCTATGAACAAGAGCCTCTCATAGTTTGCCCGACAGTATGGATTGCTTTAACAGATGGTCTTTAATCATAATCAAAATTTTATATAATA
The DNA here is from genome assembly GCA_030762175.1 of Metallyticus violacea. Classification (NCBI taxonomy): domain Eukaryota; kingdom Metazoa; phylum Arthropoda; class Insecta; order Mantodea; family Metallyticidae; genus Metallyticus; species Metallyticus violacea. The sequence continues at coordinate 40,930,547 of CM060843.1, read as the reverse complement.
GTATATATATTCTTCAATATAGAAGGAGGAGGAGGAGGAGGAGGAGGAGGAGGAGAAGAAGAAGAAGAAGAAGAAGAAGAAGAAGAAGAAGAAGAAGAAGAAGAAGAAGAAGAAGAAGAAATTGGTTAAATAGTTGCACGACATAAAATTAAACTCATTTGTATTTAAACATCTTTACCTTTCCTTTTCTCCTCAAAAGAAACAACAAATGGCAGACAAAATAGTGATACTTATACTTCACTTACTTGGTATTTTTAATTGGACATGTTTTGGGAACATTTGCTCCCATTATCAGCAGAAGACTAACTGGTAGAAGCATACTCTATAGTTGGTCAGAGAAATTTATTGAATATATCCAAAGATGGTGTGTCAAATCTCATGAAAGTTTTTATTTTTGACGATGTTAATTTTTTCCTATGTCATTAGTTTCAAAGGTTTGCAAGTGTGTTTCAATAATTTGTATTTTTATAAATTTCATGGTTTTCTGACCAAAAGTGGGCTGCCACTGCCAATTCTATATCTGTTTGTAACATATTTCTGAAATGTTCTTTGATATGGGTTTCCAAATTTTACCTGATCACAGTCTTTGTAATTGATGTGGAACATACCAGACCTCCTCTCAGAAGGTACAGGATCTTTACAGGAAAAATGTAATAAATTTTTAATACTGTAGACATTTTGAACAGCCAAAACTATTTTATTTTTTTTTAAATTTATTGAATATGCTAGGGTCTTAAGTGAATTTTTAAATTACATATCTTCTTTTACCTTTAACAGTAAACTTGTGTCTTTGACACCTTTATTTCATTAAAACTTTTTAATAATTTTATTTGCTAATTTTTAGAGAAACTATTATGTAATGCTGTGTTGATGATATATTCGTATTCTTCTTTGTATTCTTTTTTACTGATTCGAACATTTACCATGATCATGATAAGGTACACATGGAAAAACGAAAATAAATTTGCAAACTTGTACCAATGAACATTTAATAAATATTCATAAAAAACAGAAAGAGAAATTGGCAGTGGTATCCCACTTTTGGTCAGAAAACCATGAAATTTATTAAAAACACACACACACACACACTTGCAACCTTTGAACTAACAACATTGGAAAAAATTTACATCATCAAAAATAAAAATTGCATCATGAACTTTAAGACACCACCATTGGATATAATCAATAAATTTCTCCAATCACCTACAAACTATGATTCTACCAGTTGATCTTCTGCTGATGGGAGCGAATGTTCCCAAAAAATGTCCAATGAAAAAAAACCAAGTTAGTGAAGTACAAATGTCAACAAAGCAATATTATTTTACTATCTCACTGTCAATATCTTGAAGAGTAAAAGTTCACATTTCCAAAGATGAACAGCTAAAACTATAGAATTTACATTTTATTGCATGCTGCATACATATAACTCTGAAATGTAATATGTTAGACAATGGTTAAAAGATAAAATATATTGAAAAATATGTACAAACTAAAAAAATTCAGTATGAACATTCCTTCAGGATTAAGCTACTGAAATCAAGTAGTCTAACACTATATAATATTGTGATAAGATTTTTGGTGATATAAAGCTGTACAATATATCTACTACATATCATCCCTCCTACTTTTAACTGATGGATCTGAGAAAAATAAGTGAAACAAATCTGAACATTATTCAAATTTGCATCTCCATTTTCTCTAAAAGATGTTCATATATTATTATAGTACATTCAACATTATTTTATGATTTATCCTATCATAAAACAACTGTAATCTATCCCGTTTATTGGCAGGATATAACCATACACTTGATCTCTTCTACAAATGCAGTTTGTTATGCTTAAGTCTTAACAATTTTGTGCCTTCTTTTCCTCTTAAAACTTGTTTGTTTATTGGTCTCTGCTCTCTTTTTTCTATTTGCCAATCAATGTAAATCAGCACAATATAACAATAGTAAAGCTATAATACAAAAATAGCAGAAATCTACTGACTGAAATAGTTAAATAAAATGTGACAAGTACAATGTAATTCACAAATGCCTCAAGAGGCTGCATCATACTATGCCATTCTGTCCCTTTAATATTCTCACAGAACTCATTGCACACTTTATTTGAATAGGCATTCTTGCAAAAATAAAATGTTCAGCTGATACAGCTACAGTCATAACAAAGAATAAGTTATTGTACATATACTTAATGACTAAATTATGGGCCTTTTCTGGGGAAAATATGTATATTTTCATCCATTTGCGGGGATTTCCAATAAAATTAAGTACAAAGTGTGAAGTAGATATAACACTGCAATTATTAGTTTTTGAATTGCGGGAATTTTCACAGTGAAATATAGTATAACATAACAAATTATTATTGAGGAAATCACTCAAATTTCACTAATTTAGTTCCACTTACTTGGACATGTTTCAAAGGCGATTGCCTTCATCGTCAGCATGATCCCAATGTCCGCTTCCCCGCGTGGTATTCAGATGTTGCTCCGTAGATTTTATGAACTTTGTGATAAGGTTGCTATTGTTTGGAAGATCAAAATTAACCAAATTTTCTTTGTTTTTATTTATGAATATATTTTCCCACACTGTCAATTCTATTGGTTTTTGAAGAGCTTTTAAGAGTTTTGGTACCTTTTGGAATTCGTGGTTTTTTTGCCAGAAATGGTCTGCCACTGCTGATTTTTCCATGTGTTTATATTTTACATGCCTCATGTGTTCCTTAAACCGTATGGAGATATTTCTTTTTGTTTTGCCTATATCTCCATACGGTTTAAGGAACACATGAGGCATGTAAAATATAAACACATGGAAAAATCAGCAGTGGCAGACCATTTCTGGCAAAAAAACCACGAATTCCAAAAGGTACCAAAACTCTTAAAAGCTCTTCAAAAACCAATAGAATTGACAGTGTGGGAAAATATATTCATAAATAAAAACAAAGAAAATTTGGTTAATTTTGATCTTCCAAACAATAGCAACCTTATCACAAAGTTCATAAAATCTACGGAGCAACATCTGAATACCACGCGGGGAAGCGGACATTGGGATCATGCTGACGATGAAGGCAATCGCCTTTGAAACATGTCCAAGTAAGTGGAACTAAATTAGTGAAATTTGAGTGATTTCCTCAATAATAATTTGTTATGTTACTGCAATTATTGTTTATCTTTACATGTATTCAGTATCTCAAATTAATAACTTCAATCTATACAGAATGCAAAATGCTCTCTTCTCAAACCTTCAAGATTTATTAATTTCTGCTTCTCTAGTTATTATTTTAGCATATATATTTATTCTCATGAAATTAAGCCAGAGATATAGAACTCCTACAGCTTACTTTTTACTTTTAACATGCAAACACTTAAAATTCTCAAAAAATTAAAATATTTTTTTATTTGTACATTTTATGGATTTACAAATATGGTAATAGAAAGGTATAAACAGACACAATTAAAGTACTAAAAATGCATACGCATTTTGTTAAATTATGCCATTATACTAGTGAAAATAATAGCTTTTAAAAGTTTTATCAGACCCCTAAGACAGACAAACCGACAGAAAGAAGAACAACAAGAACTAAAAGAAGGAAAGAAAAAGAGAAAAGTTCATTATGTCAAGATTTTTCCATTTCTGTACGTCTACTAACTTTCCAACCTCAAACCGCCACGGGCAGCTGAGGTCATTAAGGTACAGACTCATGAGCTGGAGGTCTGGGGTTTGAATCCTGCCAGGACCGTCCTCCTACTGAAGTTTTTTCCAGGTTTTTCTCAGTCCTCATGAATGGCAAATGCAGGGAGGTACCCTAAACTTAGGCCTAGAAAGTTTCCTACCTTAAAAAAAATCCTTTCTTAATTTATCATTTCATCTCATGTATCATCAGTGTCCACCACCTGTGGTGCCTTAGTAGTAAAAACAGTTGTGAAACACCATTAAAAGAAAAAATGCAACCTCAAAATGCCAAAGAGCAAGGGAAACGTTCTTTCATATTTCAAGATACATTTAATATTGGCTCAAATCTGCCATCATTTTGTAAGTTGCATCTTAAAGAGAGAGAAAGAGAGAGGGGGGGATGATCTTAAATTTAATTAGGTTTAATTGAAGCTTTACATTTAATATTTCACGAACAGGAATAGCCATAATACCTAATTTTCATGATTGTTTGGACAGTTTTTGTCCAAAACTGCACACAAATGTCATACATATGCACAAAAGAAAATATATAAATACAAGAAAAACAAAAGATGCAACTGATCATTAGAGATGGAACAATATGGCAGAGTACCAAGCTAAAAATTACCTACCAACATTCAGCTAATACAGGTACCATTCTTCTATAAATGAATAAGCAATGAACCCAAAAACTTACCCCTTAGTACTTTAAGCCACAGTGCTCTACTTGGTTTCACTCAACTTCTTATCCCTAAGTAAATGTACATCGAATAACTAAAATGTAGCAAAATATAAAATTAGAACAGTAAAGTAAATGTGTAAACTGATAGCATATTAAGATACAATGAACAACATATATATAGGTTGTTCTAGATTTTGCAATCTATTCACAGGATTGTGTTCTAAGAACAAATTTGAGATAGGAGTGTAAAAGAAATAATTTGCAAATGAAGTTAATAGGAAGCTAGTGTTCCATGCTATGTTAGTGTCAACCAGACCTCTCAGCTATTAAGAAGAGGTGAATCATGTTACCTCCTGGGTGAAAATGTAATGCATGAAGGAGTATACAACTTGTGAATGTTAAATGGAGCTAAGGAAATTGCCTCTCTCAAAAATTATAGCTCTCTCTCATTGCAGCAAATTTAGCAATGTAAGAATTTGGCACTCTGTTTATACAGAAAATGTCGTAAATATGTTAAGATAAGGAACATATAATTATTCAAATTGTATTTGGAAGCTATAGACAATGAGTGATTAAATATTCTATTAGAATTTATTAAATCATATTAATATTAACTCACATATATAACATTAGGACATGTAAGTGGAATTAGTGATTTAATAAATTGTGTCAAACTCCTTCCTCTCTCTAAACTTCTAGAAAATTGTAGACTGTTTGCTTTAGATGTAAACAATTCATTAAGAACTGGAACTCTGTAAAATCATCTTGCTTTTGTAATTGCTTACACATTAGTAGAGCTACTTATCAAAATAGAAGGCAGGAACATTATTGTCTAGCCTTAACAATTACAACACCAGTAAAAATGTTGCTCCTACAAATCAATTTACTCACTCCTTTTGTTTCGAACCTTATGCATAAGAGTATAAAACTGCAGGGTGTAAATATTACTACCAGGCTAAGGACTGCCTGGTATGAAAGTGCAACTGAACTCTTGCCTTCCTATTGGTTAACTTTGCATGGAAGCTACCACATTTGGAGGATGCTTTCTTTTACATTTCTATCTCAAAATTGTTCATGGAATATCATTCTGCAGAACATGAGCATGAATTCCGGGATATGCTGTATATGTTTATAGAATTTTTCTGGGACTCCAAAAGGATGGATTTAAACACTTATGATGCAGAAAGATTATGTCATATTTATCATCTTGAAAACCTTATTGCTCCTACATGTAGTAATGTTTTTATATTTAATATTTTTTATAAGTTTCTAAAGGGAAAATTTTACAATATTTTGTCATTGTCTTATCCTTTTTGCTGATCAGTAATCAGACAGTATAGGGTACAACAAAATTACAACTATAAATTAGAGAAAATGCAACGCATACTACAAAGCTTGTTACTGTTTGGCTGCTTCTATTAAAGCTGGATGATACTGAAATTTGAAAATAAAATATTTACCAGAACAAGAGAGGAGAAGTTCAAAGAAAACATGCTTATTTCGTGCATATTGATAAAATGCACAGGCTTTCATTACAATGATTCTTAGACTCACCTTTAATTACACAGGTGTGCTGTTTCAAATGTTTTCTTGTGGATATTGCCTCTGCAGGAGAAACACAAAAACAAAAGAATAACCATACAATCAGCAGAAAATGAAGTGGGAAATTTCGAAGTTCTTAATGTGTGTTAAGCATCACTATGATTCTGAATCAATGTGAATATTAGTATGAATTCTTGCATAGTTTCAATTTAGAGACAAATAATTGAAAACATTTTATGTACAGTCGTACTACACACTCTTATGCTTCACTTACTTGTCATTATTGTAGACCGGTTTCGAGAACAGGTTGTTCTCATCATCAGTTCAAATCTCCGACTGTTGGATAATTCGTTGTGTTGTGGGTATTCTGCTCTGGCGGAGGTGTGATGAACTTAAAGTTTATATTTTCATCGCCGGAAGTGTCAAAGCTCATTAAACTGTCTCTGTATTTGTAAATGTATATTTTTTCCCATGTTGCTAATTCTGTAGGTCCTTGCACTGATTTTAATAATTTTGCTTTATTCACTATATCGTGGTTTTCTACCCAAAAATGAAAGCTACCGCTGATTTCTCAATTTGCTTGCATTTTATGTTCCTGAAATGTTCTTTTAACCATGTGTTTCTCTTTGTTTTTCCTATGTAGATTTTTTCACATTTTTCATAACTTATTTTGTAAATGCCTGATTTTTTCTCCAGTGGAATACTGTCATTAACATTGTCTGTGAGAAGATGTTTAACATTAAACTTGTTAATTGGTGTCAACCTGATATTAAAATCTTTAAGAATTTTCTGAAATTTTTTGTAGCCCATGGATGATATGTGAATTTTTTAAAAATTTTTTAAAAATTAAAAATTAAGAGGAGATTTGAACTGATGATAACAACCTGTTCTCGAAACCGGTCTACAATAATGACAAGTGAAGCATAAGAGTGTGTAGTTCCGCTGTATCATAAAATGTTTTCAATTATATGATTGGCTTCACTGTGAATGTTCCAATTAACATTTTAGTTACAGACAAATGTCACATAATATTGACAAAGGTAAAAATATTTAAACATTATGTTCTGTTATCAATCTTGTTAAATGACTCAAGTAAATAAAAGTACAAAGAGTGTTCTAAATATTTTGATTCAGAAGAGATTATGAAATATGCTTGTTTAGCTCAGATAGGACAATACCAGCATATTCTGTAAGGTAATGTTGTGTACGTGTATTAGGCAGTGCATTTGAAGTACAGGTCCTGCTGGTTGTGGTACACTTAGTAACTGATGTGTAAAACAGTGCATGAGGGACAAACTTACTAAGTCCAATATATTGACTCTGCACTAAATTTGTGCAAAATCTTTCACATTAAAGTTACAGAATTTATGTAACATTTAAGATGTACACTTACTGATAATTGAGTTAATGTTGTATTCCTAAGAATAGCATAAACCAACACAGTGAAGGTGTCATTAATTATAACTTTTTTTGGAAATATACTTATACACAAATTAGAACTTTACATCTATTGTGATTATTTCACTGAATGTTTTAAACATTTAAATTCCACCAAGAAAAGTAAAAAGATCACCGTGCAGTGATGACAGTGCTTTTAAAAAAAAGTTTTTTAATTAATATGTTAGTATGCCTGATCACCCAGTTTCCTTACATAATAACATCTTGTTTTTATATTCGCCAACTTTTACAAAACTGTGTAAAATACAATACAAATTAGTTCATTGTTTAAAGTAATAATTTTTCATTATGTATTTCAAGAAGTTGAGTAAATTTTCATTTTTCTTAGTACATGAATTATGATGCCCGATAGCATTCATGCATCCAAAAATATGCCACACATTATGAACTATAAGGTAAGAGGTTACTTTTCAGGTTAACCATTTAAAGCTTGCTTCATCATAATACAGGCCTGTGCAATTTGATTACTTCATTCACTTGTTGCTCAGCTTTGCTCATTGGAAAGAACATAAAAATGTTCAGTTCTAAGATATAACTTTATTGGCATGCTTTTTGCATGATCCTGGCAACTACATCATCTATTGTGTCACATGCTCAACAAGCAGCACACCTATGGTGCCAATCAGATGAAGGATGGAGTTCTCTATATTTACATGTAGAGTAAACTAAAGAGACAAAAGAAACACAGCTCACTAATTATGAACCATAAATAAGAAAAAAAAAAAATATTGTGTATTGAATTCAGTGTTCGTTATTATATTTTTAACAAAGCTTGTGAAAAGCATTGAAATTTGACACTAATACTTCCCAAGTGGCTCATAGTGGTGATAAATTGCAGAATAGGGAAACTGGTTTTCAAAGAAGTCTTTCGCATATTAGGTTTTGAGAGACTGGCTGGTCTGCAACAATGCAGAATTTCTCTGAAAACTATCAGATCTGTACCTTGGGAGTCATAATAAAACAGTGCAATGAAAAGAAAAGAACCGCTGTTAGCAAGCTGGAAGATATGTCAAGATAAGCAAAGAAAAGGAGTTTTATAATAAATAAAAGTAAAACTAAAGTAATGAGAAGAAATAGTAAGAACCAAGATCTAATTTCTCTTGAAGTTGAGAGTATAGAAGAAGTTTAAAACTTTACATACCTTGGCAGCCTTGTCACAAAAATTGGTGGTGCAGAAGATGTGCGCTGCAAATTAGAAAGGCATATGGTGCCTTTGTACAAATATGTCCTTTTTGAAAGATTAAAAATATATGACTAAAAAAAAATTACCAATTTTTCATAGTAATGAAAAAGCAGCTGCTATAAACGGAGTCGAATTATGGGAGGTGACAAAGAGAGCAAAAAACTAGACATTTATAAATAGATGACTTAGGAAGATCTATTGGCCAGAAGTAGTGTTAAATGAAGTGCTATAGGCCTGCGTTCTGAAACTCCTATTAAAATCAGATATAGAGAAGGAAATGGAATTGGGTTGGCCATAAATTGACAAAAGTAATAAGAGTTATAATGAACTGAAACTTTCTAGTTGCGAGAAAAAGATGTAGATCAAGGCATAAATTAAGAATATTGAAGATGAGGGATGGTGAGGAGAAAAAACTGGAGAGAGATCAAGAAGTTGGCAACTAACATGGTCAGATAGTGATACTTTACAGATGCCCTATGCTCAGATAGGACCTACATTAGTTATGTCAAGTTAAAAGGAATAATGAATCAAAAATGACAATATGCAATAAACATAAGAAAAATAGAATGGAAGAAAATGAATGGTAAAATTCAGAGCTCTTTACAATAAATAAACTGTATGTAACTACCATTTTTTGCATTATGTAGCTCTCTGCCTAACATCATGTTGCTAACTAGAAATAAGGATCTCAGCTACTTAAACATGATGTCATAATTTAAGTATCACTCACTAATTATTGAAATTCTTTGCTTGAAGTACATTTAATTTGTACTTCTTAAAATTAAACAACCTTGTTCATATAGAAGCTCTAATTAAAAAGAGCCATAATCCTTAACTTTTATCCAAATTCTTTTACTCCACTTGCCATCATAATCAAGAGAAGTATTTTCTTTTAGCTTTTCTTGCACTTGGATTTGTTTTTGTAAGAGATCCCATGTTTCTTGGGATGTCACTTCCACTTGTTATTCCTGAAATCACAAAATCCATGAATTTATTTTGAGATATCTTGGATATAACTTTATCAAGCAATTCTTGCCGCCAGAACATAGATTTTCTTGTATATTTTTTCTTGTAAATCCATTCACTAGATACATTTAAAAATCTACCACACCTTCTGCTTTCCCAATGGGCATTACAGTCTAGTACTGACCTAATGGATATTCCTTGAAAAGAGAAATATATTTGTTTGGAAATATATTTCAATATTTCACTGTGGTGTTTTGAGGCTGCTTGATTGATAAAAATGATTAAAATGTTTCAAGGTCACCCAAAAATTGTTTGTACGTAATGACATTCAGACTTCATACTATATTCCTGGGAGATCCTTTTTGTTCATGTCATACTTTTTATTTTTTCACTACTCAGTTCTTCATGCTCACAAGAATGAAATTTTTCACCTGTTTCCCAGGACATTGCTTATATGTTACAAATTTGAATTAAATTCTTTTTTTAGGAGTTCATTAACTCCCTCACAAGTGGCAGAAGACTACCATAAATGATTATACAATGGCCATTTTCATTCTTACAGTACAGTACTTTTACCATAGCTGTTACTGATCTCATCGCCTGTAGTGCCTCTGTAGCAAAAATGGGGGTTAAACACCATTCTTTCATTCATTTTACTGATCTTCATGAAAGATTTTGCTAAATACCAATCATATTATTTATGTATTTATTAAGTGTATACAGATAACAATATAACAATATGGTCTGGTTTAACCCAAGTTCTACACCAGGCCAATATTGAAAAATATGCTAATACAGTAATTTTTAGAAACACAATGGTGAGTAATTACAATATTTCTAACATTTCCTTCTTCTTCCTGTTTTAAAAATGCCCACTATCTCCCATCCTCCTAGTTTCCATTCAACTTCCTCTCAAATATTTCTTCCACAAATGTATTAACCATCTTTCTTTATCCTCCTTAACTCCAAATATAATAAAATTTCTTTTACGTTTGTTCCACCTTGATCTTTCTTTCTACTTTCCCATTCTTTTCTTATAACCCATCAATTTTCCATTTGCCTCTCTTATTATTTGTTCCTTTAACATCCTCCATCCTGTTATCTACTATCTAATATTTACTATATATCTTCTTCCCCATTTTCTTTAACCGAAAGATCTATCTACAAATTTCAGAAATTTGATTTCCATTTCCATATCATGTTTATCTCTCCAAATGACATGCAACCACTGATTTGGAGCTGGGAATATGGGGAAAAAAAATTATAAAAAATATGAAGATAAGGTTATGGATTTCGAGATTGCAACAGAAGACAAATTAATCCAAAAGTTCATAAATTGTCCACAAGAGATACACCAAAGTCCTTTTCAACCATCAATGAATCCAGCATTTGACTCACAGCTGATTATATGGGAAATGGCCTGAGAAAGATGTTTTATATAATTTAATGGTAAGTGCAGCATAAGAGTATTAAATTGACTCACGAGCTAATTAAGAATATATAAGTTGCTTTACTGTATTACTTCTGATATAAGTTAGTCTAAAATTTAATAAAAACAAATACAAATGCTGCTGAAAATTGTCTCCCTTTAACCACCACAAGTGGGCAAGATTGTTAAGGCATCTACTCATGAGCAGAAGGTCTGTGTTTTGATTGCCACAGGACCATCCTCAGGTTTTTGTCAGTCCTCATACACGGCAAATACCAGGAAGGTACCCTAAAACTTAGACCTGGAATGCTTCTTTTCTTTATTAAAAAATATTCTTTCCCACTTTATCTTTCATCTCATGTATCACCAATGTCCATCATCTATGATTCCTCAGCAGTAAAAATGGGCATTAAACACTACCCCAAAAGAAAAGAAAAAATAATATATAAATAAAACAAAAAATAATAAATCATCACTACATCATCACCAAGGATGGTGGTTCCTTATCCACATCTAAGTCACTGTCATTGATTTCATCACAAAATATTTTATGACTGTAAGTTTTAACATCCTAATTTGCACTGAATATAGGCACTTAAATTAGCTATGCTCTTCTGGGCAAACACATTCTCATTCTTTTTTTTCTACTGTAGTTGAATAAGTAAGGAACCAGTTTCTGAGTTTATCTACATCTGAGTTTATCTACAGGCTGAAGATGGGAGGGACCACTCCCGAAACATATGTCCAGATTTTGTGTAAGTGAATGGAGTTAGTGTGAAAAAAACTGTATTACATTGTTTATATACATACCACTCCATTGTTAACAGCTTCGTAAGTACATTTAATTAAGTAAGAAACCAATTTCTTTTCTGAATGAAGATTCTGATTTTTTTTAGGGAATAGTTTCCTATCTGATTCTAATATCGAGGGTTGCCCCAGTTAAACTCAAACATTTTTACTTACATTTTCTCATGATGAAATTGCCTTTCTCCACCACCAATTGTGTTCAATTTGATGTCCATAGGCTTGAATTATGACTATGAACACAATTCCATTGTATATGATTGTGCTGTTAAACAGGAAGGGATGTGTGAGCCCATTGCTCCTCTCTGACTTTTCAGGTACCCTCAATTGCAATGGTCAAGAAGCAAGGCCTTGTTTCACCAAATCTGCAAAAATACATTGGTGAGGCATCTGGTGACTTCACAGGGTTCCTTTTAAATGATATCATGTTCATTCCCATTTTCACAGCTTTCTGATTGTGGTGGTAGTCCTAGGATGATGGCTGGATGCTTTTCCATGCAGATCCAAACATTTGTGACATCCTCACAATGGAACTAGGAATATCTTCATAAAAAAATTGGGTCCATTGCTTTGGTAGTAGGCAGCATTAATTTTTACATTTTTGGCAACTCTGTGAATGCTGGGAGTGCAGTAAGCTGCAACCACCACGAACCCCTTGGAAAACATTTTATTTTCCAAGATGAAACTGAGCACCCCATTTGGCCCACTTTAAGGCAGTTAGCAAGAAGTTTGTTTGTATCATTTAGATAAATCCATGCTTCATTCAAAAAAACCACCCATTGCCACTCCTCAACTACCAAGTGGTGTTCATGCAGCTTTCTTGTATTTGAAGAGTTTTCTGATGTGCTGTTCTTTCAAGACATGATGTGTGTTTTATGCCGCCATTCTAGGCCCAAATGTTGATAGATGATCCTATAAATGATCCCTTTAGATTTTCAAATGTGGTGGAAATGCTTCTTTGTGCTGGAGAGTTTTATGGTGTCCCTGGTGACCTCATCATGGGGCCACTAGACCTTTAGGTTATGCTGGTTGCACACTTTTTCTTGTTATTTGTATCAGACTGTACCAGTAGACTGCAGGCACCAATACTGAGGAACTGACACATGTAAGCAGTAACACTGGAAGGAGTGGAAGATAGATTTTTTTTTTTTTTTTTTTGGACGCTCTTTAACATCTCAGGTCATCAGCGTCCCATTCAATTCAGGGTGTGAAACAGCCGACAAATTTTGCGCAGAGGCCTTTTCTTTCAGGCCTGAGGTTCTTTATCGTGCCGTAAATGTACGACACGGGACTCACGGCTTTACTTCCCTTCCGAAGGAAGCCATACTTAGGATTTTTACACCTGAAAAAATCCATCGATCCTGGCCAGGTTCGAACCCGCGATCTTGGGTTTAGAAGGCAAGTATGGTTACCACACCACCAGGACCGACGGAAGATAGATTCAAAATCATCCAAACTTAACTGGGACTACCTTTCATATTTTGACTGAATTACATTTTATTTTAGTTTCGGGTGTCTAATTTTTCCTTTGGTAGTAATCAAGCATTCAAAATGTTAAATTCATAGAAAACAGTTTCACTGAAATGCCAACAATAACAGCATTTTTTTATGGCGTTTAACGCCCGTTTTTACTACTGAGGCACCACAGGCAGTGGACACTGATGATGCATGAGATGAAATGAAGAAGAAGAAGAAGAAATAAAAATAAAAAACCAATCTATTGCTGCCTTTTTTAGCTAGGTTCATAAGCAGAACTGAACAATAGCAAAACAGCTCATGAATATAGTACCAAATTCTATATACCTCATTTATGTGACCCTGATAATTACCCAATAAAAAGAAACCAAAATCCTCCATTTATATATCTTACATAACCATCATATATGAGCACAAACTCACTTCAATTATTTAAAATATTGTTCTTTAGTTTTGTGAATGGCAGCATATAGCAAGCCACTGCTCTGTAACTACACACTGGTCAGTTTAGTACACCATATCATACAGCACTGCACAAAACTTCCATCGGTCTTGTAATATATTACACTAGCCAATAAAATTTTACATTTTTGTTAATATAAATTTTTAGTGTTAATTTCTTAGTTTTGTGATGCTAATTTGATTATGAAAGTGGTTTTTCTCCAATGTCAACATTTTGGATATCATACGAAATCCTTAAAATGTCTTAAAAGCAACCAAAATAACATGCTTATTAAATAAAACTAGAGACATAACTTGCAATACATTTTATAATGTTTTGAATAAGTACAAAATACATAACACAAAATTTTCAATACAACAATGCTATCATTCAAAAATGTGTATTAGAATAGTTTTCCCTTTATGTGCTTTTGACCCTCTGCACATGCTATGTCCGGCACATACAATAGTCTTGCATCATAGCAAAATCTCAATGTCTCTGATACATTCTTTATGTCCTGATGAAAGTGTTCATCACATTCCTCACTTACTGAGGAGATCCTAAATTTCGTCTTAAGAAAACTAATAGTGTATTTTGACTGACATTCTACACCCAAGCACATGGCAACCCTGTGTCAAATTCTCAATCAGTTTCTTGCTTCTTTTGTTGCCCAAAAACCATTCTAACACCATTCTAAAAGTTTCCCATACCATCATGTTCATCAAGAGTTATTACATTCACAAGTTCTTTAGATTGTAACAACACTTGAATCTGAGGCCAGGTAAAAATTCCATCTTTTATTTTGCTTCAAATAACTTGGGAAACATACGTCTGATGATACTTAGAATCTCAGAGTTACCACCTAAAGCTTTGATAATCTTAGCAAGCCCAAATTTGATGAAGTGTAGGTAACAAAATCTTTTCTCTACACACAATGAGTAAGTTTTGATGATCTTTCTCAAAGTAGACAAGTTGGATGCAATAACCTGTACCAGTGATTGTGCCATTCTTCAAACAGTCTTGAAACAATTTTTGACAGGTCCTTACAGAATCACTTTTGCTTCCTTTATACTGCTTCTGATGATGGAAAATGCCTCCCACAGGTGTCTTTTCAATTTGGGAAAAAGTTACATGGGACTAAATCTGAACTACAGGAATGGTGAGGAACATACTTCACATTAATTTTTGTGAAATATTCAGCAAACAAATTTGCAATGTGTGACCACGCATTATTGTGGTACAATATCCAGCTTAAATATTATACTTAGAAGCTGTTGACAATGGAGTCCTATCCTAAACTTGGTATTCATTTTTTTTACACTAAACTCCATTTACTTACATAAAAGTAAGACGCATTTCGGGAGAATCTCTCCTATTTTCAGTTGCTCACCGAACCACCATTACTCGAAATGATGGCTGGACTCCCAGATGTTTCTGTGGTGGTCTCAGTTGGTTGAAGAAGGAAATTGCTGAGTTCATCCATTGGAGGAAACTCAAAATTCATTAGGTTTTCTCTACTTTTTTCCCAAGTGGATAACTCCAATGGGCTGTGAAGATGTTTCAGCAGTTTAATTCCTGGTTTTATTTCATGGTTTTGGTCCAAAAGTGAGCTGCTACTGCTGATTTATCCATCTGCTTAAATCGAATATTCCTAAAATGTTCTTTCCTCCAAATTTCCAAACTTCTCTTTGTTTTGCCTATGTAGCTCTGCTCACAATCTGTACATTTTATTTCGTAAATTCCTGATTTCTGTTCTGTTGATATGGAGGTTTTTACTGTGCAATCTAATAAATTCTTGATGTTGTATCTGTTCTTTGGGGCTAACATTATCCCATGTTCTTTGAAGATTTTCTTGAACTTGTGGTAAATTGGATGGTAGATGAAACTTTTGAATTTGTATTCTTCTTTTGTGTTTTTCAGTGTGGAAACTTCCCTTATCCCTTTTTGTCTTTTAGATTTAATGATAATTTTTATCACTGTGTCTTTGTTGAAACCATTGATTTTAGATTTATTATTATTTTGTATTCTATTTTGTACTCTGTTTCTGTGAGTGGAATATTCATCAATCTGTGTGCTTCACTGTGAAATTCTGCATACTTATGTGGAATGGGATTATAACTCATTTTTATGAAGTTTTCCGTAAGTGTTTCTTTTCTGTAAATTCCAAAATTCAAATAATCTCCATTTCTTATAATTTTCAAATCTAGAAATGGTAGCCAACCATTTCATTCTTCTTCTATGGTAAATTGTATAGATTCATGTTGCAAATTAAGAAGTTTCAGGACATCTATTGACTGTTTCTTCAGTATTATTGCAAACATGTCATCCACATACCTATATCATGACTTGAAAATTAAATGGCGGGCTTTTGTGATATGTGTTTCAAATGAACTCATGAATAACTCTGCTAGAAAAGGTGACAAAGGATTTCCCATGGTTAGGCCTGAAACTTGTTGGTAATATTTTTTGTTGAAGCTTACGTAATTTTGTTTAATGCAAATATTAGTAAGTTTTAATAAATCTTCTATTTCTTCTGTTTTTAAATTTATTGATGTTAACCATTTTTTAGCATAAGCATAAGTTTCTCTGTAAGTATGCTCAGGAATAAGGCTTTTACATCAAATGAAACCATTACATCTCCAGTCGTAAATCTTCTATTTTTAAGTTTTTTGACTAGATCAACTGAATTTTTAATGCTCAAACTTTGGAATTTCTTAAAAGAACTGAAGATTTTGATCAATTTTTTTGCTACCTGGTATGTGGGTGAATTGATATTGTTTATTATTGGACTCATGCTGTTAACATTTATGTATTTTAGGTAGTGCATAAAGCCTGGGTAGTACTGGATTACTCTGTGTTCTGTTTTTCAGTAGTGGATAGTGTTTTGACTTCATTTAATGTTTTGATTAACATTTTATTGCATTTATTGGGCAGATTCTTATCAATTGATTTGTAGTCTTGTCCTTTTAACATAGTTTCAACTCTATTTATGCATTCTTTTTCATCTAAAATGGGTATTTTATTACTTTTGTCTGCTTTTATGTATATAACTGGTTTTTCTTTTAGTTTTTTTAATGTTGTTCTGTAGTTTATTGATTTCTTCTGGTTTTTTCATGTTCTCAAAACTTTTTTGCATTTACTTTTGATGAACGATTTTTCCCTTTCATTTAGTTGTTGGGTGGCTATGTCTATGTCGGCTATGTAATCTATATTATCTGAGAAATCTATACAAATTTTTAGCCTTTATTTAGGAGATTGATTTCATTTTCGGAAAATGTGGCACTCAAAAAGATTAACTACTTTACCTGTTGTGTGTGTGTGTGCATGAGAGTGAAACCCTTTTTTATTTGATGTTTTTGCAAGTTATGGAGTTTCTTTTTTCATTTCTGGTTTTCATTTTTAATTTGATCACTTAAATTTTGATGTAGGTGGTGTTGTAAATTTTCCATACGTGAAATCCTAGTTTTTCCGTTAGTTTTAAATACAGATCGTAAATATCTACGTCTATTTCATGTAGTATTTTATACTGTAAGCTCTTTTCAATTTCAATTACCTTTGTTTCTGCTGCCTTCTGGTGTATGCTAATTGTTCATTTTAACACAAAAGAAGAATAAAACACAAAAGCAATGAAAAACACAAAAAAGAATAATACAAATTCAATAATACAAAAGAAGAATACAAATTCAAAAGTTTCACCTACCACCCAATTTACCACAAGTTCAAGAAAATTTTCAAAGAACATGAAATAATGTTAGCCCCAAAGAACAGATAAAACATTAAGAATTAATTAGATTGCACAGTAAAAGACTCCATATCAACAGAACAGAAATCAGGAATTTATGAAATAAAATGTACAGATTGTGAGCAGAGCTACATAGGCAAAACAAAGAGAAGTTTGGAAATTTGAAGGAAAGAACATTTTAGGAATATTCGGTTTAAGCAGGTGGATAAATCAGCAGTAGCAGCTCACTTTTGGACCAAAAATCAGGAATTAAAACCAGGAATTAAACTGCTGAAACATCTTCACAACCCATTAGAGTTATCCACTTGTGAAAAATTGTTTATATTAAAAAATGAAAAAACCTAATGAATTTCCAGTTTCCTCCTATGGATGAACTCAGCAATTTCCTTCTTCAACCAACACAGACCACCATAGAAACATCTGGGAAACCAGCCATTATGTTGAGTAATGGCGGTTCGGTGAGCAACTTAAGATGGGAGAGATTCTCCCAAAACGCGTCTTACTTTTATGTAAGTAAATGGAGTTTAGTGTAAAAAAAAAAAAAAATGAATACCTAAGTTTAGGAGATATTTGGCTTGTTGCAAAATGTGATCTTTTGCGTGTGATATGGCCTTGCAGAGTTTTTAGGACATCTCTGTAGTATTACCCAGTTACAATTCTGTGTGCAGGTATGATATACTGGCTAGAGCTTCTTTGCTCTTTGCTCTCAGGAACAAAGTTATGTAGCCAAGGATAATATTATCCTTGAAAGAAACTCCACATATTCCAGTAATCTCATCTTCAACTACATGCAAACCTGCACACAAAATTCATTTTGTTTGGGAATCAGCAGTCTTGGAACCCATCACATCTAATATGCAACTTTTCAATTACCAACATATGGGTGGCAACCAGCAAAATTTTCTAGTTTCTGAAAGTGTTCTTAATGTTATTTAATGATCCTCTCTCACAATCATGCAACAGTGTTAATGTTACCTTCCATTAGAGCAAAACTGGAGCCGCTTTGAAATTGATTGCTTCCTTTGTTTAAATATTTTAAACCACCTTCAAGCTATATTATAGGGAAGAACAAACTCTCCATAGGCTTCAGCTGAACATAAAAGCAGAATTTCA
Organism: Metallyticus violacea; assembly: GCA_030762175.1. Lineage (NCBI taxonomy): Eukaryota > Metazoa > Arthropoda > Insecta > Mantodea > Metallyticidae > Metallyticus > Metallyticus violacea. The sequence goes on along the minus strand of CM060843.1, from coordinate 40,912,037 downwards.
GAATAGCATATAGTTCTCATGTCACCTCCATTTTGCTGTAGGGAGAATTGAGCATGCCTCAAATTTTGCTGTAGGGAGAATTGAGCATGCCTCAACTTGCACACCTCTCATAAGCGGGAATTGGAAGTGATAGCAATGGAACTGGTACCGTGTGTACATAATGCATTAAGCTAACAAAATATTGTAAAGTTAAACTTCAGCACAAGAAATTATATCTGTAAAAAATTTATGATTATTCTTTATTGAAGAGCTCTCCTGTGTGCCTGGAACCAGCTCTTTTCTTATAGGCCAATCTTTCCTGATTTAATGTTGATCATCTGCCATGCTATTCCATAGGTCGAGAAAGCAAGAATTTTTGTTGTAGCCATCTTGATGCCTCAGAAGAAATCCAAGATCTTAAAATCACAATAAATGTTCCACTTGTAGCACCATAGTTGTATTTTTCCAAGAGCAGCAAGTTCTTGGTCTGACTCAGAGATGTCGTGAAGATGGCTAAATTACTATCATAGTTATCAAGCATCATCCTTTAGATGGCATGCTGTAAAGTTCCAGATGTGTAAGTGAAGTCACCTGATTATGACGAACAGACTAGTGTTAACATTTTCAACAAAATGAAAAAAACTGAAATATGAGCTGTGATTAAGTACTTCATTTTGAAGGGTTTAACTCCAACAGAAATACAAAAGAAATTCTTCCCCTTTGTTTTTGATGGTTAAAAAGTGAGCTGCTGAATTTAAGCATGGTACATCCATTCGAGCTGATGAGCACTAGGGGTTCCAAAACTGTTATGACCAACAAATATGCAACAATGCATCATTCACAATGCCGTACATTTTTCATGGTTATACAAATCTTATTTTACTGAGGGAATTAAAAAGTTGGAAAGTCAGACTAAATATATTGATTTATAAAGTGACTATGTTGAAAGATAAAATAACATTTCTCTTAAATAATGTATTTTCTTGATCAGAGTAAGAACTTTTAGAATGTCCCTGGCAAGTTACTAATCAAGCAAATTCCATGTAAAAATAGTATGTATGACCAAATGATATAAATGTTGTACTTCATGATGATTATTCTAAAGAATTTCTTAAAAAAATTAATAATATGTTTACTGCCAAATGTTGTTACACTAAAACATCTGAATTTGGAAACCCTGTATGTTAGACATCTCATTAAATTGCACATCATTTCTTGGAAATGGGCACATTTCCATACTTTAATATATGCAGTATATGCTCTATGTTGAACACCCCCGAATCCTGGATGTTGGGACTCCCCATATGGTCATAACTAGGACACTTTCTCTTTCCAATATGTATTTATGCAAACTTATTTAAACTTGAATGGCATTTATCTCTAAAGCTTTAAAAGAGTCATTAGCAAGTTCACAGTACTGTAATGTCAAAGTGAAGGTATTTTTCCTAACTGGCTTTTTGGTACGTGTTTGAGCTTGATTGAAAACATCTGTATGCTTTGCAATGGGTCTTAAGACAGTGGTATGGAAACAGTGGATTTTTCTTTAACTTTTATTTTCTGTTGTACTTCAATTCTTTTTTTATAAAATATAAAATTGTTACATATTTCTAAGCAAGTACACTGTACATAACTGTAATTTATTGAAGCAAATAACTGCATGCCTAAAATAAACAGAGTACTCCTCAGTTCTCTTGAGGTGTGAAGTGCAAAAGTTTACTTTTATATTTTGTGCAGTTTCAATATAATTGAACCTAAGTTAGTAACTTTTATTTTACTTTTATTGAGCATTAATGTGTAATACATATGTAATTTCCTATAAGTTATATGCATATATAATACTATGAAAACCTACTTCCGTCTATCATGGATACCTTGTTAAATTGGACAATTTCTTATTGAACCATACCTTTCCAGATTAGAGAGGCTTCACTGTTATTATATCCGACTCATCCCTCACAATTTGCAAATTCTTTTAAACATATAGTATATAAAAGTTGTTTTGAAAATTAAAAATATGTGTAGGAACTATACTTGACATCATATCTGCAAGAGTAATATAAAACATTTTAAAAGTAATTTAATTTTAAGTAAACATTTAAAACTATTATCTCAAAATCATTGTAGGGGTTGGGCAGTGTTGTGTTGAGTGAACTCTAATCCCCTCCTTGAACTAGTAATTAGCATTATTGGCTGCTGTCTGGGAAGTACCGGGTCCCCGATACCTGCTTAGAAATTTTTCAAGGTAGCAAGGTTCACCCTGCCTCAGGAGAAAAACTGATCACATGTCCCTGTAATACTGCCACTTGCTGATGCTATCATAAAACGTAGTTACAGGATGCAAAGGTCAGTCTAGGCTCATGAGGGCTGTTGCCCCAAATGGAAGTTTTATTTATTTATTTATGGACGCTCTTTAACATCTCAGGTCATCAGCATCCCATTCAACTCAGGACGTGAAACGGCCAACAAATTTTGCTCAGAGTTTTGAGGTTCTTTTTCGTGTCGTAAATGTTCTATCCCCGATACCGGGTTCTATCCCCGATACCTGCTTAGAAATTTTTCAAGGTAGTGAGGTTCACCCTGTCTCAGGAGAAAAACTGATCACATGTTCCTGTAATACTGCCACTTGCCGATGCTATCATAAAACGTAGTTACAGGATGCAAAGGTCAGTCTAGGCTCACGAGGGCTGTTGCCCCAAATGGAAGGATGGAAGGAATGAATGAATAATGCCCATTTTTGCTACAGAGGCACCACATGCGATGGACACTGGTGATACATGAAATGAAATGATATATTGGGAAAAGATTTATTTTTAAGGAAGGAAACGTTCCAGGCAAGTTTAGGGTACTTCCCCGGCATTTGCCATTTATGAGGACTGAGGAAAACCTGGGAAAACCCTCAGTCGAGGAGAATGGTCCTGGCGAGATTCGAACCCCAGACCTCCCGCTCACGAGTCCGCGATTTAACGACCTCGGCCACCCGTGGCGGTGGGATGGAAGGAGAAAGTATATGATAAATATATACACAAAACAAACGAAACTGCAACTTCTGACAACATTAACAATTAATAGAAAATTATGTTAAAACTGCTTCATTATTTTTTGCTTTCTTCAGTGCAAATATACGTAACGACTAGTTTTTGTATTATTCTACTTTCATCTTTTATTTATATTTCCCATTTGGGTACAAGGCCACAAAAGAAAGCATGGGTTGCTGATAAAATAGATGTGGTTCTTTAAAGCTCTTTTGGTGCATTAAATGTTGTGAAATTGGTACATTAAAAGTATAAGGTGAAATTCCTTGATGTCAGCATTCATGGATTAGTAGACACATTTCACAAAATGGGAAATGTTAACACCTGTAAACTATACAAGTGTAAAAGAAATCCATGCACCCAAAGGAATTCCAAATGAACATTCATCAACAGATAATGTCCATTTCTTGAAGATAACTACTGCAAATTATGTTCAATTTCATCAGAAGATATAAATTTTTTTTTCATAAAACGAGATACAAGAACTTTAGCATTCAAATATATATATATATATATATATATATATATATATATATATATAAATTAACACTAATAATAAAAGTAGATAAAGATAAAACACAGAGAAAGAGTCACACTTGAAATTGCTATATTCTTCAATAGCAAGAAGCTAGTGTTAATTTTTATATATATATATATATATATATATATATATATATATTAACACTAATAATAAAAGTAGATAAAGATAAAACATTGCTATATTTCGAACTCGCAGTAGTTTGAAATATAGCAATTTCAAGTGTGATCTTTCTCAGTGTTTTATCTTTATCTACTTTTATTATTAGTGTTAATTTGTTACATTGTTAACAGTGTTTCTTTATTTTTATTTTTCATTAATATATATATATATATATATATATACATAGATGGAATAAATATATAGATAAATAATTATAGGTATCACATAAGTCACCTCACCTTTGGCAATGTTGTATTGTCCCCGCCAAGTGGAAATGAGTCCTATAAATAACAAAAAACTTAAACAATAGTTCCACTACTGGAACTCTAAGCGGAGACATCTACAATAAACATTTCTCAGCGCTACAATAAGTTGAAAATCCTCCAGAAAGACTGCAGAGCAAAACTGGCAATGGCTTCAGAGTTTGGGGGAAGGGGGACGTGTGCACGTACATGCACTGGATATAACAAAAAGGCATGTCAAAAATTTGGGGAAACATTCCTTGCATATAGAGGTGAAAATATGTTGATATGAACATGTGTGCTGAAGTGCTTTATTTCCTAGTTAGAACTCTTTGTCTACAACTCTGCTTGCACGGTGTGATATGCAAGCTAGAATGCCAGCATAGCTGTTTTATGGCACTAACCCCACAACACAACAGTTGTTTAATATGCACAGTAGGTAAACATTCGCTTTTACCTCTGGTTAAATGGGATGAGGGTTTTATAACTACCCTTAGTCCCTACATTCACCATTGTTGTGGTCATTCTGTATCATGTAGTCCACTTGTTATGCTACTCACTTCATTGTTTGATGTAGCAGTGGGTGTGTCGTGTCAGTTCTGTGTGTTTACAGATTTCGTTCCAGGCATAGTAAAATGAGTATTCAAATGTGGAGTTAGCAAATGCTCACATGATCTATGGATTAACCGAAGGTATACAGAAACTTTGTGCTAGTATTCTGCAAGGCTGCCAGACAATATGAGATATTCCAGGAATACATCTGTGCATCATGTTGGCAGGTTGATAGATGCATTTGTGCTAATGGAGGACATTTTGAATGTGTCATGATTTCCTGTTTCCCATAGTTGTTTTAGAATATTCTGCTATGTGGTACAGGTGTAGAAAAAAAGGCTCTAACAAGGAAAGAAAGCAATTCCAAACCCATGTACATCATACTTTTTTATCCTGTGTATGTGAGAAATATTTCCCAGTTTTGACACCTTTTCATTATTATATATATACTTTGGCGCTACAACCCAAAATTGAGTCATGGCCTGCTATAGCAACCGTGTTACGACTTCATTGTTACGAGCAGTATTGCAGCGGAGACATGCTGATAATATGTTTGCAGTCAATTAATATACCATGAATGAAAGCCCTTCGTCATTGACACCTGCCAAGATGTTTTTAATAGTATTTAAAGCTAACTACTGAAGCATTCCAGGTGGTGGTCACTGATGATATTTTTTTATTTTAATTCTGCAATACTTACATCCTGATATCTTGATTCTACATCAGGACGTAATACTCCAGATTTCATTTATTTATTCCTCTTATATCTTTCAATACAATTTAAATTACAATTAAATTTTACAGATTTTAAAATCTACACTACTAACACTATAACTAAACAAAATTAAAACTTCAAAAACAAAACCGGTACTGGAATCCAGCACTACGGCTATTTACTATGACTTATAATAACATATACAATTGCAACTGGTACCCAGTAGCAATTGTTACATTTAAACTTTATTAATTTACAATTATTATCCAATTTACTCTATGCGTCTTCATTTCTGCTAACGCTTGGTATCCGGGCTGCTCCCCACTGGAATTCCTGGCAACGGAACCTGGACATCAGTGGAGTTGCTGCCGGTCTCAAGCAACAGCTATACTGGACCATGGTGTGTTGACAGTGTAGTTTCCTTCACTTCTCTCCTTCTCTTGACCTCTGTCTACTTCTTCTCTCAACTGCTTCGTTTCCGCCCGAAAACTGCCATTATTCCTTTCTTCTGTCAGTTCTGCTCTCTTCTTCTTATTCAAATTGGGTGTTATCTTCTTTATCATCTTTTTCTTCAACTAATTCTAGTTGTAAATATCTTTCTTGCCTTTCCCTGATTCTCTCGGATCTTCTAGGGGAATATACTATTTCTGGCCTTTGGATTTTTTCTCGTTTGTTTTTTGCCGTTTTTATACTCTTCTGCCATTTTGCATGATATTTTATTTGTTAGCTCGTTCAATGCCCTAAAATCATCTTCGTCTCTCATGATGTTCCAGATGTGTTTCCCAGCAAGTAGTCGTCTTTCCTCTGCTGCAATTGACTGGTATTTAGGGCATTCAAATGAGACATGTTCCGGTGTATCGATTACGTTACAGTCCGTGCATGTATTATTTGTTTGTAATTTAAATCTTTGCAAATATGAGCAATATGGACCATGGCCTGTTACATAATGCACTAAACCCTTATTGGGATGAATGTGCTTAAATAGTAATCTTTCCTTTATGGATGGAAATATTTCATGCACTCTTCTACCTTCTTTTATTTCATCCCATTCTCGTTGCCATATTTGTAATAAAGAATCTTTGATTTCTTTTTTATTCCTACACTTTTTACCAACAATGTCCATTATTTTTGAGTTATTTTGTTTTTTAAGCCAATAAGAGGCTGCTCTTAATCGAACTAGATAATCAATTGGCCATATACCCAATATTACTAGTAGTCCCATTGTTGGAGAAGTGGAAAATGCCCCTGTACATCTCAATAAAATTTTTCTTTGGGAGCTTCTTAAAGTACGTATAAAATGAACCTCGCGTGCCTTTTCCCCCCAAACTCCTCCTCCATAGTTTAATATGGCTGCAAAGATGCTATTGTGATAGATTTTTATTCCGTTAGCATGTATATTAAAATATCTTTGTCCAATATTGGCTAACTTGAACATAACTTTTTCTGCTCTAGTTCTTGTGTTTTCTACATGTTTCTTAAAATTTAGTTTTTCATCCAAATATATACCTAGGTATTTATTTACTGCTTGTCTCTTAATATTTTTATTGTTAATTTTAATACTCGGATTTCTGTTTAAGTTTCCTTTTAAAAACATATATGATGATTTGTGAGGAGCAATTTCCAATTTTGCTTTTATGCACCAATTGTTTACATGATCAGTTATTATATTTGATCTCTTTTCAATTTCCTTTCTATTATTTCCTTCTATTATTATTAGTAAGTCATCTGCATATGCGATAATATCTTTTATACTGTTTAATCCTTCTATTTTTTTCTATTAGAGATTCCAAAAATATGTCCCATAATATCGGCCCTAAAATTGATCCCTGCGGACATCCTTTGGTAATTTCCTTTGTAATGATCTGGTTTGCACCCTTAACGTACACTCTTCTATTTTTACAATAATCTATTAACGAATTATAGATGCATTTTGGATATTTCTTTTTCCTTAAAATTTGAAACAGTACTGGCCACCATAAATTATCAAACGCCCCCGCAATATCGAAAAATATTGCTATTACGTATTTTTTATTGGTTATTTTTTAAGTTTCTATTGCCTCGATTATGGCATCCTTTGTAGACTTGCCTTTTCTAAATCCAAACTGTTTGCTGGTCATACCAATCATTGATCTATATTCATCTATTCTTTTGCTCAAAAGTTTTTCTTGGATTTTGCCCAAAACATTTAATAAGCAAATAGGCCTATAGGATTTTGGTTGCGTGGGATCTTTGTCAGCCCCTTTGTTTAAAATGATCACATTCGCTTCCTTCCAGCAGTAAGGCACTTTTCCCTGCCATAGACAATTATTAAACAATTGACACAGGTACGGGGTAATCTGATCTTCCAACTGTTGTAGCACTTCCGACTTTATTTCATCCGGTCCTGGTGATTTATTCTTCTTTAATTCCTTTATAATTTTTCTTATTTCAACTTCATGGTAGGGGAAAATGACACCTTCATCTATTTTTACAGTAATGAGTTCTTTTCTTAGTTTTCTGTGTTCTGAGTTATCATTTTCTTTAATATCATTAGGTAGTAGTTTTAGAAGTAAGAGATTTATAGAGTCTATCCAGTTGACAGTCATTTTATCCTCCCCTTTATCCAGAGTGGATATTATTTCTGGGGTTTTTACTTTCTCCATTATTAGCTTGTAAGGTGTACCCCATATATTGTTGGAAAGGTTTATCTCTACGAAATTTTTCCATGCAGCTTGGCGATATTCTTCTATATTTTCCTTGTATTTTTTCCTAATTTCTCTATATTTATTTAAGTTATTCTCTCTTTCTGAGGCAATAATAGATTTCTGATAAATTATTCTAGCTTTTCTAACTGAACTTCTTAATTTTAACAGATTATTGTTCCAAAATGTTGGTGAAGTGTTATGTTTTTTATTAATTCTGGGTATGCTGCACTTCATAGCTTTTTGGATGGCTTTGGTTAGTTCTAATGCTTTATTGTTACAGTCCTCTTGAGGTTTAGGCATTGTAGGCAATTTAAATTCCGTTTTTAGTTTATCCCAGTTTGCTTTCTTTATATTGTAGGGTCTTTTATTCTCATTCCATCTTTGTTCTTGGTTTGTGTTAATTTGTAATTCGAAATAAATTATATTGTGATCACTTGACGTCAGTGATTGACCTACTTTCCAATTTGTAACACTTTTGCTTGCTCTTTTATTTGTCAATGTGATGTCTATGTTAGACGTAGCTCCTGCTCTATTAGTGTAAGTTGGTGGGTTACATGGTTTGTTCTCTACATTTAGCTGTAGCTCCGCTATTACCTCCTCCAGTAGTTCTCCCCTTTTGTCCTTGTAGTTGCTGTTCCACCATTGGGAATGTGCATTAGCATCCGCCATATATATTACTGGAGAATTATTATAACAATTTTCTATTTCTCTTAATCTATTTATATATGGTTCTATGCATTCGCTAAACTGAAAATATTGATTTACTAAAACATAATGTTTCCCTCTTAGTGCTATTTCTATGCAATTTGTATGTGTATCACTTAATTGCGTTATTTTCACCACTTGTATTTCCGAGTTAATAACTACTATTGTTGCCATAGGGTTTCCTTTATCTATTATAATTCTAAAGTTTGTCGACATGTGTGCTGGTTTGCCATTTACACAATATGGTTCCTGTATGCACAGAATATCTAATTGCAGTTCTTCTGATAGCCTCCTTAATTCCAACATGACCAATTTACTTCTTTGGGCATTTATTTGCCCTATTTTTATAAAGTTTATTACTTCCATTAATTATGGTAAGTATGAAAATGACTATTTGGCCAAGATTTTTGGAAATCGAAGGCTATCCTTCCGTAACTAAGTACGAAATTATGATATAATTCTTCTAGGTCTAAAGTTTCTAATCTTCTTTCAAATGCCATCTGTAATAATTTCCATAAGTCTGTTGGATTTGTAGGTAGGTTTTGTGTTCTTAATTCTAATCTGTCTGCTGCTTCTAGGAATGGAAATGTTATGTACTTTCCTTTAGGATGTAATTTTCTAGTTACTAATCGTAGAGCTGTTAATAATGTGTTTCTCTCTTCTAATCTACTTAATTTTAGTTTTAATTCGAATTCATGATAAATATTTTGTGGATTGACATTTGTTATTATGTTTTCTTTACTTGGGTGAACTGCATTATCTTCTCCTCCAATACTTTCATGCTGACGAAACATGTGTTGCCGAGTCACCTTTTTGTTGGTCAGCTGTGTAATGAACCTTGCATCCTCCATCTCTTCCGCTTTTTCTTCCTGCCATTTCTGCATATTTTTCTGTTTTCCATAACGATGATCATGACAACTCTGTATATCTTGCTTTTTCAAGGAGATGCTCTTATTGACCTCCACCAGATTGTGCATGTAATTTGTATTGTTATTATCTTTCTGTTCTTTCCTATTTAATTTAACTTTTACAATTCTATGCGCTTGTTTATTTTCCCTCTTATTTCTATTCTTGTTCTTCTTCATTTTTATTTTAAAAACATTTTTTAGAATGCTGAGTTTTTTTCCTGCTTTGTTATTTATTTTTTCTAAGTTAGTATCTGCATTTTGTATAACTGTATTACAATATTCCTCTTCACTCTCTGAAAGAATTTGAGTACTGCCATTTTCTTCTTCCAATTCACTATCTGTTATTAATGCGCTATAATCTACGTGAATAATTTTTCTTGCTATCTCGTTACTGTCCAAATTACTGTCTTTCTCCGTCCCATATCCTTCTGTCTGGGTTCCAACTTCTTTCTTGGTGGCTTTTAGTTTCCATCTATATAAGAATGCTCTAATTGCATTTCTTTTTTGCCTGCTAGGTGTGTTTCTTTTGCGCTTCGTTCGTAAAACTTGCTTTTCTTTTTTATAATCCATAGTCAGTTTTAGAAATTAATCTTTCCCAAAACATTTTATAAGTTGGGCATTCTTTTTACCTGGACATTTTTTCTTCCTTTTCATACAGGGTACACAGACTCCTGCCTGATCTTTTTTCTCACATTCGTTTCTTGCGTGATCTTCTTCCCCACAGTGGGAGCATGTAGATTTTTCCTGTTGGCAATACTTGGCTACGTGCCCCAAATCTTGACATTTCATGCACCTAGCAACAACAATATAATCTTTTATTGTGATGGATTGGAATCCTACATACAATCTTCCTGTTTTTATTAGAATAAACCTCAATTTTGGAGACACCTCTATAACATGGTGAACTGTTGCTCTATTTCTAGGGCCCATTTTAAAGCGAAACCTTAGGTTTTCATCAAATTCTTCCTTTGAAATTTCACCTTCGAAATTTTGTTTAAATATCTGTTCTTTTAGTTCCTCCTTTCTTGCTCCTATCAGGACATCATACATGATCATCAGAGGATGATGATATGTGAAATGAAATGATAAACTGAAAAATATTTTCTTTTTTTAAAGAAGGAAGCATTCCAGGCCTAAGTTAGGGTACGTCAGCATTTGCCATTTATGAGTACTGAGAAAAATTTGGAAAAAACCTCAGTCAGGGAGGATGGTTTTGGTGGGAAACGAACCCCAGACCTGAACAACCTAGGTCACCCCTGGTGATCCTAAAAAGAGTGTGCATGCTATACGGAACTGTCCACTCTGTTTAACATACTTGTGTTTTTTAAGTTACGGCACAATGACATTGCAAAATAGTAGCATAGTGCATTTAAAGAGCATACCAAAATTACTATGGTTAATACAAACATAAATGATAATAATTTTTGTTTTAAACAAGTGAATTTGTATCAAAAGCATAACAATTGAAAATGCATTGATACACAATTTGAATTGATCCTAACATACTTTCCACAACAGCATTTTATATGCATAATGTACCTGTTGCTACCACAAATTATGTGGGCATACAAAGGTAAAATAATTTGTGTGGGAGGTGTGCGTGCATGTGTGTGAGAGAGAAAGTAACACATTTATTTATCTAGCTTTTGAGATGCAATGTAATGTAAGCATTAGTATAGGACCTCAAAGAACATCTTATATCTTGTTGCTGTATGGCATCAGACTGCTTAAGTTAAAATTTGCTTATTGTGTGCCATGAATATTGACTTCTGGGCATTAGCATAGTGTAATGCTGCTGATGTGAGACCACCACAAAGAACTTCAATTTTTCTGTTCAGCTGTCTCGCTATAACAGCTAATTGAGAAGGCAGAGACATTTATGTTGTTTATATAATTATCATTTTGGAATACACCATAATACAGAAAACATTAGGTTTAGTTACTTAATAAGAGTTGAGTAATTTCTAGAAGACTAGATAGTTTGAAATTTTTCTCAATTTTATGTATGTATTCACAGAGTGAAAATTATAAGTTAGAAGGTACATAATTTCACAAAAACATTTTACATCCAAGGATATATAAAGATGTTAAAGGCAGATATTCTTGCTAACTTTTAATAAAAATGAACAACATTTCTTATACATTTATAAAGAAATTTATCACTAGATCTTGATATGATACACACGTATAGAGCATCACCACTGATACCAAATTAAATAACACTTAAGTAGTTATTATTTGCAAGAAGAGACAAATATTTTGCATAGTTAATTTGAAAAAAATACAAACTTGTATCAACATTAATTAGGCCACATTTTGATTACTGCGACAACCCACTAACTCACATCACCAGCAATCTTGAACAAAGATAAGTGCTCACAATGCCTGCATTAATTATGTATGCAACTTATGTAAATCAGATCATATCACTCCAACTTTCTAATTGTTATCTTGGCATCAGCTAGAAGTAAGTTGCATTCCCTCATTCTTCTGCATTGAATTCTATGCACCTCAACTCTCACTATCTTTCAGCTCATTTTAACTCCTTAACTTCTCGCCACAATTCAAACACCCAAATGAATAACAATTTCACTCTTGCTATACCCTTACACTGAATCTCTCACTTTTCTTCATTCTTCACAGTAGTTGCTACTTGTCTCATATCAAGGACAGTCGATCCCAACAAGAATTTAGAATATTGCTCAGTGATTATTTATTTGGAGAATCCAGCATTGTCTCTGGTGAAGTGGAATAGAGGACCTTACAGTCTTAACTTTGCAAGTAAAATAAATACAATTTTTATTATTACTATTATAATTTAAACATTGATTAATGCAAAAATATTTACACTATTCTGAAGCACTAAGATGTTATTTTAACATTTACAGTGTTTCTGAAGCTCTGATGCACATTAATGTACTTTAATTATGGTTAAAAAAATGACAATGATTTTCTACTGTACTTAAATTCTTGAAGCATTACATTCAAATGATAAGGAAGTATTTATAAATGCAGAATAGGAACCATTAAGTTATTTCCATACATGCATGCAGATATACAATGATTAGGTTCCCAACTTTTATGTTAGTTAATTCCACAACACTTTATATACACTTCAAGAAACCAAATTTATTTAGAAGAATCACTATTAACATTATTTTTTATCAATAGATATGAACCATTAACAATATATTAATATATTTTCATACCAAATGTATGTATTTTAACTTATTGTAACCATAAAAAGAATTACCTCACCAATGACAAAAAATTAGCTGATCCATATACATAAAATGAACACTTGTAACATCTCATATCTGCTAGTGAAGCAGGTTGGTGGTAGAAAAACTTGCAGTTACACAATCTAAGATTTTGAATCTATGTTTTCCTTTTAATTTTTTCTCTCCCTAGTCTGCTTGATAAAAATCCATTTTTATGCCCTTAACATAATCATAAAATTCAGTAAATTCTATGTTTAAATTTAGTTTTACTTGTATTTCAGCTTTCAGTTAATTATCATAGACTACATTTCTGGTTTCAGTGTACATGCAACCCCATTATATTAAAAACCCTTTCATAAAAAGCTTTGGAAACAGGCAATGAAAGAACAAAAGAAATTTTAGAATTTCATTACATTCCAAAATTTATCAAAATTTTTTTCTTTCTTCCCCACCCCCCAACAGAATCTCCTTTAAGAGCTGTTATTGAACCTTATAGAAATCTTCATATAACTTTGACTCAGAAGAATACTAACAATATTTTCAAAGTCATCCTATTTCAGTGGAGTTTTCAGAGACAAAAGTGACATTTTTTAAAAGAATGAGTCTTCAAAATCATATTATTTTGATAAGTATTGCAAAACTCTATAAAAAATTGTAATGAACTTGCCTCAAACTTCTTTCTGTTTCTACCATTCACAATTTTCAATATTTCCTTATTTTCACTACCATAAAAGCTGGTTTGTTTTTGTTTACACACTATGGCATTCAAATCTACAGGTGTAAAGGACTTCTACTCAAATTGTTGAATTATTGTATAAAACACCTTTGGTACATTGCAAATAAACCATAAAGCACACCAATTAATTGCATCTTTATCATTCTCTTTCAAAATTGCCCATAACATGCTGCTACATTCAGCTCCCCTTTGAGATAGAAAGTAAGATCTTATTGCCTTCTAATTTAACAACAATTATTTAAAATATGTAATTTACAATTGCCTTCATTATAACTTTGTTTACTGTACATAACTTTTAATAAACTGGAACATTTTTTACATAATTAACAGCCAAATACGCATAAACTTGAGTTAATTCATTTTATTAAATATTATTGAAATGTAACTGAACTGAAGATGGGAGCGATTACCTCCAGAAACTTAGTTTTCCTCTTTTAAAAACTATTAGTGATGTAAGTGTTACAAAGTCAGTTATTCTAAAATTATTGAAATGTACTGGAAAATTACTTCATTTGATTCACTGGTATCTTGCTAAAAGTCTACAACCCTGTGGTTACTCCAGTTTTGTAGCTGAAATATTCCTGAGTTAAAGGTAAAAAACTTCTTATTCCAATATTTGAAGCATCTGAACCAATGACAAAAAATCAATCACTATTACTTACACCTTGAAGGAGACAAACTTGAGCATAGGACTCCAAAACATTCTCAACAATACTTTCAGCTTTTGTCCTTCCAGATATATTTTGTGGGAAATGTCAGAATCTGGTGTAAGTTTTGGCAAAAGTTCATATGTAAAATCTTGGACATTATATCATGAGTCTTCAAGATAACCTGTTATAATTTCTGCTGCTGTAACCAGATAACTTCTTCAGACTGTTTAATACAAGAAACTTCGAAGCACACAAACCGAAGCTATCTATGTGCATTTTTATGCACAATGACTTAGAGTTGCATGTTTTCCTCAATATCATATTGAGTCATGTGATATTTTAATTGACTCATCCTCCTTAAAAATCCATTTTGCCCATTCTGGATCATCCATTAATCACTCATCATTGAAAACAGTACTTTTTCATTTTTTTCTTCTTAGGAGAAGAAGAATCTAGCTGCAATGAACATATTTTGTAATATTTTTTCACATACTATTTCAATAACCTTCAATCAGAGCCAGTAACTTCTTGTCATTAAGGTCATTTTCTTAAATAAATAAATAAAATGGACGAATAACGAAAGAAAATCAGTGATGCCATCATTGCTCTTTGCCTGCAACCACAGCATCTGGGTATGTATGTATGTGTTCATGCTTATTGATTTTTATAAATCATACAATGCACAGATATATTACACAATACAAGAAGTCAGGAAATCTTTTAAATTGCATATAAATTTAAAAATATACATTATTAATGAATAGGAACCCACTTAGTGTTATCATAGTGTTAACGATATCTGCTGAATTGCTGAATATATTGTTTAAAAATTTAAATTCCGGAATTTTTATCATCCCAGGGCATGAAAAAAATTACATAGAGACAACACACACGAGTCCTGATTTGTCTCACCGAAACAAGGACGGTTGGGAACCCTAACGGTGAGAGCAGTGTAAGAAGTATTCTAAAAGTTCTCGGCTGACTCAAGAAATGTTATGAAGATGGCCAATTACTATGATAGTTATTAAATACTATCCTTTAGATGGTGGGCTGTAAAGTTTCAGACGTGTAAGTACAGTCACTTTTTTGTGACTGTGTAAACAAACTAGAGTTAACTTTTTTTACAAAATGGATAAAACAAAAAATCACATGCCGTACTCAAACGATCGCCGATTGAAGGTACTCGAGTTGGCTGACATTGCAAAGACCTCAATAGGTAGTGTCCACTACATTTTACACGAAGTGGGGGTATGAGAAAGCTTTCCGCTCGATAGGTGGCGCGTTAATTAACAAAATCGCATTCGAATGAGCATTTCGCAAGAGATACGCACACATGAATATGTGGTGCCTAGGTCACTTCCCACTGCTGGTACTTTCAGTGCCATTTTTTCTTATTCGCGCGGTGTTTACACTTGTTTAAACTTTTCCAGTCAGTTTCTTCGATGTTTCATAACAGTAGATTCCATCACTACATGCCAGGGACGAAGGATCGGTGAGAAAAAAAAAAAAAAAAAAAAAAAAAAAAAAAACCCAACAACAACATCGGCATGAACAGTCATGGCTACGATTTTCTGGGATTCTCGTGGTCTGATGATTATCAGAACCTTCACGGGGAGTATAACGCCTCACTACTGGACAAATTGAAGGATGCTAATTAAGCTAAACGTTCACACTTTGAGAAAAAGAAATTTCTCTTTTATCACAATAATTCATTTTCACTCACGCCTGGGATAGTTGCTGCAAAACTGCACAACCTTCGCTTCCAAGTGTTTCCACATCCGTTCATATAAGTCGGATTTGGCTCCGAGCGATTATTTTTTTATTCTCAAACCTGAAGAAATGGCTGGGTAAAATAAGATTCACATCAAATGATGAGGTTAAAGCTGAGACAGACGCTTACTTTTCGCAGTTGTACAAATATTATTTTACAGAGGGTATTAAAATGTTGAAAAATCGTTGAATTAAATATAGTGATTGACAAAGTGACTATATTGAAAATTAAAAATATTTGCCTTATATCTTGTGTTTTCTTGGTCAAGCCGAGAAATTTTAGAACGCCCCTCGTAAAAGTCCCAATACATAATCATAATTCAGTCGGTCGGCGATTACACCTTATAATACCGTCGGTATTTTATTGCATACTCACGGTACTCAAGCGTTTCACCATTTCAAAACTTAACTACAACGTATAAAGTAACAGAATTTGGCACTCATTCTCCTTACATTAAGTGCTGGAAATCAAGGCCCATTTTCTCCGACACATAATCCACATCTTAGGAAATTGTCACTGACAAGCAATCGGTTCCCCATAACTAATGGGAAAAACTTCATTACTTGTTTGTTTTAAGTTACTATGGTGTGTGAGTGTTAGTTGAAGACACTCATTTTTCAATATCCCCAAAGATATAAATCACAAATTGTAAGATCTGCGGAACGAGAACCTTTTATTTCATTAAATGTTTCTTCTGTGAACACATGGCATCTTCAATCCCCCCCCCTCCCAAATCAGTTCAATTAAGATTTTTCATTAAGCTTCTGTACTTATTTTAATATTGTTGTTTGTGCTGGAACCAGGCTGGCAGGAAATTTATGACTAAATACCTGTATCGTTTAGTTACGTCTAATGCAGGTATGCCTTGAGGATAAATATGCGATGACTGCACAACACTACCGTAATAATGAATGAAATCTCATTCAATTGCTCAACAAAACTGCCCCATTGGCGAAATCCCGCTCGCAATTGACTTGAGCGTGTCGCGTAGAGAATTTCAGCGATAGGAAGGATAGATCCGCTGGTCGGCCGATCTAAGCTGCGGGACTTTGAAACTGCTCTCCTGTATATTGTATAAGTCTGCTGTGAGTGAACCGAAAACAAAGCTATTAAGAATAAAGTGGTAGAAATACAGATGCACTATTTTAAGGCAGTCCTGATATTCTTCATCTACTTTTAGTAAAATTTTGAGGATTCAACCGACATTTTACTGCATTGCATAATCCACGAGAAGGGAATTTTGCAACACCACAGGATTAAACCACACAGAGAAACAACAGTGGTAGTGGGTCGCACCAGCTGCTTACATGTACAGTCAAGTCATCTGAAATAAGATTGTTGAGATGAGGCATGAATCCTTATTTTATGGGAAAGCATGTGTTTCTTGTGAAGGCTTATTGGATCCATAAAGAATTGTCAGAGGAAGTTTGTGGAGCAATTTGGTGAATATGACACACAATTTGAACATAACATTCAAAATTTGGTGAAAAAGCTTGAAACCATAGGAATCAACGTAAGGAACAAAGCTGCAGTTTTTACCAGCAGGATGGGGTGACATGCTACACCTCTACCATGCAGGTTTATCATTAATTCTGGGCAGAATCATTTCACAAGGTTTGTGCCCTCCAACGTTACTGATATGGCCCATTTCAACTTTTTCCTTAAATTCATTTTAAAGGTATATGTACAAGAACAAACTATGCATGCTGGAGAATTTATGAGAGAACATCTGGACAAGATGCCACCTTGAGGAATATGGGGAGCCATGTTCAGCTGTGTTTGAATTTCCAAGGGGGACACTTTCAGCACATTATGAGCTTCCATTATTTCTCAAATACACAGGCAGAATATTTCAAAGTGTTTCATTTTAGTCTGTCTAGTTAATGTTAGCTGATGTTTTTGAGGCTATCTTCAAGTGGGACAGAATATACTATACAAATAAACTTTAGCACTATTTAACATTCAATTAAGATTGGATTTGAAATTAAAATATTGAGATAGACATACACAGTAGGCAAAATGAGCTATCACTAATAAAGCATAGATAAGGGCTATCACTATTTTAATTGTACATGAGAATGAACATCTAAATAAAATAGCATGAAGACCACAGGAGAAATGGGAGGTAAGTCAAGTTTTATACATTTTTCATAGCAGCAAATTTAAACATTGAAAATAAATAACTATAGCTTACATAAAAACTGTAAAAGTACATATTACATTTTAAGAGGAACATCTTGAAATAATCAATTAACTAATTAAAATCAACACATGCATATAAATAATAGTATTTTAGTAAAATACTAGACTTGAGAGTAATTGGGCTTGAATATTTTTATTATGATGGATGTGGAATGTTGGGAGGGGGGTTGGAAAATTGAGGGGGAAAATGTTGATAAGATTCATAGAGAATTTTGCAAATAGATCTTGGAGCTTCCAAGAGCCTCACTAGTAGCATTATTTGAGCTGGATCAAAGTTAAAGTGATTGAATATGAGTTAAAATATTTCTATAGAATTAAGTCCTAGGAGGCTGGAAAAATTGTTGAGTAATATCTTAACAGCTCAAGAAATGGAAAAATAATTGGGAAACATTTTAGAAGAAATTGGCATGAGGGAGTTTGGGAATGGATGTGTGAAACAAAGAAAAGGTTTTTGAAGAAAACAGACTGGGTTGAGGATGTTGAGAAAAAAGATTTATTTAGTAGCCTAAAAGATAAAAGATTCATTACAATTATATAGAGATTTGAGAATGGAATGGGGTAGAGAGAGATACACTGTGTGACAGATCAGTAAGAGAAGGATATACTCAGGCAAGAATGGGGGTTACAAAATTTAAGGAGCTTACAGGGGAACTGGACATGGATGTTTGCCCTTTGTGCTTATTAAGATGCAACTCTGCACTGTATCTCAAAGTGCAAGAAATAAGTTATGAAACAGGATCTGGGGTTTGAAAAGTGGTATAGACTGGAAAATAAGGAATTGGCAAAAAGAATTTGACAAAAATAGAGAGGAGTTTGTTACAGAGCTTAGGAAAGATAATTGTTTAGAATTGTGAGGAAATAACTGAGAATGGGAATAGTAGAGGAAGGGAGAAGAAGTAATTAATTGAAACAAATTGGATTTCTATATACAAATAACCGGATATTCATATGTGTAATAGCCAGAGAAATGAGCAAATTTAACATAAAGTAGTTTTAAGATTTGTAAAATTCAATTTTTAATTTGAATTTTGAAGTGGAGTAATCAACACTTTTATTATTTTGCCTTTGGTTTAATTGGAGCTTGGTATCATGGATATTCCAGTATGTGGCTGCTGATAAACCGAGTACTGGGGTCTGAGGCAATCAAATTGAAAAATGTATTTAATTATTTAAAATTTAAATAAAATTAATATTTGGTTATTTATGAATTAAGAGTAATATGTAAATTAATTGTAATGTTGTTTGTTGAAATAAAATTCATTCATTTAATAATAGCATATTCAGTCCAAATGTCAGTTTTTACAGTGGATAAAAAGTAAAGTGGTAATTACACGTAAGTGTAATTGATTTAGCTTTAAGGATATATTAATTTTCAGTCTTTCTTTCCTTCTGCTAGGTGTATGGTGCACTTTATAGCTGTATTCCTAACCCAGTAAAATTGACATGAACTGATTACATTACTATGTTCGACTTACCTCCCTGTTTTGCTCTTTCCTATTGACTGTCCTCCTCCTGTGAGTGAACTTTTAAATTTAAATTTCTCAGGGCTAATCTTCCTTTTACTCTGTGTCTTTATGTATATCTACATTAGACAGTTAAATGATGCTGGTAATAACCTGTTTTATCATTTCTACACTGTTTCCTATGTGGTGTTCATACAAATTAACATTTATAGCAGCAGCAGCAACAACAACAGTAATAATAAAGATCTTTAGAATAATCCAAATAATGTGTAAATTTACTTATTTATTATGTATATTTAGGTAGAGAAGCAATATACCCCCTTTATTATTGGATGTACAACACACTCTGTTTATTTTTTAGTAATTTCAAATAAATAACTGTATATTAAAACTTAATATATATACATTGTAATATACAGTGTTTATAAATATAATGCAACCTGCCAAAATACAATACAGTATAGTAATTAACTAAACAATGGATATCGTAGTACTTGTGCTATGTAACAGTAATTGTTAATGTCTTAGTACTCCTATGGATTTGCAACTAATTGTATCCTAGGCTTATTTTCTTTTTCAAAACAGTTTTACATTTTCTAATCAAACTAGTGTTGATTCATGCATTAACATTTCAATTCTTTGGGTATTAGATACCTATATTACAGATCTACCTTACCTCTTCTCTGTGATCCTGGACTGTGAAGCAAGGTTTCACTACCCATGTTCATGGCGCTCTGATGTAAGGCAGAATCCGAGTTTGTGCGCCGCCAGTTACTATCCAGTGGAGGTGACAAATACGTCCCACTACTATACGGCGATGTGTCAATACGTTTTTCGCTAGTCCGAGATCTGACGGGGCCTATGCCCCTGCTATTCCGCTCACAACGATACATAAGAGGACTTTCACGGGTTTTCATTTCTTCTAGATTGACGAGAGCACTCTGAAAGAGCATAATAATGGGCATTAGCTGTTGACCGGAAATACTTTGGCTGCTAAAGGGAGGGAAATAACAATCCTAGAGTTAGTAGAAGCATTATAACACATTAAAAAGAATATTTTCATTTAATAAGATACTGCACAATAAAATAAATGTTATCAAAATTGACTTTAGTGACATTAGCACGCTCTCTACCATTTGCGACTAGCGAGGTGGTTCAGGTGGTAATGCTTGGGGGGGGGGGGGGGGGGGGGCTATGAGTAAGGCTGAAGTGCTGCTGGGAGCTGGAGAGATGCCTAACGACGTATGCAGTGAGAGGGCTTTATTTGCCTAGTAAAATATTACGCACTGCATATGTATTATCTATTCAAATACTTAAGAATCGGTCATCTTTCTCTTTACAGAACATTAGTAGTGAACAGTTGGGCGTTATCAACACATTCCTCTGACTAACCATCTCTCCAGCTCCAAGCAGTACCTCCATCCCAAACAACATAATCCAACCGTGTACGACTACAGTCGATCCCTGTATTTCAATTGTCACTTACTGCCGTTGATCTCACATGCATTCTAGTTTTTTGTGTGTTACGATTATTGTTTTGTAATGTCTTCCCCCCGCCGCAATTTTGTAATGGGATATATAACGCTTTCTAAGTTGTTTTTTCTCCCCCCCCCCCCTTTCTGACTTCATAAAACTCTTATATTTACACTCCGAAGAGTAGGTTCAGTTATATTTGAAAAATGGCAACTGCAAGTGGTAGTGCTTTATGTAGTGGTGTGAAACCGGGTTTCGGAGACAGAAATATTACACAGCTGAAGCTCTGAAGTTCTTAATGATTTAGAAGATGATTTGATAAGTGAAAGTGTTGATAATGACTAGATATTTCAAAGTGGAGCGTCATGCAATAGTTTTGAATCTAAAGTTAGCAGTGACATTGGGGGGGGGGGGGGATACATACTAACAGCCACCAAACGTAGAATTTAGTGCAGAACTGAAAAATGGAGAAGATATGATTTTCTTTATACTGCTTACAGAGCATTGTTTACCAAACACTTATTTTATTATTTAGTCTCGTTTTAGCTTTTACTGTGTGTGAAATGGTAGCCGTGAGTGAATTTTTGACCTTATATTCTTACTAGAATTTGTAACTTGTAAATTTACCGAGTTCCCAGCATATGTCCTCACCGCTCGCACGGAGTTTTGCATTTCGTCCAAGGCCGACTCTCCTCCCCAATCATGGCCACTTGCCTGCCGATCCTTGAACTTTCGAGCAGTCACCAGTTTACGTTCGTTCGCGCAGAGATAAGAGAAACGTATTTTTGTGTGTAAATGTTACTATAACATTCGTCAGGAATTTAATCGGAAGTTCCCTGGGCAATTACCTCCTTCCAAAACTGCAATTCAGGATCTTGTGAATAAATTTGATACTGGTTCAGTGCCAAATAAGAAACACAGCGAAGAGGTATAGTTTTGATAAGAGACAAATTAGACGAAATGGGCGCTAATCTTGAACGTTCGCCAATAAAAGCACAAGAAGTTAGGATCTCCGTGTCTTCTGCACATGCAGCAACAAAATTAAAAAGCAAACCTTACAGGAATACACGGTCCATTGCCTATGACAAGGTGATCATGTAGCGTTCTTGTGAGCGGTTTCTTTTATCAGTGACTGAAAGGTTAATCGACCTACAGCTTGTGTTCTTTTCAGACGAGGCGTGGTTGTACCAAAATGGTCGTATCGGAATGCACGTGCGGCTGCGGCATTTCCGGCTGCCGAGACGCAAAACCAAATACGAGCAGTAAGGACATATTTTGGAAGCCCTGTATAATTGCAAAGAACTCTATCTACTTTTAAAACATACTTTCCCATCTTTTATCCCCCCCCCCCCCCCAAAATCTCGTTAAGTTTAAACCAGATATGAAACTCTTCATTCAGATACGGCTTCCCCCCACCCAGTCCAAATAAAAAAATACTTTTGTATGAAAGGAACTTTACAATACAAGTTTGATTCAGATTAAGTCGCAAGACAATTTCGTGTTACACTCGGTGCATATTTTACAAAGTTGCTAAACATGGCGCATGTTCTAATAGACGATCTGAAACCTTAGCCCACACCTCTCTGTTTTAGGGCAAAAGTGCGATCTGCCAATAGTACTCTAATATTAGAGTGAAGTATTCTTTATAAAGCTACATTTAAAGTAAAATATAATTTTCCTTCTTAAATGGACATAAGACCGAACATGCCTTTTATTTTCATTGTCTTAATTATGTACGTCTCTTTGGTGTTTGCTGATTTGAAATTTCCCGAAATTCTAAGTAATGCTGTGTGCATATTCATTTGTTTTTGGCATTTTGTTTGTTAGGATCTTGTTGCTGTTAATCAGTTTGGATGTGGTTTAACATTTCTCTCATTATTTTTAGCCTAGCTATTGTAATATTACTGGCAGTGACAAAAGAAACACAGACAGTTCTCCTGAAAACCCCAAACTGTATTGCTTATGATGAAGTGAAAGTGCATTGTCTAATAATACTAACAGAGCGATTGGCCAGTATTCAGAGATGTCTGTTCATAAATTCGCGCTAAAAAAATGGGACAGTCTTCAGTAAATGTTAAAAGATGGAAGTATTGATATTTTAATGAAAAAAAGCAACAAAAAGCATTGTGATTTGGATTATTGAATCAGCAATAACATGGCTTATTTTTCTTCTGTATTCATTTCCTAAATGATTCAGGCAGAACGTAAGGGGGAGGGGAGCTGTGTTCTTCCAAATGAAAATAAACAAATAAATAAATGCGGAATTTTTCTTGTGAAGCCAGATACATGTTGAGGCACACTGGTTACACGATTTAAGAGGAAAGTGGCACAATGATTTCAATGTTGCGACGGCAAAATAGAAATGCCGTTTCAACATTAGCACGAAGAGACCCACTGTACACGCAGTTAAACACAGCATAGAGAAGATAAAAGCGCAAAAAACCACCTTCCAAAATCAATATTAGGACTTTAATTAAATGACATAAGTTTACTAAAGTACGTTAAATACACCACCTTCGCAATATAGTTGATAAGGCAAAGCAGTTACTACAATGAAACATAAATATGTCCAAAGACTAAAATAAGTTTCTGTGGATATTCCAAAAAATGTGGATAACGTCAGCGATATTTCTGAAGTTTTGAAAAATATTTATCAAGTTTAGTCTGCATCATCTCTACGACATGTCTAAAGATAATTTGCGAAAATTTTCAAATATAGGTGACATTTATTAAATACTCTTTATACCTTTATAACTAGGTAGCTGAAAATACTCCAGAGCAAATTTAACTGCCTTGGCGTTATTTCTGAAGTACAGCACTCCTCCACCTATTGATACATTTGGTATCAATAGGTGGCGGAGTGCTGTATTTCAGAAATAACGCCAAGGCAGTTAAATTTGCTCTGGAGTATTTTCAGCTACCTAGTTATAAAGGTATAAAGCTAAATAAGTACTTGCTACACTTCGTCCGATCTGGAGGTCTAAAGAGCTGAAAATTAAAACTAAGCTACGGATATTTGAGAGCAATGTAAGTTTTCTTTATGGTTGTGCGACCTGTAAAATAGCCATACAACTCACTCACAAACTACAAACATAGCCAATCGTCACTTAAAGAACATTATGGTAATATAATCTCAAATGCTAAGGAGAAAGCATACCAAACGCTTAATGAATTGAAAATAAGGAAGAGGAAATAGCAACATGTAGGACACACTGAAACGCCCGGCTGATCGCATAGTAAAGGAAGTACTTGATTGGAACTCTCAAGGGAAGATGTGTAATCTCAAAGTAACATGGCGGAGGACAAGTGAACAGCTGGGGGCGAAGTCAACGTCTTAGCAAGGAAAGGACGAGATGACCATTCTTTGTTGCGGCCCTGTGATCCACATAAGTTAAGCAGTTATATACTGCTTAGTAATAAAGATGGTGGCTATGGTGGCTAAGGGTTTACTTCATCAGTCTGCCGATTTGATCTGTTTTTTCCTTGCTGAGCTCTTAATTATACATTTTCCTAAATACTATGGAAATAAGAGCAGCAACAATGTAGTTCATACAGATGTCATGCACATTTATTTTAACGAAATCTTGAGATAACGCATGCACCCTTGCCAAATAGTGTGAACGTCAAAACACCTGGAACAAACTTGAAAGAAGACCTGTAGGTATCGTATAATTTTAATATCACCTTAGTTCTTTCAATATAGGCACAGGAAAGTAATTGGATGGAAATGAAAAACATCGAAAACTGCGTTATGAGACTGTTGAACACATGAATCCTTAACTGCAGAGAAGAATATTTGAAGAGCATAAGGAGAGCCTTTGTAGTTACGAAATAAATCCAAAGAAGTATTTTTCAGATACAGCAATAAAATATATTCTTGAATATATGCAATAAAGTGAGACATGAAATGGTAATAGCTTAATCATTATTCTCCAGCTTCAAGGGCCCAGTTTCTTCACGAAAACGAATAGGTTTTGGTATATACTCTAAAATGGATAAATTTTGTGTGCATGCGCGCGCGTGGGGAGGGGGGGAGGGGGCTCGTTGTGACAGGAGTTAGGACCTAGCCGCTGGACAATGGCATCTCCTGCCCAGCTCTTCCTCAAAAGGTGGCTCACAAGACATGGGCCGGGTTCGTTCTGCCGAACAAAAAGGTGTCTGTGATCTTCCCAACACCAACAAGGCTCCACCTGATCAGTTTTAACACACTGTCCGGGATCGTCAAGCCGGTGAGGTTAAGTCACGACGGCGAATAGGATCAGAGGACGGAAAGCCGGGAGTGAAAGGAGTGTAGCCATAAATTTAGAAATCCGTGTGTCGGTTGAACAGCCCACACGATAGCATGCATGAACTAATGAGGCTGACTAGTTTCAAGACAGCTGCGGTCGTCTTTTATACCTGCGACCTGGTCATTAGTGCATGGTATCTGTGGTGCCATATGAGCTTTAACATATTTACATACTAGTGCCGCTGTGGCGTATGTTTATTTACAAGTAGCTGTGCGTATATTTACATGCTAGCGCCATTGTGATGTGCGTTAAACTATAGGTATTCCTCTTGTGTTGTGTTGTTCTGCTGTGGTGAGCTAAATTAAAGCGGTGGTGGATTAACCCTACAATATATATATATATATATTATAGGAAAGGAATTGCATGATTTCAATTGGACTTTTGGAGGCTAAGGGGCCTTAGGGAGAGTATATGCACAATATGCGGAGATGACGAACATAGAATTCTCATTATGATGCAAGGTAGAGGAAAATATTTATGAAAGAGAAATGGGTGAAGATAGATTAGAGTAATTTTTACGAAATATGAAGATGTGTTTGGAAATTGACTGAATAGGGATATGATATAACAATTTTATAATCTTTATGTTTATTACTAATTGTAAATTTTGCATGATTGTGAGTTATAAAGAACCGATTGTAATGAATTATGTAGCGATTGTGAGGCAAATGGTCCGGGGCAAAATCTGTAGATTTATTTAAGTTGTTTAATACTGGAAAAATATATTCATTAAACAGAAAAAGTTGAACATTGTAATTATACTAGGAAGTTATTTTATCTAGGCCAAAAATGGTTCTAGTTAGTAAAACGAAAGGATTATGTAACGAGCGGAAAACACTAGCTTAAGTATTAAAACTTAATGGTTACATTTAATTGGAAGCAAATGAATATTTCTAAATTAAATCAAATAAATGGTTGAGAAATATGAGAAAAATAATATATAATAAATCTCAGCATGCAGTACACAATCAGTGAGATCAAAGCGTGATGTGGCGTGCGAAGCTTAACTTATTACAAATAAAGTTACGAGTAATAAGAGCTCCCGTCATGCAGGTTGGAGTAAGTTAAATATATGCTGCATATTCTTAAAGCCTTTTAGCAAGGAATTTTCAGATTCATTTTATTGCAGCATTCATATTGTGATAACGGTTAGATGCTTGTGCATAATTGTCTGCGAATATCTGCAAGGAAAATATGACCGTCCTCTACAGGATGATCCATATGGACAACTGACCGCGCACTATGATTACCGATTACGTTCACCGTTCATAGCGCTACTGCACTCTACATACACTGTTAGCTTTATTTAAGTAAAATCATTTGAAAAATATCTATACTTACTTACTTTAGGAAATCAGAAGCTGAAATAACTTGCATTTGCTGTTCATACATTATTCTGTACTTCTGCAAAAATATGCTTGATATAATTCAACTGTTAATCTAGCGCCTCCAATCAAATCTTTTATTTGGGGAACTTTCTTTCGTTATCCATTTCAGGTGAGACCATATATGCACACTTATAGTCATTATTTTCTGTATTCTGTCAATCCTTGTTGTTCCTAGTATAG
This sequence comes from Metallyticus violacea, assembly GCA_030762175.1. Classification (NCBI taxonomy): domain Eukaryota; kingdom Metazoa; phylum Arthropoda; class Insecta; order Mantodea; family Metallyticidae; genus Metallyticus; species Metallyticus violacea. Next base: position 40,885,147 of record CM060843.1, on the reverse strand, counting down.
ATCTGAAATTTAAGTTGCACCTCCGACTTCAGCGGAAGTGAAGTAGAAGCCCTTGAAAAATTGTACCGTAACATCTTCGTGAATATAGAAAAAAATTGAAAAATATAGTTTTATAATAAAATATTCAAATTCAGGTCAACAAAAATGCGAAACTGTTAACGTTATACCAGTAAAGGACAGACCATGTTACAGTTTCTGTTATTTAATAAGCACTTGGTTTGCTAAAGCAGGTGTGATAGACTTTTGTATGAACAAATGGATGGATGGTATGGGGCAGACAATGATACTTCGGCACAAGAGCCGTGTTCACGGCTGGCCCTTTAAGCTTACGTCCCAATACCTCCGTGAGGAAGGGATGAGGGAGATACCGGTGGTCAGGATCTACGGGCGTCACTGCGCCGACGCAGATGGGGTCCCTAATATGTTTCCAAATAGTACACCCCCTCCGAGTTGTGCGAGCCCCTAGGAAGCTTCGCTTCTATCTCAGACGCCAGGGCAGAAATATTTTCAAAGCCCAAGCAACCATCACACGCACCAGTCCACCTCGCCTTGTCACTTTCGACCCTGCAACAGAACCAACGAAATGAAGTTATATGAAATGGAGGAGCAGGAAATTCGTATATTGTAAATATTCACTGCAGCATTCGCCAAAGTGAGCAGGGAAAATCACGAAAAACCCAAAGTCAGGATGGTCGGCCCAACGGAATTTGAACAAGGGACATCCGGATACGATTCTCAAGTGTTGCTGCTGAGTCATCCCGCTCGGTAGTATGAATAAATTCCAAAACCCGTACAAAATTAATATTTCCTCTGTACGACTCAAATTCCGAACAAAATTATTATAGCCATTAGATAAAGTAAAATTTTTCCAGTCGCATCCAGTTTCCTCCAGTGGAAGCTCGTACTCTGTGGAGGGAACAGAAATCACAAAGATAAACTTTTAAAAACGTCGTGTCCGAGATGACAGACGATTAGAACAGAAACCGGTTTACTTTACTATGTCAAAAGTGCAGTTGGTGGTTGCTTGCATTTGGCCATCATTCAGGATGACATCAAGTTTCATCACGCAAAAGGAATTAATTCTCAATTGCAAGATCTTCGCTGAATTGGAATGTCTTAAAAGCTATTAATTAAATATGAAGAAAGAATTCACCAAACTGTATGAAAGTTTTATACTAACTTCTGACATTTTGCAACACTCTTGTGTTTTCTGAAACTCTGTGGACAACGACCAACGTAAAGAACAATTGTCTGGTTAGAAGTTTATAATTCAATTAAAAAATGAGTTCATGAAGAGCGGCGCACTCACCATTTATGAACGAGCTACTCCTCACATTCTTACGAATTTTACATTTAAAGAGGAACCCGGGTATTGATAACGTACAACAACTGCTGAAGACTGTAGTGGCATTTCCACTGCTAATTTTTTAATTGATGGGAATCGAGTAAAGGTATCTCTATCCGAATTCCTTTTCATGCATTTCGCATGTATCATCAAGAAATTTACAATATGATATTTGATATGATGAATCCTAAAGATTAAGACGAAATATCCATGACATTGTCTGGTGATTTCAAATGAACTTTGAAGAGAGTTTGTAACTTACGCAAGTTATTTGCTCCCAAAGTGATACCCCAATCCAACTGGTCGGTCCTGGTGGTGTAATGGTTACCATACTTGCCTCCTACACCCAAGAACGCGGGTTCGAACCCGGCCAGGACCGATGGATTTTTTCGGGCGTAAAAATCCTAAGAATGGCTTCCTTCGGAAAGGAAGTAAAGCCGTGGGTCCCGTGTCGTACATTTACGGCACGAAAAAGAACCTCAAGCCTTAAAGAAGAGGAGGCCTCTGAGCAAAATTTGTCGGCAGTTTCACGCCCTGAGTTGAATGGGACGCTGATGACCTGAGATGTTAAAGAGCGTCCATAAATAAATCAATAAAAAAATCAACCAATCCAACTCCTTTAAAGATACAGTGCTTGCAAGAGTTTTTTGCTCAAATGCATACCTTACTTTTCATATCACCAATATACTCATGTCAATATCTACGATCTATTGATTTTTGTTTAATAATTAAAACATAAATAAATAGCACTTAAATAAAAAATATCTGCACTTATTTCTCTCTACGAATCCACAATCAAACCAAATCAAATTCCCAAACCATCCAAATATAAAACCTTAATCAATAAACCAAAATCGAGAACTATAAATGATCCATGTAATTATATGGTTTCGATAAATCCTCTGTCACTCGCCACCCACCCCCTCTCCCAATGCCCAGGTTTCACCATCATACATATTTTTATAAAATGTTATGTCGTATTATTGTTTCACATAGTTTTTTAATTATTGCCATTCTGTGTTGATCTAGTTCTCATATGTAGGAAACCTTACAGCTAAGAAAATCACAGATGTTCGATAATTCAAACATATCGCACATTTTTGCACGTAATGAATTGCCCCCTCTAAATAACACTGATTTCATTTATTCGTATGCATGTTCATATTGTATTTTATTTAACTGACAAGTTTAATTTGTAGAATTTATTCATATCTGAGATAATTACACAGAGTATATGAGCAGTAAAATAACGTTGTATTTCCATTATAAGGGATATTTAAAACACTTAATTGCTGCTTCTAATTTCGGAGAACATAATGCATAAAATATGAATTTTACCAGTTCTTGTAGTTCACAAAAGCTTCCTTAGCAATATATCATATAGAGGCCATGGCGACTGACCAGTATGCCCCAGCTCAAGATCTGAAAAAACACGACCGATCCGTTGGCGAATAGCACCATGGAAGAAAAAGCAGGACAGAGTTATCCGCGGGTTTTCTCTTTCTCTTTTTCGTGTTCTAAGGGAATGAAATCAACAACAAAATGAAGAGTCAGCAAGGAGAAGTTCAGCCTGAGAAGAATGTATAAACAATAGAAATATTTAAAAACGCAAGACAAACTGTCAGTGATAAATAACGAAGTGGGACACCAGTTTGCGTTGCAATAGATATAGTGAAACAGCAGATCGAGCAGCGAGTCACTGTTGATAAAATTGCAGTAGAATTAACACGAGTCATAGATCTGCATACAGTTTTAATTATGTCCTCAGTTGTAGCGATTTCCTAACCAGTTGTCCAATAATCAAAAGAGTGAGCGGCAGAGAATTTGTCAAGAGATTTTGAACCGTGGTGTAGAGAAGATGATTTTCTCGTCGAAATAGGAGACGAATCCTGGGTGCACAATTAGGAATCACAGAGTAAGAAAGTACGAGTATACGGACGGTGGAAGCATCATCTTCTCCGTAAAGAAAAATGTCCAAACACAGGCTTTCCATTGGTAGAGTCAAACTGGCCATCTTTTACGATGCCAATGGATCTATACTGATGCAATTCTTGCAATAGCATCACACCATAATTTGTGCTAAATACAGTGGCATGGTGGTGAAAAAGTAGAAGCCCGCGCGATACGATCGAAATGCTGGAGGGTTTCTCTCAAAAGGTGTATCGCTGCTTCAGGATAATACCTGCCTCCATACGACAGCGCATAAATTAATAATCTTAAATTTAAGTCTTCGAAAGGTCTACCGCACTCGGCACCGTCAGGCTTTCACTTTGAAAGGCACATATGAGGTCTCTTCAAAAAGTATTGCGAATTTTGAATTTCTGCGGGCTACGTATATTCGATTTTCGATTGTTTTGTGGCGTTATGTTGGTACTCATGTCCCTCACTTATGTTGACAAGTTCGGCCATTTTGAATGTTCAGTTAATTGTTGACAGCTATTTTGCTTGGACGTGTTTTGGCTCGTCTTCGATTTTTGCCTATTCCAAAAAAATGGAACAAAGAATCTGTATCAAATTTTGTGTGAAAAACAAAATTAAGTGCGCGGATGCATTCCAAATGTTGACTGTGGCATGTGGTGAAGCTACCTTGGACCAAAGCAACGTTTATCGGTGGTACAAAATGTTCTCAGAGGGTCGAGAAGATGTGAACGACGAAGATCGTACCGGAGGCCCGAGCTCGTCAACAACAGACGAAAACATTGAAGAAGTAAAGAAAATAGTATTGGCCAATCGTCGAATCACCGCTAGAGAAGTTGCTGAGGACCTAAACATATCGATTGACTCGTGCCATTCGATTTTTACCAAGATTTGGGCATGAGACGAGTCGCCGCAAAATTCGTACCAAAGTTGCTCAATTTCGACCAAAAACACCATCGCATTAACGCTGCTAAGGAGCTGTTGAACTCTGTCCGCGACGACCCAAATTTGCTCCAGAGGGTCATAACTGGTGACGAATCGGTTTATGATTATGACGTGGAAACTAAAGCTCAATTATCCCAATGGATGCTGCCACATCGTTGCTTGTGCGCGAGTTTTTGGGCAAAAACAACACACTTATGATGCCGCAGCCACCGTACTCCCCAGACCTGGCTCCCTGTGACCTTTTTTTGTTCCCAAAACTGAAGAGGTTCATGAAAGGACGACGATACGCCACGACTGAGGAGATAAAGACGGCATCGAAGGAGGAGCTGAACAAAATCACAAAAAAACTATTTTTAAAGTGCTTCGAGGATTGGAAAAAACGTTGGCAGAAGTATATAATATCTAGTGGGGATTACTTTGAAGGGGACAAAATAGATATTCATGAATGAATAAATAAATACTTTTTGAAAAAACACAAAATTCGCGATACTTTTTGAACAGACCTCGTATGCGGGTCAAAAGTTTGAAATGATGAGGTAACGGAGACGATACAAAGTTGGTTAAAGGCCATATTAAAAAGTTTAGTTCTTAAAGCTTGTGGACAGGGGACTAAGTGTGTTGCAAAATAAGGTGGCTATGTCGAAAAAAAAATTGGGCATAGACAATTTCTGTAATACCAAATTCCGTTATTTAATTACTTTCCTGGAATATTACAAATTAGAGAAATGAACCATAGCCTTGCTTAATGCCATTTCGCTTTTTCAATCACCGTTTATACAGATTACTTTTCAGTAATTATAGTAGATATGCCAACAAATTTTCCTACCTGACTCTTGATTCCAAATCTTAGCGTAACGCAGCTACATGCGGTCCCCCCCCCCCCCCCATCTCTTTCTCGCCACACAAGCTAAGGTTAGGAACAAGAGTCAAGTAGGAAAATGTCGCTGACAAACCTAACAGAAATACTGAATAGTAATGTTTACATTCCCAATATCTGTATGCGCCTGCCTTCTAGTACGGTAATGGAAGAAATGTAATGGAAGCTTTATTTTACTCTATTTCTTGAAATATTCTCAGAACTTCTAATTTCATCTAATATAAGTAGTAAGCTGTTGTAATCTATTAAACTAGAAAAACTAGTGTTTCCTTTTAATTTGACAAACTAATAATAAATAACTTGGATAGCTACAGAGATAACATCCCAAGGCTTGCTGTTTTAAGGACAATAAAAAGTAAATATTTTATTATTAATGACAGTTTCATAGGGAAAGTGAGCTGAGTGAAGATCTCAATGTCCTTCAAGCTTTCGGTCACTGTAGTAGAAGTACGCTGAAGAAGGCCACAAATCTACGATAACCGAAAGCTTGCAGGACAGTGAGATCTTCGTTCTGATTTTCCGTGAAACCGGCATTAACAATAAAGTTGGTTAATCCAAGCAAGTATAAAATGTTTAAAAGATAAAAGCAACGCAAAATTATATAAGTGTAATATATTAAAACAAAAGTGCTCGTTGAAAGCTGTTTTAAAAACTGTGAAGTATTTTCGCAAACAAAATATGTGCTTTAAAATATAACAAAACTTTAATTATATGCTTGCGCGTCATTTGCAGGTGTGCATATCTACTTAAAGGTTTCTTTTTAAGTTAATGTTTCACTTATATTGTTAAAAGAAATTGCAGGCACTTTATCGATATTCATAAGTATATAATCAGAGAAATTAATATATATACACCGCCTATTTTTCGAGATGAAAACGACATGCTTTTCGCATTCAATTCGCATTATACGTAGATAAATCATTAAAAGGCCCGCTGCACTTCGCATTCAGTACTTTCTGTTTTCATTGCCGATTACATAATTAATGCTTACTTCCTTATAAAACACGAAAATACTACAAGCTACGGAGTTAGATGCGTTTCATATCTATTGCGCTCTTCTTTGTTGATTTCGCTTCCTGATCATATCACATAGTTTGCTTACAACAGGTGACCAAGAAAGTTCGTTGATTTTCTTAATATACCATTAGAGGCTTTAAGCACAGAAAATAAAGTTTATTCACGAAAAATAGTCCCTACTACAGCCAATCCCGATATGTTTAACCAACTTGAAAATGTCACTATCAACAAATGCTATGGAGGTTTTAGGGATACATAATTTCTGACAATGCCTGTCTGAGTATGATTTTGAGAGAAAAGGAAAAGATGGCAATTCGTCGGTGAAAGTTCTGGACGGTATAAGGATTATATTAGAGCTTCCCATCCAAGATGGGCAGTAAAGTCACGGTGGAATTTTCAATACCGTTTATTGATATAACTATAAACAATAAACATTTGAAATACGTACTAAATAAGTTAGCTCAAAGTTTTTTCCTTGTTGAGCGCAATTCGATGCAGCTTTTGCTGCACATTAGATTTGACAGACTGAACAGATTCTCTGGTTTTTTCCCCCTCCCAAATACATAATATGAACGGGCATGCATTTTGCTTATTGTAGCTCCATAGGATGTCCTCCCTGAGGCTTTTCCACATTTTCCTCATTTTTCATCGATGACAAATGCCAGGAAGGTATCTAACCTTAAATCTGGAACGTTTATTCTCCCACCCCAAGAGATAAGTTAAAATACCCTTTCCCCATTTATAATTTCTCTAATTTATTATCAATGGCCACCGATTGTAATGCCTGAGTAGCACTTTTTTAATAGTTTAACACAGGGCGTTGGACACTGGTGACATATGTCGGTCCTGATGGTCCAGTGCTAACCATACTTGCCTCGTAAACCCAAGATCGCGGGTTCATCCCCGGCTAGGGTCGATGGATTTTTTGAGGCGTAAAAATCCTAAGTATGGCTTCCTTCGGAAGGAAAGTAAAGCCGTGGTCCCGTCTCGTAGATTTACGGCACGAAAAAGATCCTCAAGCCTGAAAGAGGCCTTTAAACAAAATTTACTGGCCGTTTCACGCATTGAATTGAATGGGACACTGATGGCCTGAGATGTTAAAGAACGTCCGAAATAAAACAAATCAACTGGTGACTCACGAGATGAAATTATACACTAGAAAATAACTGTGATTTTAAAGGAAGGAAACATTCCAGGCCTAAATTTAGAAATGCCTTCCCGGCATTTGTCATTTATGAAGACTGAGGAAAATCTGGAAAAAAACTTCAGTCGGGGAGGACGGTTTCCGCTCTCGAGTCCGTGTCAACCTCGCCCACACGCCACGTAGTGAAAATGGCCATTAAATACTCATTAAAATCGCTCTCAGTTTGTGGTCTTTCATCCTATTAAGGCATCACAGTCGGTTCAGCAAAGAAAAATGGGCCTGTCATGAGAGTACAGCATTCATTTTCTGGCTGTCACGTCCATGCTCAACGTAGGCATGTGACTTGGTGTCCTGGTGTTATTTCGATGTACGTCACCAAACATACATAATATGCCTCATCATTATCTATTTCATTAAACACCTGTAATTTATTGGGCTTATCTGAATGAACTGGTGTAAAACTGCAGTTTGTAGCCCGTAAATCGGTGGCATTTCCTCAAAACTTTATACATTTTATAGTCTTAAGATGTCGACTCGAACATAAGCATGCATTCCTTTCTGGGTGTTTCATAGATAACTCGCCCGTACAACTTTCTACAGACTCGTCACTAATCGATGGCCTCCCGGAACGTTTTGCATCCGAAAGTTGTCACTTTCCTTAAATTGCGTGTGTTATTTCTATGCGGTGTTTCTTCATTGAATACGCGATGATATTCACGTTGAACACGTGCCCTCAACTCAAACACCGCAGCGTGCCAAAGGATGCATTGCGCTTCCTCTGAACGTCCACTTTCTGACTGAATAAAGCGGTTTGCCTCGCCCCACGTAACAACTCATACCTGCACGTCTTCTCCACACTTCCGAAAGTATTTGATATGTTCAATATAATGCGTAATGCTTTTTATTGTGTAAGCAGAAAAACTCTCGTGCTTGTGCATCGTGCCTACTGAGCTCCTTCTTTCCAGGCGCTTCGTCTTCCTGCGGTAGACATCTTCCGTTGCTGGGGCGAGGCCGAAGTGTCCTGTCGAAAGTCTCGGCCTTGCTCGTCACTGAAGATGTCTGCCGCAGAAGCAGACAAAACTGCTTCCCCCGTACATACGACATGACTGTAAAAGCCTACGAACCTCTTGATGCCTTCGGATAATGCAGCAGTCTAAAACCCCAAAAGGACTTTATAAACACTCCGAATATGGAGCAAAATGCGTTCCTGCTTTGTCATATAGGAAAATAGTTTACCTATGCGGCTTCTCGCGAGTAATTTCGTAGATTTGATTTAGCTGGTCTGAATATACCTCAACTGTGATATTTCTTCCTGTTTCAATAGTTCCTAATTGATGGTTTCTGCTGTCCAAGACATTTTCGCAAGCTCTTGATATATCTTTGAATAGTCTAAATCGTGATCTAACATTCTAATAATTGTATAAAATTATAAAGGAGTTTCGTGCGTTTTTATTGCATACCAAAAGTATAAAAGGATATTAATAACAAATATTAATATCCTTTTTTTTAATTACTTTGAAGTCATTGCATTATTTTATTATACTTATGTCATTGTATCAATGGAGACTATTTAGTTCGTTTGTCATTATTAAATATTAGCGAACATTGGTTTATGGCAAGAAATTTAGCCCATGCTGAAAAAGCAGAATTTTCATTAATACTGAGAAAAAACTTATTTCATGTTCATAAGTATATGAGAATTTAATTAGTGGTTATGTATTCCGTAATGAAGATAAATGGTTGCTTGTTTTCAGTGATGGATAAAGTCTGAATATTATCAGTTGATGGCAGCATTTAAGCAATAAATTAATAATATAATTATTACTATGGTAATTTAATGCTACGTCATAATGTAATCTTTTATTAACCATTTTGTTACAATAAAGGCCCTTTATAATTCTGATATCCAAATAATAATAATTATTATTATTATTATTATTATTATTATTTAATCGCAGACACCAACACATTCATGAAACTTTGCTAACTTTATTCACAGAAAAATGTAGTTTCGCAATTTTTAATTCCCATTTTTTTTCGGCACAAGGCTAGAGCCACTCTTAGTGCCAAACTCTTGCTGTGGCTTAAACCACTAAAAGGTTTTTCAAAATTCTTTTCAACGGCAAATTCACTCGTCTTTGTTTATGAAAAAACTAACAGCCAATGAACACTCGCGACAAAACACAATGACCCGTTGAAAACGTTCTTGTAATCAATCTATTTCACTCACTTTTCAGCTATTTTGAAGAAAAAAAATGAAAAATATTAAAATCTCCATCGAACTTACCTACTAAGCACCAAAAATGACAATGCTCTAGTGGCCGCAATTTTTGTTTTTTCTCAACGAAACTCGGCATTTAACGATCAATTAACAAACGATTCATCGAGTTCGTTAACCAGCACAATTGGGTCATTGGGGATGGGGATTAAACTACAGCGAAAATTTATAAATCGCTCTTACAGCCACAATTTTTGTTTTTTCTCAACGAAACTTGATAAATGGCATTGAAACAAAATAAGAAAAGTAGTTTCTGGAAATCGACGAAAGCAGCCTATTATGAGGGGGGATTTACCTGAAACACAAAATTTAATTTTTTTTGAGGGGGAGCAACGAAATTCGGTATATGCCATTAAAATAAAATAAAAATATTTTCTGAAAATCTGCGAAATCAAAACTATTGAATGGTAGTTTACCTGAGGCCCAAAATTAAAATATATATATTGCAATAGAACTCGGTTTAAATAAAATAAGAAAAATAGTCTCTGAAAATTAGAGAAATCGGACCATTAGAAGTGGAGATATACCTGAAAACCAAAATTTAAAGAGTGGGAATGAGCCTAAAGCGAAGATTTAAAAATTTCTCCAGAGGCCGCAATTTTTTTTCCCTGAACGAAACTCGGTATATGCCATTGAAATAAAATAATAAAAATAGTTTCTGAAAATAAGCGAAATCATACAATTAGGAATGGGGGATTATCTGAAACTTAAAATATAAAATCACCCCAGAGGCCCAATTTTTGTTTTTTCTCAACAAAATCAAGTATATACCATTGAAATAAAACTAGTTTCTGAAAATAAGTCAAATCAGATTATTAGGAATAGGGATTAATCCGAAACTCAAAATTTAAAAATATTTGTATTTTTGCAACAAAACTAGGTATATACTATGTAAATAAAATAAGAAAAATTGTGTCTGAAAAAATCGGACCATTATGAATGGAGGTATACCTAAAAACAGAAATTTAAAAAGCTTTTAGTGTTTAATTTTCTCTTAGTTGGAAAAATAAAATAAAAATAAATCAATCGATCAAAATTTATAACGACGCACATGTTTTAATTTTTCATAAAAGATAGCAGTGAAGATAGCAATTGTGAAATATTAATCTATTACTACCAAGCTCATTGTATACTCCGCCGACATCAAAAGAGGCGGTAAACTTTTAATATGACCGTTACTTGATATCCAAACAATAATACTAATAAACTCTTCCGCAATTGTACGTTTGTCTGCTGTTAAATCCTCTTGCTATTGACTGAAGCTATTACACCACTGCAAGTGGAGTTTGTCATCTGTTAAATCTTAGACTGTTATATAGAACACAAATGCGAAATCTACATTAGAAATTTATCAGTTATCGTTAAATTTTTCAAAGCGCTATCGACAAAAAATGTTTAATTTTTACAACAGTCATTTCTACTACAAGGCTGTTTTTACGTTTAACAGTATGCTTGAGAGCAAGAAATTCACAGAATTACTAAAAGGTGTATTCAGATAATATTGCATAAATTGCTCTTTCGCAATGATGCGAACACGCCTGAAAATAAACTGCTGGATCAAAGCTTCTCGGAATTGATTTAAACAGTCGCATAATCAAATCAAAAACAAAGAAATATTGGAAAGCTGCCAAGTTACGCTAAAACTAAAAAATCATGTCATTTATCTGTTTATGCTACCATGCACTGGCGCCTCGTTATAATCAGTAAGTTTTCACCAGAATGAATTTCCGGGCTTCGCGTTTGTTTGTAATCTCAGAATGTTATGCAAATCTAAAGCAGTGTGTTATCGCTTATACCAGGAGTTGGAAAATTATCGACCTTAAGCCAGATTTTGCCCGTCCCGTTCTCAAGTCCGGTGAGGTTTTAGTTCAATAATAGTATGAAAGAATTGTTGGTTCCTATTTGTTCTTTTCGTTTGTTTTATGATCCCAATGCATTTAATTAGTAGACTGGGTAGTATGTTAACAGTACAATGTACAAAACATGTAAAAACTCCCTTTTTAAAGACAATAAATACTCACTATGATCAGTTTTACAGACTAACGTGGTTCCATATCCTTCCCATTAAAGACGCTTTTATTCCTCTTGGTTATTCTTTAAGAATGTTTTTCTTTCTTCCAGGCAAAGATACTATCCATATATTTAAAAGAGAAGAAGAAATTCAAACAAATTCAAATATGAAATGGAGAGCTTCATGTGCAATTAAACTTACATTTATTAGTGGTTTTACATGGCAACTATTGTGAAAGTATTTGTAACCAAAGTGTTGAGCATTAAAAAAACGCAGTACATACCCCAAAATTGGAACTGGTAAAAATCAACAAAACATATTCAATAACTACAATTCACTCATGCCTATCACTTTGGTACCTTAACGTTTCTTTGTACCTACATCGTTACATTTATAATATATTAATAATTGAAACAAAGCATATTAATAGTAAAATTTAAATACATGTAATTGTGTGTTCCAAAAGGGAACAATGTTACATTGTACTTTTGTGTACAGTGGTGTGCAACTTTATAAACCCACAAAAATTAATAAAAATTAATGAACATTTGCAGAATTATTATTTTGTCCTATAGGTAAATTAAGTAACCTAGATAATGAAAAAAATTCTTTTGTGCTGCATAAAATAAAGATATCTTATTGTGTCCCATAAAGGCAAAGGCCTCTAACGAGAAGGGAAAGCTCGCTTTTTCTTAACGTGGAGAGCTATTCCACGCTAGTTCTTCGTATGTTGTTAAAGACACACTGGCTGGTTCTTTGGTTACTTTATTTTCACTGCACTAGTTGCTTCTCCAGACATTTCCATTTTTCTCTTCCTCTTGCTATTCTTGACCAATCTGAACCTGCATGTTCCTTGAACAGGTCAGTCCATCTTTTCCTGGATCTGCCTTGTGTCCTTTTTCCTTTCCGAGGGCCCCACGTGGATATCTTGTAGGTACATCTATTGTCCTGCATCCTTGCGACGTGACCGCTCCATTGCCTTTTGCTTCTGGTAGTTATTTGTGCGATGTCTGTTGTCTGAGATAACTGGTTCATTAATACTATAGGCATTTTGTCCTTCAAAGCTATTCCCAGGATCTTGCGTTGCATTTTTCTTTGGCACATTTGTATTTTGTTCTTTTGTTTTTCTGTTATTGACTATGTCTGGCAGTCATATAGTAATACGGGGTATACACAGGTTTCGAGCGTCTGGAATCTGATTTTCTTAGTTAATGTTGGTCTAGCAATATAAACTTAAGGGCCCAAAATGCTCGCCAGGTTGTTAACATCCTTCTTTGTACTTCTTTTTCCATTTTATCATAGAAGGAAATCTGTTATCCTAGATATGTATATTCTCTCACATATGTGAGGACTGTTCCGTCTATTTTATGGGGGTTTCAGGTCCGTTTGAAATTAACTATGCCAGTTTGTTTAGTTTGTTTTTGCTATGCTCACATAATTGTTCCAGCATAGTTGGTAGTGCTTTCGATGTATTGGCGGATAAGACCACATCGTCAGCAAATCTTGGATTTGTTAGTCGACTGCCGTTTATGTTGATTCCAAAATTACCATACCGGTTCATTTTCTTGAACATATACTCATTACACAGATGAAGAGTTTCGAAGAGATTGGATCGCCTTAGTGAACTCTTCTTTCTAGTTGGAATGGTTGTCCTTCTTCTTCTGTTTTTACTTTCGTAAAACTTTGACTATAGATTTTGTGCAGGATACGAATGTACTTTGCCTCTATTCCTTGAGCTGCCAGAACGTGTAATATGCGTCTTTAACTGAGTTAAAGGCCTTACTATAGTCAATAAAGTCCATATATAGTGTTAGATGGAATTCCTCTGCTTTCTCCATCGCTGATTTATAGTTTGGAGATTGTCTATTGTGCTGAATCCTGTACGGAAACCCGCTTATTCTGGTGGCTGATTTTCATCCAGAATCTGTTGTTCTTCTAGTTAAGATTTTTGTAAACAGTATGTATATATTTGACTCGGGCTTATAGGTTTGTAGTTGCCTATATCATCTCTGGTGCCCTTTTAGTGTAAAAGAACAATTTATTGTTTTCCATCGTTTAGGTATGTCTCCTGTTTCTCAAAATGCAGAAGATTTTGGATTATTGGTGTTAGCTGGTCTTCTGCAAGCTTTAGCAATTCGTTTTGTATTCCATCTTCGCCTGGGGTCTTTCGTTCTTGAGCTCATTAATGGCAGTTCGAACTTCGCTATGCAGGATAGGTAGAGGTGTTTGTTTGGGCCATTTGGTATCTGGTTCCTCGACTGAGTTGGGATGGAGCTTGAGTGTTGGTGTTTGTAACTGAATTGATTATGTCTTTTCTCGATGTTATGCTTTTCTCCTCTGGACTCTTTGTTCCAAGTATCCATTTATTTCTCTTGTTTAAATTATCTTTGCTTTCTCGATTGATTTTGATTTCATAAATTCGCTTGTTTATACTTACTTGTAAATCAGCATTTGCCTTCTGTGACACTTGTTATTTTCCACAATATTAAGCCGGGGCATAAAATGCATGTTAATGATATAATGCTTTATGCCAAGGGAAGTCATTAAATAACAGGGAATTTTTAAAACGGTACTTAGAGAAATTGCTTGTGCCTTATTTGTCGACAAAACTACTCTGCCTCGCAATACTTGTCAGGAAGCCCATGGATGCCCAGAAGGAAAGAAAGAAAGAACAGAAAAGAAAAAAAGAAAAAGAAAAGGAGGGGGGGAGATCATAAGTAGCACTGCATCACCTCCAATGCATCAATGTTATCTGCAAATGTACTCTTAAAGATTCAAACAAGTTAAAGTCCGATTACACCTAGTCCGGAATGTTTTATGGGTATTTCAACACCTCAAATTTCCGTTCAATTAGTGTAGATATCCATTGTAAGTGGGAGAAGATAGTCGTGCCGGGTGTTTCGATCGATTGCAGGCTTTATCTTGCTCACCAGCATGTCACTATCGAGTACTGTGACGCTGTTCCAGAATGTGCACAATTTAGAATCATTGGCATTCCAATAGATAGCATGACTTTTTCTTAACTAACCAAAAAACGGCGGATTCTTTCACTGCATCTGTCTCTCTGGTTTATAATGCTGCACATAGGATTCGCTTCCTGATGAAGAAAAACTCTCCTTCACAAGCATGACGACCCAAGTGTTCTTGACAAATCTTCTACCACTCATACTTTTGACCGCCGGACAGCGCTTCTTGAATCCACCTGCAAGCACTTTCCAATACCAAAGATCATCATGGATAATATAGCACCCTGAATCGCATCACTAAATACTACGGCAATTTCATCAACAGTGACCCGCTTTAGTTACGGATTCGCTACTCGATCTGCAGCTTCATTGTCTCAATTTGTCTTTCCATTTCGATGTACACTTGACGTTTTGTCTTCAATATTTAAAATTTTCCACCCTTCATACAATCTCCCCTGATCCAAACTGTCTCCACATAGAACCTTTTCTGGATGTACTTCAGAAGGTTTCACTCTCTAAGTATAAAATAAGAATAACGCATCGTTGCTCTTCCACGGTTCAATTCAATAATGAAGCTGTCATGTTTTAAAGGCTATTGTGCACGCGCATTGTGCTCGAAAGTCACGATTCTTATAAGACCTATTTTTAAGGAACCAGAATTAAGATTTTTTCGTTATGTGCACATTTTTACGAATTTTAAAACAAAATTTCTGTTATTTAATACCTTTCACTCGTCTGATAGCAGCATATGGATTTACTGGAACAATGTTTCCTATTAACTGCGTAGAATACCAAATTGCAGTATATGCTAAAACGCTTGATGTACTTCAATACTGAAGTTCAGGATTTTTGTATAGCCGTGAACTTGAGAGTAAAATTCCTGTTATAAACTTTCCCTAGTACAACAGCACTTCACTCAGTAGTATATAAATTTACAGAAACATGATTCGTATTAACTACGTAAAGTTTCAGATTAAATCAAATGAGAAATAGTGACGACTACTCTTAATTTTCTCTAATACTGGCTTGCAAGAGTTCAAAGTGTTGTGTCCTCTTCCTATATAAACTTTGAGGCAAGGTCTCTTCCATTTAATACAAGGATTTTCAGGATATGTAAAAGAACAAATTATGTATATACAAAGAGTATTTCAATATCATTGCATTTCTGCCAATTCAAATCACATCCTAATCAACAGAGATGTTATCTGTTCTGGTGATCTAATGATAACCCCACTTGCCTCGTAGACCCAAGGTCGTGGATTCAAACCCGACCAGGGTCGATGGATATTTTTAGGGCGTAAAAATTCTAAGTACGGATTCCTTCGGAAGGGAAGTAATGTCATTGGGCCCATGGCGTAGCGGTATGTAAAAGAACCTCAAGCCTGAAAGGACAGGCCTATGATTTATAGGCAGTTTCACGCTCTGAATTGAATGGGACGCTCATGACCAAGAGGTTAAAGGTCCTTAAATAAACGTATATAAATAAATAACAGATGGTCAGAAAACATCGAATACATGCAAACAAATTCAGTCATAACACTTAAGATTTGCTTCATGTTCTACTGATTCCTGTTTTACTTTCAGAGAATTTTAGAAGACTTCCATTTAAATGGTATTATGGCTAGTTGGCACAACACAAGAGTAACTTTTGTGCATCTATAATAGTCCATTTTTTTTCTAAACGCTTTTGAAAGAGACTTATGTATTGTACATTAGTGGTGCAATAAAAATCACGTAATATTATGATTTCATTAAAAAGTATAACCTGCGGATGATATGAACACCGCAAAATGAAACGTGTTCTTCATAATACCTGGTATCAAATAGTCCCTCGAGGAAATGCCATTTTGCTGAGGCACTGAACGCGTCTGATGGTAACGGTTTACCAAAAAAAAAAAAAAAAAAAAAAAAAAAAAAAAAAAAAAAAAAAAAAAAGTTTGGTTGTTATATTCGGCTGCAGAACTATTATTAAGCCTTCATCACTCGTCATGTCTTTTAACCCCACAATCTTTCAAAATATTCAGTTATATACAAATATGCAAATGTGGAAACACTTAAAATTCTAAACTCCTATTTATCCTTAAATGATTTATACAACAAAATGAAAATTTTCAGTTTATTAGCTCCGGTACCATTTTCCTTCATAGAAACAAAACACTGCTTTCCAGGCAAGTTCTCATTTACGATTCGTTCAGATCTAGAATTTGGATATGCTGGTATTCTATATTTATTTACGAACTCTTTTGCCTTTTTTACTGAAACGTTTGAAACGCGAAATTATTTTTAATGTGTGAAAAGCAACACAACTGTCGGAATTTTAACTTTTTCTTTGTTTGTGAGACTATTTTGAAAATGTCTTAGTTAACCGATAGTTTCAGATATCACAGTTCCTTTATTTATCCTTAAATGATTTATACAACAAAATGAAAATTTTCAGTTTATTAGCTCCGGTACCATTTTCCTTCATAGAAAAAAACACTGCTTTCCAGGCAAGTTCTCATTTAAGATTCGTTCAGATCTAGAATTTGGATATGCTGGTATTCTATATTTATTTACGAACTCTTTTGCCTTTTTTACTGAAACGTTTGAAACGCGAAATTATTTTTAATGTGTGAAAAGCAACACAACTGTCGGAATTTTAACTTTTTTTTTTGTTTGTGAGACTATTTTGAAAATGTCTTAGTTAACCGATAGTTTCAGATATCAGAGTTCCCCCCCCCACAAATAGTCAAATCGTCCCGTTTTCAGCATCCCTGTCACTTCACAAAAAAAGTTATGTGTATTGTGTTTTTCTTACAATCTCTGCTTTGTAACTGATTATGCGCCAACAATCACAGTATTCGCAATTAATGTATGCAAAGCTACATCTGCGGCTAAATATATGTCGACATTTCTTAAAGTCTGTGCTCTATACCAGGTGACTTTTGTTCTGTATATCGATAAATTAACCGTGAACCCTCATAGTGTTGATAGCCCTTGACACTTTGAATTCTATTATTACACTTGCCAAAAATTTTTGTCCTGTATTTATCGCACTGGCTTTCTGAACCATCCGCAACTGCATTTTTCATAGACATTTTGAACTTATTTTGTGTCCACCTTCTAAAAGAAATATACAGTAAAGACCTTTCTAAAATCCATCTTATGAACATTCATTTCTCATTACCAGGTTTAAATATTATCTCACGCGTGTTTATTACATAAACTGAAAATATTAAATATTGTTCTTCTAGTTATGGTAGAGCTATTGCTTCAGTGATGGTCAATTGAACACTGACTAGATATCAGTGCTAAGAGTTCCAATACTTTAGTCATAATAGTTTTTACTGGCTAGTTGACGTTTACAACTGACTCTAATAGGCGATGATAAAGAACACGTGTTATTGATTACGCGGTATTTCCATAATTATTTAGCAAATATTGGTGCAACAGGTTTCAAAATGAATCCAAATATTACCTTAATTTGCCTCCGCAACTGACAGTCACTAGACTTAATACAGATGAAAGAGGATGCACGACTTCCCTCTTAATCTGAGAAAGACCCGGTTATTTTGACATTTTTTTTATTAATTTCTCATTGCATTATTTATTCTTCAGATAATTACTATTTCATTTTGCACAATCTTGCAGTACAGGAATTCAACTACTTCAAGTACTTGCTGTTAATTCTTTAGATTCTACAGCTGCCATAACGATTTCTCCCGATGTACATGTACGATATACATTTGGGATTATTCACAATGAAAATTAAATATAACACAAATTAGTTAACGGAAATAATCACAATTATTTACGAAGACAACTAACAGGGGTTAATAAACATAATAGGATATGGCGTTCTTTTGTTCCAGAAACTTTCTCGTTAGATTCGTGACGCTGCAGCACCGTTAAGATGCGTTTCATCATAAATATAAATTGTAAAAAGTAATTACCGTGAAGTTTTTTCAAATTCATCAGCCTGTGCTTGTTCTTAAATATTAATAATGCCAACTTTTAATATAAATATATGTATATTTTTCCTCCCTCTCGTTTCTGCCTATTCGAATTTTAGTCACATTATTTTATTTTCTGTCTTATACCCCTCTAACACTAATTATACAGATGATGATTATTGCTTAAAGGGCGCAAAACTACTAGGTCATTAGCGCCCAGACACATCGAAATCTGCGCAACAGTAGCACTTTGTGCAATAATATAAAACCCGCTATTAATAACTGGGGTTAAATTCTCATCAACAGACCAGATCAAATGCAAACCCCAAGAGCTCAGATATTAAGTGGTGATGATGATTGTTGTTTAAGGGGCGCACAACAGCTAAGGTCATTAGCGCCCAAACATACTAAAAACTGCGTCAGAACTAAAAAATAAATAGTTAACACAAATCAAGTCTTAGTAGCACGTTGTGCAACAAAATAAAAACCCATAACAAATAACAAGTGGGTGTAATGGTCAACAAAGGACTGGTATTAAAAAAGCCGCAATAGCGAAAAACAACAGTCCTATAATGGTCTAAAAAGGGTCAATAAAACCCTATAACCATCAACACTAGAACATATAAAAACCGGTAGTAAAACACATCAGCAAAAGCTGAAAATAAACCTGTATTGTAAAAGTCTAAACTGGTAACAATAAAATCCCAAAACAATAACAAGGGTTATATATAACAACTCAATTAAAGACTGGTACTAAAACTATGCATCAAATGCTGAAACAACAACAGTCTTAAAAGCGTCTAAAAATGCCGTCATGGATAAAAAAAGAACACCTCACACCTTGCTCCAAAAACCACAAACACGGATAAAACGGAGCACTCGCTCAACAGCAACCACATCATCTGCAAGAAATTCCTCAATAGAGGAGGGCAAACCTAGGCTATGTCTAAAAGCTGCCAGATGATGGCATTCAATTAAAATGTGACGCACTGTAAAGGGGTGGACACAGTGGGGGCAAGCTGGAGCGGGTTGACCATTAATAAGGTGAGAATGACTAAAACGGCAATGCCCAATTCTAAGACGAGCTAAAATTACTTCTTCGCGACGAACAGCGCGAGAAGAAGTTGACCAGTTAAAAGGGGATGATTTACATTCCCGAAGCTTATTGGCGAGTGTTAAATCCCACTGATCGCGCCAGCGCGAGAGAATGCCACTACGTAATAAATGGTTAAAATCGCCAAAATAAAAACGTTGCTCGTGCTCAGCGGGGTCTAAAAGAGCGGATTTAGCTGCGACATCTGCGGCCTCATTACCTTTGAGTCCCACATGTCCAGGTACCCATAATAGTGTCACCCTGACGCCAGCGTCCAAAATAGTGAACACTATATCCTGGACCTTCTGCACAAGGGGGTGGTGGTTGTACAGATTTCTAAAACTTAATATTGCACTCAAAGAGTCAGAACAAATAACAGTGTTCCCAAGCCCGTGAACAGAAATAAATAAAATCGCCCGATAAATAGCATAAAGCTCCGCTATAAAAATAGATGTCGCAACGTTAAGACCAAACGTAAAACATGCTCCATTAAAAACAAAAGCACATCCTACCCCTGTGTCAGATTTCGAGCCGTCTGTATATATAAAATTCCAGCCATTAAAAGAGGATTTGATCTCGCTAAAAGAACAACGAATAACATGTGCTGCGGTCGAAGATTTCGGACAGGACGTAAGCCCAAGATGAACGGGGGCCTCTGCTAAAATCCAGGGGGGAGAAGAAGTTTCGCCGGCTAAGAAAAAAGCAGGTAACTCAAAGCCCAACATCCGTAAAATCTCCATAAACGAAAGCCAGCAGGCTTAGGGGTAAAAGACCGAACAGCATAAAAACGATCAAAAGACACATTAAAAAACGGCCCATTCGTAGGATGAAGACGTTGCGCAGCTAAGCGACTACCGTACGCAGCTAGTAAAACATCCCTACGATAAAACAACGGAGGTTCTCCAGACTCCGCACATAAACTCGACACAGGACTAGTGGGGAATGCTCCAATGCCAACACGGATACCCCGGTGATGAATCGGGTTAAGGCGACGAAGCACAGAAGGTCGCGCTGAGCCATAAACCACACAGTCATAATCCAGTTTCGATCGGATGAGTGAGCGATAAAAACGTAAAAGAACAGTCCGGTCAGCTCCCCAAGATGTGTCACTTATAACACGTAAAATACAAAGAGAACGTTCACACTTGCCTCTGAGTTGCGCTATATGCGATGACCAGCATAATTTCCTATCAAACACCAAGCCAAGGAACCTGACTTCGTCTGCGAAAGAGAGTGCGTCTGGGGCAAGATGGAGCGAAGGTGGAGGATACTCCTTGTGGCGCCAGAAATTCATGCAGACGGTCTTTTCTGCGGAGAAACGGAACCCGTGAGAAACACTCCAAGCGTGAAGGCGGTCGAGACAGCATTGGAGGCGGCGTTCCAACAGACAGGTTCTCCGAGAGGAAAGATAGATGGCAAAATCGTCTACAAACAATGACGATTGTATTCCCGGCGGTAAACACTCGGTGATAGAGTTAATCGCAATGGCAAACAGTGTGCAGCTAAGTACCGAGCCCTGAGGTACACCGTTCTCTTGAATAAAATTAGATGATAAAACTGATCCCACGCGAACATTAAAAACCCGGTCTTTCATAAATTCCTGAATAAAAAAGGACATACGCCCACGTATGTTCCAATCCTGAAGCGTTCGGAGGATACCGCCTCTCCAGCAAGTATCATACGCTTTCTCCAGATCAAAAAATACAGCAACCGTTTGGCACTTCCGAATAAAACCGTCCATTATATGGGTCGAAAGAGATACGAGATGGTCGACAGAGGAGCGGTGACGACGAAAACCGCACTGAGCGTTCGTCAATAGATTCTCGACTCTAAACACCACATAAGCCGCCCGTTAATCATGTGTTCCAACACCTTGCAGACGCAGCTGGTGAGGGAAATCGGACGGTAACTGGAAGGAAGATGGGGGTCCTTTCCAGGCTTAGGTATAGGAATGACGGTGGCCAATCGCCAAGCGTTGGGAAATGTGCCATGACACCAAATAAAATTAAAAGTTCGTAATAAAAAAGCTTTGCCTTCTGCTGATAAATGATGCAACATAGCAACATGAATGTCATCTGGCCCCGGTGCGCAATGTCGAGAGGTGGAAAGGGCATGCTCCAGTTCCCTGGCGGTAAAAGGAACGTTGTAGCTCTCCTGATGGTCGCAGGCAAATGAGAAACCTTTCCTCTCAACCTGCTCCCTTAATGCGCGAAAAGTAGCCGGGTAATTGGCGGAGCTCGAAACATATGCGAAGGTTCGCCCTAAAACATTGGCGACGTCAGTCGGAGTAGTGAGCACTCGATTTAAAATCCTAAGACCGGGTATAGTTGTAAACCTTGGTTTGCCAGCAACGCGGCGTAGCCGTTCCCAAACTACGGATGAAGGCGTTGTGCGGTTAAAAGAAGAGGTAAAAGAAATCCAAGAAGCCTTTTTGCTATCCTTAATGACTCGGCGGCATTTGGCGCGAAGTTGTTTGTAGCAAATCATATTTGCTGAAGTAGGGTGGCGACGAAAAACTCGGGGAGCACCTCGGCGTGCACGCAATGCATCCTGGCATTCATCAGTCCACCAGGGAACCGGTAAGCGTCTGGGGTGACAAGACGACCGGGGAATAGCCTTATCTGCGGCTGTTATGATGACCGTACGGAGGTGCTCGATCGCGATGTCGATAGATGGAAATTCACATCCTGAAAATTCGGCCAAAGATCGATAGAGAAGCCAATTCGCCTTTTCAATGAGCCATTTTGGCGCGCGCTGTGAATGTGCGTTTGAAGAGAGTACATGGATCTGACACGGAAAGTGGTCACTGGAATATAAATCAGAGATGACGTTCCAGGTGAAATGTACAGCAAGCGAGGCAGAACAAATGGATAAGTCCAAGTGTGAAAAACTGTGAGTGCTGTCTGAAAGAAATGTAGGTTGACCAGTATTGAGCAGTACTAGATGGTGACGATCCAGAGAGTCGGCTATAATGCTACCCCTCGCACACTCCGTGGCGGAACCCCATAGAGGATGGTGCGCATTAAAATCCCCCAAAAGAAGTACAGGGGGCGGTAGCTGAGAAAACAGATGATCTAGATCAGCTGTAGTGACTGTAACAGACGGAGGAAGGTAAATACTGCAGATTGAAAAATCAAGGCCAGAGAAATTAACGGTAGCAGCAGCTGCTTGCAAAGGAGTCTGGAGCTGTAATGAAGTACTGTACACGTCCTGTCGTATTAAAATTAAAACTCCGCCGTGAGCGGGAGTGCCATCTTCGGGAAGGAGATCAAATCACACCGAAGAGTAACCGCGTATAATAAAAGAATCTTGTGGTCGAAGTTTTGTCTCTTGGAGACACACAAGCGGAGAGTCAGTCGATCGTAAAATTAACTCCAAGTCAGTTCTTCGACTGCGGAGTCCACGCACATTCCAAGAAAGGATAGCCATTGTTAAAATTAGTTAAAAAAGGTTAAAGATACCACCTTACTTTTTACTAGGCCCAGGACGAATCAAACGTCCTTTCTTAAGTCGCGTGGGACTTGGTGGTTTTTCAGGAGCAGGCACATCCTCCTCCATGACCCCCTCAGAGGGAGGGCTCTCCCGCTGAGAAGCATCCACCGACTCCAGCACCTAGAACCGGTTGGATGTAGAGAGGGGCGGTGATGGCAACCGCCTAGCGGGTTTGCTCCCTTCATGGGAGCGGGACCTCCGAGGAGGAGAACGACTCCTCTGCTTTTCAGCAGGAGTGGATGTTTTTAAAAAGTCGGTCTTTGTGTAACTGGTCTTAAACTTAATTTCTGATGCATTAAAAACTATGGGCTTGGGCTTCTCAGTTGAGCGCTTTGGAGGACTGGGCACATTTGGGACCCGGGTAAAAACAAGGTCGCAAGTCTGCGTACTGCTATCGCACTTCTTGATCGATGATGAAGCTGCTGCGCTGTATGTGCCGGTCTTAGGCACGACGGGTTGGCGAGATTGAAAACGCTTCCGGGCCTCAGTAAAGGAGAGCTTTTCCTTCACCCGGATCTCCTGAATACAGCGCTCCTGCTTAAAACGAGGACATTCGCGGGATTAGGCTGGATGATCTCCGCGGCAGTTAACGCAAACGGGAGCGGATGTACATGCTCCTTCATGAGACACTTGGCCGCAGGTAGCACAGATAGAATTGGCAATCTTACAAGAGACGCGTGTATGGCCAAAGCGCTGGCATTGAAAACAATGCAACGGGCTCGGTACATACGGGCGCACCTCAATGACCTCGTAGCCCGCTCTTATCCTCTGCGGCAATTCGACCCTGTTAAAAGTGAGGAAAACTGTTCGGGTAGGCTGCAATTCACCCTCTCTCCTCGTCTGCACGCGATACACGGACGTGACCCCTTAGTCTTCCAAGCAACTTTGGATATGCGGGTCAGACATTCCGTCCAGTACGTTAGTAAAAATAACTCCTCGCGACGAATTTAATGTGCGATGTGGCTCAACACGGATGGGATAACCGTGGAAAATCGTCGCCTTGAGCAGCGAGTTACTCTGAGATATTCCAGTGGTCTCAACCAAAAGTGATCCATTACGAAGTCGGGTGCAGGTTTTCACAGGTCCAGCTATGGTGTCAATGCCCTTCTGAATTATAAACGGGTTCACCCGGGTAAAAGATTGTCCGTCTTCCGTTCGACTAATCACCAAGTAACGAGGAAAAGGCTTCTCGATTACTTCTTTAACACCCACTCGTTTTCTTTTAACTTGTGTGAGATTATGTTCGTTCACCATAGCGATATAATCCTCCACCATTGCAACTGTCTCCGATGGCAGGCTGCTTCCTGGGCGCCACCCCGGCTTAGGTTACTGGCTCTGGCCTGAACAAAGTAACTTCAGGGTCACACCTTCCTGTGGGCTGATGAAGGGACCCAATCGCTGGCAGGAAGTCTACAGCTCATGCAATGGCCCTTCCCCGGGCCTGGTCTTTACCAGGGGATACGCTCCCGCCCTACATGATAACCCAGTGCTGGGAGTTACGCTGTTACCCAGTCACTTTTTACCGAGTCAAACACGGGGGCACCCATCAAACAAAGAACAGGGAAGTAGGACAAATAAAACAATAAAAGAGGCGAAATAAAAAGGAGTCAAACGCGCTAAGCGCGGACCTCAGGGAGCAGCTCGGGTGCCTCGGGGTCGCTACGCCCCGTACCCAAAAAATTGGGCCCCTGAGGGGACTAATTATACAGTTAATATAGTTGTTCAGTTATCAATAATTAAGAAATTTCTTTATTTTTTTTTAAAGAACCTGCCGGGAAATGCTGGTGATGAGATACACAATTCGGGAATGTTTCTACCGAAGACCCGATAAAGAAAGTTAATGCCTATAGAGAAGAGGGGGAACTGGGAGGCGTGGATAAATGAAAGGGGGCTTAAGACCGTGGGTTCTATTTATGTTTGTGCATAAGTATACAAAAATTACTTAGAAAACGTGCGATATAAGTACATCGATGTGTTTGTACATATGTATGTATGCATGTAGGTCCGTATGTGTGAATTTATGTGTGCGTATATTTCGACTGTAACAAGAACGATATCAGCAAGTGCGAACGTAAGCTCCATGCAACAATTGTATATGTATTTTAAAACTGCTTCAATAAAAAGCCCATATATTACTACTAAATAATAGGATTTCAAGATAGTCTATTGCTCATCTGTGCCATCTTACAATTCGATGTTGTTTGTTCCCACAATAAATATGTACAGTTGGTACGGCTTGGGTATTTCGCGGAATCAAATGCTGAATGCGCATCTTAGAAATTGACTGTTATTTACCTGTAATCTTGAGATAGTTCTGCATAAATAAAGGGATGTTATTACGTAACATAAAACCAAAACATTTATTGTTACATTTATAATTAATTAAACAGCTCTCAGCCATGTGTATGTCATCGAAACCCTTGTAAAAATTATTACTAAATATAAGCACTACGAAATATTTACTATTGACACTAAAGTTAAGCTTCGTTAAGTAGTATTGGTCCCTCCTTGAACCAATTATCGGCTTCTGTGGCTAGTACCATTAATGGAGCAGCAGTGTCTTCGCGCATAGTAGCCAGCAACAGTCAGCCAAGAAGGGACATAGTTAATTATTCATTTAACATGTTTTATTAATATGATACAAAAATTGCAGATGTTTTATACAAATAATTATACAAAATGGTGGGGTTATCTCTCACATACCAGCAACGGGCGGCTTAAGAGAGTTTATTTTGTAATACAAAAATCGTGGGACATCCCGCAGTTAGGGATGGTATATTTCTTTATTATACAAAAGTTGTGGGGTCATCTCTCACATAGCAGCCAGAAACAGGCGGCTTAGGGGAGTTTATATTCTTTATTAAGCAAAAATGGTGAGGCATGTAGCACACATTTGCCAGCAACAGCTGGAGTAGGAATGATTTATTTTTATTGACTGGCGTGCATTTGCTTCCTTTCCGACATGCAAAAAGATCTGGAGGGGGGGATTATTTTTATTAAATGGTGGGGATTTGCTTCCTTTATGGATGTACAAAGATCTGGTAGAAATCGGATTATTTTATTGATTTAACTAAATATTAATTACAATTTGTGGGACAAGTATACTTTCATTGGCGAGTATTCTTTTATTTATTATACACAAAACTACATAAATTATCCAAAATGGCGGACGATGTGTAGAATTCTTAGTGACAGCTAAATGTTTGATGAAGTAGACATGTTGGTAAAAATGTGTGGTGGAGTATAAAACATATTAACGATAGAAAGAACAAATGTAAATAATAATAATAATAATAATAATAATAATAATAATAATAATATGGATATTAAAACAGAGTATGATTCCTTTTTTTGTTACTATTATTATTTCATATTGCTCTTGCAAAATGATGCCAAGTAAATTAATACAGAAATAATAAAAGATAGAAATCATATTTTTACGGTGACATTTGATCTTGGCTAATGCTTATTATATATAGTAATTTTTCAGAACAGTACCCACATCTCTTTACGATATTCTTCTCTCCGTCCCTCACTTGATTGGAGAATAATGGGTATCATAGAGTAATGCTGTTGTAAAGCGGGGAAAACACATTTTTCAGAGATCTATCATTGACGGCAATAATCAAACTAACCAACTCTTTAACCTAACTTTTTATATCAGAAATGTTATATTTTCTCGGCTAAACATAAAATAGGAATTTAAGAAAGGAAAAGAAATACAAAATAGTAATGCTTAAAAAAATACTTTACTGTCATTCACAAAGCACCAATAAAAAAATCAAAATCTAAAACAAGAGTAAAACAACACGATTTTGGTGTCTTACATAATTGCCTGTTGTTTCAGTGAAAAATACAGAATGCCGTGTCTGTTTTTAAAGAATAAGTACATTTTCATTATTGTTAAAAATTTAATTAATGCAGTTGCAACTTCTACAGTTAAAAGTTATTCGTTAAACAGTTATGTTAATTGCGGCGAAAGCCGCGACATCAGATGAGTTCATAAATAAGTGCACCCGATTCGGAGCTGGATTTAGGAACAACATCAGACGACACAAGTCATCCCTATTGGTATACTACGGTTTTACATTCACAGTTAGACAGTTGAAATTAGCTATTAAAACATACGTAGCACAACAGTTGAAGATAGCTACAAGTATTTGATCCTTGGATATGCATTTTGACGCGGCAATTAACTCAAAATTTAACAGACCTTGCAAGATTGTGAAACTTATAACGGCAAAATAAGCCTTAGCTGTAGAGGAGATTATCTTGCCGTTTTAAATCACAAACATTTGCGAATACCAATAAATTTACTACGTTATTAAACGTAAATAAGTGTTTAAAAGGTAAAAAATAAACAAACAAAATTTTCTAAAAATATGCTTCAAACAGGGAAGTTGACAATTTTTTTTTCTATTAACCAAAAAGAATTACCGTGTACAAAGAACTCCATAGAGAAAAATTACACACATTTAGAGAAAAAAGGATCTTCCTTGGTGTTAATTTAAGGCTTAATGCAAAACTGCGTGACATTTAATACTTAAAAATGAATTACCTACATATGTGTGTTGCTTGTCCTTTCTAGGTCCTTTCATCAGCTTTTCATTGAAACTATCCCCAAATCAATTTTCTAGCTGAATTAATGGTTGAGTTTATAAACACAAAAATTAAAATCGTTTGCAGAAAAATATTTAATTTAAGCTATTTTAATTCCTGCAGTCCTTAAATTACATCTATAAAGGATCTATACTTAAGCACAGGTACCTTTAACAAGGACTAGAGCTATGGCACATTCATCGCATCACCATATAATATTGTAAACTGCTTTAATATGAATAAATTACAAGTTGGTTTTCTTTTACGCAGTTTATTTCGTTACTAACTTCAGGGGACTTTTGTATCTTCCTTTAAAAATACTTCTGTGCCGTTGGATTTTATCCATCTATCCTTTGATCTTTCTGTGCCTAGAAATAAAATTTGGTTTCATTTTTAATGGAAAAAAAATTAAGCAATCCCTTACTTAGTTTTGTGTAGAGTTTGCTATCTTTATGCGAGTACCGGTACACGAGGATGTTGTTCCTAAATCCAGCTCCGAATCGGGTGCACTAATTTATGAACTCATCTGATGTCGCGGCTTTCGCCGCAATTAACATAGCTGTTTAACGAATAACTTTTAACTGTAGAAGTTGCAACTGAATTAATTAAATTTTTAACTATAAAAAGGTACCTATTCTTAAAAAACAGACACGACATGCTGTATTTTTCACTGAAACAAAAGACAATTATATAAAAACACCAAAATCGTGTTGTTTTACTCTTGTTTTAGATGTTTATTTTTATGGTGCTTTCTGAATGATAGTAAAATATTTTTTAAGCATTACTATTTTGTATTTTTTTTTTCCTTTCTTAAATTCCTATTTTATGTTTAGCTGAGAAAATATAACATTCTGATAAAAAAGGTTAGGTTAAAGAGTTGGTTAGTTTGATTATTGCCGTCAATGAGAGCTCTGAAAAATGTGTTTTCCCCGCATTACAACAGCGTTACTCTATAATACCCATTATTCGCCAATCAAGTGAGGGACGGAGAGAAGAATATCGTAAAGAGATGTGGGTTCTGTTCTGCAAAATTACTATATAAAATAAGCATTAGTCAAGATCAAATGTCACCGTAAAAATATGATTTCTCTCTCTTATTTTTTCTGTATTAATTTACTTGGCGTCATTTTGCAAGAGCAGTCTAACATAATATGAAATAATATTAACGAAAAAAGGAATCATACTCTGTTTTAATATCCATATTATTATTATTATTATTATTATTATTATTATTATTATTATTATTATTATTTTGTATAATAAAGAAAATATACCATCCCTAACTGCGGGATCTCCCACGATTTTTGTATTACAAAATAAACTTTCTTGAGCCGCCCGTTGCTGCTATGTGTGAGATAACCCCACCATTTTGTATAATTATTTGTATAAAATATCTGCAATTTTTATATCATATTAATAAAACATTTTTAAATGAATAATTCACTATGTCCCTTCTTGGCTGACTGTTGCTGGCTACTATGCGCGCATACACTGCTGCTCCATTAATGGTACTAGCCGCAGAAGCCGATAATTGGTTCATGGAGGGATCGATACTACTTAACGTAAGCTTAACTTTAGTGTCAATAGTAAATATTTCGTAGTGCTTATATTTAGTAATAATTTTTACAAGGGTTTCGATGACGTGACACTTTCAGAATAAGTATCGAGAGGTATTAAGTTGTTCATAAAAGAAGAACTTACTCCAAATAAAATTAAACAGCGATTGGACCGTGTACATGGGGAAGCATCCCCCTCATATTCTACCGTAAAAGAATGGGCCAAACTTTTTCCAATGGCTCGAGAAAGCATTGAAGACCAAGGGCATGCAGGTCGGCTCTTGGAGGTGCACACCTAGAAAACATCGCTCTTGTGGAAGAAGAAATTATGAAGGACCAGCAGCTCAAAGTTACAGAAATAGCAGCAAGGTTGGGCCTTTCTAAAACAATAGTCCTTCGAATTATTCATGAGCATTTAAACGTGAATAAGGTTATTGCAAGATGGGTGCCTAGACTTTTCCTTAGTCCATAAACAGCAACGAGTCATCTGTTGTCAGGGATGTTTCGAGCTCTACCGTGGCAACAAGAAAGAAGTTGTGGAAACCATTGTTACAGAAGATGAAATTATGATCTTCTATCATGATCCCTTGTCCAAAAGAGAATATATGGAGTGGCGTAAACCTGGCGCACCATCGCCTCTAAAGGCCAAGGTCTCTCAAATCAACCAAGATCATCATGGCCACAATCTTTTGGGACTGTGAAGGAATACTTTTCATTGACTTTAAGGAGAGAAACACCACAGTAAATGGGGAGTACTATGTTGGCCTACTGCACAGAATATGTGCTTCCATCAAAGAGAAAAGGCGAGGAAAACGGAGTGGTGGTGTGCGTCTTCTTCACGACATCGCGCCTAGGCACATAGCTCTTGTTGCAAAGAAAGCTGTGAAGAAATGTGGCTGCAAGGAGATCGATCATCACCCTGCATCCTCATACACAAACTGACAATTTGTTAACCATGCGAGATAGTTTTTACCTACATTCTATTTCCAATGTACCACAGCTCTTTTGTCGCCAATTTAAAACGGAGGATAATAATTGCTTTCAACCGTAAGCATTACTCTTCTGTGTAATAAGGATTGAGAATGTAATGAGGATTGAGAGTGTAATGAGAGTGGGAACATACTGTATAATAGTATCTTAAGAACTCCCTCTATAGTTTTTAGACGAGGTGACATGAAGCAGGCGCAACCCCTGCCATGACCCTCCGAACAGACAGACCTTCTGGACAGTTAATTAAGTGCAGATGGTTTGACATCTGCAGCTAGTAAGAACACTTGTATAAACTATTAGAATATAAAAGGGCCTGCCCCACTTGAGAAGGCAGTGTTTTAACACATAGGTAAACAAACCGAAGCTAGGGGAAGAAATCACCCTTCAAATGACAACCATAGTTAATTAAGTGCAGGTGGTTTGACATCTGCAGCTAGTAGGAACACTTGTATAAACTAACTTGCATGTATAAAAGGGCCTGCCTCCTTGAGAAGGCAGGAGAGAGAGCTGGACCTCGACTGAGAGCTGGTTGAATATTGTATTCTTCTTAATAAATACTTTTCTACTAAAAGAGTTGATTGAGTCATTCGTTAGAAGCCCGGATATACCTCGCTTTCATAGAGGACAAAACTTAGATTTTGTCCCCGAAATACAACAAACTATCTACACATTCATTCTCTCTTATCTTCAGTCACCAGAGGTAAGTAGGGAACAACTAGAGCACTCTAAAGAGGAAGATCATCACACCCTCAAGAGAGCATCTGGCAGCAGGTCGAGCTCTGCGTGGTGGCAGGGACGAGCGCTACATGGTGGCAGCGGTGACATAGAGGAAAGCAACTTCCCGGCTTCTAAGTTTGGTAGTTGACTAGGCTGGAGGGACTTCGATCTGTACCGAGGTGGACGAAACCGTTCTCGAGGGAACAACGCTCCATAGGAATCCACACGGCGCCGTGGTACCTGACCATCAACTGTCAACATCAACTCCGTGGTTGGATGCCGACATCAGCAGCCTGAGGTGAGCTCGAGGGACGCCGCAGGTGATCAGCCGTTGGCAGCCTACATCGCGAGAGGGTCTTCTACCCTGAGGGGAGCTGAAAGGCCATTACTGGAAGCCCGAACTGTGCATCTCCAATCACCCTACATCTGTACAGGTTAGTCCAGTATTTCCACTATGGCAGACGACGAAGTAGACAGTTTTGATTCTGATAATTATATATCTGTGGTCCAGGCAGTAAAATTA
Organism: Metallyticus violacea; assembly: GCA_030762175.1. NCBI lineage: Eukaryota > Metazoa > Arthropoda > Insecta > Mantodea > Metallyticidae > Metallyticus > Metallyticus violacea. The sequence continues at coordinate 40,853,745 of CM060843.1, read as the reverse complement.
ATTCCAATTACTTTTGATGGAAATCCAAAACGTTTAAGAGAGTTTATTGAAAGTGTAGAAGCAGCAATCCAAATAGTTCACCCTAATAAGCAGGGATTACTTTTAAAATTCATAGAGTCAAAGATTATAGGTGATGCGAAGGATAGACTTTTAGCTAGAACAGAAAGAGAAACATGGGAATAAGTTAAAGCTATTTTAGAATAAAATTTTTCAGTCAGACGCACTCTAGAATTTTATGCAGGTGTTTTGTTCACATCAAAACAAGGTAGTAATGAAACAGTAGCACAGTGGAGATCAAGATTAGACTCCATGGCAGTCGATCTCCGGAAGGAAGTCAGGAGCAGATTAGAAAAGCTGGAAAAAAGGGATAATTCAAAATATGTTGAAGGGGGATTGCAGCTAATAGAATTTTTGAAAGGGACGTTCATTGCAGGTTTAAAAGATAAACGCATTAAATACATAATAAAAGCAAAAGGGGAGGAAGATTCCTTAGCACAATTAGTACAGACTGCCCTCATGGAGGAAAGTGAGAAAATTTAAAGATAATCAAAGAACGCAGTGGCACTCACCTTCAGAGAGCACAAAAAGGGAATTTAAAAGACCACAGGAACCACAGAATAAAAGAGAAATTAATATGGTTAGTGCGGTATGCTTCAAATGTCAGGAACAAGGTCACATTGCAAGAAATTGCAATAACGTTCCGCAATGTAGTAAATGCAAGAGACGTGGCCATGAGTTACGTAATTGCAGGCAGGGAAACAAGCAGTAGAGCTGTCTGGGCAGCCGCCGACAGCTCAAATAGTAGACTGCAGTTTCTATGATGGGGTAAACCCATCGTGTGACGTGGGATCGTCACGTACGATCGATGACAAGGGTTCATCGACGTTTGGGAATGACAAGGAATCATTCCTTGTGACGTGGATTCGTCACGTAAAGTTGATGGCAAGGGTTCATCAACGGGTGAATGTCAGGGGGACGCCCTTGATCACCGTTTAGGGCCATATGAGACGTACTTCGTATGTGCCGAGTTAAAGGGAGGCATAGGAATTGCACTGGTAGACTCAGGGGCCCAAGTTTCACTGGTTAAGGAAGCCTCGTTAGTTAAGTCCAATGCCCAAAGCAAAGTCAATGTAGAAATACAAGGCATAAGTGGAAGCAAAGTTAAAGTAAGGGGATCAATAGAGTTAATTTTGAACTTGAATAATTGCATAGGTCCAGCAAGAGTTAATTGCTACATAGTTGAACAGTTACCTAGATATGTTGATGTAATTTTAGGACAAGATTGGCTTTTGGAGAATAATTATGTGTTAGCTAAAAGATTATGTGTACCACCGTATAGTGAAACTGTAGCTCAATTTCCTACAAACGAAAAAGGTATTAGATATATCGAGAAACAGATGATACAACCAGGTTTAATATGTGCTGCAAGCTTAACAAAATGTGATGATGTTTTTGTTTGTTTATTGATGAATATTTCTAATGAAACTTTAGTAGTACAGCCAGCTCCAGAATTAAGGAAACCCCCTACTAGATTAAAGAGGCTAGATGCACATTCGTATGTTGAGTCGGCACAGAGAATAAGATTGTTGCAGGAAAATTTAAGATTAAGTCATATAACCGAGGGAGTAGAAGAATTAAGAAGTATCTGCACAGAGTTTAGCGATATATTTAAATTGCCTGGTGATAAATTAAGTAGTACGACAGCAGCTATGCACGCTATACCGACACCCTCCATTCCAAAAGGCAGGGCGATAACGTTGAAGAATTATAGACTAGCCGAGGCACATAGAGAGGAAATACAAAGGCAAATAATGCAAATGTTAGATGATGATGATGTGATTACTCATAGCGACAGTCCGTGGAATTTCCCATTAATGGTAGTACCTAAAAAGTTAGACGCATCGGGAGAAAGAAAGAAAGTGGCGTATTTGTATAGATTTCAGGAAATTAAATGAAGTTACGATAGGGGATAGCTATCCGCTTCCTAATATACAGGATATCTTAGACAAAATTGGGAGAGCAAGATATTTTTCAGCGTTAGATTGCGCTAGTGGATACCTTCAAGTTCCTATAGAACCAGAGGATCAATGCAAAACAGCTTTTAGCACACCCCAAGGTCATTTTGAATACAAAAGAATGCCATTCGGTTTAAAGTCTGCACCCGCGACATTTCAGCGGATGATGAATGCAGTTTTACGCGAGTCCATAGGGGACAGATGTTTTGTTTACATGGACGATATTTTAGTAATGGGAGAAACATTAGAGGAGCACCATGCAAAACTAAGAGATGTCTTTCAGCAATTAAGAAGATATAACATTAAAATTGAACCTGATAAGTGTGAATTTCTGAAATTAGAACTCAGTTATTTAGGTCATGTTGTGACAGCACAAGGAGTCAAACCTGACCCAAGGAAAATTCAAGCAGTGTCAGAGTTTCCTGTACCAAGAAACCCAAAAGATATTAAATCATTTTTAGGATTGGCAGGGTATTATAGAAAATTTATAGATAACTTTAGCGCTATAGCTAGACCATTAACAGATCTATTAAAGAAAGGTAGAGAATGGAAATGGACGGAAACAGAGGAAGCTAGTTTTGAATTCTTAAAGCAAAAATTGACGCAGGCTCCTGTATTGAGATATCCAGATTTTTCACAACCCTTTATTGTAACAACAGATGCAAGTGGTTACGCGATTGGGGCTATACTTAGTCAAGGGAAATTAGGAGAAGATAGACCCGTAGCATATGCGAGTAGAACTTTAAATACAGCAGAAATAAATTATAGTACTGTAGAAAAGGAACTTTTAGCAATTGTCTGGGCTTGTAAACATTTCAGGCCTTATCTACTTGGGAGAAAATTTCAAGTTGTAATTGATCATAGAGGATTAACTTGGGTATTTAATGTAAAAGACCCGAGCTCAAGATTAATGAGATGGAAATTATTACTTTCAGAGTTTGACCATGAGATACAATACAGAACGGGTAAAAAGAATTGTAATGCCGATAGTTTAAGCAGATATCCAGTAGAGTGTTTATTAGCAAATTTGGAACAAATAGGAGAAGATAGAAAATTAAAGGTAATCAAGGAAATGCACGATTGTCCCGTGGGAGGTCATCAAGGGATACAAAGAACGTTAGAAAGAATCAAATTATACACATCTTGGCCCAAGATAGAACAGGACGTGACAGAATATATAAAGAAATGCACAGTTTGTCAAATCAATAAAGATAGTAATCATAAAGTTAAATAACAGTTAGAGATTACAGACACGCAGGATAAACCTTGGATGAAAATTTATCTTGATGTAGTAGGACCATTACCTCAAACCGAGAATGTTAATAAATATATTTTAACATGCCAGGATAATCTAAGCAAATACCTTATAGTAGTGCCTATGAGAAATCAGACGGTAGAAGAAGTAGCCGAAGCCTTTGTAAACAGAGTAATATTGGTGTACGGTATTCCAAATTTTGTAGTAACAGATCAGGGAACGAATTTTATGTCTGATGTGTTTACAAGAATTTGCAGACTGTTTAAGATTGATAACATAAATACCACTGTTTACCACCCTGAGAGCAATGGTGCACTAGAAAGAACGCACAAGACATTAGTAACGTATTTACGTTGTTTTTGCGATCCAAAAATGCCGGATTGGGATAAATGGCTGCCATTCGCGAGTTTTGCATACAATACAACACCTCATAGTGTCACAAAATTTTCACCTTATGAAATATTGTTTGGAGAAAAGTGTAATATTCCAGGTGTATTACAAGCAACCACTCAACCCTTGTATAATTATGATGATATCGTGAGAGACATAAAATTTAAAATGCAACAGTGCCACAAGTTAGCCAGGGAGAAATTACAAAGGTTCAAAGAAAAGCAACAGGAGAGGACCAAAGCCAATAATGTCGAGTTTAAGGAAAAAGATTTAGTTCTTTTAAGGATAGAGAAGAGAAATAAGTTAGAACCCATATGGAAGGATCCATATGAAATTGTAAAGATAAAGAAACCTAATGCAATTGTTCAAGAAGTAGGGAAAAGGAAGCACCAGGAAGTGCATTCAAATAGGTTAAAACCATGTTTCTTCCCTTTCAGGAGAAGAAAACCAGATATGAGGGCTTACGGAGGATGGGCATTGGCAATTTTAGCGGGCTGGCCGCTGAAGCCAGTGGAAGCAATTGAAGCACAGCCATTAAAGACGCAAACAGAGAAGTATTTTGGGGTACAAACCTTAAAGTCGCAGACAGCATATATTTTGATGAAGTAGGAACCGTTTTCTTCTATCCAATGAAATGGAAGGCAATAAGTTATTTTAATTTAGAGCCAACACGAAATCTGTGGAGACAAACCAAGGACCACCAAAGATCAGTAGGAACACATATTGTAATAAAGTGGTAGCAAAGGAATGGTATCATTTAACATATTGTGGTATATTCCAACAATACATGAGATATAAAGTCAGATACATTGATAATCTAAGGGACCAGGTAGGAGAATACCTAACAGATCCCCCAAATTCATTTGCAACTGAAAAATTGTCCAGATCTAAAAGGGGAGTTTTAAATTTCATTAGTGACATTACCAAAATATTGTTTGGTACACTATCACAATCTGATGCAGTAAATTTTAACAAACACATTTCTAAGTTAGAAAAAACCCATGCTGAATTCTTGCACATTTTGAAAGATGAGACAACAGCAATAAAATCTACGTTAGGTTCAGTTAACCTTACTATTCAAAGAGTAAATAAGAATGAACTCATCTTGAAAGAAAGTTTAATTAAGTTATCCAATTATACAGCTAGTAAGGTAGAAACAATGGAAGAAGAAATGGAAAACGTTAATCAAATAAACAAGCAGGTTAGAGTTATACAAAGAGGTACAGATGAATGTCAGCATTCATTTGAAATTCTGTTAGATGCCTTAGTACATGCAGAGCAAGGATCATTACAACCACAGTTGATGACACTAGAGAAAATTAAGAAAATAATGGAAACTCAAAAACTGCCAAGTGGACTGGACTATCCTTCTTTACCCCTTTCTGAATTGCAAATAATTATAGTACCCCACGCCTATTCGTATAAGCAATATTTGGTTTATGTATTAGAAATTCCTCTCCTCTCCTCAACAATCTATCATCTCTATAAGATCCTTCCCTTTCCCGTAAGGAAAGAAAACAACATATACTTGTTTTTAAGTTCAAATAAAGAGTATGTATTTAGTGACCCTATTAGACAACAATATGGAAAGATGTCAGTAAATGAGTTAACAGGATGTTTTCAGCCAAATGAATTCCAATATTTATGCAAGGAAAACATTCCCATCCATACATACGTGCCGGAGGAGGATTGTGAGGCAACACTTCTCCACCCCTCCACTGTGACAATGCCTAATAATTGTGAGGTAAGAGTAACCAAGCTAAGCAAAACTTTTTGGATACCATTATATTTAAGTAATCAATGGCTATTTGTAGCACCACAACCAGATAGGCTTACAGTTTTGTTTAATGATGATTCCAAGCAAGTAACAATCGAAAAGGAAGGCAAACTGACACTAGAGCGTAAATGTAAGGCATTTTCGACTCATGTAACTTTGTATGCAATGAGTACTCTAATAAGTAATATCACTGCTGATTTCCTGCCCAGTGCAGAACTAAATTTTGATTGTTGTGAAACACTAGAAAAGAATATTGAAAATGATAGGTTGCATTTAGACATACCACTGGTAAGTTTGATGTCTTCAACTGAAGATTTAAGAGTAGCTAGCATTAAAGTAGATGAAGTTGATAAACTTATTAAAGAACAAGAGCAAAAAGACATTTCTCAATTATACAATTACGCTACATCGTGGGGCTCTGTAGTGGGGATTATAATTGTAATAGTAGGATTCACATGTTGCTGTTGCTGCTACTGCAGTTGTTGTAGGAACTGTTTCTTTTGGTTCTGGGATAAGTGGACTCCAAAGAAGTGTTGGAAGGAAACTACGGAATGCTTGTGTATAAACATCCACAATCATGCTTCTACAGAGAAGGTAGTTTATTCCACACTTATTAAAGCGGAGCATCCCAAATGAGAAGACGCACATGTAACCGAAGCAGTAGAGCTTTATGAAAGTCCTAAAACTAGAAGCAGGACTAGAGCCTTCCGCTAGGATCTGGAAAAGATTTTCCTAGGGAAAAACTTTTTCCAAGGGGGAGGGTGTAATAAGGATTGAGAGTGTAATGAGGGTTGAGAGTGTAATGAGAGTGGGAACATATTGTATAATAGTATCTTAAGAACTCCCTCTATAGTTTTTAGACGAGGTGACATGAAGCAGGCGCAACCCCTGCCATGACCCTCCGAACAGACAGGCCTTCTGGACAGTTATAAGTGCAGATGGTTTGACATCTGCAGCTAGTAAGAACACTTGTATAAACTATTATATAAAAAGGGCCTGCCCCCCTTGAGAAGGCAGTGTTTTAACACATAGGTAAACAAACCGAAGCTAAGGGAAGAAATCACCCTTCAAATGACAACCATAGTTAATTAAGTGCAGGTGGTTTGACATCTGCAGCTAGTAAGAACACTTGTATAAACGAACTTGTATGTATAAAAAGGCCTGCCTCCTTGAGAAGGCAGGAGAGAGAGAGAGAGAGAGAGAGAGAGAGAGAGAGAGCTGGACCTCGACAGAGAGCTGGTCGAATATTGTATTCTTCTTAATAAATACTTTTCTACTAAAAGAGTTGCTTGAGTCATTCGTTAGAAGCCCGGATATACCTCGCCTTTCCTAGAGGACAAAACTGATTTTGTCCCCGAAATCCAAAAAACTATCTATACATTCATTCTCTCTTATCTTCAGTCACCAGAGATAAGTAGGGAACAACTGTAGCACTCTAAAGAGGAAGATCATCACACCCTCAAGAGAACATCTGGCAGCAGGTCGAGCTCTGCGTGGTGGCAGGGACGAGCGCTACATCTGAATGAACAGCGTAATTGAATATATAACATACGTAGTCTGTGTATTTCTCTTTATAGTTTACCTATTAATTACTTATTAATTTATTAAGTTTTTACACCAGGTATTTTCAGGTTAATATCCGATTGCCGTGACTTTTTACGTTAAGTCGGAAAATACATTAGATCCGCAAAAGATCTGAACGTTCTTTTTTTTTTTTTTTTTTTTTCAAAAAAGATATGTTAAGCACACTTTAAGAATATTCGTAATTAAAACTTCTGAATAATTAAAAATAACAACTTTCACGACCTGTGTTGTTAGAAGGTTGTTCTGAGCTTTTAGGCCTTCGCCCACGGAAACTTCACAAACGTTTCGTTTACGAATATGGCGGATAGTTTTCAGATGCTACCTCGGCGGCTATTGATTAAAAGCATTAAAAATATTTTTTTATTTCCATAATTCCTCTTCGTTTACATATAGCCCTCGGTAAACTCGGTAATGTAAAGGAGATTTCTTTTTGGTGGTTGATAGCTGTCACATAGGCATAGCGCATCTTACTCCGATATACAAACCTAAAATAAGAAAAAAGTTAGAAAGAAAGAAACAAAGAAAGAAAGAAAGAAAGAAAGAAAGAAAGAAAAGAAAACTAGTGCGTGATGCTTATCAGGAACGGAAAATCCCTGCTTATATTGCATATTTTTAGAAGCATAATATTCGGGCAAAGTAATTCTATAAATGTATTTTACTATCGAAGATTCCTAAGCAACCCAACTTTTAAATGGTAAATCTTTAAATGCAATATTAAGTTAATAAGTTAAGAAAATATACAAAGAAAAAAATAAACAAAGGAAGTTTTTTGAATACGTTTATCAATTGTATTTAACGCCCATTTTCAGTATTGAGGCATCACAGGCGGTGGTCACTGATTATACACGAGGTGAATTAATGATACGTTATGAAAGGTAGCATTTCAGACCTAGGTTAAGGTACCACTCCGTATTTTGTGTTTATGGGGACTAAGAAAAACCTGGTAAATACTCCAGTCGGGGAGGACTATCCCGAGGGGAATCAAGTCCCAAAACTTTTTAATAGTGTTTAACACCCCTTTTTACTACTGAGGAATTACAGGCGGTGGACACTGGTGGCCGAAATCGTTAAGGCGCGGACTCTGAGGGCAGGTCTGGGGTTCGAATCCCGCCAGAACTGTCCTCCCTGACTGAGATTTTTTTAAAATTTTCCTGTCTTCATAAATTGCAAATACCGGTGAGTTCCCTAAACTTAGGCTTGGAACTTTCCCTTACATAAAAAAAATCCTTTCCCAGCTTATCTTTTCATCTCTTGTATCATTAGGGTCCACCGCCTATGGTGCCTCAGTAGTAAAAACAGGCGTTAAACACTATTAAAAAAAGTATTTTTTTCGTGACTAGAGAAAAATTGCGTTTTACATTTAGCACAAAAGAAATTACTTCCTGCGTTTCAAAATATGACAGAGAAACAAATACAATGAGCGGAATTATAGTGCATGTATGACCAGCATTTATCTGGGCAATATATATGTACGGCATTGAAAAAATCATCGACTGTACATATGCAATTGTTATTAGTATACTCTCATATAATACATCACAATTATTAAAAGAATTCAATATGGACGGAAACAGTGTGTTCTAGTTGAAGTCCAGGAACCATTGGCCCAGCCAGGTGGGGTAGAAAGTGAAAGATGCGAGTAGTATAAGTAGCACTTTATCCCATCCCCTATTTATGGGGGTTGAAAATGCTACCCCTAAACTACCCATGTTTCAAGGTCACACATCTATTTTAGGGGTTTTAAACAACCCCTATTTCAAGGTCAAACGAAGAGGTGCTTAACCCCCACCCCCCTCCCACCTTCACCCCCAGCATCTCTGGGCAGCAGCCAGTTTAACTTATTTAATTGAAATTGTGTTGTTTAAATGAAATACAATTAAAATGTACTTATTAGTATAAAATTTTACTTGCTACATTTTTTATACATTAATTTTAAAAATTTATTTGTTGGTAAGCATTTTTCTTAATACTGCCAGATTTTTTTTTAATTAAATACAATGAAAAATCTACTCATTGGTAAGAATTTTCCTTTCTACATTGCCGGGGAGGTAACCTTAACTTAGGCCTGGAACGAGTATAAGCTGGGATATATCTCGTGCCCGAGGCTATTTCCTATTTGACAAGTTGAAAAATACCATTATTTTAAGGTTAAATGAGAAGAAAAAAAAAAAACCTTTTTATGGCCCCAGGCCATTGCCACACCTTTTTGGCCAACTGCTAGATTATGTTTATTTTTTTTAAAAAAATAGTTATTTGCCAAACTTTTGCTTATGCATTAATTTTAATACTTTTATGTTACGTTTTTTTAAATATTAAATTTGTAACCTTAGCTTTAATTCTCGCCGTAGTATAACCCCCGTATATTCCATGCCCGAGGATATTTTGGAATTTAACAAATGAAAAAAATTACACCTAAAATTAAACAACACACCTAATAATTTAAAAAAAAATTCTGATCTCGGCCCCAACCTTGCTTTTACCCACCCCCCTTTTTGGCAAAATATTTTTTTTTATGAATATTGTACAAGTTGAGTTTATTACTCACAAAGCATTTATGTGTTTATATAAGAAGTAAGCTGATTAATTTAAATTATTGCATTAGGATCCACCCCTGGGCAACCGCCAGATTATGTTTTTAATGAAAATCTACTCATTGCTGAATTTCCCCTAAACTTAGGCCTGGAACGATTCCTATCTTAAAATTAAATCCTTTCTTGTATCATCAGTGTCCATCGCCTAACGGGCGTTCATTATTTATTCCTTGGCAAATTTTGATTATACACGAGTTGGTAAGCATTCCCCTTAATATTAGATCGGTAAGCGTTCCTCTTATTATTTCTTGACACATTATTAAAAACCAGTTTTTTAGCTAAACAATGCAAGGACAGAATGCAGTTTCAATGTGCTTGCCTTACCTGGTGAAGGTTTCGAAGCTCTATTGGAAATGTAAGTATTCATTATATTGAATTATTTTACCAACAATGTCTCTACATAAACAGTTCACAGTTAATACCTACCTTGGTCTTTGGCTCATCACTGTAATTTCCTGAAGACCCAGTTTCAACCATATACAGTATTCATAAATATATACAAACACAAAAATCACCATTATTTACCAAATTTATAGTAAACATATTTAACAAATTAACATACTTGATCTGTATTATAACAAATAATTACTATTTCTACACTATTAATCCCATATTTCTAACATTATCAAAACTAATCTGAAAAGTTACTATCAATCTGTCCTTTCTTTGGACCTTATACACATTAACACCCTGATGTATAAGAATCCTGATACTAAGTATCTAACTCCCTTCTTCCCCCCAATCTTTTCCTTTTCCTTTCTTTTCTAACAGTTTTCTTGCTTCTTTCCTAAACTTTTTACCCCCATAACCATTTTTCCTCACCTTGTCTATGTATTTTCCCAGTTTTTGTCTAATTTTAAATTTAGAATCCTTCTCTCTCTTTTATTTCCACTTGTTCCCTCGTTTGTTTAGATCCCAAATTACAATGCCCTGGTTCTTTACACATAGGATATATCCCCTTGATAAATTCGTTTTTATCCACTTAAAGTTTATTACTGCTGTTTTTAACCATGCCAATCCTTCCCTTGCACCTTATCGCAAATTTCAATACATCTAACCCATTTTTTAGTGTACTATATAGTTTCAGGGGTTTTATTATTAAGATTTGCTAATATTTCCTGGTTTACAATATATTTAATTATTATTATTATTATTATTATTATTATTATCTCTTTCTAAAAATATTTTCTCAATCTTTCTCCCTCATACCACATTGATGCCTTTCCCACTTCTCGTAGAATATTTTGTATTGTAGGTAGAATTTAATCAATGAAAAATGTGAAGCAGTCTCCAAAGTTGATAGTGCAACAACTTGTTAAATAGATTCTTATTCGCGTGTGCATGTTTAACTTCAGACGATTGGATTTGGAAAATAAATTGCTTACAGTGGTTATGCGGAAAACAAATTAATGCTACCAGGTTTAAAGAGTCGGGCATTGTGGTATGAGAGGACTCCTCTCTGATTGGCTGTAAAAACATGTTCATTACTACTATCATATATACATACACTCACCCCTCTGATGATTGGAAATTCACTTATTTATTAGGTGTTGAATTTAATTCAACATCATAAATGACTCCAAAAGTGAGGCATGTAAAGTTGCGACGAAGTTTGCTTCTTTGTGTATCTTGACCCCCCTAACAGCCACGGTTAATGGTGCTACCCCTAAGTATGAAGGAATCGGCTAAATATTCACCCCATGTTAAGTATGATGGAATCGGCTAAAAATATACCCCCTAACAGCCCATTTTGAGTATGAAGGAAATACTCCATATATTGTCACGCTAAAAAATACAGCCTAGTAGCCCCACGGTAAGTATGAAGGAACCACCCCCACGCTAGGAATCGGCTGAAAATACACCACGTTTCGTTAAATATGAAGGAATCGGTTAAAAATACACTCCCATTTGAAGGAATAGGCAAAAAATGTAAGTGGAAAAGACGCCGCCCGTTACGAAAATATCCCCCTTCTAACAGCGCTACTGCAGTTCTGTTTAACCAGAAAATCCCCTCCACATGTTTGATCGCTAAACTGTCGGAAATGCATTTATTGTTATTTGACAATTACTTGATCAAAATCTAGAGGAAAGGAAAAAGGTAATAAACACAGGTGAAGCAGTCTCCAACAGAGTTTATTTCAAGGCTGACTTGGCTGCGGGCGAAACGATCATCACTGCGCCGCCAATTCTTCTGCTGCAACAAATAACGCATAATATATTTCCTTCGTGTTTAAACAATCCATTTTAGGACGAGGTTAGCGGTTAAACAAAATAGTTCTGCCCACCCTCCTATCAGTCCACCTCTTTCCTTCCGAAAATTACAGCAACCTCCTTGCTTCTTTGGTCGAAAATGTATTAATTAGAAGACTGGTATATGAGAAAAGTATTGTTTCCCATTTTAACTCCAGTCCTTGTTCTGTATTTTTAACATTCCCCTGTAAGCCCATTTTAGATTTTTGTTCCGCTGTAAGGTACTTGTAGGACTCGTCATCTGCAAAGAAAAATAACAATGTTAGGCGAAGTACTTTTTTTCCTTTTCGATGACTCTTCTGCAATGAAAAATATTAAGTAGGGCAGGGTCTTTGTCTAAAATGCAATAGGGTTATGATAACATTTTATAAAAATAAGTTTATTGATAATAAAATCTGCACTACTGTACGTGTGGTTGGAGGAACTCGACAAGAACCCTTACCAACATGCACTCTTGCCTCAGAGGAAGGCTCGCGTCAGACATTTGTTCATTCTTGAAAGTCTATGCTATTGCGGGTGAGCTGAAATTTGTGGGACCAAACGTAGGCATGCCCCAAGGCGCTTACCTACAACATTATAATTCGCTGACCATGATTCTAAATTGTAGCCATACTTTTGTAAGAAAGATTACCTGCCATGAACCCTGATGTAACAGCCAAAATAAGAGTTACGTTAAACTTCTTATTTCGAAAGTTGTAAGGCTTAAAGAGCACTGGAATCCTACGTTAGTATCACACAATGTAAAGCTGGCCAGCAAGTCTGTGTTTTCGCACTATTTGATTATGAGTTTCCCTTTCGTTTTTCTCCCCGTTTATTAGTCAAACACATTAAAGTATCTGGCCCTTTAGAAAGCATTGCAATCACCAGTCTTTTAATTGAAAACTCATCAATGATTACAATAAAGGGAAATGTATAAATCATTCAGCATAAATAATTCTTACTTATGAATGTGCTACTAACCTATACGTGTCAAAGCTAAGGTTCACAGCTAGGGCTAAGATTTCTTGCAGTTAACGAACTAAATAATCTCCATAAATGAATGCATGCTTTTATAATATTAGGGCATTGCACAAAATATTATAAAAACTAGTATTATAATATACTCTAATAGCATCTTAATTGTATATCGTGATGTACACATTTTAAATCATTTAATTCAACTGATTTGAAGAATGGCTAACTGACCTGATATTTACTGTTGAATTAAATGATTTAAAATGTGTACATCACGATATACAATTAAGATGCTATTAGAGTATATTATAATACTAGTTTTTATAATATTTTGTGTAATGCCCTAATATTATAAAAGCATGCATTCATTTATGGAGATTATTTAGTTCGTTAACTGCAAGAAATCTTAGCCCTAGCTGTGAACCTTAGCTTTGACACGTATAGGTTAGTAGCACATTCATAAGTAAGAATTATTTATGCTGAATGATTTATACATTTCCCTTTATTGTAATCATTGATGAGTTTTCAATTAAAAGACTGGTGATTGCAATGCTTTCTAAAGGGCCAGATACTTTAATGTGTTTGACTAATAAACGGGGAGAAAAACGAAAGGGAAACTCATAATCAAATAGTGCGAAAACACAGACTTGCTGGCCAGCTTTACATTGTGTGATACTAACGTAGGATTCCAGTGCTCTTTAAGCCTTACAACTTTCGAAATAAGAAGTTTAACGTAACTCTTATTTTGGCTGTTACATCAGGGTTCATGGCAGGTAATCTTTCTTACAAAAGTATGGCTACAATTTAGAATCATGGTCAGCGAATTATAATGTTGTAGGTAAGCGCCTTGGGGCATGCCTACGTTTGGTCCCACAAATTTCAGCTCACCCGCAATAGCATAGACTTTCAAGAATGAACAAATGTCTGACGCGAGCCTTCCTCTGAGGCAAGAGTGCATGTTGGTAAGGGTTCTTGTCGAGTTCCTCCAACCACACGTACAGTAGTGCAGATTTTATTATCAATAAACTTATTTTTATAAAATGTTATCATAACCCTATTGCATTTTAGACAAAGACCCTGCCCTACTTAATATTTTTCATTGCAGAAGAGTCATCGAAAAGGAAAAAAAGTACTTCGCCTAACATTGTTATTTTTCTTTGCAGATGACGAGTCCTACAAGTACCTTACAGCGGAACAAAAATCTAAAATGGGCTTACAGGGGAATGTTAAAAATACAGAACAAGGACTGGAGTTAAAATGGGAAACAATACTTTTCTCATATACCAGTCTTCTAATTAATACATTTTCGACCAAAGAAGCAAGGAGGTTGCTGTAATTTTCGGAAGGAAAGAGGTGGACTGATAGGAGGGTGGGCAGAACTATTTTGTTTAACCGCTAACCTCGTCCTAAAATGGATTGTTTAAACACGAAGGAAATATATTATGCGTTATTTGTTGCAGCAGAAGAATTGGCGGCGCAGTGATGATCGTTTCGCCCGCAGCCAAGTCAGCCTTGAAATAAACTCTGTTGGAGACTGCTTCACCTGTGTTTATTACCTTTTTCCTTTCCTCTAGATTTTGATCAAGTAATTGTCAAATAACAATAAATGCATTTCCGACAGTTTAGCGATCAAACATGTGGAGGGGATTTTCTGGTTAAACAGAACTGCAGTAGCGCTGTTAGAAGGGGGATATTTTCGTAACGGGCGGCGTCTTTTCCACTTACATTTTTTGCCTATTCCTTCAAATGGGAGTGTATTTTTAACCGATTCCTTCATATTTAACGAAACGTGGTGTATTTTCAGCCGATTCCTAGCGTGGGGGTGGTTCCTTCATACTTACCGTGGGGCTACTAGGCTGTATTTTTTAGCGTGACAATATATGGAGTATTTCCTTCATACTCAAAATGGGCTGTTAGGGGGTATATTTTTAGCCGATTCCATCATACTTAACATGGGGTGAATATTTAGCCGATTCCTTCATACTTAGGGGTAGCACCATTAACCGTGGCTGTTAGGGGGGTCAAGATACACAAAGAAGCAAACTTCGTCGCAACTTTACATGCCTCACTTTTGGAGTCATTTATGATGTTGAATTAAATTCAACACCTAATAAATAAGTGAATTTCCAATCATCAGAGGGGTGAGTGTATGTATATATGATAGTAGTAATGAACATGTTTTTACAGCCAATCAGAGAGGAGTCCTCTCATACCACAATGCCCGACTCTTTAAACCTGGTAGCATTAATTTGTTTTCCGCATAACCACTGTAAGCAATTTATTTTCCAAATCCAATCGTCTGAAGTTAAACATGCACACGCGAATAAGAATCTATTTAACAAGTTGTTGCACTATCAACTTTGGAGACTGCTTCACATTTTTCATTGATTAAATTCTACCTACAATACAAAATATTCTACGAGAAGTGGGAAAGGCATCAATGTGGTATGAGGGAGAAAGATTGAGAAAATATTTTTAGAAAGAGATAATAATAATAATAATAATAATAATAATTAAATATATTGTAAACCAGGAAATATTAGCAAATCTTAATAATAAAACCCCTGAAACTATATAGTACACTAAAAAATGGGTTAGATGTATTGAAATTTGCGATAAGGTGCAAGGGAAGGATTGGCATGGTTAAAAACAGCAGTAATAAACTTTAAGTGGATAAAAACGAATTTATCAAGGGGATATATCCTATGTGTAAAGAACCAGGGCATTGTAATTTGGGATCTAAACAAACGAGGGAACAAGTGGAAATAAAAGAGAGAGAAGGATTCTAAATTTAAAATTAGACAAAAACTGGGAAAATACATAGACAAGGTGAGGAAAAATGGTTATGGGGGTAAAAAGTTTAGGAAAGAAGCAAGAAAACTGTTAGAAAAGAAAGGAAAAGGAAAAGATTGGGGGGAAGAAGGGAGTTAGATACTTAGTATCAGGATTCTTATACATCAGGGTGTTAATGTGTATAAGGTCCAAAGAAAGGACAGATTGATAGTAACTTTTCAGATTAGTTTTGATAATGTTAGAAATATGGGATTAATAGTGTAGAAATAGTAATTATTTGTTATAATACAGATCAAGTATGTTAATTTGTTAAATATGTTTACTATAAATTTGGTAAATAATGGTGATTTTTGTGTTTGTATATATTTATGAATACTGTATATGGTTGAAACTGGGTCTTCAGGAAATTACAGTGATGAGCCAAAGACCAAGGTAGGTATTAACTGTGAACTGTTTATGTAGAGACATTGTTGGTAAAATAATTCAATATAATGAATACTTACATTTCCAATAGAGCTTCGAAACCTTCACCAGGTAAGGCAAGCACATTGAAACTGCATTCTGTCCTTGCATTGTTTAGCTAAAAAACTGGTTTTTAATAATGTGTCAAGAAATAATAAGAGGAACGCTTACCGATCTAATATTAAGGGGAATGCTTACCAACTCGTGTATAATCAAAATTTGCCAAGGAATAAATAATGAACGCCCGTTAGGCGATGGACACTGATGATACAAGAAAGGATTTAATTTTAAGATAGGAATCGTTCCAGGCCTAAGTTTAGGGGAAATTCAGCAATGAGTAGATTTTCATTAAAAACATAATCTGGCGGTTGCCCAGGGGTGGATCCTAATGCAATAATTTAAATTAATCAGCTTACTTCTTATATAAACACATAAATGCTTTGTGAGTAATAAACTCAACTTGTACAATATTCATAAAAAAAAATATTTTGCCAAAAAGGGGGGTGGGTAAAAGCAAGGTTGGGGCCGAGATCAGAATTTTTTTTTAAATTATTAGGTGTGTTGTTTAATTTTAGGTGTAATTTTTTTCATTTGTTAAATTCCAAAATATCCTCGGGCATGGAATATACGGGGGTTATACTACGGCGAGAATTAAAGCTAAGGTTACAAATTTAATATTTAAAAAAACGTAACATAAAAGTATTAAAATTAATGCATAAGCAAAAGTTTGGCAAATAACTATTTTTTTAAAAAAAATAAACATAATCTAGCAGTTGGCCAAAAAGGTGTGGCAATGGCCTGGGGCCATAAAAAGGTTTTTTTTTTTTCTTCTCATTTAACCTTAAAATAATGGTATTTTTCAACTTGTCAAATAGGAAATAGCCTCGGGCACGAGATATATCCCAGCTTATACTCGTTCCAGGCCTAAGTTAAGGTTACCTCCCCGGCAATGTAGAAAGGAAAATTCTTACCAATGAGTAGATTTTTCATTGTATTTAATTAAAAAAAAATCTGGCAGTATTAAGAAAAATGCTTACCAACAAATAAATTTTTAAAATTAATGTATAAAAAATGTAGCAAGTAAAATTTTATACTAATAAGTACATTTTAATTGTATTTCATTTAAACAACACAATTTCAATTAAATAAGTTAAACTGGCTGCTGCCCAGAGATGCTGGGGGTGAAGGTGGGAGGGGGGTGGGGGTTAAGCACCTCTTCGTTTGACCTTGAAATAGGGGTTGTTTAAAACCCCTAAAATAGATGTGTGATCTTGAAACATGGGTAGTTTAGGGGTAGTATTTTCAACCCCCATAAATAGGGGATGGGATAAAGTGCTGCTTATACTACTGATGCGACATCTGATAGCTGACATTTCGTAATGCCATTCTGTAATTACAGCTGCAGTTTGTTGATTGGTTTTATTTAAGGACGCTCTTTAACAGCTCATGTCATAAGCGTCCCATTCAATTCAGGGCCTGAAAAGGCCGATAAATTTTGCTCAGAGGCCTCTTCTTGCAGTCTTGAGGTTCTTTTACTTGCCGTAAATCTATGACATGGGACCCACGGCTTTACTTCCCTTCCGAAGGAAGCCATACTTAGCATTTTACGCCCGAAAAAATACTTGATCCTGGCTGGGATTGGACCCGCGATCTTGGGTTTAGGAGGCAAGTACCCGGACCAACAGTTAGGAAATAAAGAAGAAGAGAATTTAGGCTGCAATACTATCAAGAGATGCGTGCTGATATATTTCACAGAAGGAAGCGAACTATGGTCAAAGGTGCAATTGTTCTGAGCAAAATAGAAGACATACTTTTGCTAACAAATCGATTGCTGGCGCTTTTTAGATGCAGTCAACTTTGTTTCATATTATGAAACATACAGTATGTATATATGTAGTATACATAGAACGTATTAAATTATTTGTTTCTATAATATCCGAGTAGTTGGAATATGTTGCGTTTCTATACCATATTTTAGAATAGCGTAAAAGACAGGTTTCTGTACCAATTTTGCAACGGAAACATGTCCCTAAATTGTAAAATTGAAATTTTCTCCTCCGGTTTTGCTGCAAAAAAGAAGCTATTAATTTCTGAATTATAAGAAAAGTGTTTAAGAGATCTGGATGAGGAAACAATATTCGTAATTTTAAGTTTTCTACCAAACCTGTTGTGAAAATTCTATTCACCTTTATTTTCATGTTAATAATTGGCGAAACGTTTTAAGGAATTTCCTCGTTTCTATCAGATTTCTAACTTTTTACTTAATTATGTTCATCAATTCTCTGCATTCCTCATCTCCCTTTCTTACGGTTTCCTATTTCGTCAATGTTCAATTAAAATGTTTGTTAATGTCATTCCATATTCATTAAGAATGAACTAGAGTTGGACAAAATATATATTTGGGTTTCTATTATAACATTATTTAAAACATTTATAATTGAACAACTTCTATACAACCATGTAAAATCCGCCATTTTTGGCAGTACTTAAAACCGCCAAATTTTCCGGTCGGGGGGGGGGGCTGTATTTGGTCGCAAGATTGGCTGAATTGGCCTTTCTGGTCGTCTTCATTCGCAACAAGAACATGAATGTTACCGTTAGGCCAGTCGGTCTGGTGGGAATTCTCTTCCACCATGTTTGTTTATTTATTTATCTATCTACCCTTTTAATGTTTACTGTATAATATAAGCCACACCTGCTTGTAAGTTTTTACTCTGATGTGATGTATACAGAATTAGATTATTACTTGAGCCATTCAGTAATAAAATAATATAGATTTTCAGTGAATCTACAATTAAAGTTGATTGAGAGACATTTAAATATTAATTTTCATACACACTTATGTGAAAATGTAAATGAACGTTTATAAGGGGCACTTTAAAAATGTAAAAACTAATTATCACAGGCAGGTAATTAAGCAATTTATGTCATCTGCACATAAAATAAAGTGAAGTCACCTTTGGTTTTCGGAACCATGTACGAGTTCAATAATAAACGCACAAATGAACCTAATGCCTCATTGTTTCAGCATTTGTCTACTGAGGCAGATAATATTCTGTGAGGGTGCTTCACCTGAAAATCTGAGTAACAACGATGGACGAAAGGTGAGTTTACAATGCGTAAACCCTGTATTACAATGAATGTTATATGCATACGAGTAGTTATTTAAAACCTCAAGCTACATAATGCGTGAAACGAGTGTTAGGTTTTCCAGCAGCAACATAAGATAACTTTCAATGGCAATTATGTCTTTCTCGGGTCAGAATTAGCTAATGAATAAGCTTAAGAGTTTAAAATATACTTTGCATAGCAACGGTATTATACGTCCACTCGCGAAATGCCCCTACTCCTTGCTTGGCGAGAGGTAGCAGACTTTTGAGGTTGGGACGTCTGACTGGCGCGGCTACATAATCCCAAGCCTTAAGTCCTAAACCTAGAATCACTAACCTAATCAAATGACGTTGGACTTGGGCAACCTTCTTGATCAAGGAAAAGGACCCGGAACTCCGATATTAAGAGTAAGAGCGGTAAGCCCTAAAGTATGAAGCTGGTCAAGTAACAAAGTAAATAAGTTGCAACATTTTAAAAACATTTATGGGTCAATGAACACCGCAACCTTCCACATGGAGTGGTTATAGTCTATTGAGGTAGCTAAGTGTTGTATCGCAGCTAATTTTGTTGAAATGATATGGATATGATATGATGTTATCTGTAGACTACTGGTCCTGATCTTATATGTTATGATTACCCTCTTGGTGACAAAAAAAAAAAAAATCAAACAAACAATGACATTACACTCCTTGTGACATTAACAAGAAACGGGACATGATTGGGTTATGTATTATACATGCTGGATTGAGAGCAAAAGAAAAACTAAAGAAGGTCGAGTTTTGAAAAATATCATATGGTGTTCGCATAAAATATAGTTCATTTTGAAAATGACATAGTGCTTGTAGTTTTCTTTTCAATTTTGAGCTCTGAAATCTGTATATGCCTGCTTTGCGGAGTTAAAACACTACTCATTCATATGATATGGTAGGCTTTGAATTTCATCAATTCCGTTGGCGCCATCCAGTACAGATATAAATGACGCAGGTATTGCAAGGTTTATAGTAACAACGAATTTGCAACCAAACCCCTACTTGTTCAAATTCCGGTAGAGTAGAATGTCAACTTACAATTATGAGCAATTCTCCCCCCCCCCCTAAACTTAAATGAAATATACACTGAGTGTACGGTCAACTTTCACGATTCTCACTTTTAGACACAAAGTTCCGCCCTCTTCAACCGTTTTCGTTTACCTTTTAACGAAGGCATGTACTTCCATGTAGTAAAAGTCAATGACCTGAGCATGAGAGAGAATTCGTTTGCTCTTACCCGGCGGTTAGCATGAGTGATCTCATTGATTTGTTGCGTGCGTCACAGCATTGACCGAGCAAAGCTCTGCTTTTCGTCAGTCAACGCCGTTAGTCCTCCAGCTTCCATATAGTGGACAAACTGTGTCTTAACACTGCTGTTATCTATCAACTGGAAACGTTCTTCAGACTTTCATGAATGTGAATCGGGCGCTTCACCTTCCGCATTCAGGAATTTCATCACAGCTTGCTAACACTCACGTACACATGTTTTAAAACGACGCATGATGCCATCTATTGCTTTACGCTGTTATTGCCAAGGAGTGTAGACGAAGGTTTGGGAAAACGCGTCAAATTCAAAATTCTCACATTGCCATCTTATTTACGAGAAAATAAAAGGTGTTACTTTATGAACTTACTGTCGTGTAATATTTGAGTAATAACAAATTCATACCGAAGCTAATAAGCAAAAGTAATGCTATTTTCATTGGTTTCAAAAAAATGAACCTCTAAGGAAATCCTAGTTGAATATTTTATTACGAAACTGGTTTCTTTTAACATTCCGCATATAGAAAGAATATATCCTTCCGCATCTCCTTCCTCCCAGATTGCCTAAAGCTGTTCGAACCGTAGGTGGTATCAGGCGATGTAGTTGCCGGGATCATGCAATAAAACTTGCAGAAACATTGCAATAAAGTTATAATCAAGACCGTGTTAACGAATTGAAAAATTTCTCTGTTCTCTCCAATGAGCAAGATCGAGCGACAAGCGAATGCAGTAATAAAATCGCATGTGTCCGTGTCACGATGAACTTTACATTACTTTAGCGGTAATGTAAGAAGTAAGCTCCCACATAATCTAGTTCATTATGTGTTGTATGAACTCTGCATGAACTCGGAACGAGTCAACGCTATCACGCACGGTACTTCATGTTCTAATGAAAACGACGAACATTTCCTGAGATTCTTAAAATGTATAAGGATAACAGAACTAATTAGTAAGCTAAAAGAAGTTCTGTCTCCATCAATCAATGAGGTATGACAATGAGCTTCTGATATTCTTGATATCCAGAATAATAAAGAGAAGCACAATATAGGCAGTATTTTATAAAACATCTCAGTTGCGCTTGGCTCATCTGGCGAGCCAAACGGGGAAAATAAGCGCCTCTCAGCCCCAGCTGACGGACCAGATCCGCTCCGCAGCCCCTCTCCTTACGGATGGACCGACCTCGCCGCCACCGGCGACGCACACTCAGCGCTTCTCAGCACCACCGCCGCTGCCCTCTTTAAGGAAATGGCGAAAGTCAAATCCTCAAAGAAGAAGAAGAAGAAGAAGAAGAAGAAGACAGCCGATCCCCCTCGCCCACCTGCCGCTGGCCACGCCGTCACGACATCCCCGACACCGCAGCTCATACTGACGCTATTTCAGATTCTACTCCGCCGCACACTTGATATCCAGCGCACCCTATTACCAGAACACCAACCGCACATCTCTCCACATGCTTCCCCTCGCCAAACGAGTGTGTAATTCGAGGCGCTCTCCGGAACATCTGTCTACATATCTGCTCCGCTCTCTGCACAGACGCTGGCCCTCAGTGTGAAGCACTTCCCGAATTCACTCCAACTTCGGCCCCACTCCACTAGTTAGAGTGGTCTTCCTCGACCAGGAGGAACGCGACGCTGCCATCGCAGCCGGGTTCCCCCTTCACAGCCGCATCCTCAAGGTCGAGCCCAGTCAGTACATTCACATCTCCCCGTGTCGGCGTTGCTGCGATTACGGCCACTCAGCGCCCGACTGCACCGGGGCTCCCAGGTGCCACTACTGCGATGCTCCTTCTCTCACCTCTGCCTGCACCAGGCACGACCTGGCCCACCGTATCATGTTCTGTGCTAACTGCGGTAGCCACAGGCATTACACGGGCCAGGCCTCGTGCCCGTCAAGACCCCGCCACCACCTGACCTCCGCAGATCCAACAACAGCACGGGGCCAAAGCACCACAGACCATCATCACACTCCGGAACACTCCTACGGCCTCATCGACCAGCCTGCAGCTGCCAGCACGTCGACCACCACACTAAGTCCGACGGCTGCCTCTGTTGCCCTCACCGAACTGGTCTCCAGGGTGTCGGCCCTGGAAAGCCAGCTCACCACCTCGCTCGCCACCCTGCACACAGCCACTGACAACCTCCGGCTGGAGATTGCAGCTGCGCACCAGCCTTCCTCCTCTCCTGACTTGAACCAGATTCACCAAGAACAGGCAGCACTAACCCGCAGGAGTCGAGATGCAATCATCACACGATTAGACGCCCACGACTCCTACATCCGAGACATCATTCCTTCAGCCACTGCCGACCTCACACAGAAACTCCAGCACAACCATTACGACTTCCTACAGCACTTCACCACAACACTTGAAACAGTTTCTGTACGCTTCGACAGACTGGAGGAAGCATTCACTGAATTCCAAACCTGCAGTCTCCAGCAACTGGACTCCCTTAAGCAGCAGCTTCACACCTACCAGACTCCACAAACCCACAGACACATAGACAGCCGCCACACCCAAGAATCCCCAAAGGAGCACAACTTCCACTGGCTCCGACGGCCGCCAGGCCTCTCCGAGGAAGATTATCTCCGACGCAAAGCATTTATAGACAGGATGACACAAGAATCCCTCAAGCACGACCAGTTACATATTGATTACATACATCCGAAACGTTCGTACGAACGCAACACACATTTGAATTAATGATTAAACTTTTGCCATCTATACCCACCATTTCCACCCCACCCCCCTTACCTCCGGCTGCATGCAGGGCCTCGGCCATGTATGCACCCGGTACCCACACCCTGTTGCCCGCTCCCGGCCATTGGCCGGCAGCATAGCATCTACATGCCCATACTAACGAAGGTGTTAATGCGGGACTGCACTACCATCTGCCTCCATTTCCCTCCCACTTCCGCCTATTCATAAAGTAGATTAGTTAAAAAATATATATAACATTATGTCTCTTACTCACAGAAATATGCAATCATAAGCTGCAGTTAATAATGCAAAGGAAAATATAGATGATAATAAAACATATCTGAATTTACTCAGATAATGTTTAGATTTGACATTGAGAGGCTCAGACTGATATATTACGTAAACTATGTATCAAAAGTGAAATGTTGCATGTAAGAATACTAAAGAATGTCATAAGGGCCTACGGGGAAGCATGTGGCAATGGTGACTTGCCATGTCGGTGCATGTTGGGTGTCTTCTCTCCGACAAGGCTGTAATGGTATGAAGGATATATATCATGTACAGGATGCAACTACACTTCATGGAGTTTATTCAATCTCTGCTGAAGGACAGAAGATGAACTATCAGAGGCTTCAGAGTTAGAAATAACCCATTCGACTTCGTTGCAGTGTTGAAAGACTTGCTTTAGTATTCCAAAATTGAATCATTATGATGCATGATTGTTATGGTGAGTATTAGAGGTACTTGAACATCCTTCATAAAGCCCTTTCAGCTTCTGAATGTTTCCCAAACAAGTAATCCTTCTGGCAGTGTGTGCTTGTTCGCTGACGTCAACCAAGACTATATTGCTTATCCTTCATAAGCTTGTCAAAGGGAGTTCAATTTGCTGGTTCTAAAATAAACGGTTTCTCATACAAAGATAAGTTGCCTGTTTTTATGTCCCTCATATTTACATACAGTAAATTTACACACACGTCAAATAACGAAAACTTAAATATATCAGACCAGCTTCAGCAATAATATACATCTAGAGCTGTAATGTTGATTCCTGGCTGCTACATATAAATTTGACGTCAGGTGAACGTGATAACAGGAGAATGATAATTGCCCGATATTCAAATCCAGTATTAAAGAACAAATTGTTATATTTATCTAACCGCAGAACATTCATTTTGCACCATGAGTAAATTTGAGAGTCACTTAGCTACAAATAGCAAAGATTCATGAAGCTCAGTTCCAGCACAAAGTAGCTATTTAAAGCATGAATTAAACAGCAATAATAAAGCTTATAGATACAGTTTTCAAATTATTTAATTAATTTGGTTACACAATTAGGTAAGCCATTAACTCCTAAGTGAATGAGGGAAGTTAATAACACGCGTGGAATCTGAACACATACGAGTCTAGGTCCATAAGTTTCCGGCATAGCCGATAAGGATTAAGGCCTTCACAAAACCCTTATCCGGTATCATGCCTTGTCCGTTATGTAACTAATTGCAGCTGTAACACCCGCTCCGCTGTGTTCAGTTGTTCAGATATAGTTGCATAAAGAAGGCCATGTGTAGAAAATTGTGGCATATTCAAAATGGAGTATCCAGTTATTATTAATTTTCTTCACAAAAGAAGGAAGGACTACAAATGAAATTAAAAAGCGATTGGATGTTGTACATGGAGAAGCACCTCCCCCCTTATATTCTACCGTAAAAGAATGGGCCAAACTTTTTCCAATGGGTCGAGAAAGTTTTAAAGACGGAGAGAGTGCAGGTCGTTCCTTGGAGGTGCTCACAATTGAAAATGTCGCTCTTGTGGAAGGAGAAATTATGGAAGACCGGCATCTCAAAGTTACAGAAATAGCCTCAAAGTTGGGTCTTTCTAAAACAACAACCATTCGAATTATTCATGAACATTTAAACGTGAATAAGTTAGTGCAAGATGGGTGCCTAGACTTCTTTCCTTAGTCCATAAACAGCAACGAGTCATCTGTTGACAGGGATGTTTCGAGCTCTGCCGTGGCATCAAGAAAGAAGTTGTGGAAACCATTGTTACAGGCGATAACATTATGATCTTCTATCATGATCCCTTGTCCAAAAGAGAATATATGGAGTGGCGTAAACCTGGCGCACCATCGCCTCTAAAGGCCAAGGTCACTCAAATCAACCAAGATCATCATGGTCACAATCTTTTGGGAATGTGAAGGAATACTCTTCATTGACTTCAAGGAGAGGAACACCACAATAAATGGGGAGTGCTGTATTGGCCTATGCACAGACTATGTGCTTCCATCAAAGAGAAAAGGCGAGGAAAACTGAGTGGTGATGTGCGTCTTCTTCACGACATGGCACCTGTTCACACAGCTCTTGTTGCAAAGAAAGCTGTGAAGAAATGTGGCTGCAAGGAGATCGATCATCCACCCTACAGTCCAGATCTAACTCCCAGTGACTATTTTCCTCTTCTTTAAACTCAAGAAGAACCTTCGAGGAAGGAAATTTAAGTGTGACAAAGAAGTGATGCTTGCTGTTTATGCCCAATTTGCAGACAAGGCTTCTGACTTATTTTTGGGAGAGGGGTTCACAGATGTGAGAAGTGTGCTGCAATAAAGGGTAATTATGATATAATGAAAATTAAAATAAAGTTTTTGTCTTTATCATACCTAGAAAATGGTTAGACCGGAAACTTATGAACTACCCTCGTACTTCGCCTCTATTTTATCTTAAACCATACCATTTGTTTCCGTAAAAGAAATTAGTTCGAAAGAGTTGCAGCAATTTAAACAACCATTACCATTTATTTACATGAGTAGCTGGGTACACTGTCGCCTTAGTAAGAAATCAGACCAAATCCGCGCTGTAAACAGCAGAATGTACCTACATATGAGGGTAGGTCCATAAGTTCCCGGCCTAACCATTTTCTAGGTAAGATAAAGATTAAAAGTACATTTCACTTTTCAATACAATTATCCTTTATTGCAATACACTTCTCACGTCTTTGAATCAACATTTCAATCCCTCTCCCAAAAATAAGTAAGAGAGTTTTGTCTGCAAAATGGGCATAAACAGCATGCATCCCTTCATTGTCACACTTAAATTTCCTTCCTCGAAGGTTCTTCTTGAGTTTAGAGAAGAGGAATTAGTCACTGGGAGTTAAATCTGGACTGTAGGGTGGATGATCGATCTCCTTGCAGCCACATTTCTTCACAGCTTTCTTTGCAACAAGAGCTGTGTGCACAGGCGCGATGTCGTGAAGAAGACGCACACCAACACTCAGTTTTCCTCGCCTTTTCTCTTTGATGGAAGCACATATTCTGTGCAGTAGGCCAACATAATACTCCCCATTTACTGTGGTGTTTCTTTCCTTAAAGTCAATGAAAAGTATTCCTTCACAGTCCCAAAAGATTGTGGTCATGATGATCTTGGTTGATTTGAGAGACCTTGGCCTTTAGAGGCGGTGGTGCGCCAGGTTTACGCCACTCCATTGATTCTCTTTTGGACAAGGGATCATGATAGATCATAATTTCATCTTCTGTAACAATTTTCCACAACTTCTTTCTTGTTGCCACGGCAGAGCTCGAAACATACCTGACAACAGATGACTCGTTGCTGTTTATTGACTAAGGAAAGAAGTCTAGGCACCCATCTTGCATTAACCTTATTCACGTTTAAATACTCATGAATAATGCGAAGGACTATTGTTTTAGAAAGGCCCAACCTTGCTGCTATTTCTGTAACTTTGAGCTGCTGGTCCTTCATAATTTCTTCTTCCACAAGAGCGATGTTTTCTAGGTGTGCACCTCCAAGAGCCGACCTGCATGCTCTTGGCCTTCAATGCTTTCTCGACCCATTGGAAAAAGTTTGGCCCATTCTTTTACGGTAGAATATGAGGGGGATGCTTCCCCATGTACACGGTCCAATCGCTGTTTAATTTTATTTGGAGTAAGTCCTTCTTTGGTGAACATCTTAATATCTCTCGATACTCCATTCTGAAAGTGTCACAATCCTCTACACATAGCCTTCTTTATGCTACTATATCTGAACTGCACACAGCGGAGCGGAAGTTGCAGCTGCAATTATTTACCGCACAGGTAAGGTATGACACCAGATAAGGATTTTGTGAAGACGATAATTTTATCGGAAACTTATGGACCTACCTCGCATATACACCCTTTGAGAGAGAAGAAAGAGAGAGAGAGAGATATCCATTGGAGAACTTCAGAGCCCATAAACCTATATTTGCTAGGTGCAAGCAGTGATTGCACACTGCAGTGGGCGCTTTGGCTGTAAACGTAAGTAACGGTCAGAATCATATGCATTTGGAAAGAGAACATTAGGGTAGTGGTTTGGACCTGCGCTTTTAACCATGGCATTACTGCACACTGTAACGGGAGATGCAGATTTAACTCCCATATAATTAATTCACGGAAATCCAATATTAATCCCGGATAATTGATAAACGTTTATCATAATGTATCCAACTTAACCACATATTAATATATATTTCGTAATATATCTATATAGAATGTTACAGAATGAACAAGAAATAGAAATCTGCAGTAAGGGTGAAACATATATGTAACAATGAAGCGACATTCTGGTGTCATGTGCAAGGCCAGTCTTTGAATAGGTAGGAACCTTCCTTTTCATCTCTGTGAAAAAAGTTCTTGGTAGATAGCTTTCCCCTTGGGCAAGCTACCCTTACAAAATAAATAAATAAATAAATAAAATCTTAGCTAGTGCATAACGCCTCTAGCGTACGAAAGAATGAAATAAGCGTAGCCATTAAGGGAGTAAAGTGTAGGACGCGTCTAAAATGTTGTAAGATTTGAATTACATTGAGAGACGCGTAGAAAAACCATTGAAAGCATCTTTTGAGGCATTTTCAAGTTCATTTTGGGAGACGTGAGAAAACAGTTCGTTTCTGGAGACCTAAGATCAATTCATGTTAGGAGATGTAAGAAGTTAGTTCGTTTCAGGAGATGTAATTTGTGAGATGAAACAGTGAAGCTCAATTCCTTAAAGGAGATGTGAAAGTGTAACTCTTTTTTTTTTTTTTTTGAAAGAACAAATAAGTTTAATTCAGTTTAGCTAATGCAATCGGGAGGAACCTGTAGTTAAAAATATCTCAAAAGCAACAGTTTTCGGTGTAAAGTAACGGGCATTAATAATCCAAAGTCTAGCTGGATGTTAGATGTTAAGAACGAGGGAACTTGTGACTTACGTAATTTACCAAAACATTACAGCTCCTTGCAAATGGTACATATGTGTCGCGAATGAGAAGTGATAAATAAAAATCGCATTGAAGTATGAACATTATTATTATTATTATTATTATTATTATTATTTAGTGATCTTATCTCGTATCGTTTTCATCCCCTGAAAACATTTACAGCAACCCTGAAGAGAGAGCATCTCTTCAATAGCGGCAAGTGTTCAACGCAGCATCGAAGCCGAAGCATTCAACATTCATCAACATCAAATGTACAACATTCCAAATTAATCAAAACCATATAACCTTCCCAATTCCCGCCGAAAATTGGCATTTCAACGTGGGGCTTAATATTCCTGCCCCGCAACACTGCCACAGAACTCGTGCAACACATACATGCGCGCGTCAGCGTCTTTATTGCATGCCATATAATAGAACTGCTGCAATGTCTACACAGTTTGATACCTTGTGAGCCGCCGCTGTATCGAGTGGACTTAGAAGAACAATTTTGCGTCAAGAGATGACAACTTACTCATCCTTCATTAAAACCAAGAAATTGCAGCTGCACTCTTCACCTAACGCCTTGATAAGAACGTGGTAATACAAACACCAAACCATGTCAACAGAAAAGTTTTCCAAAACCATATATCAGTTGCTCTATTGTACAATGAAAGGGGAAAATGCTGAAAGGTGTCCTTATCGGTTCAAAATTTCAAATTTTCTTTGAGAACGCTCAAGGAGCCTTAAATACTTAGAAAATTCCCTTAAGTTACACTTAAAATTTCACGCAAATTGATAAACTAAGTAGAACATTTAATAATTCAATTATAAAGGAGAGAATTGTTCTACGACGGGAGAATGTTGCTAGGACAACTAAGAATCGCTCATCGGAAGCCATAAGATAGCAACCAAAATAGCTATTCAATGACTCTCTTATTGAGTCAATGATACTAAAGTGGAATCTTCGAAGTAGAATCTTAATAGGATAGTGTTGATAAAGAGAGGGAACACATTTCGGCGAATTAGGTAGCATAAATGAAACATTGCATAGTAAGTTAAACACTCTAGAAATTCAAATTATGCAAGCGGTGCCATGGCCCCTATGTTGAAATGACGCATCTATCATTGAACACTCCATTAGAGGTTACTGCAGTAAGTATCAATTTTCTAGACGAGGATAATGTGTATTTGTAGTTTATACTCATATAAACCTCATAGTAATGATAAAAGCAAAACGTACTTACATCACTTGTAATTCAGCTATTAAAGCACATGCTTCCAGCACACATAATCTTTTGAGTTTTTATAAAATGGCGTTTAACGCAGTTTGTACTACTGTGATCGATAAACACAGATGATACACGAGATGAAATGGTAAATTTGGAAAGAATTTTTTTGAGGAAGCGTTCTAGGACTAAGTTTACGGTATCTCTCTGGTATTTGTCACTGATGACTGAGGTAAACCTGGAAAGAGCCTGTCAGAGACGAATGGCTCTGGTCGTTTACGACTCCGTGCTTTATATACCTCGATCATTGTGTCGGTATCTTTAAAGCTAAGGAGATACCATGATACCTAAGAGTAGTACTGCTGTGTATTTCTAAATTTACCAAGGAAGTTCTATCTGCAACATACTTTCCCTCTTCTCTTTCACGGTAGTTTAATTTATATTTGAAATACATTGTATTGTTCAATTTTTTGGCTGTATGGTGCTATTTTTCAATGTAGATTCGTTGTACATCTATGACTTTGTGCCACGTAAAAGTCATGGTACCTCTCTTCAGGTCTGACTCTCAGCTATATTTGTCATGTCAAATCTTGCGCGCATCCGGGCATTTTAGAGGACGGAAGAGAGAGAAATTAGCAGATTCATAATTCGGGCTGCGAAATGGGAAAGGGCAGACCACCAAGGTGTAGTGATCTTTTCTCAGACGTGTAGCTTCGCGTCGTGAAGAACTTCTTTAATCTTTGTGATGGATGGGCCGGAAACGTATAAACTACATAGAGTTCTGATAAATATAAAAGAGTTAACCATTTCACAACTATGGAATACATGGATTAAAATAGTTCCTTCAGGTTCCCAGCAGAATGTGGCCATGACTTTAGAGAAAGTCAAGTCTTTAACTTTATTTTTCGAGATTTGTTATGCAATTCAATGGATAATTGCACACGAGCGCCTTGCAGCCAATGTACGGTCTTATTGATATCTTATTCACCAATCAGAATGGAACTTAATGGATAGTTTAAAGCATGGTGCTTAAAACTAATCAGCTTTTTTTTCTCCTACGTTCATTTTTTTAATCCCTATACTTTCTTTTTCGATTCGACTAGGGATCTAGGATGTCTATTCTTATGCATGTACCGCCACGGGTGGCCGAGGTCAGTAAGTCTCGGACTCGTGAGCGGGAGGTCTGGGTTCGAATACCGCCAGGACCGTCCTTCCTGACTGAGGTTTTTTCCAGGTTTTCCTCAGTCCTCATAAATGGCAAATGCCGGGGAGGTACCCTAAACTTAGGCCTGGAACGATTCCTTCCATAAAATCCTTTTCCAATACATCATTTCATTTCATTCATCACCAGTGTCCACCGCCTGTGGTACCTCTGTAGTAAAAACGGGCGTTAAACACTATTCATTCATTCTTATGCATGTTCCTGTTCACTATTTCTAAATTTACCGTTAAATTAAATACATGCAAAATGAACTTTTATTATAATTCAAATGCTCATTTATTTTTAATTTTTCAATTACAGATATTTTCGTAGTCTAGGAACAAAAACTAATAACAATGCATTCTATCATTTCTGCTTCGATTCGAATCTCACTGTTTCCCAAAAGTTCTCATTACAACACGAAATATGACATAATTAAATACAAAACAATAGTAAATGGTAATTGATATAATAGTGTTCAGTTGTACTTCATTTAATTTAGATCTCCACGCGGTTTGGTTCTGCTTGGGATAAAATCTAATATATATGTTTTCTGAAAGATCAAGCAGGTAAGCCAAATCACTCAATGGTTATTAAAAAAAATTATCATCCTTGCACTGCAATTATCTTACCGAAATCCTCACTGGCTTATAAACTTTCGTAAGTAATTTAATTGAGCTTTCAGACAACAAACTTTCGTTAACCTCGATTAAATTACCGAAAATTATCAGCGCTCATGGTATTACTGAAGTAGTCTTTTGGTGTAAACTTCGAAGAATCCATGTTTCATTTACCACTAGATTTGTCTTTCAAAGTAATAAGTTAATTTTTTAACAGATAGTTGCTGTACTCCAAAAGACTTAGGCAGTTAAGACTTTGAGAAACTCGTTTAGCACAAATCGTTGAATGGTTGACAGTGTCTAACGAGACATCAAGTTGAACGGCGAGTTGTTTGCTGGTTATTCCGCGATCGTTCCGAACAAGCAAGTTCGTGTGCGGCTACCCTGAGTGTGGATGATCAGTGACTGCCTTGACCTTCTTCCGATGATGACCGTCTCTTCCAGCTGACGGTGCTTTTATTCACCGCCATTTCTCCATACCCGTTTAAACACCTTGTATATTGGTGACCGCCTCGTTTTCCGCAAACCAAGATTCAATTTATCTCTTTGCTTTAATTAATTTTGAAAGCTAAATGTATCGTTGCCACTTAGTGCAAGAAAACGAAACTACGTTAAGGTCCAAAAATACAGCACATAAAAAATCATATTTTTACAGGGGGAAACAAAAGCTGTATGTCGTGTATAGCTACAACTTATTCGAAAGTAATTTCTTATTTAAAAGTAAAGTAAAGGTAACATCGATCAATAACTAGCTCAATCACCACGGCAACAAATAATGGCGTATAATTAAAGCGCCGTAACGATACTAAGTGATCTCACACATTCGGCTTATTATTCAAAAAGCTACCATCTGAATGAAAAATCAATAAACGCGAATTGTACGGACGTTCTGCCTTTAAAGAAAGTAAATGTTTTATGAACTGCATCCTCTCAAACTTATTTCTATGGAGGGTATGAAAATTAAACCAGTCAAGGAATTTATTATAATCAGTTTTTCGCCATCTTGTGGATTTACTTGGCTTTATTCCAGTAGTTTGGCTGAAATGTACAATATTAATGGAACACGTTTAAGTCAACTTGAAGTAAATTATTCAGGGTATAGTTTATGGAATCGCGAAAGAAACGAAGAACCACTCTAAAACAGGGATGGCCAATGCCGAGCCAAACTAGAGATTTGCAACCCGCATCGCATCATTTCTAAGCGGACAAATCCAGAGTCAGCATAAAATTAAGACATCGAATGACATGTACTGCAATCCTTCGCGGCTGTGCTTAGCGGACATAGCATTAACTCTGAATTGGCTTCTGCTCTAAAAGTACGGTTGCTCAACGAAACATACGTTTCTAGGATATGCAGCATGGAGAGAAGTAAATAAAAAGGGAAACCGTGGTTCGATTCTCATAATCGGACCCAATTTTCCCCCGAATATATTACATTTGTTCAAAGAGCATATTCGATAATGTCATTCACTTATTTACGGAATAGGATGTCTGTTATTACATTTATTTTGACTAATCCAAAACAAGCAGCATGACTAGACCTGGGGAAGTTTGTGAAGAGCTCACAGAATGGCAACCAGTTGTGAGTTGACTAGTAAATAAACAATTAAATTGATCGAGGAAGAATAGCGGCCAAGATCAGGGAATTGCTGCTTAGGAAGGCTAAGGAACCACACTTTCCTTCCTCTGTTAAAGCAATTGTGTTGAAATGGGAAAAAAAAAAAAATCCATTCCGCAATAAGAGAGAAACAGAAAGAGAGAAAAAAAAAAAATAAAGAAGAAAGAAGGAAACGTGTGCATCTTTTGTTAAGATAGATTTTAACTTCTTTTTAATTCTGTTTTTTTAAAAAAAATGTGGAAATAATACTTATAAATTAGTGCTGATGATGTTCCTCTGATATAAAGTTTATAGTTATAAATATGAAAATGAGGATGCGCGGAGTTAGAATTACTGACTCGTGGTAATGGGAATTGAATTCACCGAACAGTGCTTCAGATCACTCGAATATTGCATAACTTCTTTCACATACTTTTTTGGTTGTAAATTCCTTTAGATACAGCTATTAATTTGTTATAGTTTCGTCTCGTGAGTTTACTCACATTTTACATATAATATTTCCAATTAAAGAGCCTGCAATAGACTACAATATTTTGGTATTCAACAATTCTTTCAAACAGAAATAAGTGAGGAAAAATGGAGAGAAAAAAACCCTTAAATAATCAAGGAAATGAGAAATCCTTCCCCCATAAAAAAACAACTTCTTACATGCTTATCTGATCAGTTCAAGATGCAATGGCGTTCAATGTCTGTCTCAAATGTTCTTAACAAGTGCTTATGTTTTAGGCTAATTGAGATGGGATATATCTACACTAGTCAAATGTTTAAAATTTCAAGTCAAAATGTTTGGCTTCACGTGTATTTTGATGTTGTAGGGGAGACTGCCCCAGTTATGGACACTTTATGGATTTTACTGTTTGTATAAATAACCTGCTAATCGATCAAAACAAAACCTTGAAGATCAAGGGTATTAAGATACATGAAAAAAACATCAAGTCTCCTACGTTAATAGGTATATTTTTGAGATTTCAAAAATGCCTCAAATGATATTCAGAAAATTGTTCCCAGTATGTATGATCCCGTGAAGAAATGGCGCGTCCAAGTTGTTTGGCTTCACGCCTTATTAATGCTATAGTATTTATAGTAATTCGTGTCGTACAATTGGCGATGTAGAATCCATCAATGCAAGAATGTGTACACACTATCGATACCTGCTTGCTATATAAGCTACAAAATAGTCTGTAAAATGAAACCACTCCCTTTTACGTTAATTAAGATAATCCTGACAAATGTATTCAATACTGTGACCTAACCGTAAAATTCACTTGTATGGTTCAGCATTTAATCATTAAGGAACTGCTGCATTTAACTTGTTTTACATTGTTAATGAACAGTTCTCTCTCACACATACAGACAAGTAAAACAAATTTATATAAAGTCAAAAATGGCTTAATGTACCAGACTAGCATATTAGTCCCTTTATGAAAATGACCTGCAATAATAAA
Source organism: Metallyticus violacea (assembly GCA_030762175.1). NCBI lineage: Eukaryota > Metazoa > Arthropoda > Insecta > Mantodea > Metallyticidae > Metallyticus > Metallyticus violacea. Next base: position 40,819,267 of record CM060843.1, on the reverse strand, counting down.
AATATAAACAAAACCGTTACATAATATTTCAGTCTACAGAGTTTCTAAATTAAAATTCGATCATCAATAATTCCGACTCCGCAAATCCCCTTTTCGATATGTATAAATACAATATTTGCACCGGAGGATCATTATTAGCATTAAATTATATATAAACTGCTTCAACATGTTTTTAAATAGCTAAACATAAGTTACAATCTAAATGAAGAAAACACATCTTTAGTGTAAAAGAGATTTTGTTTCAGTTCCAAACGATTAGAAATACTTTAGTTTTCACAGAATTGCTTAAAAACAGGAGGAAAATATGGTGTTTAACGTCTTCCACGTGGGCTTCATCCTAAGCAGTAATAGTTGCCGTTTCCGTGATTGTTGGCCGCCGTTCTTCCTCGTATCAATTTAGTCATTTCTTTACTGTTCTTTGCTTAAAGCCCCCCCCCCCCTTGCGTTCTGCGAGATGTTCTCACATTGAAACTCTCAACCCGTTGTGAGAGACATGGATACTCCATGGATACGTCAAAACAAATAATCCGTAAATAATGTGAATGATGTCACTGTCCGTTCATCTTTTAACAAATGCAATGTCCCCCCACTCCAAAAAAAGCATTGAATATTAAAACAATTTTCCTGTTGAATCAGATCTTTCATATCATGCAATTAACGGTCTGTATGAATATCCTCGGTTAAAAAAATAGGTGTTTCGTAGAGCAATCAGTACTTGCAAATTGTTTTTCCGGTTTCCTTCACACTTCTATGATATATAATCTGATTAATTTTCAACTACAATTTCATTTAATTACTTTGGAATTGCTATTTTTTTCATTTCAGCAAAACGATTGAAATACGCGAGGTGGTGAGAAACAGACTATGGCTGCTCAGTAGTTTGACTGATTTAATTTTCACTACCTTCACAGAAGCCTGAGAGGGTTTAACCGGAAAAACGTATAATTACTTTCTTTAAAAATAGTACCATACAAACCGTAATGCACGAGTCGAAGGCGACATATTATATGTACTTTTCTCCCTTCGTCCAGGACAAGTATGTTCTTCGATTGAAAACAATTACAATCTTATTGCTAAAAAACAATATCTACCACTAATACCAGGTCGGAATTTATTATAGTAACTATTTACTTACCACAAATATGCAGAGGTTTTGCTGTCGTCTGATGTAAGAATTGTGTAAAACCCACTGCATATGGAAGTGGTAAGATGACATTTATAGCGCCTGTTCCGAGCGTTCTACTGACTCAAGAATATCTGGAAAAGTTCTGAGTGAATGCCACAAAGCGATTCCTTCATCTCGGAACCAAGTGGAAGTCGGAGAGTATACTGAATGTTAGAGCACTTTTCAGCCTCGTCGACTGTACACATAGCCACACATTCCACTAAATGCGATCGAAGTTTATCATGCAAAATGACGAATGGTTTCTCCATTGTTCCACCTCCTCCACATCCCTCAAAGATTCGAAGATGGTCATATGTTGTATTCCATAAATGAGCAGTAACACAAGACATTTTCCTGACTTGCACCAGGATAATACTATCATGGCAAAATACGATAGCTTTCACATGCTGGGGTTCTTAATAAATTGTTCTTTTCATGACGACCCATAATGAACTCATTCGATTGGTTTATATAACCTGTCTAAACCAGCGCAATGATCGGCATAAGAAAGTCTTTGCTTGGAACATGCAGCTCTCCAACTACGAGAGGTGTTCTTTTATCGCCATTTCTGTTTATCTGATAATGCCGAACCCAAAGCGCTTCAAGCGCCAGGCGTTCTTTAACAATGTGAAGCACCGCGGTAAGCGATCATTTTGTCTCTAGGGATAATACATAAATCGTATTACTCCGATCCGTTTTCGATAACGCAGAAACAGCATTCACTTCACTTACACTAGAACGAACTTGCTGAGCTTCTTCATATTTTGACGTACTTCGTTGAAGGCGTTTACCCATCCTGCTACTATTCTGAAATATTGTGCAGATTGCTCGCAAACCTCTTGGAGTCCTTAGTGACACTGTCCTGCCGTATCTTTATCCAACACTTCTGGCTGTAAAGCATCGTGATTACACTTTATTAGACCACCAGCTGAAACAGACTTTCCGTCACTACGCTGGCGAACACAATCCCCTTATCAGCAAAGCATCTTATTTCACACACAATGTGTTAAGAGGATTGTCAGATTGAGCACTCGTGGTACTTCTGGTAAACGGGCTTGGACATTTGAGCCCTTCCCTTCGAGGAGTGTCCGGATGGGTTGGTCTTGGCGGGGTATGTGGTCCCGCTGCTCACGAGAAATTGAGTACTGGCGGCGGTAGTGTGCCACATGGGAGTGCTTCAGACATGTACCTTGCTGGCAGAGGTTACTCCTCAAGCGTTGTTTGCTGCAATGGGGTGATGGGATCCCTGAATTCTCGGGTCACTCACCTATTAACAAATGAGCAGGCCTGTGCTAGATGGTAGGTGCGCCGCAAGGCAGTTGTTCCCAGCCTTAAAGGCCAGTAGGGATAGACACTATGTACCGTCCTATTGGAAAACCCCACCGAGTTCTAGGCAGGTCCTAGGGAGAAGAAAACTCACTGAACAAAGAGGTGAGACCCCATTTACCTCAAGATGTTTCCATAACGCAATGATGCACCTCTGCTACCATTATATGAGCAGGAGGGAGCAGACGATCAATGGTTACATCAGTGGTTGTTCGTGGCCGAAGTCACATTTCACGTGAGTAGCCGAGTCATCAACACGTATAAATATTATTTGGGCAATCGAGAATTCACACGTCTAGAACTCCTAAAGTTATTGGTGGTATGGAACGACCCATAAGAACCTCCAGAGACAGTTCTTTTTTTGCGGAGGAAATTATTCATGCTGTCAATAACTGGAAATGCTTCAGCAAGTGTATACTCCCAATTACAAGATGGGGGTGCTGAGCATGATTGTCTTTCAACAAGGGCTCTCATGATGAGGGGTAATTTAAACCAGACATTCAATAACAGCTGATGCGGCCGTGGTAGACCTGTCCCATGGCCTTCGAATAGCACAGACCTAACGTCTCCAGTATTGGGGGGGGAGGGATGTTGCTTGAAATTATTGGTTCAGAAAGAGCACAGTATGAAGCTGGCAGGCGACGGAAGATTACAGCGAACTTTGAATAGATGAATTCAGAAAATCTGCGCTTGCCACGTGGCGCAAAATGTCCGCAAGGTATAAGTGCTTCATCCGCAATGGCCGACATACTGATGCTAATGTGCTGGATGAAACTAGACTCTCATACACATATATGTATCATTGATAAGTAATATAGAATAATTTCTTGTATTTAATGCTTAATTGTCTGACATTTCAAACGGATAATCCCGTACTTACAAAACTTAATGTTACAGCTTAATTGCGTTTACCAGTAGTGGTATAGTACATATCAAGAAAATGCGAATCAAACAAACTCTTTTGTGGAAAACAAACTCATAAATAGTCAACTTTTATTTTCCATAATCGTTCATTAGGAATCATGGCGCTTCTCTTCTACTGAAATAAAGTATCGAACAACACAATATCACTCATATACACTTTATTTAATTTATTTAGTCTATTTATGGACGCTGTTTAACATCTTAGGTCATCATATCCCATTCAATTCAAGGCGTTAAATGGACGATAAATTTTTCTCAGAAGCCTCTTCTTTCTGGCTTGAGATTATTTTACGTGCTGTAAACCTACGAATGAATGAATAGTGTTTAACGCCCGTTTTCGCTACAGAGGCACCACAGGCGATGAACACTGATAATACATGAAATGAAATGATATATTGGGAAAAGATTTAATTTTAAGGAAGGAATCGTTCCAGGCCTAAGTTTAGGGTACCTCCACGGCATTTGCCATTTATGAGGACTGAGGCAAACCTGAACCTCAGTCAGGGAGGACGGTCCTGGAGGGATTCGAACCCCAGACCTCCCGCTCACGAATCCGCGCCTTTAACGACCTCGGCCCCCTGTGGCGGTATAAACCTACGTCACGGGACTAATGCCTTTACTTACATTCCGAACGAAGCCATGCGTAGGTTTTTTTACGCCCGATAAATCCATCGACTTTGGCCGGAATTGAACCCGCGTTGGGTCTAAGAGGCAAATATGGTTACCACAGACCACCAGGGCCGACGCATATACATATAAACTGATATTCTTCCACTTTAGTACATAACAATATTTCTACGTAGGTGTTTTCAGGCTATGGAGACCTAAACAGCGAAAGAGAATATCAACCAATGTCTTTTACGATGTCCTAACTAGAAAACATACACAGAATTCTCCGCGTTAGTGTATTCTGAACACAGCGCCTGAAGATTTATTACGTTAAATACAATTTCCTTTGTTTTAAGTTAAGGTAGCAAAATATGCTCTCGCTTCTCATATTCATAACATTTCGAATTTTAGATACTAGTCATTTTGGAGACAATGGAACCTGACAAATGATCTGCTTCTTTCCATTTTTACGTGGAATTACTACTAATTTTAACTAATAATACTAACATAAATGACCAAAAAAGATAGGTAATTAAGATACTTTTCACCACAATTAACTTCTCAGTGAGTGCGTGAGTGGGTGAGACACCATGTAAATTTACATTGTGATTGCTCGCATGTTCATTATCAATATCGCATGAACGTATGTGCTAGAATGCTGCCGTTGGCAAGGTCGCTTCAGTATCAGCTAATTAAAATTATCTCGGGCAGTAGCCAAAGCGTCAGGACCATCACCACTAAGTAGTGTTTCGCCATCTCACATCCAAATACTTGATAAGGTTTGTGTTAAGAAAGGCATAAGACGAGCAGTGTAATATTTCAGGCCGTGATTAGTTTCCAAGTGAACCTAAAGACAATTGCAGTTTAGTTCACACAACCTGCGGCTTGACTGCATTCAGTCAAGAAAAAGATTCACGTCTTTTTGCAGTCCGCACAGATTTCAGCGAATTAAAAAATTTGCAAGAATGTTTTTGCACTTGAGATAATCTAACAAGAGTAATAATATACTTTCTTTTTTGTTCTTGCTCTGTCTCTCTAGCTCCTTTTTTATCCCATTCCTTTTAGCTAGCTCTACAGCAACCACATGGACACTGTTGAAAGAGTACGCTATGGCATAGACTCGTGAAAGGAAGACCTGCGTTCGATTCCTGCCAAGAACGTCCTCCTTAAATCAGGTTTAGTTCACGTTTTCCTTAGTCCTCATTAATGCTAAATACCCGGGAGGTATCCTAAATTTATCCTGAAACGATTCCTTTCTTTCTTAATTTATCATTTCATCTCGTGTATCGACAGTGTCCATTGCCTGTGATGCGTCGATAGTGAAAATTCGCCTTAAACTTTAATCAAATAAAAATAAAAATAATCAGCACATACTATGACCAGCGCGGTGACACAGTTGACGAGCTATTGTCGGAAATACCTGCTGGACTGCCACGGTTGGCCGAAGTCGTTAAGGCGCGAACTCATGAGTGATTTGAATTCCCACAGGACCGTTCTCCTAGACTGAAGTTCTTTCCACGTTTTCCTCGGCCCTCATAAATGGCAAAAGTCGGGGAGGTACCCTAAACTTAGGCCTGGAACGCTTCCTTCCTTAAAAAAAAAACTCCATTTCCAATTTACCATTTCATATGTATCATCGGTGCCTACCGCCTGCAGTGCCTCAGTAGTAAAAATGGGCGTTAAACACTAATCAAAAAAAAATCATGATATAAATAGAAACATGAGCTTATTATACAGATCAGAGGATTTGTATATACAAAGTACACTGAAGTGATGGCGCCTTGATCACGAGATTACTTAATTTGTGAAAAATGAGTACATTTAACCTGTGACAATTACTAACATCTCGGTAATAAATGGACGATATATCCGAATTAATGCTAAGGAAGATACTCTCTACTATTTTAATTTTCCTTAATTTTTCGAAAGTTTTTGCCGATGCAATAATAAAGCCTGAATAAAGTATCATCAATGCCAAAGAAAATGGAAGTAAAACATATCAGTTTTTAAATGTGTGGTAATGTGGCAAACTTCTTTGAGTGCGCAAGAATATTTACCGTACACTATAATTCTTCTATTATAGTAGTTTTTGTCGGTCTGGGGTTGGAACCCCACTTGGACCGTCCTACTTGATTGAAGTTTTTTTCAGGTTTTATTCAGTCCTCATAAATGGCAAATGGTAAGGTACACTAAACTTAGGCCTGGAATTTACCATTTCATTTCATTTCATGTATCATCAGTGTCCACCGCCTGTGGTGACTCAATAGGAAAAACGGGCGGTAAACACTAATAATAATAATAATAATAATAATAATAATAATAATAATAATAATAATAAAGGCTCGATATATGGAGAAAAATATCTGAACAAAATTACCGGCTATTTATGTCCAAATAGTGCCTTAGCATCACACTAGATGCAGTTGAAGCGATGGGATGACAACCTATCCTTCTGACATCTAAGGTGCTAAGTGTAACTAATCCAAATGGTCCAGTGGTCCGTCAGGGGCTTTAGGCCTAAGATTTATTAAGTCGATAACGTTAATACGAATAATATTATGAATTATAATGGATTTTTTCCTTCCCTTTCGCGGGACCGCTCCACGTGTAACAGCTGGCCGGTAGGTTCAAGCTGGTACTGCGGTGAACGGAAGTCAGAAAGTCCACAGCTATGATAATTGCATAAATTATTACTAACACACCATTATCAAGCAAGATGAAGCTGGAATTGATTCCTTTCATTTTCTATATATTTCTCGCGTCGGTTCACGTTTCTGAATGTTATTTTTCAGTTCGTCTAATATGTGGAGATTTGTCTTGAACATTTTTTCCTTTAATGTCATATCGGGAGACAGAGGGGGCCATATGTTGTTATCGTCGAATATTTCATGAATGGCATGCAAGGAGAAATGGGCTATGTGTGCAATAGCAGAGTCCTGTTGGAAAGTCCTCTATGTTCCTTCATAGTAAAGAGAGAGAGAGAGAGAGAGAGAGAGAGAGAGAGAGGTGAATTTCTGCATCATGCACACTATTCAAAATCAATTCACAAAATCTACTTCTGGGTGCAGAATCATCTGATATGTTCTTGCACTACAGTAATTTTATAGGGTTTTAACTTCAGTAGCTTTGTAGCCATTTGAATAGAGCAATAGGAAATCTCCGTTTTCTGAGAAAGATTCCGAAATGATTTTTAGGGGAACGTTCAAGAGCATGCCCAATGCTTTCAACGTTTCTCCTGTAAGTATTGTATCTGTCCAAACTTAGATCGGCCGGCCATAGTGCTTAGCCCCTTCAATCGCTGAAATTTCCCATGAGGCATTCTCTCTTCCAGTCAGTAGAGAAGGGGATTTTGACACAGTGTCTGGCAGTTGTTCTGTGCAGTCGAGTTACATTTCATTAAACAGTGCAGAAGTATTGTGCAATGGTGAGATATTCACTGCGTCGCCGTATGTTCATCTTCCACGCATACATCAAGTACAAAAAGTTGTGTGGCAGAACGAGATAAGCATTTAGGCGTAAATGTCCTGACAGTCCGAAAAACAATGTTAAAGTTTAAGTTTAATGAAAGAGGGAGGTACTGTGACTGACCGAGGAAAACAATAGAACTGCTCATCAAAAATTGTGTCAGGAATTATTAGTCTTGGTTAATGCCATAGTTCCTCAGACCATACGATTTGTGGTTAATAATTGAAAATAGAGTACATTCAACTATCATAGACTGGAGGAACCTAGAACAAACATTCGAAATTCAGCTTGATCCATTATGATGGCGAGCTGATGCGTGTTTGTGGATATTTCCGAAGAAGATGCTTGGAAAATTGACTGTATTTCCAGCATTTACCTTAAGGAGGGCGAGTACCATTTTTCTTTTTATTTAATATGATGTGCCTACGTTTTAAAATGTTGAAGCCTTTAAACGCTGCGAGTTTATGCAAGAAAATATCGGCGGTAACGCGGGGTCTTACCAGGGTTAACTATGTATCGGGCCTTTAAACTACTCTCACTGTATAAAATGCACCTTGAATTAGCCTAAAGAATTAAACAAAACCTATAAAACTTGACATCACCTGAAAAAGAATCATACAAAAAGGTGTTACTGAAGATTAAATGCATTCGTACGTTCTAAAACTAAATGAACTACAATAGTTTGGTACATGTAGCAGCAATGTGCTATTACAAATTTGATGCAACAGAACAATTTTTGAGCTTATACAATAATGTCCATCATTTGCAACAACTTTTCTTCGGGTCATTCAGCAATTAGCTTGCTAGCTGATCCATCCGTACGGTTACTCATCTCGCGGCATCATCTTGGCGGTATGCGTCATTAACAGAGATTCCAATATTCTTCCTTCTTTCTCTTTTCATGATAAACTGCTTACACTTGAGAATTGTTCCGATGTTTTACTCGGGGTTGATTCGCTTGTGAACTACGAATGGAAAATGTTCCCGTTAACTTTTACTAAACGACATTTTACATTTTTCTTGTCCATGAATTAGTCAACAGTTGCAAACGCATCTTTAACGTACAGAGAAAATAAGAATATTGACATTATGAGATATAGCAGTTTGTAGATGGCGTTCGGATATTAACAAGTGAGAAAAAAAACTATTTAATAACAAAATTTTATGAACAGATATTTAAATAAGTAAATTAATTCTTGTTGGTTACGAGGGAGCTATTTTAGGCAAGAAAACTCTTAACTCTAACCAGTGAATTCTATTGTGATCCACAGCAATTAATCTGTAGGTATCATGTACGAGAATCAATCAATGAAGATTTCTCGAAATGGCTTCAGCAATGAACACCCATTAAGAATCGACAGTAACAAACAGCTGAATATTGCAAAGTTTGCTCGGACTGAATGCCTCTTTAATTTTAAGGTTTAAGATGCAACGAACTGTTCTTGCCTATTAACACTTTGAGAGCGTAATATGACAGGACTTTTCGGAGAGAACTGTTAACTGTTATGAAAATTATGTGCACCATCATACCTTCTAAAGTACACGGGCATTAATGAAATGGCGCCGATCTCACTCTCCAAGGCCCAAGAATATCCCCATATATTTGGTTTTCATAAAACAAAATAATGATAATAATAATAATAATAATAATAATCTTAACGTATTTTCCGGTTTTTCTTGGCCGTGGTCTAATTGTCATTTTATATTTATCGTGACCGATAAATTCCGATACTACAGCGGAATAAAATGTCTACTTGACACTAAGCGGTTAACTCTACGAAGATGCGCTTATGTAGTAGCAGCAGCCCTCGAATGAGAAAAAATGTAATAATTTTATTGTTCAAGCATTAAAACACGATAAAACCTCAATGGAATACAGAAGTCAAAGTTAATTAAATAGGAACATTTTGTGTTTACTGTATTTGCTGATCTCTCAAAGATTAGACTGCCGAAATTTTGTATTCTGCTTGCATTGTAAAAATTTCAAATTTATAGTAAACCAATAAAAATCCAAAACATCCAGAATTCAGCTGAATCTAAATTCATTGAGATGTTATTAATACCTATTGCAGCTCTGAAGCTGTGGCCTTGTCCCTTTTCTTCTGGTGCCATAAGATTATAAAGCTTGCGCTTGCCAGCTTATTATTGCTTTCCTTATTCTCTCTCCCTATGCAGTTTTTTTTTTTAATTTTCTCTATTTTTGTGCATCTATTTCTTCCTAAGCAAAGCGATAGTATGGTTTATGCACTGCATACATTTCGTATAACATATGTGTGCTCAAAAATTAAGAATCGTGCGCCTCTTGAGTCATTTCCAATGCCCAGAACTTGATTCCTAAAACAAAAACAGCAACAGTTTCGCAGTTATGGCTAAAATGAAAATCAATACTTGCTAGAGTAAAGGTGCAAAAAGATCGCATATCACGATATGATGCATAACGTGTTGATAAACTGAGCAAATGCATTCGGCACTCCAATATCACCCTTATATCAATGCCTCTTGAGCCTGGGAAATGGCTAATGTTCTCAAAATGCCGTCATATTGTGTCCAGAGCTGTTCAAGGAGTTTAAATTGGGGAATGGCAATTGGCGGGTGATCATATTACTCCCACCTTTAAAGTCGCTGGGAATTAGATCTGGAGAGTATGCAGGATGTTCCATCAATTCAAGTCTTGCCTTATTGTTGCAGCAACAACTGCATAAAACTTGTGGTTTGAAATATTGAGAATATTTCGCCTCGATTTAACGCGTTTCTTCTTGACTGCATCTCGTACTTTTAATATTAAATTGCTTAATAATACAATAATAATAATAATAATAATAATAATAATAATAATAATAATAATAAATGTATTACTATTATTATATGTTGCTCTGCCTCCTCTGTACAAATAATCAACCAGAAAAATGCTTGAGCATTCCAAAAACAGACAGCCTGATCTTGGTTGCTAATTGCTGCAATCTGAATTTCTTTGCCTTATGTTTTCATTCGTTTGCATTTTGGGTTTGATTCATCTATATGGTGATAAATATATCAAGAATTTTGTTTGTCTATTCGAAACTGTTTTAATGCTGCTTACAAATGTGTCATCATTTGAGATATTCATCTTGCAGTTAATTTTTTCATCTCTAATCCTTTAGTTAAAATATTATATTCACTTTGAATGAGATGCCTATTATATCCTTGATAGCCACTCTCGATTTTAATATACCCAATAATTTAACTTTAATTAGGTTTTATTCTGTTGTGGCGTCTTTGCAAGAAGCGGTGCCATGCTCAGTTTCAAAGGATGTTCTCTCAGCATCTGTTTATGATGCAAAATATTCCCCCAAATTTGCTGTCATTTTCGATGAATTCCAAAAAAAGCATTCCCTTCATTACTTGAAAGAGTTTAACCACAGCTTTAAGATGGATTCGCTTCGTTTTCCCGAATAAAGTCTTAAGCATTTCGACAGTTGCTAAGAAGTAATGGAACAATACATAAACTTGAAATTGAGCGCGCGGCGTTAACACATTTCATGCATTTTGAAATACATCTGGATATCATAAACGAATCTGGGGGTTGAGCATAGATATCAATTCTCGTGGCTGCTGAGAGGTATTTAGCACAGTCTGAAGTTCAAATGTTCCTGTGAAAATAGACAATTATGCATTTTTTGGACGTCCACTGTTGAAGCGAGGACTGACATTTACGTTCTGTTGCAACTTCTGCCACAGCGGGGAAAGAAGAGAGGAGGGGGAGAACTCATCTGGGTATGAACAGCCTCTAACTACTGTGCCATCTAATTTATACAAAAGCATAATTGATATGGTTGCACCAAGCCTATGTTCTAAGATGACAAGCACTGCTATTTTCCGAAATGACAACTTGGGAGTTCTTTTCTATTGTTATGGCACATGTCCTAGAATTATCGCAATAAAGACTATGATACAAGATAGCTGATATTAAATAAAACACGATTTCGAAGCAATCCCCTTCACAGTTTAGGGTCTGTGTTAAAGAGATGTGACTTTGCATTCAGCTATGATGGTCCTCTCTAACGTCAATTAAACGCAATGGATGAAGGTGAACCTGTTTTTATACGACTGAGTAACAGCTTGTTTCTTTCTGTTCTTCTTTTTTAAATTCCCTCCTAGTAACCTCGAAAGAAAACGAGGAAAACGAGAAAAGATTCTCAGAGTACTGTAAGAATACCTGCAGAACACAAATAGCTTCGTATCATTTAACAATACTTCAAGTATTCATTGAAAGAAAACTATGCTCCCAAACCCATATTTTAATGGCAGACCTTGAGCTACAACCAAAAGTGTCAAAACACTTTTAATCATGCAAAACAGTGAACATTTAAGTACAGTCGAAGTTCCTCAGTGCTTGCTTAGTTCCTATCAGGATCAACTTATGTGCCATTTGCTTCACTTACAACAGTGTCAGATAGTTTAGGCTCTTCTAGATTTCTATTAACTTCAATCTATTTTCCGGGAGATGTACGCTAACAGCATATGTCTGGCTCACTTAAACAATAAAACATAAAGAAAACAGCACCAAGTCCATAACACAAAGAATATATCCATTGGAACTGTAAAAATGAAGATGTAAACACGACAGATAGTCGGTGAGCACAAGCGAAAACATTTATAGGACTAAATTCTTTCAATTAGAAATATAACTTAAAAAAACCAATATTGATAGTAGTAATATAAGGGATATAAAAGAAATTCGGCGCCGTCGTCTTCAACCTGATATACTAAGTATTAAAGTCAACTATGGCTGTTAAAATAAAAGACGTGGTGCGCTGTGCCTGTAACCAAGAATCTAATGGTGTTAAATCATAAATTATTTTTCATAAAAAAATAATACAATAAAATAGGTACATAATGTATTGACATGATTTCCTTGCTATTAATTTACTTTGTGTTTGAGGCTTTATGAAATCTTTCCATAAAGTGGGGGAGAGAGAGAGAAAGAGTGAGAGAGAGAGAAGAAAAACTAACTGCAGCGCTTTCTTTATATGTATCCAAACCATGCGTTTCACTCAACCCTCTACTACCAGACCAAACAAACCCAAAACAAAATTGGTGTGGTAGATGAAAGAAAACACGGCACATAGGATGATTAAAAAATCGCGCGCATTAGGTCAACTCCATCATTAGTGTAGGAAAAAGGAAAGAGGGGTAAAGTGTTGGAAATACGTAATTTGAAATCAGTTACATTCACCGTATTCAGATGTGTCGTCAACAGGAAGGCAACTAGTTTGGACTCTTCCTCCGTTAGTATGCAAACGCAGCAATTGCAGGACATAGCAGTTCAAGTTTTTGATTGATTTATTTATTTATGGACGCTCTTTAACATCTCAGGTCATCAGCGTCCCATTCAACTCAGGGCGTGAAACGGCAGACAAATTTTGGTCAGATGCCCCTCTTTCAGGCTTGAGGTTCTTTTTCGTGCCGTAAATGTAGGACACGGGACCCACGGCTTTACTTCCCTTCCGAAGGAAGCCATACTGACGATTTTTACGCCCGAAAAAATCCATCGGTCCTGGCCGGGTTCGATGTTGCAACATTCAAGCACATGATTTCTAACAATTTCCTCTATTTCCTTTTTCGGTACCAACACTAATAACGGATTTGTCCTATGGCGTGCGAGTTTTGAATCGTTCTACCTAAAAAGCTTTGCTGTTCATTGTGTGTACGCAAATAAATCTTCCTGAAAGAATTTGCTTTATAGAGTTCGTCGGAAACAGGGTTGAAATCGAATTTGCCATATTTTCTCACTAGATTTCTAAAAATGCGACAAACTTTCAATGTACATTTTCAAAAAATGCTACACCCACACAAGACTTAAGATTTATTTATTTATTTTCTTTTCCCCACTTTAATAATGCAGTGCCATGAATAATCGTCCCTCAATACAAAATAACCCATTCCAGAAGTTTAGTGGGATCAGTCAAGGCATTAAAAGAAATGCAAGAAATACTTCTGGGAACAACGAAAATAAAAAAGTTTATACAACTTTAGCTATACGCTTTTTATTTTTTAAAGCGGTAAATTATAATCATGTAGATAAAGGACCAACAGCCACTGTTTACTGAAGGACATAAAATAAATAAAATTTGTCACCTCATTTATACTGCCACGGGTGGCCGAGGTCGTATGGCGCGGACTTGAGAGGAGGTATGGGGTTCGAATCCCGCCGGGATCGTTCTCCCTGACTGAGGTATTTTCCAGGTTTTCCTCAGTCCTCATAAATGGCAAATGCATGGGAGGTACCCTAAAATGGAACGTTTCCTTGCCAAAATAAAAATAAATCCTTTCCAAATTTATCATTTAATCTCATATATCACCATTGTCCACCGTCTGTGGTGCCTCGGCAGTAAAGACGGGCGTTAAACACTATTTAAAAAAAAACATTAATATCAGGTATGGCGTTTCTCGTAAGTAAATTGTGTTTGACTCTTTTCAAAAGTCTAATTTAGTTCCAGAATATTTTAAAATTTGTTTCAAATTGTATATAGCGGATTAAGGATCTTGAGTTTAAAGTTAGCTCGTTTGTAGAAAAATACCCTTCAAAATGACTAAATTACGATTTTGATTTTCGTGAATGCATAGTATAGGATTCATTGCCAAAATAGGTTGTATTCTGTAATTATGTTCTTATATAAATTGCAAGAGTACGGGACTAGGATAAGATGCGTATATCCAATATACTTTATCCCAAATATTTAAAAAAGGATGATTAAGGAGAACATTACATCAGAAATTTGTATGAACTATTTTAATTCTGCAGTCTGTAGATTGAAATGAAAAGTTAATGGAATGCGCATGTTCAGGAAAGTAATGCGCAATAGATATTCAGGAAATGATTTCAAAAAGTTAGTACAATACATGTATGCTAACAAGTTAGGTTATCAGCTTTAATTTATTCAGAAATACAGAATGGCGTTACATTTCCACTGCATGCGAAAGAATGTGAGTGAGGTTAGTGGCATACACTTTTTAAAACTGAAATTAGAACCGCCTCTTAGTAAAAAGAGTTAGCACTCTGATAAATATTATATCTTGAAGAGCCTATTATTAAGAGTTTGATTTCCCAAAAGCTTTCAATGTTTGGATTGCTCATAAAAACATCCGTGTTTTAATGTGATATAAGTTCAGCATTGACTCTCTAAACATTGGTTTCAAGATTTACACACTGTACCATGCCAGAGTATGTTAAGACATATTGAAACGTTACAAGAAATAAAATTCCAACAAATAAATTACCTACTTACTGAATCTGTAAACATTATTCAATTTATATTTCTGTATGATTTGGAATGTTTTCTGGCTTAAGCTCTGGCCGGATATTTTTCAATTATTCAATATCCAGACTTTAAATAAATATGACTGCCTTGGCACCTTAAAGCTACCTGAAAAGTAGTATGGGTCCCTATTCCGGTGATGTTTATGGCAGCTAGCAGAATTGCCGACCTTTACGGATGGGGGTAGGTGGTTGCGTTACAGACATGGGTAGCTGCATTACCGACCTGGGAGTGGGGATAGGTGGATACGTTACCGAACTTCAACATTCCTACAACAAACCCCATCCAGAGAAGGCACATTATTTATCCGTGTTTTGCGGGAGTGCTAAAAGGTTTTTTGAAATTCCAAATTTTTTACCTTCGGGGTTTTATTTATTGTCGGATGAGATGGATGTTTTTAAAGCTTTTTTTACCCTTAATGTAATGGGCATTATTAATCTGCTGGAAAAAATAACGCGTTCGACTTTTAATGAAAAAACTGTAATTGTGGACAAACTATCCTTAAATGCGAAAAATATGCAAAAATAAATATTGTAATTATTCAGAAATGTAATAATGAAAATTAATGTAATTATATGAAAACTTCTGCTAAAACGCGAATCACACAATGACATGGATAAAATGCAAATTACATCTATAGAATGTGTATTATAGCATAAAATGTCTGGCGTAATTATGCAATAAAAATATTTAACGACATTGTAAATATGCAAAAACTTTTGTTAAAATTATTAAAATACAGTAGACATTGATAAAATATAAATTACATCGATAAAATGTGAATTCCATAATTAAAAAAATAATCAATATCGTAATTATGCGATTAAATGCAAACTTCACAGTTAAAATACAAACGACATTGATAAAATATTCCCACGAAGCGAAAAATACGTCTCATAGGAAAAATTAGCACACCCTAGGCCAACTGCGTGCTTTCACCTCCAACTCCGCCGACTCACTGAGTGTTGGTATAAAGTTATGTAGGTGTGTAATTTTTACCGTAATGTTTCAACCTGTCTAAAAGCTTTCGGCCCAGGTATTTTTTTCCTTCCCCCGTTAAAAGCATTCTCTTTGTTTGTGAGTTCCTGCCGCAAAAGGGTAGGCGTTTAGGGACAGGTATTGTTATTCCTGTTAAAAGCACCCCCTTTGTTTGCGAATTCTGGTCTTAAAAAGTTATGCGTTTAGGATCAGTCATTGTGTCTCTTGTTAAAAGCAATCACATGTTTTAGCGAATTCCAGTCTTAAAAGGTTGTGCGTTTTTATGGCAAGATATATTTTAATGTTTTCCCTCTTAAAAGCATTTACGAATTCCTGTCTTAAAAGGATTGTTTTTTTTTTTGTCCGTTTATGGCCGGGTATATTTTATTGTCAGGGTAGCCTGATTATGCTTATTCTCGTGTTTTTCAGAATTTTTGCCTTTTTTAAAGTAAGAAGAAATTCCACTTCTTACTTTAAATCAATCTTATTGGTTGAAAATCAAGCGGACGCCGCATGCATATCAGAAAGTCAATTCTCATTAACTGATGAAATACGCATGTGACTGAATCGTAGATATTGAGCATTTTTGGTATAAAAAGTAAACCAGTATTTATTAAGATACATCTGGTTGTTGAAATCCGAATTACATCTTTCTTTTTGCCGAAGTACAGCTATAGTATTGTCAACTCAGTGAAAAGATGCGTAAATAAGTGTAGTTAAGTGTTGTAACAGTAATAAATATACGGAAGTTCACAAGCTTATTTGTATTTGGAAACCATAACAAAAAGTTTGGTATACTCCTGTGCCAGACTCTACGTTACTGTAAACCATCCAAGACCGTGCGACAATTTACGACTTTCCTTGTGGGATTTTTAATTTTAAAAAAAATGTAGAATATACTTCAATATAATCTGTGCAAAATTATTTTAGCGAATATGTCCCGAATATATTAAAGCAGTTTAATGGACGGGATATTTCCTGTATTAAGGCATTTAAAACATCGGTGAATTAAAATGTTTATTCTATACAACCATTCAGTTGTATAAAATCTATTCCTACTGCGTTCACGCACCGTAATACGTAAAAGCACGAAAAATAGTAACGGTTTTTAATATTTTATTGCTGTAATGGGTACATGAATGTATTTCACAACTATTTGTCTTTTTTTTTACGGCTATTCATCGTCAAAGCACCAAACCATAGATGCATTCCATAATAGAAATAAATTCACAATTTATTGTATCTAAAAAGTATTGAGAGCAACAAAAAATACGCGGCCTTGCGTTAAAATATTTTTCCACCATGCACCAACCCTACACGGACAATTTGTTCTCTCTTTCATATATATATATATATATATATATATATATATATATATATATATGTGTGTATGTGTGTGTGTGTGTGTGTTGGGCAGTGCCGGCGCGTGTATTTCATCCAGTTTGGCTTCAAAACCAGATAAAGGCTTTTGTTGCTGAATCAGTGAGTTTAGAAAACGAAGGGTTTATTTACTAAAAAATAAAGTGACTTGAACTAAGAGGCTGCCATAATTTTCTGTCAGTTTTGCTTCATAATCAGATAGAGTACGGGATTAAAAAAAACGTGCTGTAAATGTTTTTGAAATAAAAGTGGTGCCGTAATTTTTTTTTTTTTTTTGTGCATTCAATGTATAAACGTTAGTTTCGCTTCAAAAACCATAGAAGGTGATAAGGTGCCAATGTATGATTAACTTTTTTGTAAGTGAATTGTTCTTAAAAAGCGTTTTACAGGGCTTGGTATGAAGGACTATGGCAATATATGTATATATTTTTTTAAAATATATGTTTTTAAATATCTTTGGAATAAAGGTGTACTCGTAAACTTCGTTGGCCTATTCATATGGATGTTAAATGCGACGGGATATATTTCTTGCGAAAAGACAGTTTGTGGGCCTTTTTAAGTCGTACATGACAATGGAGTAAGTGTTTAAAAACTAAACTTTAACCTTTTGCAAAAATATTCATTGAAGTACACAAAAGCGCTTGCACAAGCGATACATGATTTTAAAAGCAGAATGGCGTTTATGCATGTGCGTGGGATATATATGTATGAATTCGTAAACTAGGCTTGCAGTTTACTTCATGGAATGTACACCATTACGTCTTTTCATTAATCTGGATCCTTGGTGTGGAAATACAGATAGAATATTCAACATTGTGTACATCAACATGACACTTCTATTAATTCAGCGAGATATTACCGACAAGAATGGTTGCAGACGGCTTAATATGCTACTTGGAGCGGGGAATGACTCCTGACGTATCAGTGCTGAAAACATCAACATATTATCGACCTAAATGCGGGACTTTTCTATCAGAAATGATGGTGAGAAAATTAAAATGAATGAACTAATATATTTTAATACCATTAATAGCGAGCGAAAAATTCCGTATGTTTTTTTCTGCTACGGAATTTGGCAATGGATTGGTGTTTTGAAGTAGGTTAAAATGAGATGAGTTGACTTGGTAAACAAATGAAAATTATTAATAGGGAATTATTTTTTGTCGATAATAGTGTGTGAAATTACCGTGTATTTATTTCCATTATAGAAATGGTTTTTGACGATGAATAGCCGTAAAAAGAGACAAATAGTTGTTAAATACATTCATGTACCCATTACAGCAATTAAAATATAAAAACCTTTACTATTGAGTATGTAATTTTACGCATTACGGTGCGTGAACACAGTGGGAAAAGATTTTATTAAACTGAGCGGTTATATAAAACAAACATTTAATTTACCGCGGTTTTGATAGTTTTTGGTATCCCATAAATAGCGAGAAATTTATTAGAATATATGTTTATTTCAGCTAGCTTTAAGTGAAGGGTTCTATTAGGAAGAATGTCAACAAAAGCAGTAATTCTGCTCGGACAGCAGAGAGACCGTTTTGGCAGACAATGGAGCATATGCTTTCTTTTGTTCATTAGGAGGACGGGTGTTCACCCCGGCCAGCTATACTGGGAAAGAACCACGCTATACTACCGCTAAGAACGTTGAACTATAACGTTCAGTGGAACTTGAAATTAAACCCTGTAAGAATCGCCGAGCGATTAAGCTCAAATAATCAAACTGGCCAATAATATGAGAGTGGCATGAAGTCACAGATAGCCAATGAGGATATCTGAATTCATAGTGGCGAGAAAATAGAGCGTCCCTGCATCACGTGGTCAAGCGTGCTATATTGGGTATTTAAGGACGTGAAATCGCCCTTTTCCGGGTCTTTTAGGTCTTCTACTTTTACTCTGGGCACTCTCGGCACGCTGATCTTTTCTCGTCATTCTGGTACTCAGCATTCAGAAGGCATAGGACACATTGGAACATCAATATTCGAGCTTCACTTCTGCTCGGCATGTCTTCCCAGCAGTCAGGACATACTGCTAGTCAAGCATTACAGCTCCGCGTGTCTGCCCGAAGTCTTTTTACTGCGGTCCGAACAGAAATGCCATGGGATGCACTCTTTGTTGAATAAACGATGTCAACTTGCAGATAACAAGGTGTTCTCTCTGGTCAATACAATACCTTTAATTCCCGTCACTGAACTCGGCACCACCAGGTACCGAAAACCAGCTACATCCCTGTAGATCGACGAGAAGAGTTATTGAGTGGTGAAATGAATCGTAAACAAACTCCTATCACCATTCTTATCGCCACCTATGACCCCATCAAAACTTGGCTTACCAACCAAGTGGCATTATAACCTTCGAATATATTAAAACTCCTACTCATAACTACCTGCTACCTGTGGCCAACCAACGTAGTGCAATCATAATCAAAATTACGCTCCCGCATCACCAACAGCTCCTTCAGTTTTCACATTCCTTGATACAGGAAATATCCCGCCCATTAAACTCCTTTCCTCTGCAGAGATAATTAAATACAATATTTTCTCAGGTTTTAAAGTAATCATTTCTATTCCAACGTGTATCTTAAAATGTTTTTAGTGACCTATTTGAAGAAAAAGGGAAACTTTCATATATTTCAATATGACTGTTTAGTGAAACAAAAGTGTAAGTATTTCAAATCCCTTGGGACACCGTCCCCTACCACAGATCCCGCACGCTTAACCGCCATTCCTTTTGGCACACAGGTAGGTAAATATTGCATGCTGCTTGTCAGAATGCATAGGGCGACCAGTGAGGGAACATGACATGCGTTAGACCATTTCGATACTCAGAGAAAAATCAATAAGTGCATTTTTTTTTTTTTTTTTTTTTTTTTTACTTTTCAATATATCATTTTATTGCACGAGAGAACTATCTGTTTGCAATATGTGCAACACATTAAACTTTAAAATGATCCGGCAAATGAAATCGCATATATACAAAGATATAAATTAAACATTTTGTTAAAATACGCATTAAAATCGAAAACATTGGTGAAAAATCGCATTTTTAAGCAGATATAAAATATAGTGTACTATATTTTGTGCTGCCCCTGCCGTAGTGATATAGTATTGAGTTTTTTTTTTTTTTTTTTTTTACTTTATTAAGTTTTAAATGTTGGTTTGTTTCCGTGCTAAATTATTAAACACACCACACTCGCCGAAATGTTAACGCAACAAAAATTTAGTGATTTATTGTGGTAAAATAACATGTAATGTATACCCCGTGCATAGGTCATACAAAACTGTTAGCAACATTGATTGCTGAACAGAGGAAGGAGAAAATGTCACATTAAATTTAGTTGTAAGTATGTGTAATTTTAAGCAGATATATAATAAAACATTTTGTTATGCATTTTCCTAAAGAGCGAAATTTGTGGAAATAGGCTTGTAGTCGAAAACATTGCTGAAAACCCCCATAAAGCACATTTTTACCAATAATTTTTACTTTAGAAAAATCAACATACTGTGCTAGTGTATACATTTTGTTAAAAACTCTGTAACAGCATATAGAAATGTGAACAGAAATTACGATGGACTACCAGACAGGGGTATGTATATGTAGAAATGGCCATGCAAAATTACACAAGTTACAAGTACGTAGTGCTTGACATTACATTCATTATGGACAAAAAATAGTTTTTTGTGGAACAGCTGTAAATGCTCATTTGTTCCAACATAATATTTAGATTATAAGTATAAGGTTGACAAATTTATCGTTGATGAAAGAAGGCTTCCATAAACAATTATAAAAGGGGGAATATTCGCTAAAATAATTTTTGCACAGATTACATTGAAGTATATTCTACATTTTTTTTAAAAATTAAAAATCCCACAACGAGGAAACTCGTAAGTTGGTCTGCACGGTCTTCGATAGTTTACAAGCACGTAGAGTCTGGAACAGGAGTATATCTATTAGACTTTTTGCAATGGTTTCCAAATACAAATTAGCCTTTGGACTTCGGTATATTTATAACTGTCCCAACACTAAACTACACTTAATTACGCATCTCATTCACCGAGTTGACAATACTATAGCTGTACTTCGGTAAAAAGAAAGATGAAATTCGTATTTCAACAACCAGATACACTTTAATAAATCCTGGTTCACTTTTTATACCAAAAATGCTCAATATCTACGATTCAGTCGCATGCGCATTTCATCAGTTAATGAGAATTGACTTTCTGATATGCATGCGGCGTCCGCTTGATTTTCAACCAATAAGATTGATTTAAAGTAAGAAGTGGAATTTCTTCTTACTTTAAAAAAGGCAAAAATTCTGAAAAACACGAGAATAAGCATAATCAGGCTACCCTGACAATAAAATATACCCGGCCATAAACGGACAAAAAAAAAACAATCCTTTTAAGACAGGAATTCGTAAATGCTTTTAAGAGGGGAAACATTAAAATATATCTTGCCATAAAAACGCACAACCTTTTAAGACTGGAATTCGCTAAAACATGTGATTGCTTTTAACAAGAGACACAATGACTGATCCTAAACGCATAACTTTTTAAAACCAGAATTCGCAAACAAAGGGGGTGCTTTTAACAGGAATAACAATCCTGTCCCTAAACGCCTACCCTTTTGCGGCAGGAACTCACAAACAAAGAGAATGCTTTTAACGGGGGAAGGAAAAAAATACCTGGGCCGAAAGCTTTTAGACAGGTTGAAACATTACGGTAAAAATTACACACCTACATAACTTTATACCAACACTCAGTGAGTCGGCGGAGTTGGAGGTGAAAGCACGCAGTTGGCCTAGGGTGTGCTAATTTTTCCTATGAGACGTATTTTTCGCTTCGTGGGAATATTTTATTGAATGTCATTTGTATTTTAACTGTGAAGTATGCACTTAAAGGCATAATTACGACATCGATTGTTTTTTTAATTATGTAATTCACATTTTATCGATGTAATTTATATTTTACCAATGTCAACTGTATTTTAATTATTTTAACAAAAGTTTTTGCATATTTACAATGTCGTTAAAGATTTTTATTGCATAATTACGCCAATTATATTTTATGCTATGATTCACATTCTATTGATGTAATTTGCATTTTATCCATGTCAATTGTATAATTCGCGTTTCACCAAAGTTTTCGTATAATTACAACATTTTTGTATAATTATAATATTTTCTGCATATTTTTCGCATTTAAGGATATTTTGTGCATAATTACATTTTTTGCCATATTAAGAGTTGATCGCGTTATATTTTTTCCACGGGATTAATAATGTCTATTCCACTAAAGGATAAAACAATATTGAAGAAACACCCACCTCACTCGACAATAAATAAAACCCCGAAGGTCAAAAATTTGGAATTCCAAAAGACTTTTAGCATTCCCCCAAAACACGGATAAATAATGTCCTTTCTTTGGATGGGGTTTGTCGCAGGCATGTTGAAGGTCGATAACGCAACCACCAATCCCCACTCCTCCGCGATTGGTAATGCTGCTAGCCATATCTAATGCGCAACTACCTATTTCTACCCCACCCCGGAGTCGATAATGCAGTTACCTGCAATAAACGTCACCTGAAAAGAGATGCACACTACTATGGCAGTCACCTTCCCCAGGGTAAGGAAGAAAAAAATGAAATAAAAAAAATCCAGTCCAAGACCTCTGGATTAATAATTGCAAGCACTACTACTAGACCACGGAGATCTCTACGATTTTCTGAAACGGAGAAATCTCATAGAAATAGCTTACTCTATCCTAGGGGGACCAACCCTCGGTCCGAGTGCCGCATGAGGTTGGTCAAGCAATAATCTGCGGCTAGCGAACTTTACTCTCGGACACAAACTTTTATTTAAGTCGCACATTAAAGAACAGAGGAAATGTACGAATAAGTAGCGTTCTCAATATTCAAAAGACAGGGAGGGGGGAGAGAATGTGCCAAACCACGCTCAGTAAATGTCAATAAAATTATATTGCTTGCTAACAACATTAAAATTGCGACCGCGCGACAAAAGCGGTGCCTTGTGTACGCAAAAGGTACAATCCTGATGCATACTGCCTCTTCCTGATTGCTTCGGTGATCCAATAACGGAGCAGATGCCGCAGGAATATTTGAGATTTAGGCCAGATATAAAAGGCGCGAAATGCCTCTCCTGGTCAGCTCTTAGTTGAAAGTTAAAAAAGCGGGGAAGGGGAAAGGAAAAGGTTAAGTGAACTTAAGACTACTAAAATAGTAAAGTTATAATGGCAGTGATTTCTGTTTCGATATATGTGGTGCCTACGTATCTGTCTGCAACTCTCTTATCGTTATACATTGCGGACGGTATACATTCGCGACATATGGGAAATTTTGAGGTCCCTCGAAAAATTTAATCAACAATGTCTTTCACACGTAAGCAACAAATGAGCAAAATCGTGTATGAAAGCAAAATTTTCCAAGAAAACGGAACTATTTGTTTTTCCTTTTTTTTTTTTTTTAATGAAGTTTAACTCAAAACCCATTTGCTTAATATGTAATGGGGCAATTTCCGTTATGAAAGAATGCAACATTAAGTGAACAAACACGCAAATAATTGATACAGTACAGAAGTCAGAAGAAACAAAATAAATTCATGCTTTACTAAGTGTTTATAAGGTGGATTTCAGAGTCAATAACTTATATATAAAATACAATTATAAAATAGTACATAGTACATAGCAGGTCAAAACCGTATGCTGCATTTGGTAAGGAACGCTTGGAAAGAGCTATTGAAATAATTTGTAGTAATTTTTCTCTCTTTAAATAGTATAGGATTTAACGTGCGTTTTTACAGCGGAGACATCACAGGCCGTGGGCACTAGCGATAAGTTTTTTTTTTTTTTTTTTTTTTTTTTTTTAAAGAAAGGCAGTGTTCTAGGACTAAGTTTGGGATACCTTCAGGCATTTATGAGTACTGCCGTCAGGTGTGACCGAGGTCATTTAGGGGCGGGCTCGTGAGCGGGATCTGAGGTTCGATTCCCACCAGGACCGTCCTCCGTAAGATTCTTTCCAGGTCTTCATCAGTCCTCATAAATAGCAAATGCCGGGGTATCCTAAACTTAAGCCAGTAATGGTTCCTTTAAAATAAAAATCCTTCTTCCCAATTTATCATTTTAACTCACATATAACCAGTGTCCACCGCTTGTGATGCTCAGCAGTTAAAACAGGCTTTATACACTATTTGAAAAAAGATATGATTACTGTGGAAAACCTGGGGGGGGGAACTTTAGTTAGTGAGGGCGGTCCTTAGCTGCAATCGTACCCTAGAACTTCCGTTCAGGAGTCATGTTAACGACCTCGGTCACCCGTGTCGGTTTTTTGTCCAGTTAAGAAAAAACATCTTTCAAATATCTGTTCAAACATAAACATTTATCGCGAAACTATTAGGTACTAGGCGCCAGGATGACATTGGGAAATAAACAGAAAATATTCTGAAAAGCCTACATACCATTTTACTGTCTCTTACTGGATGTGATAAGACACCACTCCAGTAACAATTTTTATTCACGGTATTAATGACGATTTCATCACGACAGAAGAATTAGCGGCGCTGTAGTCACTCAAAGAAACTACAAAGTCATACGAATTGATAGATACTGTTCGTCAACATCAAATCAACTTTCGCTACAATTTAGCATTATATCTGGCCTAACAATAGCGGGAGCTTCAGCAGTGCTTGGAAAACAAGAAGGCTTAATGAAAGATGAAGCTCGCCAAGTGGGTAATACATTAATACTAAGTTTTCACTGCTTTATTCATATGGAGAATTTGTGTTTAAAGTCTCTCAAAATGCACCATGTCATAAAAGTAACAAAATTGCAAACTTAATGAGTTAAAATCATTAAATTACTGCCATTTTCAGGAATTTCTAAAGTCTTTAAATTCAGAATATAGTGATGTCATTTAGTATTCAGAAGTAAGATGGCAGATTTGTGCTAAAATGAAAAAAAAAAGTATTCGACTTTAATGATGAAATAAAGTAATTCTTTGAAAGCAAATCAAAATCTTAAGAGGATAAAGATGGGTCTCTGTAACTTAATCGGTTTTACTATGCCCCTTAACTAAGATAATACAGACCTTAACCAAAGAGAGAACAATTTTTTAACATGTATGGACTTATTTCTGCATTCCAAATGAAAAGTGTGTGCTTTGGGAACAACAATTACGAACTTCATTCATTTTTTATCTTGTCCACACAATCACACATAACTGTGAAAATATGTCTCATTTTGGGTCTGAAACTTGATTTTGATATTACATTTAAATACTTCAGAAAATACCAAACTCAGTGCCTCCCCGACAGCACGCAATTGCTTACGGGCATCCAATCATTATCACGGCATTTGCTGATGGAAAGTTGTAAACTGTACTGTGATTTATAAAGTTTCAGCAATTGTGTAACAGTATTTTACAAGCGATATTTGATCTGGAAATAGCCAGTCTCATACAAACAATTGCTTATTCAAGAGTTCTCTATTTGGAAACACATACTTGTGTGAACGCTTTTTAGCACAATCCTGTGGTCCAGAATTACTGATGTTCTTCTTGACAATTGCTTGCGCCTCTCATTGTACTGGAAATAATCTTAAATATATTTGTTACTGCCAAATAATGTCGCATTACCTTTTTAATTTTGTCCGAGTATAATTTACGTAATAAATTGGTATCAAATGCTGTTTTCTCTCATTTTAATATCTTAAAATAAATAATACCTATAACTTATATAAAACTATGTATTCAGTATATTTTGCTTTGTGGGACGGCAGGAAACCTATTTTTTAATCTAGCCGGCGCCCAAAATTTTAATCATTATAAAAAAATCAATTATAACCGGAAAAGAAACCACCCTTTACTGTGAAAAAATATTCGCAATTTTGTTCACAAAAGAAAGCTTTCGATTTTTAACGGTTTCATTTATTATGGAAAGTTTTAATTTGAATAAAAATGGAAGCAATTTGCAATCCTCAAAGATATCTTTCTTTGTGAGATCGTAATCTTCAAGACGAACCAGAATTCTTTCAGAATCACGGCATGATCATGTCTTTACATATTTTCCTCTTCAGTTTTTATTAGTAAATTATGCCATAGAGGTTGTATGAAAAGATTCCCCCCCCCTTCTTTTTGTCCATCATATGCAGAAGAGAGAAGCCATGAATTAGGCGGATTTCTTCTCAGTGTTTTACACAAACTTCATGAGGCTATCGGTGAATTTAAAGAGATGATAGCCATAAATACTAACAGTTGTGTGCAATGCGCACTGGGTGAAGGTCGTTAATTCGCCTGTCATAACAGTTCCGGCGCTGATTGCTGCAAGCGAAATCTGTTGAGTTTGCTATTACGAGAGAGCATTATTTCGTATTTGTGCTATATAATTCAGTTTGCGATTCACTGTATCTGTAACTAAAAATGTTGTATACGTTATTACAGGCAGTGTCATCAATAACACTGAAGTAGATTTTTACTGTGGAGTATTGGAATGTTACTTAAATACAGAAAATGTCATATATGACACTTATGGTAATAAAGCCATGTAGGCAGGTGTGTAGCCAGAAACAGGTAAAATGGCGGAAGAGAGCTGTTGTAAATTAATGTAAATGTCCATTGACGAGCCCACAACTGGCGCACCTTGACCTTGCACGGTTTGCATTTAGCTGCGGACGCAAGGCAAAAATAATACATTGTGTTAAAAAGTCTTTACATAGCTTCATTAAAAAAATAACACACTGTGTTAAAAACCATTCATTAAAAATAAGCCGATATCCTCCTGTAAGTTAATTTCGCTTTCAGTCACATGCCTTTAAGAATCCCCAGTTCAGAACAGCCTTAAATGAGGTTCCTAAACATATTCTGTAACACCATCATTTGCCTGACTCCTGGAGTTCCGTCCTCATAGTTGTTAATAAATTTTCCGTTAGACCTATCGGCGCATTATATTAAGATCATAGTTTCACGGGATGAGGTAGGAAAGGCACCAAAGGAAACTTATCCAGACACCACTTTTTTCGCCACTAATTCAAAAACGTTCACTAGACTCGAATCCGGTCCTCTTTATAGAAGGTTGTGTCTTGACTATTCAACCAGGAAGCATTCTATAGAGCGATTTCAGGTCCCAGGTATACTAGTACTGGCATGTTTAATTTAACATTTTCTAAGTGTTCATGTTGATCAGTTTGCAGTAATAAACAAAAAAAAAAAAAAAAAAAAAAACCGTGCGATATGTTAGCTCTGAGATTACAAACCAAATCGAGTTAAAGGAAGAGATCGCAATATCAGCATCAGGGAAATTGAGTTCAACAATGGGCGGCAGAGACAGATTTCCTGGATCACAGCAGCACCTTTCATCATCAGCAAGGTCTGCGACTAACACATTTAGATGGAACACGAGACCAGAACCGGTTTGGTGAACTAAATCCCTGGTAACATTATGACACCATGTGATGATGAAACTCGAGTACTATCTCCTATTCCGTTTCTTATAAAGTCTCCAATTGTACAGCAAGTTTTGCCACCCTTCATTTGTAACGTTCTTTTATTTTTCGAAAGTCATTTGGCGCGTGTGTATCAGGCTTACATTCAGATAATTTATAAGATATAAGATACCACATGTATGCCCACTAAGTATCAGCCCTGAATTTTCGAACTTGCTTAAAGCATGCTTGTTTATGTCCGATATAAAACATAACTGTTATTACTCATTTACCGTTTTATAGTCAAAATATCGATAGCCAAATAACGGACGACTAACTTGGGTTTTCCTTTATTGTTTTTTTTTTTCTTCTTCTTCTGTCGTTATTCTGCTCTATTTGCTTTATTCTCTGTTATTCTTGGTGTCTAATAACGTTCATTAACTAATTTTATTATAGTTTTATTATCTGGAAATAAAGCTAACTTATATGTAGTTAACTTGAAGCTACTCAGAATATAACTGAAAACAAAATAATTGTTTTGTGCTGCGGAAAACATATATTAAAACGTCTCACGTTCGTTTACTTACAACACTGTATGGTATACGGCCACGTTGGACCGGTTGCGTTAATGTTCCCCCCCCCCCTTTGAAATTCAGCACCTGAAGCACTGTCAAATGAAAATGAAACATATGGGATTGTCGCACTCAAAACAGCTTCATCAATATCGGAGAGGGTGGCAATTCGCGGCAAACCGTGAACTAAACACATAGTACTGCTAGCAGATTAATGGAAATCTTTGTTTACAGAGTTTTCCTACTTGCTCCATTACAGCATAGCTCGTTAACCGATAAATCGTTATCTAACTAGAGATGGTGAGTCATAATGTCTGCGTCAACTTTTTTTCTTTGTACAAGTATTGGCCAAACACGTTAAATGCTGCAGTGCCATCATCTACTCTATAATGCACCTTCATTTCTCTATCAACACAACAAAAATTAACCTATTGTTATAATGAGCTCACTATGGCCAAAGAGGTACGGAGAATGAATAACGCTTTCAATTCAGGTCTACAGCTTTCATCAATTTTTTGGTTCTACACCGCGTGGAACCGATAACATATTCGACAAATCAGCATGCAAACAAACAAAAAATGTTTCACAATAATTGTTTATTTACATTTTGGAGGGAGGGGTTTCAGAATTAGGTTTCACTGACAAAGCATTGCCAATTTACATGACCTTTAAAACCGTTATTTTTACAAGTTTTTTCATCAAAAAAAAAATATATATATATATATATATATGAAAGAAAAATAAAAATAAAGTAACACTGTTAGTAATGCAACAAATTAACAGTAATAATAAAAAATTTAAAAGGATAAAACAATAAGATAAAGTCACACTTGAAATCGCTTATAGTTCTTCTATTGCAAGAAGACAAGTGAAAGTGATAAAAGTAAATATTCAGTATCGAAGGTAACGTTATGCATGCAAACAGATGAACAATAGCAACAAGAGTGTGTTTGTGTGTGTGTGTGTGGGGGGGGGGGATTTTAATACGTAAGATTTAAACCTGGTGGTATACGCGCTTTATGTAAAGATATAGCTGTCATCTCTCTCTCTCTCTCTCTCTCTCTCTCTCTCTCTCTCTCTATATATATATATATATATATATATATATTTACTTATATATATAAACAGTAATAATAAAAGCTTTTAAAGGGGTAAAATACTACGATAAAAGATTTCAAGTGTGACTTTATCTTAGTGTTTTATCCTTTTAAAAGCTTTTATTATTACTGTTAATTTGTTTATTTATATATATATATATATATATAAATTAACAATAATCATTATAAAAGTAGAAAAGGAAAAATACTAAGATAAAGATAAATCCTTTTAAAAGCTTTTATTATTACTGGTAATTTGTTATATATGAATTAACAGTAATTATAAAAGTAGAAAAGGATAAAACACTAAGATAAAGTCACACTTGAAATCGCATATATATGCCGTAACACAGGCACATACAGAGCCTGTCCTGAATATCAGAGGCAGCTCTTCATTCTGAGGGGATCGGCCACTAGCAGCCTCCCCCACCTCCTAATTACCCTGTGCAGAGATCAGGATCAATCTTGAAAAAAATTGTAGGCAAGCTTAATGTTTATATTCAGCTTGTACGGAGTTACAATAATGTTAATATAAAGCGTTGCTTTGGTGAATATTACAATGCCTTCAGTTCCTCACATGGCGTTACTGGCTCAGGACTGTTCAACTGTTCAAATTGAGCTAATCATTTAAACTCATTGGTATTGGACCCGCGAAGACTGGATTTGTGGAACTAAGGCAAGTCTCATTCTGGCAGAAGTAATTGTATTAACTTGTGGCAATGCTTTACAGAATTTTTTGTATGCATATCCTAGCACGAAAGCGCTTGATGCTATCAAGGTTACCTCTTTGCTAACGTGGCAATGCCAACAGGTATTGGCAGAAATCTTTTACAGTCGCTTCGTGTTCTTGATTTAAGCATTTCGGCATGCTGGTATTAGTGCAGATGCCTTAGCTAAGGGAAAATTTGGGTCCAGAATCTGTGCTTTATAAATCAAGATATTATCAAAACCAAACGGGTCGGTCCTTGTGGTGTAGTGGTTACCATACTTGCCTCCTACACCCAAGAACGCGGGTTCGAAACCCGGCCAGGATCGATGGATTTTTTTGGGCGTAAAAATCCTAAGTATGGCTTCCATCGGAAGGGAAGTAAAGCCGTGGGTCCCGTGTCGTACATTTACGGCACGAAAAAGAACCTCAAGCCTGAAAGAGAGGCCTCTGAGCAAAATTTGTCGGCCGTTTCACGCCCTGGGTTGAATGGGACGCTGATGACCTGAGCAGTTAAAGAGCGTCCATAAATAAATAAATAAATAAATAACTTAATGGAAGTTCATATTAACGAAATAATACACAAATTCGAAGTTAGTTCAACAAAGTGTTTTTAAAGTGGGCGAATGCCACAGTGGAAATTGAGAGGAGGGGCCAAAAACAAGAGAAAACTGCGTCCCTCTTAGCACTGTTTAGCTACAAAAAATATACATTTTTTCCCTTTACTGTTTACCACATGCTTAGTATAAAACAGAATTTAAAAATAGCTGATACCTGTATAATTCGCATTTTGGCATTAAAATTCTTCAGTTACCCTTAACAATATGATAGAGTTTTGTTCTGCAGTTCAACTACGAATTAGCTCAAAGCGACATTAAAATTTCATACTGGTCATTTGCTTTCTTCCACAGATATTAGTCGATGACTAGCATGTAATATTTTGTTGGATAATTAAACCAAAACAAAACAAAAAAATTCATTACTTTCAGTTTTCAAATTTTTATAATATTCAAATATTTATTTTTATTAGAATAGAAAATAACACGCAAGAGACAAGGTTCAGATTTGCTGTTTATTGCGAACTAAGTGAAACATATGTATTTACCCAAAAGCGTGATATTCCTGTTATAACTATTACACTGATAAACATTTCATAATTTTTGAAATATGAGCACTAATATACAATTTATATATACTTAAGATAGGAATGCTACAAGTCCAAAAACGCAGGCTACTACATTTATATAGGTTCCTTAACAGGTGCAATTTCCTCCAGTTACCACTAAATTGTACGTGCACTACACGTCTTTATAAAACTCAAAGAAAGTATATCTTTCTGCAGTTGCCTGGGTTGAATTTTTTAAATTAAAAATGCAAATTTGACCAAATAATGTAATGAACGACCAAATAATTAGTCGATAGAATGGCGAATGCAAACTGTTGCTAATGGATACTTGATGAATATAGTAAAGGAATATGAATAGATAAATTTCCACTCACCAGTTATCCCATATGGAAACTGTGAATTTTCGTATTTAATATGAAAAGTATTTTCGCTCATCCACCTACTTTAAACATGTGACGAAGAAGCAAACATTTAATGTAAAAAAGGAATAATTCAGTGAGCAAAAGAAAATAAGTTTAATAAGTGATTTGCATAAATTGATGCTCGCTTTTGAGGAAATACAATAAAATTTCTGAAGTTGTTAACAATCAGCGGATATTTTGAAACTGAAAGATTGGTCACCATCAGAGTATAATCTGGAACTTTAAAACAACGACAATGTTAATTATCCTCCTTTCCTCTTAAGGTTTTTTTTTTTTCAAAAATCTAGTGTAAACCATATTATAGCTTCATATCAACAGCTTCATTTACAGATTGATTTAGAAACGTGTAAGCGAATTATGTTAAAATTAAGAAGAAACCATCAAGAGGGTAATATGTCTCCATATACCGGATGGAAGGGAACTAAGTGCCGTAATTTTACGGTATACTTCCATAATATAAATGGAACAAAATTTTCTAATGCCATTTTGGCTCTTGATTTGTATTTGTCCGAGAAAACATTATTTCAGCGTTATCTTCCATGTGTTGTAATATGTTACTGTACCGAAATTCTTACATTCCCATTATAATAATGAAACACAAATTTGTCGGTCCTGGTGGTGTAGTGGTAATCATACTTGCCTTCTAAACCCAAGAGCGCGGGTTCAAACCCGGCCAGGATCGATGGATTTTTTCGGGCGTAAAAATCCTTCGGAAGGGAAGTAAAGTGGTGGGTACCGTGTCGTACATTTACGGCACGAAAAAGAACCTCAAGCCTGAAAGAAGAGGCCTCTGAGCAAAATTTGTCGGTCGTTTTACGCCCGGAATTGAATGGGACGCTGATGACCTAAGATGTTAAAGAGTGTTCTTAAATAAAACGAATCAAAAAAAAAAAAAAATCTGAAAGAAAGACCTCTGAGCAGAGTTTGTCTGCCGTTTCACGCCCTGAAAAGAATGGGGCGCTACGATGTTAAAGAGCGTCCTTAAATAAATCAAAAAGAAAGAAAGATGTCGGCCCTGGTGGTCTAGTAGTATCCATATTTACCTTATATACCTAATATCTCAGGTTCAATACCTGCCGGCATCGATGGATTTTTTTTTATTGGGTGTAAAAAATCATAAATATGGGTTCCTTTGAAGGAAGTATAACCGTGGGTCCCATGTCGAAGCACGGTTCTTTTACAGCACGTAAAAGAACCTCAAGCTTGAAAGAAGAGTCGGTCATTTCACGCCCGAATTAAATGGATGCTAATGACCTGAGATATTAAACAGCGTCCGTAAAAAGAATATATATATATATATATATATATATATATATATATATATATATATATATATATACTGAGTATCTCCGATCAG
Source organism: Metallyticus violacea (assembly GCA_030762175.1). NCBI lineage: Eukaryota > Metazoa > Arthropoda > Insecta > Mantodea > Metallyticidae > Metallyticus > Metallyticus violacea. Next base: position 40,786,406 of record CM060843.1, on the reverse strand, counting down.
TGCATGCTAAATAAGTTAACCATGCAAAATATTAAAGTGTTGCCAAATATTTCGAGATAAAATATTTATTTTCCTTAAAAATGTTGATATAGAGAAAAGAGTATTTAAACCTTTCTGTTTACTATAACTACCTTTATTTATGACAGGAGTTCCCTTTCATCTTGTATATTATTCTATTTTTGGGGGGGAGGAAAAAATTCTTAAATATGGGTTCCTTTAGATGGGCATAAAATTTTGAGTCCTATGTCGAAGAATTATGGCACACAAAACCTTTGAGCAACATGTATAGGCCTTTTTACATTCTGAATTGAATGGCAAGCTGATGATCTGAGACGTTAAAGAAATAAACCAAATACTACTACCACTCTTACATTCCATTTCGCAAGTCTGTCTGTCTGTCTGTCTGTCTGTCTGTCTCTCTCTCTCTGTGAATATGATCAGAAATGTTAAAGACACTAATTTTATAACTTACTATGTCTTCACCATGCATTAAATATAGAGCATTTAATATTATAGCATTAATACGAGGTTAAATCCATAAGTTTCCGGCATCATCGATAAGGATTATCACCTTTACAAAACCCTTATCTGGTGTCATACCTTATCTGTTAAGAAAATAATTGCAGCTGTAACTCTCGCTCCGCTGTGTTCAATTATTCAGATATATTTGCATAAAAAAGGCTACGTGTGGAAGATTTTGGCATGTTCAAAACGGAGTTGCGAGCTGTTATTACGTTCTTCACAAAAGGACTTACTCCAAATGCAATTAAACAGCGATTTGACGATATACATGGGGAAGCATCTCTCATAAATTCTACCGTAAAAGAATGGGCCACGGTTTTTCGAATGGGTGGAGAGAGACGAACGTGCAGGTCGGCCATTGGAGGTACTCACTCCTTGGAAAACCGGCGGCTCAAACTTAAAAGAAATATCAGCAAGGTTGGGCCTTTATAAAATAACAGTCCTTCGAATCATTCATGAATATTTAAACATGAATAACGTTAGTGCAACATGAGTGCCTAAACCCCTTTCCTCAGTCCAAGTCATCTGTTGTCAGGCATTTTTGGAGCTCTGCCATGGCAACGAGAGAGAAGTTGTGCAAACCATTGTTACAGGAGATGAAACTGGGTCCTCTACTATGATCCCTTGTCCAAAAGATAACCAATGGAGTGGCGTAAACCTGGCGAAGCACCGCCTCTAAAGTACAAGGTCACTCAGTCAACCAAGATCATGGCCACAACATTTTGGGACTGTAAAGTCCCAAAGTCCCAATGAAGTCTTCATTGACTTCAAGGAGAGGAGCACTACAGTAAATGGGGAGCATTATGCTGGTCTACTGCACAGACTACGTGCTTCCATCAAAGAGAAAAGGCAAGGAATGCTGAATAGTGGTGTGCGCCTTCTTCATGACAACGTGCTTTTACACACAGCTCTTGTTGCAAAGGAAGCTGTAAAGAAATGTGGCTTCAAGGAGATCGATCATACCCCTACAGTCCAGATCTAGCTCCCAGTGACTATTTCTTCTTCTCAAAACTCAAGAAAGACCTTCGAGGAAGGAAATTTAAGTATGAGGAAGAAGTGATGGATGCTGTTTATGCCCATTTAGCAGACAAGACTTCTATTTGGGGGGGGGACTGAAATTTTAATTTAAAGATGTGAGAAGTGCATTGCAATAAAGGGTAATTATATTGAAAAGTGAAATATAGTTTTTGTCTTTATCATTCTTAGAAAATGGTTAGGCCGGAAACTTATGGGCCTACTCCCGTATATAGCTTTCATCGATCATAAAAAAAGTTTCAGTCCCAATATATAAATAATAAATAAAAACACTTTGAAATTATTGCATTTAAAGATTTCCAAAGCTTATATATGGTTAGAAAAACAAAAATTAAATAATGGAAAAGGAGGGAGCGAGCGAGAATAAAAGAGAAATTACGCTAGGGGTTAGACAAGGGCGTCCTCTTTCTCTAATTTTTTTTTAAATTATATACAAAGAGACTATTGGAAAATAAGTGAATGAGCTAAAATACTATTATAATATAAATAGATATGAGACCTTAGTGATCAGGTCATATTCGCCAACAATGGAGATAATCTTCCATTTGCTAATTATCAAATGTGTGCTACTGCGAAGAGTTTTATGTTATAACCTAAAAAAAGAAGGAAAAAAAAAGAGGCACCGCAAGCGTGGACACTGATGATACATGAAATGATAAATTGGAAAAGGATTTTTTTTAAGGAAAGAAACGTTCCAGGCCTAAGCTTTGGGTACCTCCCCAACATTTGCCATTTATGAGGAATGGGGAAAACCTGGGAAAAACCAGTCAGGAAGGACGGTCCTAGTGGGAATCGAACCCCAGAACTCCCGCTCACGAGTCTTCCACTCCCTAACGACCCCGGTCACCCGTGGCAGTCGCTTTTAAAGGAATTTATATTATTAGAGCTAAGACATTAATATATTTTATATTATTTAGGATATTTTATCTCTTTTGAACCTTAAGTTGTAGAATAAAAATTTGAATTATTTGTAGAATCAAAATTTGAATTATTTCAGAAACTTGTTGGAAGTGTGAAAAGAAAAATGATAGAAGGGTGAAATTAGAAACGATTTTGAACTCGACCATTGAAGAATGAAGGTATACGATTACAATTAAATGTGCAAAATATAACTCTTAACATCCAGATGCAAAAGACGGATAAATGAATCTAAACCCCGAAGTTTACGATTATGATGATAATAATAATAATAATAATAATAATAATAACAATAACAATAATAATTATTATTATATTATAATATTTTTCCGGGTTTAAGTATAATAATAATAATAATAATAATAAAATCCGGAAAACATTCAATGTAATTTGATCCAAAACATGTAAGAATCCGCATCATTTTATGACATAACGTAATAATAATTATTACTTTATTACAATTATTGTAGTCATCTTTTTACATGTTACTATGAAGTTGTATATTAAGTTTCACAAAGTGGTTTTATAACTATGAAATCAAATATATGGAGAATTAAAGGTTTTTGAAAAATGTACTTAAAATTTAAAAAATTTGTTAGCGCCTGATTACCATTCCGGCATTTATGTTGCCTATTTTATTTTCCAGGTTTTCATCGCTTTGAACCAGACTGTACCCTGTATTAACTTCGTGTATACGCCTTAATTTAATTGTAAATCACCGTTACTACATTCTTTACATAGACATCAGCATTTTATTTAGATTATGCTTTCTTAAAAACAGTTTATTTCATCATGCATTTTATTTCTTGGATTTCCAATATCAGCAATTTCACACTTAATAACATCGTTGCTTAAGTACAGCAATAAGAAAATTTTCTATCTGACCAAAAAGAAGAAAGATATTTATATTATTCTTAAACTTCGCGTAGCAATAAAGGTTCAACAACATATCGCTTATAGTCTATCGGAAAATGTGCAGCGTCATTTTTAGGTGCACATCCTTAGCAAAATATCCACGGAATGAACAAACATAAGAAATGGTAGAACATATAAAAATGTTCAAATTCACAAAGTTATCATTTCAACATTTGGAAGTCCAAACGAACGGACCAAAGATTTAGATCTACTCCGAACCTACTCCGCTATTGCAACGAACAAGAATGCCCGATAGTTGCATATCATTCTTACCTTAGCGAGTGATGTGGGAAGTGTACAGAAGCATGAACAGAGAAAAACGTAAGAAATACCTTGTGATACACGAATATAAGTAAAGGAAAAAATGTAGTGGAAAATGCAAAATGTCCAACCCACATTACAAGCTGTTATAACAGCGTGTAAGGAGAGTACAGAAGTGTGTGTTTATATTATATGCATTGAGCGTAAATTCATTCCGACGTGTATATTTTTACATAGCCGTGTTTCGTCTATGTCATCACGCCGCCAAATCCAGGACTTGGTTCTGGTTGACCACAAGCTGCTCAAGTATCATGCAGTTCACGTTCTGATGTCATTATAAACCTAAACGAAAACTAACAACGTCTGGAAGCAGTGCAGGTTGTCACCATGTTCAATTCTGTGAAATTACCTAAAATGTGCTCAGCCCTTGTTAAAATCAGAATAGCATTCTTGGCTCAATGCAATGTGCGAAACTAACATGCAAAGTCATTGCAAATATGAAAACTAAGCATGTCAGACTATCGATATATCGAACACATTTCATACACTAGCGACAGGCGGTAATTGCGTGTATATTAAGCAAAGACTCGTTCAAATCAATGGCTAGCTCAGGGGTATAGCCGTCACATATCTCACTGCCTAATAATACTTAAATTCTAATCCATTCTACTTGTACTACATTTTATAAGTGCGATCTTCAAAATATGTATATTTCCCCTTTTTCATGGAGTAAATCAAGGAGGAATAATAACTAAAATACGAATGACCAGGTCAGATATACCTTAAACGACTCTTGTACGCTTAAAGCTGTACAGGTCTGTTCACATATTATGAGGAACACTCAGAAGTTTCCGAACCAGTAAAACGCATATACGTAAATGTGAACATCAAATGGTAGCTCATACATTTATCTATAAATCACCTTCTCGTGCAGCCTCAACACCGAAGGTTGAAAGTAATTTGATATCGAGCAGTGAAACTAGGGGGAGAACATTACCGTGCAAAAGTTTTATTAAGAATTTAAAAGCGGTTTAACCAGGTCTGCACTGTCTTGAGAGACTTGCGTAGGCATTAGCGTACAAGTCTTCAGTTCGTTCGCAGAATTTAAGAGGGACCGAACATCTTTATAAAACGAACACAGAAGCACAAAGCCTTTGAAGACGGTGACTGCAGACATGTCCGCTGTGCAGATGTCGCAAGATATCCGAGTGACCTATAAATCCCTTCAAATTAGACCGGGAGCTGTCTATGTAATGCGGAAACATATCGTGGGTCATCAGCTTGGACCTTACCGACGACATACCCCTACGAAATTCAAGGGAGCAAGGAATATGGGAAAGAAAATGGTGATGGCATTGTTACCCTTGGAGATCGAAGAACGGTTATTGCCAAGTGTACTCAACAGTGTCTACCGAAAAGTTTACAAAAGGCTTCTGAAAAATGACCGATAGCCGGAGTAAAGGCATCAGCTACACCACAACAATGCCACGCTTAACTTCGAAGCTTTACACTTTGCATTCTGCGACTTCTTCCTGTTCTCTCTGGTAAAGAACCGAGTGCCCAAGTCCAGAAAATACAAAGAGGAGCTTAGCATTATTAAGAACAATGCTAGTGCTATGTATTGATTGTGAAGGATACCAAATGTATAGAGGCTGGGGATTTTTTTTTTTTTTTAATGGTTTATTTATGGACGCTCTTTAACAGGGTCATCAGAGTCCCATTCAACTCAGGGCGTGAAACAGCCGACAAATTTTGCTCAGAGGCCTCTCTTTCAGGCTTGAGGTTCTTTTTCGTGCCGTAAATGTACGACAGGGGACCCACGGCTTTACTTCCCTTCCGAAGGAAGTCATAATTAGGATTTTTACGCCCCGAAAAAATCCATCGGTCCTGGCCGGGTTCGAACCCGCGATCTTGGGTTTAGGAGGCAAGTATGGTAACCACTACACCACCAGGGCCGACTAAAGACTGAGGCTGAATATTTGACAAGATGTAGAGTATGTTTCAAATCATCAATATCTTTACCGTATCCGGAAACTTTCTGAGTGTCCTCGTGGTTCGCGGTGCCATTTGAGAGGGCAGTACTAATGAATGAATTGTGTTTAACGCCCGTTTTTGCTACAGAGGCACCTCAGGCGATGGACACTGGTGATACATGAAATGAAATGATACCTTGAAAAGGATTTATTTTTAAGGAAGGAATCCAGTCCTAAGTTTAGGGTACCTCCCCGGCATTTACCATTTATGAGGACTGAGGAGAATCTGGGAAAAACCCCAGTCAGGGAGGACGGTTCTGGCGGGATTAGAACTCCAAACCTTCCGCTCACGAGTCCGCGCCTTAACGATCTCGGCTACCCGTGGCGGTGGGCAATACTAAGAAAACTAAGGTTACCAACTGAAGTTTGCTCCCCAAATGAGATCTGCTGAAAACGCTGCAGAAAACCGAATAATAACAAAGTACAGTAAAGATGTACACGGACTTGCAGAACTAACTTAAATAGAGATTGTGTTTAAAATACATGTATTAGAAATAAATAATGCAAACTAAGACCATTATTGCTAATAAAGCGTCAAGTACATTTAGTCAAGCCGCAGCTAAATTATATTCTCTATAATTTAGTATCCCATGCATTTTTACAGAATTCTGAAAGAAGTATTCCAGCAATATCACACAACCATCTAGGCATTCCGTTTTCTGGCATTCTTTTTGTCCAGCTGTTGTGTGCTCTATTTAGCTTGATAGTTTTTGTAATAATAATAATAATAATAATAATAATAATAATAATAATAATAATAATAATTCAATACTGTCTTTGCCCTTTTACTCAATCAGCGAAACGAAGTCATTTTTATATTTTTAAATGCATTAAGTTGCTTAAGTTTTGCGTAACAATTATAATATCGAAGGGAGATCTATAATTTTCCTGTTAACCTGAGAATGATCGCATGGTTTTGAGGATTTATCTAAATAAATGTTGCCAGAGCGCTATTTATTCCTGAAATAATGCCGTTTTATTTTGCACAATCAAAAATTTCAAAAACTAGTCGCCGTTAATTCCTGAACTTCTGCAACTGCCATAATAACGAACGAAAGGACACTAAAAGGTGCTTCCGGCATATTATAAACGTTAAGGGATTATTCACAATCAACATTTCGGTCCTGGTAGTGTAGTGGTAATAACCATACTTGCCTTCTAAGCCCAAGATCGCGGGTTCAAACTCGGCCAGGATCAATGAATTTTTAGGGCGTAAAATTCCTAAGTATGGCTTCCTTCGGAAGGGAAGTAAAGCTATGGGCCCCATGTCATAGATTTACGTTACGAAAAAAGAACCTCAAGCCTGAAAAAAGAGGCCTCTGAGCAAAATTTGTCGGCCATTTCGCGCCCTGAATTGAATGGGACGCTGATGACCTCAGATGTTAAAGAGCGTCCATAAATAAATCAAATCAAAAACAATCAAAATAAAACGTAACATAATGTAAATATAAAAGCTGAAATCACATTATTTAATGGAACTATTTGTAATTATTTACGAAGGCAGCTGATAGCGGTTGCTCATTTAGGAAAAGGAGCTCTTCTTTGAAAGATCCAAGCCACTACAGTCACTTTACGATAAATGAGTAACATTTCAGGTACACTGCTTTGCTTCACTGCGCCATCTTACAAATTGATGTTTGTTTCACGTTTAAAGATAATTAAACAAATTAAATTAGCACATTAAAACATAATCAGTTGAAGATAGTATTAAAATCCCGTAATGTGTTTTAATTTTTTGATTTGCAATGCTGCAATGTTGATTGCGACGCTACTACTGATCTTGCAACGGATATAATCATAAGACTGTGAAACTTATAACTGCAAAATAAGTGTTAACAAGTGAAGGAGATTATCTTGCCATTTTCCGTTAAAAATGTCTGCAGATTTCAATGAATTACGCAAATAATGTGCTTAAAAAGTAATCAACATTTTCTCAAAAAGAGTAATTTTGGTCCTATTCAACAACATTATCCTGTACAAGAAAGGTGATAAGTCCCCTTCCAACTTTTTTTTGACAATGCTGTTAAACACCGCAACATACGAGAGTAGGTTCATAAGTTTCCGGCCTTGCCGATAAGGATTATCGCCTTCTCAAAAGCCTCATCTGGTACATACCTTATCTGTTAAGTAAATAATTGCAGCTGTAACTTCCGCTCGCTGTGTTCAGCTGTATAATTGCATAAAGAAGGCTATGACATGTGACATGTTCAAAATGGAGAATCCAGCTGTAATTAAGTTCTTCACAAAAGAACGACTTACTCCAAATGAAATTGAACAGCAACTGGACGGTGTATATGGGGAAGCATCCCAATCATATTCTACCGTAAGAATGGGCCAAACTTTTTCGAATGGGTCGAGAAAGCATTGAAGACGAAGAACGTGCAGATCGGCTATTGGAGGTGCTCACTCCTGAAAACATCGCTCTTATGAAAGGAGAAATTATGGAAGACGGTATCTCAAAGTTACAGAAATATCAGCAAGGTTGGGACTTTCTAAAACAACAGTCCTTCGAATTATTAATAACATTTAAACATGAATAAGGTTGGTGAAAGATGGGTGCCTAGACTTCTTTCCTCAGTCCAAAAGCAACAACGAACCATCTGTTGTCATGCATTTTTGGAGCTCTGCTGTGGCAACGAGAGAGAAGTTGTGCAAACCATTGTTACAGGAGATGAAACTATGGTCCTCTACTACGATCCCTTGTGCAAAAGAGAATCAAAGGAATGGCGTAAACCTGGCGAAGCATCGCCCCTAAAGGCCAAGGTCACTCAGTCAACCAAGAAGATCATGGCCACAACCGTTTGAGACTGTGAAGGAATACTCTTCATTGATTTCAAGAAGAGGGACACCACAGTAAATGGGGAGTACTATGTTGGCCTATTGCACAGACTACGTGCTTTCATCAAAGAGAAAAGGCGAGGAAAGCTTAGTGCGCACGTTCTTCATGACAACGCGCCTGTGCACACAGCTCTTGTTGCGAATGAAGCTGTGAAGAAATAAGGCTTCAAGGAGATCGATCAATCACCCTACAGCCCAGATATAGCTCCCGGTGACTATTTCCTCTTCTCAAAACTCAAGAACGACCTTCGAGGAAGGAAATTTAAATGTGACAAAAAAGTGATGGATGCTGTTTATGCCCATTTAGCAGACAAGACTTCTGAAATTGTTTTGAGGGGGTATTGAAATGTCAATTCAAAGACATGAGAAGTGTATTGCAATAAAGGGTAACTATATTGATAAGTGATATATAGTTTTTCTTTTTATCATACCAAGAAAACGGTTAAGCTGGAAACTTAGTGAGTACACACCTGCTTTGTTATCCCCTCGAAGCGATAACAACATTTTGTGCCTCGAAAATAACAGGAAATCGATTAATTCTGCAATGTTCTTTCACTGATATAAAAGAGAAAGTTGTTTAAGCTTTAATATCCCACTCTTTTGTCTCTTCTTTTATTGCTCCCTTGACTAATATCCTCATACATTTTTACTCCCTTTAACATAAAATAATGTACAATTTAAAAAAAAAAAAAAAAAAACTAGCTTATTTACCTACGTATTCAGAATAGTTGAAGCTTTAAACAAAGTATGAACTCTAAACAATCGTGAAATCTTCCAGTAAACCGGCTGAAAGTCATTACAGTTTCATGGAAAACTGAAAGTAATTGCCTAACAGCAAAGCTGTTTCATTGCAAAAAGAAAACAAATGCAATGGCGCAATCACACAAGCTGTACGACCTAGTAAACAACATTTGGTAAACAGATTCGTGATAAAAAAATTATAAAGCCCATTTAGTTCAACAAATAGCATTTACTGTTCAATGTTTTGAGCATAATCACGTTTATTTTACATTTAT